>CM062813.1:757311593-758511593 GCA_031772625.1 Pinus tabuliformis | reverse complement strand
CACATTGACATCAGGTACCATCATATCAGAGATTGTGTGCAGCGGAGAATCATGTTACTTTCATACATTCCAACGAAGGATCAGGATGTTGATATCTTGACGAAGGCGCTCACCAGGAGCAAATTCAAATACCACCGAGGCAGGATAGGGGTTGAAAATAATCCATATCTTGTTGAGAGGCAGTGTTGAAAATGCAACAAGATGATGGAGCTTAGTGGAAAGGAGTCACCTTCACTAAGTGGGCCCACAGGCTATTTTTGGCGCAAAGTCTTTTTTTAGACTATGTCTATTTTTAGACATATGGATCATGGTCTATGAGTTACAGGATGCTATTTGTGGATGATTGATCATGTTGGTAAAAATAGATGGACTTCTATTTTTAGACATATGGGTGGAGTCTATTTTTAGACTGCCAGGCTAAAAATAGAACAATTGAATATTATTAGCTCTTAATAATATTTGGACTATAAACATTATCTTATCCTCTTGGAGCACTTCAGTTCGAGCTACGGATATGGCACATGTAGCTGTCAGAAGGAAATACACTTTTCTTATGGGTCAGTTGAGCTATTTCATGATGGACTTCAGTTAGAACTCAAGTGATTGAGTTTGGTGGAGTTGATTAAGGAGTTGATGGAGTTGTGTTCAGTTTGACTTGGTTGAACTAGTTGTATTTAGTCTAACTGCAGAATACACTAGTGATGAGTGATGTGAATTAATTATTAATTAATTCACTAATTATTAACTCATAAAGCAACTAAAGAATACATCAGTTAACTCAGTGCATGGACAGTTTAGTGGAGACAAGTGTTAGAGGTGGGTGAAAGAGTGAGACTGCTATCAGTTGTGACTATAGATGTGCATGAGATTTGCACATGCATTGATGGAGATTGCCAATGAGGATTTCACAGTACAAACCAAGCAAAACAAGCTTGGATCATTTCTATTCTTGCTTTAGATTTCGAAGTAGAGGCAGGCAGACAGCGGAGGAGATTTGAACCTGTGACTTGATTCAGATCTGAGCTAGTTTGTGTGTAACAGGTGGAGATAGTACTGAGTACTTGCGAGGAGTATTGTACTATATATTGTTACATGTTATCAATCAATATAATATACAGATAGTTGGGGTTTTCAGCTATATGCTTTCCCCAGGTTACATACTGTGTTAATGTGCACATGATTTTGATGTTTCATTGTTTTTAATTCCGCAAAATTGATGATCAACGTAGAGGAGGTTATGTATTATGCATGCATTCCAAAATAGTGTATAATCGGGATAATCTCTTTGAATAAGTGTCATATTATTCAAAATTTCTACAAGATTCTCCAGGTTGTACACCTTTCATATCAGGCTCCTCATGCATTTTACCAGGGTGAGGATGTTAAATCTCCCTTACTTCTTTTTCAGGAATATTGAGAAGATGGCTCATTTTGTCCAGAAGAAGCTATACCCTCAGCAGATGAGCAGTCTTTATCATTACTCCCTGATCAAGATCATTGTGCTTCATCATCTCAGTCTCCTCAACATCTCTTGGGAGACCTTTATTTCTCATGACATCTTCAGGGGTCCTCAAATTCCTCCACTAGTGTCTCAAGAAGAAGGGGGGCCTTCTAGCAGTATTCAGGTGAAAACAGATGACGAAGCCAAACAGATTAGAGCTACTAAGGTTCCTAAGACTTTCATGACATATCAGAGGGGCACAAGGAGATTATTTGTAGTCGATAGGCAAGTGTTTGATCCACAGGATGTGGAAGGGACCTTGCCTTCTTCATCAGCCCATAGGAAAATGCTAGCTCCACAGGATGTGGAAGGGGCTTTTCCTTCTTCATCGACACAATAGGTACAGGTGCAGCAGCTACACAAAGGGAAGGAAAAGATGTCGGAGGAGAGTTTTTATGATCAAGAAGAAAGGGACTTTGACTTGACAGAGCATGATGAGCCGGAGTAGCATTATACTCATCATGGAGTGGATATCATTGACTTAGAGGCTCAGGACGAAGAAACCATAAAGGACATCATCATACAAGAAAACGAGGCTCAAGTACAAGCTTTGGTGGACAATTTGGAGAGAGCCAAGTATTTCATCACATATTTGGAGCAAGAAAACAAGCAGTTGAGTGATAAACAAGTTCTCATGGAGCTAGAAATGCTCAAGATGAAACGACAAAGTGACAAAAAGAGGCACAAGTCACTTTGACTCCTATTGAGAAAGAGATTGAAGATGATAGAGATACTTGGATTGACAGAGTCAACTTGCACCTTGAGAAGCTAATACAGAAGGCCAATAGAGACAATCAGATGTAGACACATGGCCTATCATTACAGGACCCAAAACAAGATTTGCAATATGAGGTTCAAGAAGATGAAATTTAGGCTTACGCAGGCTTTGAAAGGAAAAAAGGAGGAGGATAGGCTTAGGATGCTTGTTGAAGCTTCCTTGGCTCATCAATATACTTGATGATGGTGCTTCTCACCAATTTTGAGCAAGTTTGGAAAAAAAATTGTCATTTGCCAATTTTTGAAATTCTACACATAGGAAAATTGCCTGACGCTATGCTTTTCCTGGGGGCATGCAATGAAGAAATGGTTTGCGTTTTTGGATTCATAGTGATGAGGACATGCACCCTATAGATTTTCAAATTTTTTGGGGCAGAACTGGTCCACCAAAAGGTCAAAAAACACCCTAAAAATGACCTTTCTACCACTCTTTGGACACACAGAAGCAGTCTTAGAAGAATCAAGTTTTGAGGGGTCAAATGAGCTTCACATACTGGAATTCTAGGTGTTTTGGAAATTACACTTAAAGACATTTCCACTGAGCTATCATGAGCTCAATCTGGATGCTGGGAAGGCCTCCAAAATGGACCTAAAAGTGGTGTTGTGCGTTGAGCCAGTGGTGCTGCACGTAGGGTAGTTTTTTCTCAAGATGGCTATTTTTCCAGTTGTTGACTATGTTCTTGGATTCTCTCTCATGGAGGTTGTTTCACCATTGTAAATGATGACTTTGCATGTAACTATGATAGATAAATAGTAAAGAGGGTAGATTCATTGCTTTATAAGTCAGTTTGAGCTCAAATGAATCAGTTTTTCACTTTTAGAGGCAAGTTGTTGAAATGCCTATATTCCTGTTTCTTGTTCAGTATTAGTTAGATTAGCTCCTCATCTTAGGGATTCGACCCCTGAGGATGGGAGGAGGTTGAATTCATGTCTATATCTTCTTCTTATTTCTCATTATAAAGGGTTGGACTCAGCTGGATGCTCAAACCTTGATTGTACACCTTTTGTAAGCAGTTTAGCAGGAGATTAATAAGAATTGTAGCTATTTTTATGGGATCCATGTGGTATGGAGTTTTAGTATAGTTTATTCTTCTGTGATCATATGTTAATGTGTTTTATGTATTCCATTAATCATTTCATTACTTCTAGTTGAATTTTTTCAAGTTGAAAGGTAGAATTCATTACATCAGTGCTCTGCCTTGGGAAACCATTCACTATTTCATGTTTTCTACAGTCTAGGAAGGATCCATGGTTTTCGCATGCCCTTCTTTGCTTCTCACCAGCCTAAAAAATCTCATCCCATCAAGCCCTTCAGTGCCAAAGCCTATGCCTACCTTGCCCCATTGAACACCTTGCAATTCTAACCTAATTCCCTAGACCTAAACTATCCAACTCCTCCTAATCTTGCAAAACCCTTTCAAAATAAAATCAAAACTTTGTGCTACTATACCTAGCCTAATATCCTTTACTTGATCCAGTCATCTTGGCTGAGATCCCTACAGAGAGAGCCATCTCCCGACCTAGTAGGGCTAACTACTTGGCTAAGCATGGTTTGTGATTTCCCTGGCATTGCCTTCCTTCAACCTGAGGTTCAATCCAGGTGATAATAGAAATTACCTCCCATTTCCACTCTAGAATCACAATCGGTTGTAGTATTCCACCTAGATGTTTACATTCTACCTTTATCTACTGACAGTCCAAGCATCTAGCCACAAACTATGCCACATCCTTCTTCATATTCGACCAATAATAAAACTTATTCACTACTATCAATGTATTTTGATATCCTGGGTGACCTGAATACAACTTAGCATGAAATTCCCTCAAAATGAGATTCTTGAGTTCACTGTTGTCTGGCACATATATCTATCCCTAAATCTGACCAATCCATCTGCTGTAAGATGATAGTCCACATCCTAATCACTTGTACCCTGCACCTGTAGCTATACATGTACCTGTACTTTTCTATAACATGTGCATAAGCTCTGTGTACCTGTCATCCTGTTGACCCGCCTATAAGATCCGATCATGTAACTTTGTTCCATAATAACTCATAATTGTTATATGATTCACCTGTATCTTCTTACTAAGAGCATCTGCAACCCTGTTCTCCTTACCCTTGATGTACCTAATCTCAAAGTTAAACTCACTAATTGTGGCCAACCATCTAGCTTTCCTGGAATTCAAGTTCGACTGATCAAACAAGTATCTTAACCCACTGCGATCACTCATCAATACAAACCTCCTACCAAGAAGATAATGCCTCCACATTTTCAAAGCATGAATGATTGATGCTAGCTCAAGATCATATGTCAGACAATTGTTCTCATACTCATTCAGTTTCTGTGATTCATAACATACCGCCTGTCCTTCTTGCATAAGAACTCCACCAAGTCCTCTCTTGTAGGCATCTATATGTACTACAAACTCCTTCTCCAGATTTGTAATCTTTAACATTGGAGCATTTGTCAACAACTTCTTTAATTGCTTAAAACTTGTTGCACATTCCTCCATCGATTCAAATTTTTACCTTACCTCTGTAATGACATAATAGGATATGCAATCTGAGATAAGTTCCTAATGAACCTCCTATAGTAACTTGCTAGCCCCATAAATTATCTTACCTCTTCCACATTTATAGGAGTTGTCGAATCCATGACAGCCCTTATCTTCTCTAGATCCACTATGATTCCTTCCTTGGAGACCACATGCCCCAAGTAATGTACCTATGTCTGAAAGAAACTACATTTTATAAGCTTGGTATACAATTGATGCTCTCTCAACAATCTCAACATTGTTGCTAAATGCTCGACATGCCCTTCCTCATTTTTAGAATATACCAATATGTCGTCCATGAACAAAATAAAAAAACTTGTCCAACTAAGGACGCAACACACTATTCATCAAGCACACAAAGGTAGTTGGAGAATTATTCAAACCAAATGGAAATAAAACAAACTCATAATTACCATACCTGGTCTGGAAATATGTCTTTTATATGTCCTCTTCCTTAATACATACCTGATGATATCTTGATCTCAAATCATCTTTGAGAACATTGTTTCTCCCTTCAAAATTATCGAACAAGTCATCAATCCTTGACAATGGATACATGTTCTTGATGGTCACCTTGTTCAAATGCTTGTAATCAATGCATAACCTGAGAGTACCATCCTTCTTTCTCAAAAACAACACCGGTGCACCCCAAGGTGATACACTTGGCCTAATGTATCCCTTGTAAAGCATCTCCTTCAACTGCAACTTCAACTCCACCAACTCTGGAGTGCTCACGCTATATGGTGCCTTGATGTTGGTGCTGCCACTGGTAACAACTTAATAGAAAAGTCTACTTCCCTATGAGGCGAAAACTCTAAAATATATGTTGGAAAGACATCTTGAAATTGTTGCAAGATTGGGTACCTAATCAATACCTCCACATCCTCAACATCATTACCTTTTTCACTAGAAATATGCACTGCAAATAGCACACACCCTTTTCTGCGACTATGCTTTGCCTGCATAGTTGTAACGATTCTAACTGATGTTGCCTTCTTCTTACCTGGTAAGATTCTATGTTCTCCATTGTCATCCAACCACTCAATGGATTTGTCATAAAAATCCAATTTGGTCCTATGAAGATATAGCTATTCCATATCCAATAACATATTATATGACCCCAATGACAATACATTCAAATGTTCTGTTGTAGGCATACAATTCAACTCAAATGCACAAGCTCTTACCCAGTGATATACTCTCTTATTTTGTACTTGTAGTCAGGTGCACTAACTAGGGTTCTGCATGCACTTCTTTATTAAAACCACACTTATCCACTAGGTCATGACTAACATAACTGTAATTAGATCCAGGGTCAATCAAATTGATCACAAATCTTACAGTCCATCTCAGTAACAGTTTCCTAGTGCTCTTCCTACTTGTTATCCAGCGCTGCATAGATACGAGGAATGCTCTGCCCAACATCCCCAACATTCTGCGCCTCTTTTGCACTATAGATATGAGGCCTACCACCCTAATTCTATATAAAATATCTCTTAAGATGTTCCTTACTACATGTCCAACACTCCAACCATCCTATACCATCACCTCTATTCTATTGTTGTGACCCATTTCCCTGTCTAGCTATGTTGAACTTCTTATATGGTGCAACATTTTCTTTCTCTTATGCATTCTGAGGCCTTGTTCTTTTCGGCTTCCATTTACCTTTGCCTTTATCTTTCCCTTTCCACCCTTATTGATATTCATTCTTAAGCTTTGACTGCTCATAGAAATGCTTCAATTTCCCAATAACTTCCTCAAGTGATGAAGGCTCATCATACTCAATCTGATCTCTAAATGCTAATGGAAACCCACTAACAAATCTATGAAATTTAGCCTTCTCATCTTTAATATATAGTACATACCTCAAAATCTCCAAGAACTTGGTCTTATACTCCTCATCTGTCATCAATCTCATTTTTAGCTCGTAAAATTATTTGTCCTTACTATCATGGTATCTTTCTGACAAGTACTTCTTCCTAAAAAGTATTTTGAATTGATGCCAAGTCAACTCCTCCATCCTAATGTCTCTAACCCACCTTACATCTTCCCACTAGATATCCTCTTTACCTTTAAGACTGAATGTCACTATATTTACCTTCATGTTTTCTAAGTAATCGTGCAGTTCAAAGAACTTCTTCATCCTAAGTAACCAAGCCTCTTTATCCTCCAACTTCTTCAACTATCCATCAAAAGTAGGTGGATTATCTTTCTTAAACTCATCAAGAAAATATCCCTTGTCACTGCTCCTGTAAGGATGATGATGATGACGATCATAATTCTAGCCAGAACTAGAACTAGAATATTACCTATTTCCATCACCTCTCCAAACCGGAGTATCCAAGAACCCACCATCACTAATTGTGTCATCCCTATCCAACCTATGCTCACCATGGGCTTTACTGCCATATGCCCCATTAGTTTTGTCCTGCTACCCATGGTTGATCCGAAGTGGTACCTGTTAGCTCTGCTACAAGATGAAGATTTTCTAAAGTCAGAACAGGCTTGGCCATGTGTTATGATCAGAAGCGAGCCCACAGTAGTCCGTTTTACTCCCCCTCCTTCATTTTTCCTACACTCTTATATCTCCCGCTACCCTTGCTTTCCTTTGTTTTGCCACCAAAACCCTGTGTAAGCCCTTGTTCCGTTTATCCCCTCAGCGCTAAAGTTTAAACCCATATGACTATATTCACGTGACTGCGCACCATAACCCACTGTTTCCCTGTCACATCAGTCATAAACATGTGCATTTAGTCCACGCCGTCTAATCAACACCCCCCCCATAGCCTGCACGCTCGTTAAACAGCAGGGAAAGAAGTTTCCCACCAGTCCCATCCACCACGCATCGTGTTATATTGGATCTTGCGGTCGTGTACGTTTATCGCTTCCCTCCCATAAGCGGTGTGGGGAATATCGCCCGCCACAGAAACCACCTCCCCCGCTCGCTAACCCTTGGGCAGCTTCGTCGCCCGACGACCATTGGATCTCCCCGCCCAAGATCCAATGGCCCATGATCTCCCCGCCCTCATATCTCCCGATATCTTCCGCAAACCGATCCCCGCCATCGATCACTGTGATCCAACGGTTGATGTTTGTCCTCCGCCCACTCGTACACCTACCATGAAGTATTCGCCACATTCAACTGATTCGTGCTTCTGAAGGACAATGGAGACCATCTACCAGTACCCTGTGCAGTTATTCTTCAACAACTGAATTAAAGAACATTATGGTCAAAAAGAAAGAAGGACATGCCTCGAGTGGTTAAATTCACTTATCAGTAATGGAGTCTATTTAATATTATACTCCACCTGTGCAGGAAGGACGGCCAAGCAACAGAGAATGTCAAATTAATTTATTGAAGCAGCAGATTGTATCAGAGACCCATATCAGAGAGTTAAGGTGGTTGGTGGTCCATTATGACCCCTCCACGCATAGGATAGCAGAGCATTTTTTGTAATCAATCTCTATATAAACCCAAAAACAAGATGTAATGAGGTTTATGGTTGTTGTTTTGATGTAAGGTTCAACTTCTGGAGACTGTAACTATTGTGATACCTGCAGCATCTGGTCTTCATTTTCAGCTAATACAAGCTTTCTTTTGTTGTTAATTTCTCACTTTCCCACTTCTTCTCTACTCTAGGTTGTGCCTGTTATGCATTTTTCATGTGCTCATGATATTTAGCATTTGAGGGGTTGTCATTGCACCTCTGTGTTAGAATCTAGTATGTATCATTGAATGTGTTATGTAGGTTTCTATTTACTTAGTGCTAGAGAGTTGTCATCCTGTCTGTGCATTAGGAAATAGATTTGTAAACCTCTTTACTGGTTACAACCTGCCATCACATGGTCTTATGCATCTGTTGGTGTGTTCAGTATTCTCCATGTTCACCTAATCCTCAAACTGTGAGTAATTGGTGGTCTAAAGCCTTGTAGTCTGGGGGTGTTCACCCATGTCTGGGGTTAAGCATAGTAGAAGTGGTTATCTGGCTTGAATATGCATCATTCCTTCCATTCATCCACCCATTTCAAACATTTTCTGTTGAGTTTGTAATGTTCTTGAGCATCTATTAGATACAACCTAGGAGAGTTTCTTGGGGTGATAACAATAATTGGCGTCGTTGCCGAGGAAAGGAGATTGAGGCTAAGCTTCCCTGGGAAAACGACACAGTTCCAGATTTTGATGATAGACAAGGTCTGGGCACATTTCTGGTTGTAATCATCTATCTGGCGACTCCACTGGAGGAATACTAACCTTTGGTGACTCCACATTATAGTTCTGGCTCAGTTTGGGAGGCATACTCGAAGAAATCCTCAGAAATCACCAGCTGAACCAGTGCCTGACCTTGAGAAGATTGTCAAATCGAAGAAAACATCACAAAAAGGAGCATCAAGGTCAAGTAAACCTAATAAAACTTATGCATCTCTGAAAGATAATCTTATAGCTGAGAATATACAGTTTGAATATTTAGAGCCCAATGTAGAAATTTTGAATAATATGACACTTATTCACAAAGATTATCCCGATTATACACTATTGCGGAATACATGCACAATATATAACCTCTTCTACGTTGATCATCAATTTAGCAGAATTAAAAACAATGAAACATCAATCGTATGCGCACATTAACATAGTATGTAACCCGAGGAAAGCATACAGCTAAAAACCCCACACTATCTGTATATTATAATGATTGATAACATGTAACAATACATAATACAATACTCCTCACAAGTACTAAGTACTATCTCCACCTGTTACACACAAAACTATCTCAGATATGAATCAATCACAAGTTCAAATCTCCTCCACTGCTTTGCCTGCCTCCACTGCGCAATCCTACATGAGAATAATTATGAATGGCTGAAGAAAACTTGTATTTCCTTGGCTGAACCATGCAATACTCAATCCATTGATTGTGTAAATCTCATGCACAACTATAGTCACAACTGACAGTTGTCTTGCCCTTTCACTCACCTCTAACACTTGTCTCCACTGAACTGTCCATGCACTAAGTTAACTGATGTATTCTTTAGTTGCTTTATGAGTTAATAATTAGTGAATTAATTCACATCACTCATCACTAGTGTATTCTACAGTTAGACTAAAGACAACTAGTTCAACTAAGTCAAACTGAACACAACTCCATCAACTCCTCAATCAACTCCACCAAACTCAATCACTTGAGTTCTAACTGAAGTCCATCATGCAATAGCTCAACTGACCCATAAGAAAAGCGTATTTCCTTCTGGCAGTTGCATGTGCCACATCCGTAGCTCGAACTAAAGTGTTCCAAGAGGATAAGATAATGTTTATAGTCCAAATATTATTAAGAGCTAATAATATTCGACTGTTTATTTTTAGCCTGGCAGTCTAAAAATAGAAACTGCCCATATGTCTAAAAATAGAAGTCCATCTATTTTTACCAACATGAACAATCATCCAGAGATTGCATGATCACCGGATTGAGAAGAACGGATGGCGATTTTCAGCACTAGGGTTTCAGCAGACAGCGCAGCCGCAGCTCCCGTAGGTCTGCCATGCTCCCGAACGGCCAGAGGCTTGCATGTTGGTCACGCCATGACTGAATCTTCCCTCTCGCTTTGGGACGGATTCGCTGAGGAGACGATCAAACAGGATTCAGCACACAGCAAGATTTCGCCGGGCTACCCATTCTTCTGGACGCAGATCGTACACCGCACGGCAGTACCAGCCTCTCATCCAGGGGATCACATTCTAAAACAACCGATCATCGCCCAGACTTGCTCTAATGCGCTCCCCTCTGCAAAAGCATTGCAGAGGCCTGGCAGATCCGTCTGCATCTATGGAGAACAGAGGTGCTTGATGTCCACGCCCCATCCTAGCAAGAAAACGATCCGATCACGCGAGCAAGGATTGATCTCAAATGACAGGGTCGAAGATCAGGTTTGGGGAGGGAACATGGATCTAGATCCACGATTTTCAAGGATTCCTCAGCCCTCGGCGGTGCAGATCGGGTCCTCTTACACGCTGACGCAGTGTTTGTACAAAGAATCCATAGATCCCTCTACAGCAGATCTGAAACTCTATCAAGGCATCGGCCTTCCCGCTCCTCAGATCAGTTGGGGAAAAAGGCCTGCAGAATCATCAGCAGCTTTCCAGATCCAAATCAGGCTCCTTTCAGGGAAAACTATGCTTCAATGGGTTTGCCCGGCGGATCCAGTGCGGCATCTCAAGCATGCTTTGGACTTCAAACTGGGAATCCCTTTGGCAGACCAACGGCTTCTTTACCAAGGTAAACATCTTGAGGATCCCTTTCCTATTTCTTTTTACGGCATTGAGAAAGACGCAACTATTATCCTTTCCCTCCGTCTTAGAGGAGGAGCTGGGGGGGAGCCTTCCTCAGCTAAGGCTTTCTCGTATAAAGATGCAGTCCATGGAAAGCAGGCTGAAAAGTCAGAGCCACCAATACAGACTTCACCCAAGCCCTTTTTGGTTGACAAAATGGAGGAGATCCCATCAGTTGAAGTCTCCTACCCTGAGCTTGAAGACGAAACCCAGAAATTTGCTGAAAAAGCCATCATCTGTAGATTCAATGGGCTCTGACCGCGCTCACAGGATCTTTATGACTGGATCAAAGATAACTGGACTGATCGTTGTAAGGTTTATTTCTGTGCTAAAGGGTATTTCATAGTGATGTTCGATGACCTAGAGCATTGCTACAATGCCCTAGACGAAGGCCCTTGGTTCATGGGTTCGGCTGGTCTCTTCCTAACTCCTTGGTTTCCTGACTTTGACCCAGCTTCAGCAGTGATCACCAAGGCTCCGGTATGGATCAGGCTTCCAAATCTCCCAGTTCACCTATGGCGTACAGAAGTATACAGGCAAATAGGCAATGCCCTGGGTAGCTTTTGGAAGGGAGACTACGAGAGAGAGAGGCAGGGTCTCTATACATATGCCAGAGTTTGTGTGGAGATTGATTTAAGTAAGGGATTGCCAGAGTACATCAATCTCAAGATCAAGGACGCTATCTGGACCCAGTATATAGAGTACGAGAACACTGCCTTCAGATGCCGTCATTGTAACCAAACAGGGCACCTACATATCTCTTGCCCTTCACTGTCAGCAAGAGCAAAAAAGGGCCTCTTTGCTCAAACTAAGCCTAAGCGTTGGGCCCCCTGCCCACCGCCGCCAACCAGAAGCTCCAGCCCCCCTAGTATGGAGAAGGTTCCAAGTATGGAAAAGGAGGAAAATCAGTCAGAACCAGATCAGATGACGCAGACGATGGTTCAGCCCACGAACATTATGGAGCACACCCATGTCTCAGCAAACTCGCAGAAGCGTCCCCATGAGACTTCCTCCTCGGATTCAGAGAAGGAGTCCCCAATGCTAGAGAACTCCAGTCTCCAAGTTGTTCTTGCCCATACTCCTCCTGAGGGCTGGACAAAAGTTAACAAAAAGAAAGGGAAAAAACATTGTGGTGTAATCACCGTCCCGCTGGGGTAACAGCCTGACAGTTTGTATTTGCTATCGAATCTTTAGGTGTAGCAGAGTTATTCTTCCTTCCGAGACCGAGGTTGACGAATTTATCATTTCCGGTCCATCGGTCTCTTGTCTTTCTTGTAGCTCTGTGATTGTATCTCTCTTCCGGGACCGAGGTTGATGTATCTATCATTTCCGGTCTGACGGTCTTGTGCCTTTCCTGTTTGTACCATATTGATTTCTCTTAATAGATTTAGTTTTGCCGAGAAAAAAAAAACATGAACAATCATCCACAAATAGCATCCTGCAACTCATAGACCATGATCCATATGTCTAAAAATAGACTTTGCGCCAAAAATAGCCTGCGGGCCCACTTAGTGAAGGCGACTCCTTTCCACTAAGCTCCATCATCTTATTGCAGGTTCAACACTCCCTCTCAACAAGATATGGATTGTATAGATAATCGCAAAATCACATAACCAATATTTTGTCGACGCGTTTCGAACCAACCAATGTGGTTCATCGTCAGGACAAGTTGAAGAACCAATCCGGCTTAGCTTGATTAAATAGAGTGTGCAGAGACTCCAACAGCTATAATGCTAACGGCTAATTTTGACCTAATGATCATGGTCAAACCACTAAAACAGTTAATATTATTAGTGGTTTGACCATGATCATTAGGTCAAAATTATCCGTTAGCATTATAGCTGTTGGAGTCTCTGCACACTCTATTTAATCAAGCTAAGCCGGATTGGTTCTTCAACTTGTCCTGACGATGAACCACACTGGTTGGTTCGAAACGCGTCGACAAAATATTGGTTATGTGATTTTTCCGAAGATTATCTATACAATGTTATGGATCACAGAATTCTAAACTCCTTAAAGATATGGATTATCTGCAACCCCTATCCTGCCTCTGTATTTTTCTAGCATGCAACACATTTGCCCGGTCCACTTGCTCCAACAACACTTGGAACAAAAACACTCCCAACTGACCACTCTATTGGGCTAGGAACATACTCTGATGCTGAAGCTCTACCTGTTGCTGACAGGTGCTCCCTCTCTCACATCTGTTCTACTGCAACATCTCCATCTATCTCACACCATTGCACACTTCTCTGTGCCACCTAGCACTGTGCAAAACACGTGTGCCTCTCGCATTGCTGCAGCCTGCTAGCTATGCGCTGTCTTGGGATTCCCTGCACTGTCGCTCTCTCTGCCACTCCATCTACATCTGTCTCTACCCAATCAATCAGTTCCTGCTACTCCACATCGGGGCTCCCGTAGAAAGGTCTCATCCAAGAGGTTGGGTACCTCAAGGATCCTGCCCCTCCTCCTTGGGACGATCAATCCACATCAACCCACCTCCTACCTGGAGGTATGGCTGCATGCGATCTCTCAGCCCACCTGGCTCGAAGTTTCCCCCTAATGGAGGTCTCTGCATGAGTAGATGTCTCTACTCGATCTCCTCTCAGCTTCCCTTGTTGTGGCTGCTCCACAACCTCCTGAAGCTGTTGTTGCACCAATCGTGGCTCCTCCACAATCGTCTAAGACTTCTTCTGGCTCTGCATGTTGAGAGGTAATATACGCTCCCTCTCAACCACCACATCTCCATCAGTTGCCTCACTGCTCAAGGCTTTGCATGCATCTTGAACCTCAAGAGCCTACAGGTTCTTGACCCGTGAATCAATCTACTTCACCTGTCTAATGATGATGTGTCTAAGGAAAACCTTTCCCTTACTGAAGACTACATCATAGCCTCTGTCTTCCAGCATTGCGATCGACACCAAGTTTCTCTTCAGTCCTGGTATATATTTAACATTGGTCAAGGTAATGCGAGCTCCATGCTCCCTCTGAAAAATAATCGTGCCTACACCTGAGACACTATACTTCTCATCATTACCCATCGCTATGAGTATCTGGAGATCTTTCTCCTCCAAAGAACTGAACAAACTCTTGTCACTGATCATGTGGAAAGAAGCTCCACTATCAAGAAACCAACCACTTCCCACCATGGATGAAACCATGCATGCGAAGAGTGTGAAACCCAACTCAAACTGTGAAGCAAGTGCCTCACCTTCAGATCCTTCCCCGGATCCCTTCTTGGATTTCCTCCATGGACAATTTGTGGCATAATGGCCCAACTCATGACAACGAAATCATCTCACCTTCGACTTGTCAACCTTCTTCCCATCATTGGAAGAACTAGATCCGGAAAGAGAACCCTTCTCCTTCTCCTTCTTCACCTTACTCGCTAAGGCACAGTTCTCCTCATCATGCATGCATGAAGAACTGTCTCTAGTGCTCCGTCTGATCTCCTCCTGCACAAGATCTAACCAAAGTCTCTCCCATCCTGGCAATTTCTCCCAACCATTGACAGAGTCCTGATAGGAATTCCAACTCTTCAGAAGACCAAGGAGATCCAAGCTCACCAAGTCCTCATCATCAACAGTTAACCCCACACTTCCCAGCTCATCCCGGAATTGAGTGAACTTCGTGAGATACTTGGGCATACTGTCTCCATTCTCACACTTAATGTTTCTGAGTTTATCCTTGAGTGCCAACTTCCTCTGGTCGCTCTTTCTTTGGAATAGATCTGTCAATGCTTTCCACATCAATTATGGAGAAGCCTTTCCATGCAGGCTGGATACAATGTGATCCTTCACACCCTCCAACAAAATCCTTTGACACTTTGTTGTCTTCTTTTGCCAAGCCATAGCTTCAGCAGCATCATTAGGCTTTGGGACCTTAGCCTCTATGAACTCCTTGAGCCCATTTTCATCTAACACCGCCTCCATCCTGTCTTTCCATGCAATATAGTTTGAGCTTCCTTCAAGAGCATACTCCAATCGCAATCCGTTGAAAGACATTTCAACTTTGACACCAAGAAAACATTGTTGCAAATTCGAATTCCACCAGCTCAAAACTCAACCGCTTTTGATCTAAAATCCGTGAGAACAAAGTATTTCTCATACAAAGTTGACTATATGGGCTTTTACCGGATATCTCACCTTCCAAAAGAAGGATGAATCCAGAGGCTACCTGGCCCAATTACAGACTCTTCCTGAAGGAATAAAATGTAAACACTTTCTGAATAATAGATATGATGATCAATAGCTCTGATACCATGTAGAAATTTTGAATAATATGACATTTATTCACATATATTATCCCGATTATACACTATTGCGGAATACATGCACAATACATAACCTCCTCTATGTTGATCATCAATTTAGCAGAATTAAAAACAATGAAGCATCAATCGCATGCGCACATTAACACAGTATGTAACCCGGGGAAAGCATACAGCTGAAAACCCCACACTATCTATATATTATAATGATTGAGAACATGTAAGAATACATAGTACAATACTCCTCACAAGTACTCAGTACTATCTCCACCTGTTACACACAAAACTGGCTCAGATCTGAATCAATCACAGGTTCAAATCTCCTCCACTGCGCAATCCTGCATGAGAATAATTATGAATGGCTTAAGCAAACTCGTATTTCCTTGGCTGAACCATGAAATCCTCATTGGCAATACTCAATCCATTGATAGTGAAAATCTCATGCACAACTATAGTCACAACTGACAGTTGTCTTGCCCTTTCTCTCACCTCTAACACTTGTCTCCACTAAACCGTCCATCCACTGAGTTAACTGATGTATTCTTTAGTTGCTTTATGAGTTAATAATTAGTGAATTAATTAAAAATTTATTCACATCACTCATCACTAGTGTATTCTGCAGTTAGACTAAATACAACTAGTTCAACTAAGTCAAACTGAACACAATTCCATCAACTCCTCAATCAACTCCACCAAACTCAATCACTTGAGTTCTAACTGAAGTCCATCATGCAATAGCTCAATTGACCCATAAGAAAAGCGTATTTCCTTCTGACAGTTGCATGTGCCACATCCGTAGCTCGAACTAAAGTGTTCCAAGAGGATAAGATAATGTTTATAGTCCAAATATTTTTAAGAGCCAATAATATTCGACTGTTCTATTTTTAGCCTGGCAGTGTAAAAATAGAAATTGCCCATATGTCTAAAAATAGAAGTCCATCTATTTTTACCAACATGACCAATCATCCACAAATAGCACCCTGCAACTCATAGACCATGATCCATATGTCTAAAAATAGACATTGTCTAAAAATAGACTTTGCGCCAAAAATAACCTGCGGGCCCACTTAGTGAAGGCGACTCCTTTCCACTAAGCTCCATCATCTTGTTGCATTTTCAACACCCAACACTGTTAAAAAAGAAATTATTTCAGAGATTAATAGAGCTCCTCATCCATCTAGTTCCCCTTTGAATCTCAGTCCAAAGAAAGCTTCCCATACAGTCCATAACATCCCTTTGTCTCTGTCATCCATTTCATTGTTTCATACTGCTCAATCTTCCAGTGTCCTTCCACATACCCCAGTTATGGCAGGACAGCAAGCACCTATGAAGATGGAAAGAATTATTTCTGCTAGGTATGGACCCCTAGTCTCACCTGCTCCTTTGAATGTTATGCCTGCAGGAGAATATTAGAAATATATGCCCAAATTCACTGGTACAGAGGGAGTAACAGCTGAAGAACACCTTGAGGCTTTCTATAGTTATGCTGATAACTTAGATATAAGTGAAAATGATGTATGGATGAGAGTTTTTGTACATAGCCTTGATGGAGAGGCCAGAAAGTGGTTCAGAGAACTAGCCCCTAGATCTATTGTTGATATTGAAGCCTTAGATGAAGCATTTTTGAAACACTGGGGAGATGAAAAAGACTTGCCATATTACCATAAGAGTTTGGAAACCTAAAGAGGGAAAATGGGGAATCATTGCCTGATTTTAATAAAAGATTCAATCGTATGTATAGTAAGCTACCAGCTGAGGTAAAGCCTACCCCCACCTCTGCTAAACTCACTTATTCCAATGCTTTTGACTATGATTTCTGCCTATTGTTGAGAGAAAGAAGATGTGCTACTCTGGCAGACATCGAGGATGCAGCCCTAGAAGTACAGTCTAATATCATGGCTGCAGAAAAGCTCAAAAGTCAAGCTGACAGAAGGAAGCAGAGTGGTTAGGCTTCTACTTCCTCTGCTTCATCTTCAGAACCCAAATTAGATAAAATGACTAAGATGATAGAGTCATTGGCTGCTGAAATATCTAAGCTGAAGGGTGAGCAGAATTCAGGAAAGACAAGGCAGCAAAACACATTTGCTCCAAGAAATCCCAATCCATTCAGAAGAGCAAATGAGTAGCTGCAAATCATTCAGAGGGGAAAAGAAACAAATGAAGAACAAAAGGTTAAATCTCCTTTTCAAAATGTAGTCATGGAGGAGGAACAATTTGAAGATGAGGATGAAATTCATTGCATGGAAGATAAAGGCAATGCTACATTTTTTACATTGGCCACATATGAAGAATCACTGCTGCAGGACCAAATAAGTCAAGAATGGGACAGAGAGGCTATCCTACAAACTGAGGAGCAACGAAGATATAATCTAAGGTCAAATGCAAAAAATGTCAAGGAGAATCCTGCCCAAGAGCTGTTGTCCAAACAGAGTCACAGAATATCAGGCAGAAAAGACCAACAACTAATCCAGTCATCCTCAAAGCGCAAGTTCAAGAGGTAAGAGGTTCTGACAAGCTACCTTCCTCTTTAAGCTTAAAATCAAAAGTCCAGAAGTTAAAAATATATGTGCCTCTGGTAGAGTTGGTAAAGAGTGAAGTATTTAAAAGGCCTATCCTTGAAGCTCTTGAGCTGGAAACCACACAAACCTCCACTGACTCTGTCAATTTGCAAGATGACAAACCTACAGTTGTGCTTAGCCCTATGATTGAAACTACTGATAATAATTCTCCATCTTTTTATGTCCCTGTGACCGTTCATGACAAAATCCTCCACAACTGCCTGCTAGATACAGGGGCCAGCCACAATCTAATGCCTAAATCTCTCATGGAAGAGTTAGGCCTTGACATCACTAAACCATATCATGATTTATTCTCGTTTGATTCAAGGAAAGTGAAATTCCTAGGATTAATCAAAGACCTGGCCATTACCTTAACTCAGCTGCCCATGAAGAGTATGATGATGGATATTGTGGTAGCAGATGTCCCTCCCAAATTTGGCATGTTGTTGTCTAGAGGGTGGATTAAGAGACTAGGTGGGACATTACAGAATGATCTATCTTATGCCATTGTCCCAGTCTTTGGAGGAGAAAGCAGGAGATTGTACAGAGAAGCACAACTGGCATATATTATCAGTGATGAGAAGAATCCTACTAATCATCCCGTATATGTTGTGGACACCAATTTTGGAGCATGTATTCTCCAAATAGAAGAATCTCATAAGGCCTCAATGCAGATCAGGAAACCAATAGTTCAGGCTGAGAAGGTGCAAGGAAGTCAGGTTGGGAGATGTTCTTTGATGGAGCATGTTCCAGGGAGACTGCAGAAGCAGGTGTGGTGCTAGTATCTCCAGAGAAAGAAAGCACACATCTATCTTTTAAGCTGGATTTTCAAGTCACAAACAATATAGCAAAATATGAAGCTCTGTTATTGGGCCTTAACGCAGCAAAAGACAGAGGAATCAGAAGCATAAAGGTGTTTGGAGATGTTGATTTAATCATTCAGCAAGTAAACAGAACATTTCAAGCAAAGAACCCAAGGCTGAAAGAATACAGAGATGAGGTATGGAGACTCAAAGATTCATTTGATAATTTCTGTATTTCATATATCCCTAGAGCGAAAAATCAGCTTGCTGATTCCCTTGCCATGTCTGCTAGTCTGTTTATTCCTCCCATGCCTCCTAGACTAGTTTATGAAGTCCAAATAAAATACAGACCATCCTTGCCTGACAATGTCCAGCATTGGAAAGTTTTTGATGATGATGATGAAATAATAGGTTTCTCCAAGTCATTGATGAATTCTCTGAAATACAAATTGACCAAGAGAATGAAGCCTTGGAAGAAAACCCCCAATCCCAGCTTAGAAACAAAATTGGCAAAGATAACATTGTCCAGCTTCCCAGCAATCATATTCCAAAGGGTCTAATTCCTCTAGAAAGACTGTTTGACCATAATGATGTGCCTTACAAGTTTGCCCAAAAAGAAGATCAATATTCAGTCTGTAAGCATGATATAGGGAGTCCAGGTCAGCCTAGATACATAAATCTACCTTCTCATTTGTCTGTTGATCAATGTTCTGAATACTGCAATTTAATGAATCAATTTGCTGATGTGTTTGCCTGGGAATATAGTGACCTGAAAACCTATGATAAAAAAATTATTCAGCATAAAATCCCTCTAGAGAAAGACACCATACCTTTTAAATAGAAGCTGAGACCAATAAATCCTTTGCTCCTTCCTTTGATTGAAAAAGAAATTAAAAAGTTGTTGGCTGCCAAAATCATAGTCCCTCTCAGATATTTAAAATGGGTAGCTAACTTAGTGGTGGTGAGGAAGAAAAGTGGAGAAATCAGACTGTGTGTTGATTTCAGAAACTTAAACAAATGCTTTAAGAAAGACAACTACCCTCTACCCAAGATGGAGCATTTGTTGCAGAAGGTCTTAGGAGATAAAGTTATGTCTTTCCTGGATGGATTTTTAGGCTTTAATCAGATTGTTGTGCATCTAGATGACCAAGAGAAGATTGCATTCACCACTCCTTGGGGCACTTTTATGTATGCCAAGATGCCTTTTGGATTGATGAATGTTGGAGCCACCTTTCAGAGAGCTATGGATATAGCATTTGTGGGAGAGAAGGATAAATTTGTCCTCATCTACCTATATGATATAACAGTATACTCCAGCACCCATCAAGATGATCTACAACATTTGAAGAAGGTGTTCCTGAAGTGCAGAAGGTTTGGGATTTCAGTCAATCCTAAAAGTCACAGTTTGCTTTGAAAGAAGGCAAGTTGTTAGGACATTTTGTTTCTGCTGCAGGTGTCCAAATTGACCTAGAAAGAGTAAAAACGATACAGACTTTGTCTGTCCCAAGATCAAAGAAGGATATTCAGTCCTTTCTGGGAAAAATTAATTTTGTGAGGAGGTTTATAACAAATTTTGCAGAATTAGTGAAGCATATTACCTTCATGTTGAAGAAGGGGTTAGAGATCAAATGGACTGATATAGCAAGAAAATCATTTGAGTCTATTAAGAAAGCTATTATGGAGGCTCCCACTTTAATAAGTCCAGATTACAGCAAGGAGTTCCATGTATTCTCATTTGCCTCTGAAGACACCATTGCAACAGTTTTATTGCAAGCAGATGAAGAAGGTTCAGAGCATCCGGTGGCATTTTTCAGCAAAAACTTAAGGGATGCTGAACTAAGGTGTGACATAATTGAAAAACAAGCATATGCTCTTATCAATCTTTGAAAGCTTTCAGAGTATACATTCTGCATTCCAAGATAATTGCATATGTACCCTCTGCTGCAATAAAATATGTCTTGACTCAATCTGATGCTGATGGAAGAAGGGCTAAATAGATTGCAAAGCTAATTGAATTTAATATAGAGCTTAAGCCCACCAAACTTGTCAGAGGTCAAGGTCTTGTCAGGTTGTTAGCTGAAGAAAATTGCAGATCATTGGATATTGATTTCCTGTGCACAATTGCAGAAATTGGTCAGGCAGGTAAAGAAGAAAAAGTAGCTGAACCACAGAGAAAGCAGTCAGTGGCCGAAAATCTAGCTTCTTGTGGTTGGTATTCTGAAGTAGTTAAATTCTTGCTGAAGCTAGAAATCCTTCCAAGATTAAGCACAAGTCAGGCCAGAATGATAAAGCTCAGGGCAGCTAAATATTGCATTAATAAAAACCTGCTCTATTGGAGGGATCCATCTGGAATGCTTTTGAGTTGTCTGGACAAAGAACATTCAATAGAAGTCATGCAGCAGTTTCATTCTAACATGTGTGGAGGGCACCATTATTGGAAAACCACTACCCATAAGATCCTTTGAGCTGGGTACTATTGGCCCACCTTATCTTCTGATGTGTTTTCATTTGTTAAATCTTGTGACAGGTGCCAAAGATTTGAAGGAAAACAGTAATTGAAATCCTTGCCCTTGAAACCAATACTACAAAAGGCCCTTTTCAATAGTGGAGCTTGGATTTCATTGGAGAGATCAATCCACATTCCAGTGGCCAGCACAGGTGGATATTAGTAGCCACTGGTTATTTCACCAAGTGGATTGAAGCAATCCCGACCAGGAAGGCTGATCATAATGTGGTCATGAAGTTTTTGACAGAGAATATCTTCACCAGGTTTGGTTGCCCACATAAATTAGTCACTGACAATGCAGCAGCTTTCAGGGCAAAAGAATTGGTGGATCTGTGCAATTCAATGGGTATTAAACTGGTTCATTCCACCTCATATTACTCTCAAGGCAATGGTCTAGCAAAATCCTCTAACAAAAGCCTGATAAGGATAATTAAGAAACTGTTGGATGATAACAAAAAGAATTGGGATTCTAAGCTCAAGTATGCACTGTGGGCTGACAAAGTGACCATTAAGAAATCCACAGGAAATTCTCCATTCGGGCTAGTATATGGCACTGAAGTTGTATTCCTAATTCAGTTAACTCTCCCTGTGGCAAAATTCCTGCAAGAAGAACATAGTGAGGGAGAAGACATGGCACAAAGGATCACTGATTTGGCAGAGATACATCAGATTAGAGAACAACTAGTTGAAAAGGCTGCAGCACATCAGAAAAAGATCAAGGATGCTTTTGACAGGAAGACAAAGACAAATAATTTTCAGGTTGGAGACTTGGTGCTAAAGTGGGATGCATTGAAAGAGAAGAAATGAAATCATGGGAAGTTTGATGCTTTCTGGACAGGGCCTTTTATCATTGCTCAAATTCAAGGGAACAACACCTTCATACTGAAAAGTATGAGAGGGGAGGCAGTTTTTGATGGCCCAGTTAATGGGCGTTTTCTGAAAGTTTATGTTGTTTAAGGTTTTTTGGCATTAAATTTGTAAATATGTTGTTTTATCAGTTTTGGTTAGACTCCATGCCCAATGGAACACTAGGAATTTTTCTAATTTGTTTTTCATCAGGAAGGCATTGATCTGCAAGTTCTTGAGACCTCACAGGGAGGATCTCATCCCCAGAAGGAGCCAGCGTTAGCTCTGCTACAAGATGAAGATTTTCTAAAGTCAGAACAGGCTTGGCCATGTGTTATGATCATAAACGAGCCCGCAGTAGTCTTTTTTACTCCCCCTCCTTCATTTTTCCTACACTCTTATAACTCTCACTACCCCTGTTTTCCTTCGTTTTCCACCAAAACCCTGTGTAAGCCCCTGTTCCATCTATTCCCTCAGCGCTAAAGTTTAAACCCATATGACTATATTCACATGACCGTACACCATATCCCGTTGTTTCCCTGTCACATCAGTCATAAACGTGTGCATTTAGTCCGCACCATTCAATCAACCCCCCCCCCCCCCCCCCCCGCGCAATCCGACGGAATTTGCGCTTCCCGCTCCTATAACCTGCACGCTCGTTAACCAGTGGGGAAAGCGGTTTCCCGCCGGTCCCATCCGCCACGCGTCGTTGTTATATTGGATCGTGCAACCGTGTACGTTTACCGCTTCCCTCCCATAAGCGGTGCAGGGAATACCGCCCACCACTGAAACCACCTCCCCCGCTCGCTAACCCTCGCGCAGCTTCGTCGCCTGACGACCGTTGGATCTCCTCGCCCGAGATCCAATGGCCCATGATCTCCTCACCCTCATATCTCTTGATATCTTCCGCAAACCGATCCCCGCCATCAATCACTGCGATCCAATGGTTGGTTTTCGTCCTCCGCCCACTCGTACACTTGCCATGAAGTCTTCGCCACCTTTGACTAAGTCGTGCTTCCGAAGGACAATGGCGGCCATCTACCAGTACCCTATGGAGTTATTCTTCAACAACTGAATTGAAGAGCATTATGGCCAAAAAGAAAGAAAGACGTGCCTCGAGCAGTTAAATGCACTTATCAGTAATGGAGCATGTTTCATATTATACTCCACCTATGCAGGAAGGACGGTCAAGCAACAAAGAATGTCAAATTAATTTATTGAAGCAGCAGATTGTATCAGAGACCCATATCAGAGAGTCAAGGTGGTTGGTGGTCCATTATGACCCCTCCATGCATAGGATAGCAGAGCATTTTTTGTAATCAATCTCTATATAAACCCAGAAACAAGATGTAATGAGGTTGATGGTTGTTGTTTTGATGTAAGGTTCAACTTCTGGAGACTGTAACTATTGTGATATCTGCAGCATCTAGTCTTCATTTTCAGCTAATATAAGCTTATTTTGTTGTTAATTGCTCACTTTTCCACTTCTTCTCTATTCTAGGTTGTGCCTGTTATGCATTTTTCATGTGCTCTTGATATTTATCATTTGAGGGGTTGTCATCCCACCTCTGTGTTATAATCTAGTATGTATCATTGAATGTGTTACGCAGGTATCTGTTTACTTAGTGCCAGAGAGCTATCATCCTGTCTATGCATTAGGAAATAGATTTTCAAACCTCTTTACTAGTTTCAGCCGGCCATCACATGGTCTTGTGCATCTGCTGGTGTGATTAGTATTCTCCATGTTCACCTAATCCTCAAACTGTGAGTAATTGGTGGTCTAAAGCCTTGTAGTCTCGGGGTGTTCACCCATGTCTGGGGTTAAGCATAGTAGAAGTGGTTATCTGGCTTGAATATGCATCATTCCTTCCATTCATCCACCCATTTCCAACATTTTCTGTTGAGTTTGTAATGTTCCCAAGCATCTATGAGATACAGCCTAGGAGAGTTTCTTGGGGTGATAACAGTACCTGTCTTTGCAATTTTTAAAAACTCTAAAGGATTACTGCATTGACTTCTTCATGTTTTTCTTGTTCCTGCATGATTCAATCATTATCTTCTTTGCAAATTCTTAATTCTTCCTTCAATCTTCTCAATTTGTCTACTAAGTCAGAAGAGTTCCCAACACCATGTTGCTCATCTTATCCATATGGAGAGTCTCATGAACTGTAGTTTACCATCTTCCTAGTCATCTTGATCTATTTTCTGCCAAACATGCCATGTCTACTAAACGAAAATATAAACATAATCAACATACCTTAGTGTAGCTCGGGGAGGCTATCTCGTCGGCAAGACCAACTAGATTATAAAAATACATGTATAAACATAATCATAACAACATATAAATATCACCCTAACCATAGTCTAGTCATCAATGCATGACCCTATGAACCAAACATCATGACCTTATGCATGACAAGTACAACCATGTCAATGTATGCATAATCAACATACATACAACATGCATGCACACATGATACATACAAACACTTTCATGCAAAACCAATGAACAAATGACCTATATTCATGATAAACACATCCTACAACACACCATCAACTTCCACATGGTGACACAAATGCAACCATGACCAACACCATGCATACACAAAAAGTACATAGACCACAAGTATAAGTAACACATATGCAACCAACATCAATGCATGACCAACACACCTCCCATATAGGCCAGGGGTGAACCATGCTCTGATACCACTATGTGGTATCAGATAACACCCAAAGAGAATAGAAACCAAACATTCCCTAAAGAGAATGGAGCTTGCTTTAATACCGCTCTGTAACACCCTCCTCCCGCATCCACCCAAGTTAGTCGGTCCACTGGCGTAAAAATGTGATGAGAGGTTACTACAATCTGATTCAACTCCCCATATACAGTTAGGGAAGTGGAACCAACATAACACAACCAATCTGACCTTCTACACATGTCACAAAACCTATAGGAGCCAGCCAACCCTTCCAGGTAATCAACCCTTGAGACAACTTGACACTTCACTACCCTACAACCTCATTCACTCCCATGATATGGGCATGCATGCAGCTGGGGCCCTCCAGTTTCTCTCACAACATGGGCATACAAGAAACTGGGGTCTTTTTCAACTAGTTCTAAGCATGTGACCCCAGATTATGTGCCACCTTTTTAGGGCCAAGACTTAGGCCACTGCCCAGAACTCCATGAAACCTTTAGGAATGAAAAGTAACATCGAGACAATGATACAAATGCAAATATTTGAACAAATACTTGACTATATCCCTACTAGCCATGACAAGGACTTTGTCAAACATGTCACAAATATACAATGCACGAGTCATAACAATAGATCTAAGTATAGGGGTATCATACTTATCTAAGAGTCGCTAAGAAGCATTGATACCTTATCACATTAGCTCCATTATCATCTATTAGGTCATATATTCATTGTTCATTCATTTATAAATCAAAACCTGATGAAATCCATACATCATTACTGTCATAAAACATACTCATAACCAACATATAAACAACAAAAATAATAGGGATACATCAACCATAAATTCCACATATGAACCAATACATTTGTTCATAAAATACCAAGGAAAGGAACTCTTATTAATGGATGCAAAATCCAATTGGGTATGGGACTTCCATGAACCACCCAACCATAGATTGGTTGAACCAAATCTTTCTTTCAGCTAATCACCCTTGTGCCATATTCCAAGCATGAATGTGGGACTTACAACCAAAAATCAACAAGGGCTTCCTGAGGCTACACCATCTCACCCTCATTAATAGAATTAGGCTTTACCATAATCCTCACCAAATCACTAGGCAAAAACTGAGACTCCAGTCTTTGGTCTTTACCAAATTACCACAATCCACACTAGATCACTAGGCCCTAACTGAGACTCCACCCTCCAGGCTTTACTGTATATCCCATCCTGGGATTCCTAGGCCTGATGGAGAGCACCCACATTTAGGATTTACTGTGTATCCCACTATTCACCGATCGAGGATTCCTAAGACCACCGAGGTAACACAAAATCCAGCTTTACTACAACCCACAATCCAGTTTAGGGGTCACTAGGCCATGCGTTCTTTCTTTCATAGATCCAGCTCACTCAATTTCAAATCCATCCAACAATCCAACTCAACCAAAAACATGAGAACCCATCACACCATGGCTATATAGAAATGGCAAGGCAAGGATGAAGAACATTTTCACACCTAGAAAAACCCATTCCCATGAAAACAAAAGAACCAAGAAGACAAATGCATAACAATGCATGCCAAAACTAGCAAGGAAATCACACACGCAAATTGATACCTATTAGCCTCCTGTTGCAGCAGGTATTCATTTTTCATGATTGACATTTTTACATGCCAAATATGTCATACTTTGCAGGCTGCAGTGTTCCATATTTCCAGAACAGACCAAATAAGATGCCATGAAAGTGTCCTGGTCCAAATGCCACTGTTGTATTCCATTTTTGGTGAGTTTTTCAATTAAGGGAAGGCCAAACAGCTAAATCTTGGCCTCCCTAGGTTTCAATTTCTGGTTTTAGAATATAGAGAATGTATCTGTCCAAACAGTTTAATCTTGGCAGATTTTGTAGATAGGTAGAGAATCAAAGGGACACAACTGTTTAATCTGGGTCCTGGCAGAAATAAGTGCAGATTTAGATAGGAAAAATTCAAAAGAAAATTTGTAAATCTGGGTCTGCAATTCTAAGTGCACCCAAACCAAAAAGAAGAAAAAATGATAGGCGAGTAGGCTCGGTAGGTAGCTGTGTGGTTGCAGGATGATAATTTATGATCAATTTTGTGTTACAAAGTGCTTTATCTTTACAGATCATAGTGCAGGCAGTTTTCAGGCAAAGGAGCTCAAAGGTGAACATCACTAACTCCCCCTTCTTCTAAATTCCCCAAGTCACTTACTAATTTCCCAAAGAGGTCAAGATCTGCTTGATTCCTCTCCATCTCATCATCATCCATATCAGTTGCCTTGGTAAAGATCTGCTTCACTCAAGGATTTTTATTTCTTTTCAAGGTCTTTTCCCCAAAATAGCCTAAAGTCCCTGACTTTAGCGCTTGTTGATCACCGTCATATTAACTACTAACAGTATAATATAATTCCCTATCAGTCTTCCCCCTTCCCCTACTAAAACTTTGTATATAAAATTCCCCTATGTGAATATCCCCTCCCTGGCAATATAGCCATATTTTTATAAGTCCGGGAAAAAACGGTCCATCCGGGGCTATTTTTAGCCCATCCGTGTCTTAAAAGGGATTAATCCGACACCTGGCCAGATTAATAACCTCTCCCCTAGCCCTAAACCCTCAAAAACCCCCTTTTCCGCCCCTAAACCAAAGTTTTGTGCACAAATACATTGACCCGCGCGTATTAAACCCATATAACCCACATAAACCATTGTTTAGACCCACCTGCGCGCATATTAAAAAGGGAATATTCTCTGTATATTCTCCGCCCATATCCCCCGCCGTATTATCTTGGCCGCCAGCCGTCGGATCGTCCGCCCCGCAGATCGACGGTGGGCGGGCCGTCCCATCTCCAAAACGCCCAAGCTTTAGCATCCGGGAGATGGGCGGTATTACCGCCATACCTCCCGCCACGCGTCAGCTCCTGGGCTGTGGCGGAGCCCCCTCTGACAAAACCGCTCCCCCCCCAAAGGTGGTGCGCCACAAAACCACTTACCGCCTCCTGCCCGGTGACGTCACCGCTTACGTCACCCCCTGTACAGTCACCGCTTACATCACCCCCCTCTGCCCAATCACATGTCGAGTCATCTGCCTGCGTGGCCCCTTACCACGTGTCATGCCACGTCACCGTCCGTACATGATGACGTCATGCTGACATCATCCTGCCATGTCATCATGCTGACGTCATCGCTGACGTCACCCGCCATACGTCACGTCATGCTGATGTCATCAGCACTTTTTTGGCGCGAAGGGAAAAAATCGCACTTCGGAGCCCCGGAATCAGATTCTGAGGAAGTTTTTGATGAGTGATTTGCCTAGCGCAAATCGCTCATCGCTAGATTTTTTGGGCCAGAATGGGGAATCTTCAGGGAATATTTTCGTTTTACAGCCCCCAGGAAGCCCGAAAGGCGCCGAAAGACCCATTTTTCTTCGCGAAGCTTGCCGAAAGGAGCAGAAAACAGTTTTGAAGGAATCAGAGGTCGAACATCGTCCATTAAATGATGATTTAAACCGCAACACGTCAGAACAGCATCGGTTTATTGCCAAAAGAGTATCAGAGGAATAAGAGAAGCCAAAGAGTATCAGCCGAAGATTTTTTAGGGGCTCGAAGCACCTGAACATTGATGAGCCCCCCAGAAAGTCAAATCAAGAGGTGTAAGCCCATTCTTGCTCTCAAATCACAGTTAAAGCTTTAAATGCAGACAGACAGCAGAGATGCAGAAACCCATACACATTTATTTCAGAAAACACTGCAGCAAGCCACCAAGGACAACATCATTTACTCAGTTTTGATACGGCGGCCCTGAGCGCAGCCCGAGATATTTTTTGCATTTATTTCTGGATAGGATTAGGCTAAGTAGTCATTTTTCTTTATTACCTGATTAGGTCAAGATGTAATAAAGGAACTCTGTAGATAGTTTTGACCTATATATACTGCCCTCTACATTGTTTCAAGGGTTGGTTGATTGAAAATTTTTACCAGAGACTCGCATTGTATACCTGAGTTTTTTCTATAATCAAAGATTGTTGAAAGCTTGTAGAGCAAACTGACTGTTGTAAATGAATGTTTTGGAGATATGAAGATGGAATTCTTGTGCTACAGCCTGAAGCAATAAGTGCATCTTACCTCTGTTTATTGTTTACCACTATCTAAATAGCAGAAAGAAAAAATAGCCTAGAATTAGTCTAAATACTCTCTATGCTCAATTTCTACTATTTCTTTTTGTTTTCCTCTGATTGAATTGGTTATGAATATGAATTCCTCCTGGCTCATGTTTACCCCAATTCACCTGTGTTTGCCAATTATCTAGGGATTCTTTACTGCCCCTAGGTAGTGCTCTGTTACCTCCTCTGTTAAGCTGATTGAGAGATTCTTAACTGCCTCTCATTACTCAGCATTCTTTCCATTATTTAAACCTGGAATATTGTTTCATGCTCAGCTATCTTGCTCCACTTTCCCTCTCTTGTGATGGAAGAAATGCACCAGAAGTTCTCCTCCTCGACTCCACGCCCAATGGTTTGAAACTTCCACACTGTGCCTTGCCTCTCTGTCTGAAAACATCAATTTTCCCACCAAAAACAAACAAAAACCCTCTGAACTCGAGACCTATCCTAAAACCCTTCTCAACAAAGCTAAATCAGAAAGAGAGAGCCCTCTCTGATTGCAGGTGGGCTAGAACCTTGTCTAGTCAATTTAACGTCTTAAATTTCTCTACATAAATTATCAATCCGGGTATCGTAAACTGATGAAGTGTGGTGCACCATATGTGCTTAGTTAACCTTTCTCTTACTTCGTTGTTTTACAGTTTATGTTGTTTTTAGGGTTTGTTCTTGTTGGTTTCCTAAAGTGTCTAATGCAAATGGAAATCCTATTCTAAGGTCTTAAGAATACTTTTTAAAGGACAAGTATGGATAGAGATTTCAAGACAAGGCCTATGTCCCTAATAGTAACTTCCAAAACTTAGCACTTCAAAAGATCTTAAAACATGTTATTGATGGAATTAGTACTTAAACAAAAGTGTAAATATGCAGCTACTTCAATCAAAATAAAATGCAATAACCAATCAATGAGCTAGTGACTATGAGACCCAGTATCCTTGCTGTTGTATTAAAAGAAAACTGAAGAAAGTAAAAATTGAACATAAAGCAACTCAAAGACTGAAAGCAAAGCAACTAATGCACACTACTTCAACTCTTCTGATCCTTTACCCTTCAGCTCAATCTACCTTATGGGAAGCAATCATGAACAAGTTAAGCAATATGATATCTAAATTGCATAAAGGAAACTAATCACACTACTTCAACTCTTCTGATCCTTTACCCTTCAGCTCAATCTACCTTATGGGAAGCAATCATGAACAAGTTAAGCAATATGATATCTAAATTGCATAAAGGAAACTAATCACACTACTTCAACTCTTCTGATCATTTACCCTTCAGCTCAATCTACCTTATGGGAAGCAATCATGAACAAGTTAAGCAATATGATATCTAAATTGCATAAATGAAACTAATCACACTACTTCAACTCTTCTGATCCTTTACCCTTCAGCTCAATCTACCTTATGGGAAGCAATCATGAACAAGTTAAGCAATATGATATCTAAATTGCATAAAAGAAACTAATCACACTACTTCAACTCTTATGATCCTTTACCCTTCAGCTCAATCTACCTTATGGGAAGCAATCATGAACAAGTTGAGTAATATGATATCTAAATTGCATGAAAGTAAATGAGCAAAACAAAACTGAAAGAAATAACAATGCTGGAATTAGAACTCAAAAAAATAAATCAGCAGAAGGACAAGATGATTCTGTCATGTCATTAGTCATTAAAAAACTATGTGCATTATTAACCTACAATCAAAATAGAATGCAACAACCAAACAATGAGCTAGTGACTATGAGACTCAGTATCCTTGTTGCTTCAGTAGAAGGACAAGATGATTCTATCATGTCATTAGTCATTAAAAGGCTATGTGCATCACTAATCTACAATCAAAATAGAATGCAACAACCAAACAATGAGCTAGTGACTATGAGACCCAGTATCCTTGTTGCTTCAGCAGAAGGACAAGATGATTCTATCATGTCATTAGTCATTAAAAGGCTATGTGCATCACTAATCTACAATCAACCGGTTGAACACACTTGCATGAATTAAAATTGCATGAATGAAAAATCTAATCTATCAAACTTGAAAGCAATCAAATAACATAATGAAATCAAAGAAAAATTAAACACACTTGCATGAATTAAAATTGCATGAATGAAAAATCTAATCTATCAAACTTGAAGGCAATCAAATAACATAATGAAATCAAAGCAATATTTACAAAATGAAATCTACTCTACCTTACATTCTAATGTGCTCTATGACATCTACTTCACATCTCCTTCCATGTTGAGAACATCAAAGCTTTATTCAAATTCTTCAAAATTACAAAGTACAACAAAGTTCTCCAAAGCTTTCAAAAGCCATCAAGGAAGAACTACAAACTTAAGAACTAGGGACTAAAGACTAACAAATGAAGGAGAGAGATCTCCTATTTATACAAAAAGATGAGAAGCCATCTCATTAATGAGAGTCCATGAATCTCTCCCTCTACCTCTAGAGTCCTAATCAAAATAGGAACTGATAAGACACATGTCTTCTTAGAGTTACAATACAATTAGGAGATGTGACACATATCCTCATGATCCCATGATTCTTTCCACTCAAATTCGAATTTGGCCTTGGGGTGCCACATAAGGGTCTTCTAGAAGCCTCCTTTCAACCTACACATGTCAACAATCTCAACCCATTTGTTAGGTATAAGCATATGCACATTATTTTCTAATGTTTAACCACAAATTCACTTAAAAGGCTTAAAAATAATAAAGATTGGAAAAACATAAAGGTGACCCAATGATAATGAAAGTGGGATGAATGTGGTGACATAGTAGTGAAATGGAGGTGAGATGGAGGTGATATAATGGACATAATAGTGAAAGTGTAATGGAAATGAATGACATTTTCAAGACTCAACATACCCTCCAACTGAAGCTATTGCATGCCCGCATGCAATATATATTACATTAACTCTTTTGATCCTTGAGCTTTGGCTTAACTTTGCATGATATCATTTGATAACTTCATATTTCTGCAAAGTGTTTTACTTGAATTGCAACATGGTTGATTCTTGTGTTACAACCATTTTTTTTTTGTTGCCTTCTATTTGGATCTTTGAACTTTGCATAATGATATTTTGACTATTTTTGCAAAGTATATCTTTATTGGATTGCATGATGGTTGGTTCTTGTGTGAAAACCATGATTTTGTTTGTATCCAATTTATCTTTTAAGCACTTTTTCAAAAGCCATTGTATGCTCATAATAGCAATGTAATAATTAATATATGTTGGAAGTATGTGAGCTCTTGAATATGATATGGACATGGAAAGATATGAATATGAATGTATTCCCCCCCCAACTGATGGTATTGGCAATTTTATGAAATGAGGAAGAGAAATGTTTTTCCAACAATTATCATTCTAGCTTTTTATGGAATTCTATAGTCAAAAGTTAGAAAATGGCGTACCTTCACTTACCCTTTGGAATGGATGAGTTGTATGTGTGGTGGCTGAAAAATTATGGTCATATTCTTCTTCAAGTGGCTGAACAAGAGGAGTCATGGATAGAGAGATAAGATGACTTTTTATTGCTTCTACTAAAACTTGTTGAATGTGCTCCAAAATGCCGAAAATAATAGTCTTCACGTCTTCAAAACTCATTGGCACAATTCCTACTATGTGAAAAGATGTTCTGATGTCAAACATAGTAGGAAATTGTTGGCTTAGTGGCCATTAATGGATGCCACTAGTCAACACGATAACTCTCACCATTGATGACAATGAGAGTCAAGATGCCCAAACACATCTTGCTAGGTACGAATGAATTTGTTGATGTCGAGTCACCTAGAAGATCTAACGAACAAGGGACATTAATGTATTCCCATTGTTTGTCAGCATGAGGACTTGCCATTAAGGCATGCAAGCCTCAAGGTGTTTTTACAAAGAACTTAGACTCAAAGGACTATGGACTCAATAATTTGCATTGAAGCGGGGCTTATTTGCGGAATGAAAATGACAAGGAATGGAAGATGAAAATGGAAAATGGCAATGGAGAACAGAAATGGCAATGGAAATAAGCATGTGAATGAGCCTCTTTCTTTTATTTGTGGGTTATGAATGGACAAAAAGAGATGGAAAGTGTATGTGAATGTAAGTGAAAAGTATGGAGTGGAATGAGGTGAATGGTTTATTATGAAGTATGGATGTGATGGATGGATGTGATGGAGATAATAGTATCTGAAAGTTTTTTCTTTTTTCAAGTGTTTGGATTTGATTTTGCATCAGCATATTTCCTCTTTGTTGCTGATCATCCTCTTATGAAACAAATTGGTCTCTTAGAGAGACACCATCTTCTTGTAGTCATTTGTCCTTCCTCTTGGAACCTGCAAAAAAACTAATACTTCTTCTGCAATGGAATGTAAGATTATCAAAGGAGAGAGATGGCAAATCTCTCTAGTTATGATATTTACACACAAAACTAAGAATTTGTATTAATGAAACAAGTTCTCAAAGGAAAAATCAAAAGAATTTATACCTGATTTGGAATTAGTGACTCAAGTTGATGTTGCTTCTTTTCAGCAATTTATTTCATTATTTGCCATTTCAAACTCAAATGATGGATTTCTCATTGTTTAGATCTTGTTGAGATCTTTCCAATGGTACTTAAATCATCAAAATCTGATTTTGTATGAAAAAGTTAGGCTAATTTGAACAATGAGGTTTTTCTGGCTGCGGAATTGGACTTTAGCTGTGGAATGTGCACAGTTTCTGTAGCTAAAAATCTTGAATAAAAAGTTAGTCATTCATCTTTCATAATCAATTCAAAATTAATCAATACCTTTAGAAAAGTGAGAAAAAAACTTATTCATTTCATTGATTCAAAATTATTATTTTTTCTTGACATGCAGCGACTTAGTGTGGCGACTCAGTGTGGCGACTTTGTGATAACACTCAACTTGACTTCCTTTTGACCGGGGTCTTTTTCATCAAATTTGACCGAATGAATAGGACACCATCCATGTACGGACATTCCCCTAGCTACCCATGTGGCTTATTTTGCTTGGTGACACCTGCAACCTAGAGTTTAACAAAACAGCTGCGGAAAGTTGAGCCAGCTACAGAAAGTTGAGCCAGCTGCGGAAAGTTAAGCCAGCTGCAGAAAGTGGCTGGAACAGTCAACCATCAGTTTTACACATATTTTGGATACTTTTTTCATGCATAGCTTTTTATCTCTTTTGCACTTTCCTGTGGAGTTTCTGTAACCTTAAAAGTGAGTGATTCATCTTTAAAACAGAGGTTTTCAGTTGAAACAAAACCAACCAAAAAGATATTGATCCCTGCTCTAATTGAAAATGCCATCGTTACTACACAATAAGCCCCAGGATTTCCATACAGACAGCAGATAAAATCTAATAAATAGTCAATGATACTAAGGTCGTGCTCAATAATAACATAATTGTTTGGCCTGAGCAGGGACTGGACTATTTGTGCAGCTTTATGCTGTAACAATACATTGTTTTGAATCCAAGTATGCAATTGTAACTCGCTGTAATTTTCCACCAGAAAAGATTTACTATATTAATTTTTCAATTTGAAGTGGTTTTATAACATCAGATGTGAATTGAGTGTGCGTATATGAATCACGGTTTTTTTTTTGTGCAATAAATGCCTAACAGTTGACTGGAACTTCCGTTGATCCTCTATGGTTTGTATGACACATTGGATTCAAGATTCTCCACATCTGTCTACAAGATCTGGTTTCAGCATGCGTATAATCATTATCTTCCCTATTCCATTTTCTCCCAACATTTAACCAGAAGTAACGGAACAGGTACAGATGGGTGGCAGCGACTTCATGGGGTTTAATGACAGAGAGTCGTGTTCAATTGGAATACGTCTCTAAACAGGGGTGAGTTTATTAATATGGAAGGCGTGTAATCAGGTTTTAGATTCCATCATATAGTTGATTCCCAATTAGAACTCCCTTCCTTAGGCACGCCGAATTCAATCACACATCAAACTATCAGTTAATTAACTCAAATTTCGTTTTTCTTCACGCGGCGGCAAAAAAGAGGCTCCAAAGAACCGAGGATTTCTCCCAGACCGCCACAAATTTCTTCAAACGGTTTCTGGGTTATCTAACTGACCCACCTGGAAAAAAAACCCATGTTTTATTTTCTTCAAATTCATCTCTGTTTGGGCAAATAGAGCATTTTAAATTTGACATTTTTCTGCTATTTACGTTTTTCTGAGTTATCAGTTATGCATTTGGCCTATAAAATTTTGGAATTAGTGGTTGGATGATATGAATTTGTGCATTCTTATACATGTCAAGCTTTCCACCACAATTTTCACCTTTTCACAACAATGAAAAGAAGAGTGAATCCTCAAAAAGAGTTCGAGTACTTGCCTGTTAAGCCTCTGCTGTTTACGCATTTTTCTGAGTTTTTCTTTCAATGTATTTACTAATATTTTTTGACAGAGGTTGATAATCCTCCTATATAGATTGCTCGGGGGATGGATAGACTTCTTGAATGGTTCTTTTGCCTTTTTCTTTCTTTTGTTTCTTATTTTTAGCTCTATCTTCTCCTTCTTTTTGGACAGTTTCTTGAATTTCTATTGCAGGGGAGTCTTGGACTGTAATGTTCTTTTCTTTCTTCCTAGTTTTCCTTGGAATTTTTGGTGGACTGCTTCCAGAGGCCTCAGACGGCTCTTGGAAGTGGTTTCTTGTCAAGAATTGATCCCAAGTATCCTTAGTTTTCTTCAACTGGTCCTTAATAAGGATTTTTATGAATCCATGATGGTAGAGATGAGGTTCAATGTTGCCTACGTGTTTTTGAACTGTAAAACTCATCTTTTTCAAACTCAATAGCAGAAAATGAGGCAAATTGAGAGTGTGACCCTCTATGAAATTCATCATCAGTCTAACATGATACATATACATAGAACCAAAAAGCGACCTTCACACGTGATAAATTTCTGGATGACTAACAGTAGACTAGACCATTCCTCTTTTATTGCATGAACAGGGATGCCTCTTGTTAAGCCCACAGTGGAAGCTAGGATTGTTTTTCTCTTTTCTTCTTCTCTGAAATTGTAAAATTTTATAAAAAGGATTCATGATTTTCAATTTCAGGCAGCAAATACTTTAAGAAAAACATGTTAAAAATAGGACTTTGACTGAGGTCTTAGGCTGGTTTTTCATCGATCTGAGCTGGGTGACTAGGATAGGATCCATGTCGGGACAATTCTGGAGATGCCCATGTGGTCGATTTCTTCATTGGACGCTTGTAACCTGCTAAACCTTGAAACAGCTGCAGAATCATGGCAGTTTCCGTAGCTAAGTTGCAAAACCTTATTAAAACAGGATACAGTGTTTTGAAGACCACTACAAACCATAACCAGATAATTTTGGACAATTTGAACCTATTAAAGCAGTTGATTTTCATTTTTTTTCATTTTTTTTTATTAAATCAATTGAAATGTTGAAGTTTATTTTGTCTCCTTTTTTTTTCTTTTTTTTTTACATAACAATTATTTTTCTGATCCTCCAGATCACACAAAGTGCAAGAGGAGAGCATACTCAAGAATTATTAACTTTTTTTTTTTACATAACAATCATTTTTCTGATCCTCCAGATCACACAAAGTGCAGGAGGAGAGCATACTCAAGAATTGTTAATTTTTTTTCAGATGTAAGAAATAAGGTCTCCTAATTACACTTCCCCGGCAACGGCGCCAAAATGTCTAGTCAATTTAATGTCTTAAATTGCTCTACATAAATTATCAATCTGGGTATCGTAAACTGATGAAGTGTGGTGCACCATATGTGTTTAGTTAACCTTTCTCTTACTTCGTTGTTTTATAGTTTATGTTGTTTTTGGGGTTTTGTTCTTGTTGGTTTCCTAAAGTGTCTAATGCAAATGGAAATCCTATTCTAAGGTCTTAAGAATACTTTTTAAAGGACAAATATGGATAGAGATTTCAAGACAAGGCCTATGTCCCTAATAGTAACTTCCAAAACTTAGCACTTCAAAAGATCTTAAAACATGTTATTGATGGAATTAGTACTTAAACAAAAGTGTAAATATGCAGCTACTTCAATCAAAATAAAATGCAATAACCAATCAATGAGCTAGTGACTATGAGACCCAGTATCCTTGCTGCTGTATAAAAAGAAAACTGAAGAATGTAAAAACTGAACATAAAGCAACTCAAAGACTGAAAGCAAAGCAACTAATGCACACTACTTCAACTCTTCTGATCCTTTACCCTTCAGCTCAATCTACCTCATGGGAAGCAATCATGAACAAGTTAAGCAATATGATATCTAAATTGCATAAAGGAAACTAATCACACTACTTCAACTCTTCTGATCCTTTACCCTTCAGCTCAATCTACCTTATGGGAAGCAATCATGAACAAGTTAAGCAATATGATATCTAAATTGCATAAAGGAAACTAATAACACTACTTCAACTCTTCTGATCCTTTACCCTTCAGCTCAATCTACCTTATGGGAAGCAATCATGAACAAGTTAAGCAATATGATATCTAAATTGCATAAAGGAAACTAATCACACTACTTCAACTCTTCTGATCCTTTACCCTTCAGCTCAATCTGCCTTATGGGAAGAAATCATGAACAAGTTAAGCAATATGATATCTAAATTGCATAAATGAAACTAATCACACTACTTCAACTCTTCTGATCCTTTACCCTTCAGCTCAATCTACCTTATGGGAAGCAATCATGAACAAGTTAAGCAATATGATATCTAAATTGCATAAAAGAAACTAATCACACTACTTCAACTCTTCTGATCATTTACCCTTCAGCTCAATCTACCTTATGGGAAGCAATCATGAACAAGTTGAGTAATATGATATCTAAATTGCATGAAAGTAAATGAGCAAAACAAAACTGAAAGAAATAACAATTCTGGAATTAGAACTCAAAAAAATAAATCAGCAGAAGGACAAGATGATTCTGTCATGTCATTAGTCATTAAAAAACTATGTGCATTATTAACCTACAATCAAAATAGAATGCAACAACCAAACAATGAGCTAGTGACTATGAGACCCAGTATCCTTGTTGCTTCAGCAGAAGGACAAGATGATTCTATCATGTCATTAGTCATTAAAAGGCTATGTGCATCACTAATCTACAATCAAAATAGAATGCAACAACCAAACAATGAGCGAGTGACTATGAGACCCAGTATCCTTGTTGCTTCAGCAGAAGGACAAGATGATTCTATCATGTCATTAGTCATTAAAAGGCTATGTGCATCACTAATCTACAATCAACTAGTTGAACACACTTGCATGAATTAAAATTGCATGAATGAAAAATCTAATCTATCAAACTTGAAAGCAATCAAATAACATAATGAAATCAAAGAAAAATTAAACACACTTGCATGAATTAAAATTGCATGAATGAAAAATCTAATCTATCAAACTTGAAAGCAATCAAATAACATAATGAAATCAAAGCAATATTTACAAAATGAAATCTACTCTACCTTACATTCTAATGTGCTCTATGACATCTACTTCACATCTCCTTCCATGTTGAGAACATCAAAGCTTTATTCAAATTCTTCAAAATTACAAAGTACAACAAAGTTCTCCAAAGCTTTCAAAAGCCATCAAGGAAGAACTACAAACTTAAGAACTAGGGACTAAAGACTAACAAATGAAGGAGAGAGATCTCCTATTTATACAAAAAGATGAGAAGCCATCTCATTAATGAGAGTCCATGAATCTCTCCCTCTACCTCTAGATTCCTAATCAAAATAGGAACTGATAAGACACATGTCATCTTAGAGTTACAATACAATTAGGAGATGTGACACATATCCTCATGATCCCATGATTCTTTCTACTCAAATTCGAATTTGGCCTTGGGGTGCCACATAAGGGTCTTCTAGAAGCCTCCTTTCAACCTACACATGTCAACAATCTCAATCCATTTGTTAGGTATAAGCGTATGCACATTATTTTCTAATGTTTAACCACAAATTCACTTAAAAGGCTTAGAAATAATAAAGATTGGAAAAACATAAAGGTGGCCCAATGATAATGAAAGTGGGATGAATGTGGTGACATAGTAGTGAAATGGAGGTGATATAATGGACATAATAGTGAAAGTGTAATGGAAATGAATGACATTTTCAAGACTCAACAAACCTGCAGTCCAAAGTTGGTTTGTGGTCACCTTGGCCGTATCCTTTTCCGGAGCTTAAGGACAACTTGAGTGATAACATAATGGCGACTCCGCTGGGGAACATCCTCAGATAATTTCACAAAGAAAGTTGGAAAGCTCCACTAGGGAAGAACCAAACCTTCACAACCATTTTTTCAAGTCTAGTTCTGATCTTTGGTGGTGGACAAAGATCAGACACTCCAAAGTTGATCTTTCACCTGGCGACTCCACATCATCCTCATAATAAAGACTCCACTGGAGAAATGAACCCAAAATAAATTTATGAGCAGATCAGGCTTTTGACCTGGATTATGATCCAAGAGGTAATGTTCTTTCTCTTCCATAAAATTTTGCTGTACATATTGTTTAAATTTAACTTTTATGATTTTCCTTTTGAAAATGTTGAAGAAATCCCTCCTTGCACATCAGAGCAGCATCCTTTAAATGCTGCTAATGCTCACCTTATAGTCAAGGAGGACACTACTGTCAAAGCAAATCATCCTATCTTTGTTCATACCGAACCCAGTCATTTAGTCCCTGTACACAATCACGTACCTCGTAAGGTTCCTAATAGATATAAGCCACTCATTTTTCCTCCCGTGCTTAATCCTTTGCCCAAAAATCATCCCATGAATCTCCCAAGATTTGATGGAGAGAATGGAGTTACTACCCAAAAGCATATTCAGGCTTTTGAAGATTATTTGAACATTTTTGAAGTGGAGGATGAGGATGTTAGTGTTAGGCTATTTGCCCTTTCTTTGCAAAGTGAAGTTAGGACTTGGTTTAAAGCATTGCCTGAGGCAAGCATCTCAAATCTCCAGCAGTTATTCAAACTCTTCCTTGATAGATGGATGATCAAAGGCAATTTCCTCATGCTGATAGAAGAATATAATCAGTTAAAAAGGATTCCAAATGAACCTGTTCAACAATTTTCTAACCGATTCAATCAAGTTTATCATTCTATACCATTGAATATAAGACCTCCCCCTGATTTGGCTCTATTGCATTATCCAACAGCATTTGATCCAGAAAATGAATTTCATCTGAGAGAAAGGAGCCCCTCTACTATGCAACATATGCAGAACATGGCAGTAGATGTAGAGGTCAATCGGAAAATTAGGGAGAGGAAGTTGAAAGCAGAAAAAGGGGATGAACTTGATATCTTTGTAAAGAAAGCAGAGGAATTAAAGCAGATGTGCACAATAGAAGTTGAATGTTTAGAGCACCGGAACAGATCTGTTTTGCAAAAGTAAAGTAATGATATTCATGAACAAACCTGCCACAAAACAAATGACATATTCATACCGCCATACATGATGGAGCAGTCTCCTGATATAATGTATGAATATAATAGCTTCTATTCTTTCAACTGTCTGCCCAAATATGATCAGTATGTTGATGATTGTGAGCCTAACGACCAAATCAGTCTTACAAAGGAGTTACATCTTATTTTTGCAGAGAGCACATTTCAGGATCAGCTTCCTGAACACAATGATCAGAATGCCATCTCAACTATGAAGAAAAGGAAGAAAACACAGAATGTGTTGATTTTAGCGAAGGAGCTTAACCATTTTGTTTCAAGTCTTTTCAGTTTATTAGGGGAAATATAATCAAGTGTCACCATGTTCTGATATTGATCAGCCAAAAGAAATTTCAGGCCCCACTTCTAATGCAGTAACACTAGATTTGCAGCCCCAAAGTGCGAGTGAATCTCAGATTGAGGAAGACTCAAAAACGGCAGCATGTGACCAGATAATCTAGCTAGACCCCCTGCCTTGTGGGTTTCATCCATCTCGGATGATTGAAGAAAAAAAAGAACAGTCAGTACAAACCTGTCAAGTACCATCTGAACCAGCTTTCAAAGAATTACAGGGATCATCCCCTGTTTTGTATGATTCATCAGATGGCAAGCTGTGTGATGAGATAAATCACTGCTCTTTTCCATTAAAAGGCTGCAAAGATCAAAATCAAGTTATTAATGATTCCCCAATTCCAAAGCTTGATAGCTATCCCGAACTTTTGTACAGTTCTTTTATTCAAACCAACAATAATGTATATATGCTACAAGATCCTTTTGTACAGTCTCTTATTTCAGCAAAGAAGATCAGAAGCTTCTTGATCTTCTCAAAGATTAATAAAGCCATATCAGATTGCAAGATCTCCATTTCAGGTAACAGCAAGCACAAGCAGCAGGGGCCATTCATGTTTATAATGCTTAAGTGGCTGCATTGGTTGTTTCATTTCACCTAACGTCAAAGTAAGTGTTGGTTAGGGTAGGTAGGTAGGATTAATAAGGCAACCGGCCAAGCAAATTTTGCAGAATACAACAGCAATTGAATACAAGGCAGTCTGACCTACTGTTCTTGGCTTTTCACAAGGAAAAGCCATCCCCAAGTGGAGCCACTGTTAGCCTCCTGCTGCAACAGGTATTCATATTTCATGATTGAAATTTTTACATGCCAAATATGTCATACTTTGCAGGCTGCAGTGTTCCATATTTCCAGAACAAACCAAAGAAGATGCCATGAAAGTGTCCTGGTCCAAATGCCACTGTTGTATTCCATTTTTGGTGAGTTTTTCAGTTAAGGGAAGGCCAAACAGCTAAATCTTGGCCTCCCTAGGTTTCAATTTCCGGTTTTAGAATATAGAGAATGTATCTATCCAAACAGTTTAATCTTGCAGATTTTGTAGATAGGTAGAGAATCAAAGGGACCCAACTGTTTAATCTGGGCCCTGGCAGAAACAAGTGCAGATTTAGATAGGAAAAATTCAAAAGAAAAATTGTAAAGCTGGGTCTGCAAGTCTAAGTGCACCCAAACCAAAAAGAAGAAAAAATGTTAGGTGAGTAGGCCGGGTAGGTAGCTGTGTGGTTGCAGGATGATAATTTATGATCAATTTTGTGTTACAAAGTGCTTTATCTTTACAGATCACAGTGCAGGCAATTTTCAGGCAAAGGAGCTCAAAGGTGAACATCACTAACTCCCCCTTCTTCTAAATTCCCCAAATCACTTACTAATTTCCCAAAGAGGTCAAGATCTGCTTGATTCCTCTCCATCTCATCATCATCCATATCAGTTGCCTTGGTGAAGATCTGCTTCACTCAAGGATTTTTATTTCTTTTCAAGGTCTTTTCCCTAAAATAGCCTAAGGTCCCTGACTTTAGCGCTTGCTGATCACCGTCATATTAACTACTAATAGTATTATATAATTCCCTATCAATCTTCCCTCTTCCCCTACTAAAACTTTGTATATAAAATTCCCCTATGTGAATATCCCCTACCTGGCAATATAGCCATATTGTTATAAGTCCGGGAAAAAATGATCCATCCGGGGTTGTTTTTAACCCATCCGTGTCTTAAAAGGGATTAATCCGACACCTGGCCAGATTAATAACCTCTCCCCTAGCCCTAAACCCTCAAAAACCCCCTTTTCCGCCCCTAAACCAAAGTTTTGTGCACAAATACATTGACCCGCGCATATTAAACCCATATAACCCCCGTAACCCGCATAAACCATTGTTTAGACCCACCTGCGCGCATATTAAAAAGGGAATATTCTCTGTATATTATCCGCCCATATCCCCCTACTGTATTATCTTGGCCGCCAGCCGTCGGATCGTCCGCCCTGCAGATCGACGGTGGGCGGGCTGTTCCATCTCCAAAACGCCCGAGCTTTAGCGTCCCACGCGTCAGCTCCTGGGTTGTAGCGGAGCCCCCTCTGACAAAACTGCTCCCCCCCCAAAGGTGGTGCGCCACAAAACCACTTACCGCCTCCTACCCGGTGACGTCACCGCTTATGTCACCCCCCTGTACAGTCACCGCTTACGTCACCCCCCTCTGCCCAGTCACATGTCGAGTCATCTTCCTGCATGGCCCCTTCCCACGTGTCATGCCACGTCACCGTCCGTACATGATGACGTCATGCTGATGTCATCTCGCAACGTCATCATGTTGACGTCACCCGTAGTACAACATCACATCATGCCGATGTCATGCTGACATCATCAGCACTTTTTTGGCGCGAAGGGCAAAAATCGCACTTCGAAGCCCCAGAATCAAATTTTGAGGTAGTTTTTGATGAGCAATTTGCGCCTACCCATCACTAGATTTTTTGGGCCAAAATGGGGAATCTTCAGGGAATCGTTTCATTTTACAGCCCCCAGAAAGCCCGAAAGGCGCCGAAAGACCCATTTTTCTTCGCGAAGCTTGCCGAAAGGAGCAGAAAACAGTTTTGAAGGAAGCAGAGGCTGAACAGCGGCCATTAAATGATGATTTAACCCGCAGCACATCAGAATAGCATCGGTTTATTGCCAAAAGAGTATCAGAGGAATAAGAGAAGCCAAAGAGTATCAGCCGAAGATTTTTTAGGGGCTCGAAGCACCTGAACATTGATGAGCCCCCCAGAAAGTCAAATCAAGATGTGTAAGCCCATCCTTGCTCTCAAATCACAGTTAAAGCTTTACATGCAGACAGACAGCAGAGATGCAGAAACCCATACACATTTATTTCAGAAAACACTGCAGCAAGCCACCAAGGACAACATCATTTACTCAGTTTTGATACGGCGGCCCTGAGCGCAGCCCGAGATAATTTTTGCATTTATTTCTAGATAGGATTAGGTTAAGTAGTTATTTTTCTTTATGACCTGATTAGGTCAAGATGTAATAAAGGAACTCTGTAGATAGTTTTTCCCTATATATACTGCCCTCTATATTGTTTCAAGGGTTGGTTGATTGAGAAATTTCACCAGAGACTCGCATTGTATACCTGAGTTTTTTCTATAATCAAAGATTGTTGAAAGCTTGGAGAGCAAACTGACTGTTGTAAATGAATGTTTTGGAGATATGAAGATGGAATTCTTGTGCTACAGCCTGAAGCAATAAGTGCATCTTACCTCTGTTTATTGTTTACCACTATCTAAATAGCAGAAAGAAAGAATAGCCTAGAATTAGTCTAAATACTCTCTATGCTCAATTTCTGCTATTTCTTTATGTTTTCCTCTGATTGAATTGGTTATGAATATGAATTCCTCCTGGCTCATGTTTACCCCAATTCACCTGCATTTGCCAATTATCTAGGGATTCTTTACTGCCCCTAGGTAGCGCTCTGTTACCTCCTCTGTTAAGCTGATTGAGAGATTCTTAACTGCCTCTCATTACTCAGCATTCTTTCCATTATTTAAACCTGGAATATTGTTTCATGCTCAGCTATCTTGCTCCACTTTCCCTCTCTTGTGACCGAAGAAATGCACCAGCAGTTCTCCTCCTCGACTCCACGCCCAATGGTTTGAAACTTCCAGACTGTGCCTTGCCTCTCTGTTTGAAAACATTAATTTTCCCACCAAAAACAAACAAAAACCCTCTGAACTCGAGACCTAACCTAAAACCCTTCTCAACAAAGCTAAATCAGAAAGAGAGAGCCCTCTCTGATTGCAGGTGGGCTAGAACCTGCAGTCCAAAGTTGGTTTGTGGTTACCTCGGCCGTATCTTTTTCCGGAGCTTAAGGACGACCTGAGTGATAACAATACCTACAAATAATCCTGTTTTAATTGCTTGATCCTGCTCTTCCTTACTTGACCTTTTCTTCCTCGTCCCTTCTTTTCTTTCCTTGATCCAATGTTGAAGTGCTCCAAGAAAACTCTAAGTGTCCAAGAGTGACAAAGAGAGATAGTAGAGAGAGAGCTCCAAAATTGAAGTAACAAAAGGTACCAACTGATCCTCATAAGCCTTTCTATTAATGAGGCCTCTATTTTCTTCAATTTTCCATTATTTTCCTTCATTTTCCTCTTCACATGAAACCTGTGACCTTTCACCTTCCTTTTCTCCTAATTTCCTTTATTTTCATAAATAAAATTCCAATTAATGCCTCATGCCTTTCCAAAGCCTTTGACATTGCCTTTTCCATTTTTCTTAGCCATAATAAAACAAACGAACACCCACACTAGGATGTTTTTTCCCAACATTCAGCTTGTAATAAGTGTCCCATAACCGTGGTTATTATTTTTTCTTTATTAACTTTTATTACATGGAATTTTCAATAGGGATGTTATAAGAATTCACAATGATCCATTCACTCTGATCACATGGGAATCTAGAGACCACCTCGTCTCCATCTATTCAACTAGGAATCTAGAGCACATTAAATTTCCTTCTGTTAACCCTCAGAGATATTAGAAACACACAAAGTTTACCCTACGATAACTAGGAATCTAGAGTACACTATGTTCCACCTTCTCCACCTTGTAGGATTCTAGAATACACAATGTATGCACCTACTTATTTTCTTCACTTCTCTTTTGTGCTATACAAGCTCATAGAGTTACAACTCTACTATGTAAGAATCCAAAGTACACATCAGTTCTACCCACTTAAGCCAACAGAATCCAGACTATGTTGTGTCTCCACCTATTTCATTCTCTTCAACCACAGTCCTCAACGTGCTTTCACTCTAGCACCAATGCTTATGCCCAACATTCTTATTATGCCTTTGCAAGTTTACTCATAATTAATGTATGCTTAACTCAGTGTATGAGAATCCATAACAGACAAGTCATATCTATGATCCTTGCCAATCTGAATCATGAATTCCTTATGTGTATTTTTCTCCTGAATGTTTCCTGAATGTCATTCTCATTGCCAATTTGAATGAATCCCCACTTCTTTCCTGCCATATCCTCTTTTCTTCCACTGTCCTTTGGTCTCCCCTCTTGCATGTTAACCACCCAACACACCCCTCAAGGGAAATGGTGGTATGGGATTGTCCTTTAATTAGGAATCTTATACTCAACCTCCCTTCCTATTGTGCAAGCCATTAGAAAACTAGTCAGAAAAACTGGTGGCCATTAAATGAATAACCTAAATCAACCAATTCCTAAGAAACTCCTCCTCCTACATCTAAATCCATGTCCACTCCTCTCTTTGAGTCATTGTGTGTGTGTGTGTGTGTGTGTGTTGTTAGAAAATTATATATTAGATAGCAATGGAACACATAAAATATATTGCAGAAATATAAACATAGAAAACAAATAAAACAAGAGAGACACATATATATGTTGTTCACCCAATTTGGGCTATGTCCACGGAGAAATAGCCAATCCTTCCTTTTATATTATCCAGCAAAATGAAGAGATACAACCTACAACAGATCCGCTATAATTCCCTTTTCATTCTCACATAATCTCCTATCTCTTTCTCACTCAGAATACAGATCTACATAGCCGCAATACAATCCTCTCATATATAGCGAGGGGTTGCCTTCTAGGGAAAAACCTAAATTAAACATAACTTCTACAGTCAAATTCCGCCTAATGAACAACCCAGATTGACTACGAAATTACAACATTTTACAAGGCAATTTGACATGTATTTTTAGCTTTAGGGGCGCTTCCCCCGATCCCCGACCAAGGGGGCGGGCTCCAAATAATCATTTTCGCCCCCCTTGGTGTTATAGACATTTTTGTGCCTTGCAGCACCAAGCATAAAATGTCCATAAACCAAGGGCTCCTAAGTCCCTAAAAGTGTTGTTCCAACCCCTAAAGGAACAAGGTCAACAAATTACAACTTCTCCCAGAATTTCTCCACCAGAAACTGCTCAGAATCAGTCAAATCAGGATCATTTCAGCTGCTCAACTGACTAGCTGCATTGCATAGCACCTAAATACACTAGCTAGGTGCGTTGCAACGCACCTAAATGCACTATTAGGGTGCGTTGAGCGGGAAATGACAAATGGCAGTGCCGTTCCGCGAGGTGGAAAGACAATGGAAGCTTCCAGAATCTTCTCCAATGACACTTGCCTCACTAAATTTGACCAAGGATGAGTAAGAGGCTCTCAGTCTCCAAGTGGAAGCAAGAACTGACAGAGAGAAGACACTAGTCAAAACATAAGCTGACTCATCCTCCTTGCATACATCTATATATGGATCCCTCATCCCAGAGATCCAAAGGCTGGAATTTTGTACATTGCAAATAATTGCTGTTGGTTTTGAGATAGATATCAGAGTATTGGGTGATTTATGCTTTGTTGGAGGTAAAGAAGGGGCTTCTTTGCTAGGAGGTTGATGTTGGATCAGGAATCATCGGTTGTAACTCCTCCTGGATCTTCTTGCTATATCAATAAAACTATTTGAGTTTCTCCTACATGCTTGTGTATCATTGATGCTTGTTACATTTGTATGTTTAGCTTAAATCTGACCCTAAGCTTTTTATGAATATAGATCCGTGTCTTTGTGTAGTTTTCTTCTTCTGTGATCTTACAGGAACTTGCTGAAGCTGGGCAAGTAAGGGAGCAGGTAGCTGGAAGCTGTCAAAGAAGAGAGGGATTGGATCAAAGGACTAGCGCAAGACACGGGTCAGTTCTTTCTGACCCCTTCTATCTTTAATTCATAAAGGAAATACAAAAGTAGTTTTCTCTGTTTGTTTCTAAGGCAGCTGTCACACCTTAGTGGGATAGAGCAGTTCTAAATAGACACTTTTCTCGGTAACACTTGGTGGCATACATTTACGGGCGGTGTTGCCGCCACATTACGAACTTTGGTCCAATGTGCGATACCTATGAATAAAGAAGATAATCAAGCTCCACACAACATATATATAGTAAATGGTTTTAGGGTTAACATGGGGCTTATATAGGCCTTCACAAGGAGGAAGGGTGTTTCAGCTAGTTGAGAGCGTTATTGGTTTTTAGACATGTAACCTTAGTGTTTGACTTATATCCTTGGTTAAGATATTTAAACTTATAATTAGGTTTCCTAATATCATTCCTCTACATTTACATCCAAATTTATCTCCCTCGTTCTTACTTTTATCACAAAAGAAATATTTTAAAATAAAAATTGAAAACTGTAATTATATTAAACGTTTTTTTTATTATAAAAAACACATTTTTAGTGAATAAGAGTATATAAATCAACTGGAAGGATGTTTTTGAAGTTGTGACTAATATAAATTAAAATATTAAGTTGAATAAGTTTTTCTTTTTAAGCTAGATAACCCATATATATATATATATATATATATATATATATATATATATATATATATATGGATTATAACCATACTTGTTAATGGCTTCCCACTTGGGAAACTAGGAAGATAGCCCCCCCCCCCCCCCCACACACACACACACATATATATATAGACAAGCAATTTAAGTTTTAGATGTTGATAACAAAAAGGCATGTAAAATATTGATAGCATCCTAAGAAATAAAAGTTAGAAATTGTATGCCCATGGACCGTAGAATAGATGGTGACAAGGTGTTTTGTTAAGGCACTTTATGGTGTAAAGTTCACCGGTTTGAAACTTCATGGGAAGAAATCCATCCATGCTAAGGGCTAGTGTGGCCTAGGTTGGGTGCAATCCTGAGTGATTTTGACGAATTATATTCCCTCAGGTTGTGGCTACTCAAGCCACTGTTAGTCATGCCAGTCATCTTAGGACTCACTTAAACTAGAAAACAAAGAAAATAAAGGTAGAAACCATAGGAAATATTAGTTCTAGATAGGAAAAGAAACATGACAAAACATAGTCAAACTCATGAGTCAGCGAGGGTATCTTTGAATTCAAAATTATATTGAGAGTAGGGGTGAATCAATATAACACATTTTTTTACTTATTTAATGTCATTCAAACATCACAAAACGTTAGCCTTGTAAAATGAACAAGTAATACAAGATATACATGGAAACCCTTATGAAAGAAAACCACAAAACTTTTTTATATGGAAGATCTTGTAGGCACTAACCTACAGGGGACATGAATCCCCTCTACTTCTTTGTAGGAACCAACCTACATGAGACACCATTCCCCTCTGCTACTTTTTAGGCAACAACCAACATGAGATTCTGTTAGAAAATTATATATTACAAAGCAATGGAACACATAAAATATTGCAAAAACACAAACACAGAAAACACATAAAACAAGAGAGACATATATCTACGTGGTTCACCCAATTTGGGCTACATCCACGGAGAAACAACCAATCCTTCCTTTTATATTATCCAACAAAATGAAGAGATACAACCTAAAGCAGACCCGCTATAATTTCATCTTCGCTCTCACACAATCTCCTCTTTCTTTCTTGCTAAAATACTCATCTACACAACCGCAATATAATTCCATCATATAAATCGAGGGGTTGCCTTATAGGAAAAAAAAAAAACCTAAATTAAACATAACTTCTACCGTCATATTATTTGTCTGATGAATTACCCTGATTGACTATGAAATTACAATATTTTACAAGGCAATTTTACATCTCTTTTTAGCTTCGAGAGGTGCTACCCTCGAACCCACGCCAAGGGGGGGCTCAGACCCCCCTAGAAGTTAGGAATTGGGTTCCAACACAACAATACCTATGAATAAAGAAGATAATCAGGCTCCACGCCCAATAGATACCAATCTACTCTTCATCTTTGTAAGAACCAACCTACATGAGACACCAATCCCCTCTGCTACTTTGTATGCACCAACCTATAGGAAGCACCAATCCCCTTTGCTACTTTTTAGGCACCAACCTACAAGAGACACCAATCCCCTCTACTTCTTTGTAGGCACCAACCTATCGTACTGATCCATGTTGTTATAAATATTCATAGGAACCAACCTACTTCATTGAGTCTACTTGATTCTTCACAATTTTTGTTAGTTTCTTTTGCTTTTACCAAGTCTTCTTGCTACTTCTATCTTCACTAGCTTTGTTAGTTGCTTCTTCCTTCACCAGGTATACCTATTGCTTCTTCCTTCACCAAGTTTACTTCTCCCAAATCCAATTATGAAATTGGTGTCAAGTACCTATGGATCTCTTCTTTGTATCATCCAAATTTCATAGTCTGAAACATCTCAAAAAGAAAGTTATAGAAAAAATTATAAGTTACCATGTGTGAAGCATGTTTCATAAGCATTTAAGAACAATAGATTCCTCAAATCATATCTCTGAAATTGTAGAAAAATAGGGTCTGAAATTTCTACCACATGTGCCTTGAGATATCTTCTATGTCTCCTCCTTAGATTCTAAAACATCATAGAAAGAAATTTATAGTGAAAAATGTCAAGCATACCTGTTTGATGAGAATTTAGGAAGCCTAACTTCCTTAGACCATATCTCTAAAATTATAGCGAATCAAGGTCTAAAATTTGAACCATAGGTACATGAAGATATTTTATCTATATCTTCCAAGTTTCACAACCCGTAACATCCCAAAAGAAAATTAATAGCTAAAGTGCCAAGATGGCTCATTTACCCCATAAATCACATTTTTTCTTTCACATTTAAACTCCAAGAATCACCCCAAGTAATATTCCTTAGATCCTCTTGCAACTTTAGCTCTGTTCTTGCTCAGATTATTTTAAAATAAACTCATATGCCCTTTATTTATATTGTTTTCATGTTGACTTATGGGGTTGACTTGTAAAACTAATTGGGTTGGCCTGCTTGTACTTTGGTTCTTCATCCTGACAAAATATTTCATATCTCCTCATTCTTATGGAATTAGAGGGAGTGACATATACCATTAAAAAGGTATCAAAATAGGCTTTCTAACCATATATCTTATACTCCCATTTGAACTAGATAATTGGAAAAATGAATTCAAAGATAGGGTATCCAAATGGGACATTAAAAGTCCAAAAACAATATTTCAAACAATATTCATTTTCCAATATTTATCTTGGGAATAAGTAGTTTCCACCTATAATTAACATCAATTATAAAAATATTTCTGACAGACTAATGTTTAGACATTTAAATACTTAGGAGTTAGTCAATACCAAATTGGTCTAATGTATCTTTAGGTAAAATTGTTTTTATTTAGTATGCACTAGTATTTTTGTAATCCAATAGTCATGATATGTTCTAGACATAAAGTGATTTGATGAATCATATTCTCCTTGATACTAATATCTATATTCATCGATGACTTGACACTCGATTGGTCCATTATCTCTATTTAAAGACCATGGATGGTCATCAACTTAAGATCGATTGTGACAAACTCTTATGTACAAATTTTTCTTTTACATTATCATATTACCTCAAGTGGCCATTTGGTTGGGGTTGGGGATTGTTTTTCTCTTTGTTGGTTTTAACCACATAAAAACATTGGTTTACTAATGTTTGATCTTATTGACTGAACAATTTGTTCAAGTGTTCATCTTGTGTGGAAATACAATCAATCTTGTCAAATATCCAATTCAACATTAACAAAACAAACAAATTGAGCTACAAATGCACTCCATCAAAATGCTCATTCATGATTGAATTCTTGAAGTGATATTTTTCCTTAAAGATGACCAAGTTGTAGTCATATTCACAAAATATCTTACATAAGTGAAATTTTTTGAACTTAGATCTATGGTAGGAGTTCAAGAAGTTGCCACTAAGTGGTGAATAGTCTCTAATCCCCTTCTTTCTTTGATTATGTCATGTTTGTAAATCCTCCAATCCTATCCCAAGTTATTCTTAGGGGAGGTGTTATGATATTTAATGACATAGGAGTTAGTTAAGATCACCTTGGTCTAATATAACTTTAGGAAATATTGTGTTTCTTTTGTATGTGTTAGTAGTTGTGTAATCTAGTGGTCATGATGTGTTCTATACATAAAGTGATCAAACAACTCATATTCTCCTTGATACTAACAAATATTTTGATCAATGGATTACCATGCAATTGGCCCATGATTTCTATTTAAAGAGCACAAAGTGTCATTTTTGGAAGATTGATTATGATAAATTCTTATATACAAATGTTTATTTGGTGTAAATATATTGTGTGAAGTGGTCACATTAGCTGGAGCTATGGATTATGTACCTCTTCAAGGGTTTTATGCATGTAAAGTCATCCGTGTATTGGTCTTTGATATGGTTGTGTGAGTTTTTGCTTAAATTATTCGTTTTGTGGAACTACCATGTTTTGTCAAACATCTATGTGTTTGTGTCTTCCCATTATGAGTATCTTCCTATAGCATAGGGTCTACATCAATGAGAGTTGAGTTGGATAATGTGCCTTCTAAATGTTGAGTGTGCTTAGGAACTGTCAAAGGGTCCTTGCCATTGTATTGGGAGTTAGATATTATAATTTAAACATCAAAGGATGCTACAAATTTCTTTTCCATTAATGCTAGTTTATGGAGGATAATATATTGTACTTTCCCTTTGTTTTCCATGATTTGGGCTATAAAGGTTTTGTTGAGCTAGTAGGATCAATGACCCTAAAGATTTTGGTGTCCTTTATATGAGAGAAAACCATATCAAGAATTTGACCTCCAATTTCAACTTCAATATGATATTTAGAAAAAAAAAAAAAAACTGGTAGAACAAATGTATGTAGTTGTTCCATCTCATCCTTCACTTCAAGGGAAAACCATTTATGGTAATCCCTAGTTTCCTTCATCACGTTATTTTGGGTTTGGTAACAAACTAGGGAGGACTCTTAGGGTTGGAATTTTTAGCGTGCTTCCTAGTCCCTAATTAGAGCCATCTTTTTCCAAATTATGGACTTATTTTAGTGCACATTTTCAACATAATCAAATGAAACGAGAGGAAGAGGGCCATGAATATTAGAGGTCAGAGTATGAGGGAAGTAATAGAGGGATGGGATAAAGGAGCGGCTTAACACCTGAAATGGGAGATTCAAAGTGCACAAAAAATTCACCTAGTTTGTAATAAGGACCACTCAAAGACTCCCAGATTCATCTAGTTTCACATAAGAAGCTAGATCAATAGAACTAGGAAGGGCCAAAATAGATAATAGAGAGAATAAATTTGGGATACTGACTACAAAATTTAGACCTAAGCCATGAAAACTACGCGTGCGAAGAGACCGTTGCTATGATTATGCCCTAAAGCCTCTTTGTCTTCTGTAGACCTAATGGTTCTACAATTGGAGAGGGCTACAAAAAACCAAGTGCCCATCTCTTTCATGATGGTGCATGATGCAATAATGCTCATGAAATTATGCCAATAACTGTGGGATGGATGGGTTGGCTTTGTGTTGATATCCCTCATCCTTTGCGTCCTCCATACCATCATAGCTTCTACACACTCTTTCATGCAAAACCAAGATCCTTGGAGCATGTGTGGGAGTGTCCTTTTCCCAGTGAAGGTCACCCCATCCATATCAAGTTGAGTAAGTTAGTTTTGTAGTAAAAGGATTAATTACTTATCACACATTTGATAAGAATTAATTGAAATTTAGATTACGAGTAGAGTTTCACCATGACTCAAGTTTTATGCATGGTTGACGATGGTACAAAAGATTTTACCCAAATTTGAATGGGCCCACATTATTCAAAATTCAATTATAGCTCAAAATCAATATAAATTTTGACTTCAGCGATAATTTGATTCAAATAAATAGAAATAATTTGCTACAAGTTTCAACAACTCCATTTCAAACCACCAAGGTAGATGTAGTGTAAGTTCTTCTATTTGGTCACTTATAGTAGCTTTAAATTCTAATTGTGCATATCTTTAATTAGTAAAAACAAATACCAAAAAAGACTATAAACTTTAGAACAATTACATCCAATTATCCATAAAGACTATAAACTTTCAATATATAAAAACAAAAAACAACATCCAAAGATAGCCAATGTTAATCTATATATAAAAATGACTTAAAACACAACTAAATATCTTTAAATTAAGCATACATTCATTTTAAATTAAAACATTCTAAATATTTAAAAAAACACAACTAAATAATTTTAAATTAAGCATAAATTCATTCTAAATAGAGACTGTTAAGCCTTAGGGTGATCATGCGACGGGCGCCGGGCAAAGCGTGCACGAGGGCGCGGGGGTGGACACGCGGGCACACGGCGGGCGCGCGCCGAACGAACATGCGACACTTATTTACGATGATATGCGACATAAAATGCGACGATGGGTAAAAACGCCGAAATGGCTAAGTATCCAAACTCGCACTTGGGCACGCGTAATATGGACATGCGATGGCACATATATATGTGGAGAACCGTGGATAATAACATTTAAACCAAGCCGACATGTAAATAAACGTGAAGGAGCTTCCATAGTATAATTTAGTGGGTCGGCCTCAAGCAAATACACTTGGAGGCAAGCGTATAAGTATAAGGAGGCTGCGCTCCATTTGAACACAATAACTTCGCACTCTAATCAGCGAGAAATGGAAAAGACTTGCGCAGAAGTGAAAGGAAGCACGCATGGGTGATGCGTAGCTCCTCCTTTGGACTACAACGCAGTTTTGATCTGGGTTGATGTTATGAAGGTCGATTATGTACGATACCGTGTGCAGGACTTGGGTGAATAGGATAAGTGACTCGGGTGAGTCTTTCTCCTCGTACAAGAAGTGCACATGAGTGTAAAAGGTTGTTCTATGCCTTGGAGTAAAAATATTCTAAGTGTTGGCTTGAAGTCTGTCAAGCATCACTTGCATTTGTATTATTGAAGAAGAGTTGTTATAATATATCATTGGGCAGACTTTCTGGGAGTTGCCCCTCCCTTTGTACTTGTGAATTATTGATGTTCTCGGTTTATTATACACGGTTTATGATTGAGAATGATTTATATTAAAGTATAAAGGATAATGCTTTCATTCGGTTGTAAGACATAAGATAAGTATGTTTATGTTGGATGAGGCGTAGACCATAAACGTTAGTATTGTTAAAAGAAAGCGTTCGGTGGTGCTGCACCTCGCTACAAGCGGTTGGAAGATCACCGTAGGTGTAGGGGCGTGACAGTTGGTATCAGAGCCAAGGTTGCTCATGGCAGTGACAAGGGTACTTGCAGGTGAAGGAAGCCGTTTCACACGAAGTGAAACAAGGGTTGGTTCAAATTGCAGGATACTCGGTGGACTTGTTGAATGGTCGAGACTAGATCACAGAAGAAGAAGAAGCCGGTCGAGATGGCAGCTGAGTTCCAAGCTGAATCTAGTCATGACAAGGACTCTACTAATGGGTTCATTGAAAAGATGTTGGAAAAGATAGAAAAGATGGAGGGTTCTTTGAGAGAAGAACTTGATGAACTCCGAATGCAGAATGATGAGCTCAAGACACAAAATGAGTACACTGAATTCAGGTGTGCACAATTTGAACAAAGGATCAAAGAAGCTGAGGAATCAAGGGATCGAGGTCTTACCAAGATTGAGAACTTGGAAAGGACTCTTGAGGATACAAAGAATGAGCTTACAATTGTAAAAAGGGCCATGGGAAATAACTCATTTGGAATGCCTCATATGAAGATCAAGGAGCCAGAATCTTATGATGGAACAAGGAAGGCAGCAACTCTTGGCAACTTCTTATGGGACATGGAGCAGTACCTGGAGTAGTTGAACCTGATTGATTGTGAAACACAAGTCAAGGTAGCTACTCAATTCTTGACAAAGGATGCTAAGATGTGGTGGCGAAGGAGGGTGGAGTAGATTGCCAATGGCAGTGTTGATGACATTACTTCATGGAGTGTCTTGAAGAAGGCCTTGCAGACCCACTTTAGTCCTCAACATGATACATGGGAAGTGTTAGGATATTCCGACACATAGGATATAGTTAAGTTCAACTTGGTCTAGTGTAGAGTTAGGTATAGAGTTAGGTAAAGTGTGTTTCTTTACCGTTGTACATTTTGTAACTTACAATCCGACGGCCACGATATGTAGTGATCCGACGGTTCATTCTCTCCTCGGTATTACTGACACTTGATCTGTGGCTTGACACCCGATTGGTCCATGAGTTCTATTTAAAGCGCATGGAGGGTCTTTGTTCGGGTAATCCGTGCATGAGAGAAGCTTATGTAAATTTTCATTCTTTGATTAATAAATTGCCTGTAGTACCCACGTTGGGACATGCCGTGGACTGTTTCCCTCCTTGCACTTTGAGGGTTTTAACCACATCAAAAATACTGGTGTATTGATTTGAGATCTAGTTGTGAGCGGTGTCCTTTTGGTGTTCTTTCTGAGGAACTTACCCTGTAAATTCCTACATGGTATCGGAGCTATTTGAGGGCCGCGTCCGTTGGTGATCCAAATCTGAAGCCGGTAGAACTGCATGCGGCTGTCGTTTCCTAGATCTGTTGTTTCTGACTGCTTTCGGGCCGAGAGGACTGCTCTGTTGCGTTCGGAGCATCTGTTCCAGTGAGGAACCCCTTTCGTTTCATGCGAAAAGGTTTCCGGTAGCCCTAGCTGCGTCATTTTTCAGATCGGAAGGTATACAGTGTTTTTTTGCAGTTTACTGTTATTTTCTCTCTGCTTATTTCGGTTTCGGTTTATTTAGCCCTTTTTTTAACCGGATCTATACCTTTCATTTCTGCGTATGCTCTTTGCCCTGCGACTCTGTGCGATCTGGGCAAATCAGAAATAGAAAGGAAGGATTTTTCTCATGCGTATGCTCTTTTCCCTGCACCTTAGTGTGATCTCGGAAAATCAGAAACATTGAGAAAAATATTTAGTTTTTCGGCTAAAGCTAACTTTGAGATTTTTTTTAAAATTTCTAGTTTTTTGGCTAAAGATAACTTTGAGCCGCAAGGTTCTTTTTTCTTTGCATATTCGTGTTGGGTTTTGTGTTTTGTGTTTTGTAGGGAAAAAGAGCCTTATTTTAAGAGAGTAGAGGTCTTGGGTTCAAGTCTCCATTTTGCGGGGGCGGATTTTTTCATTCCCACACATTCGCGCACTTTGCCGGCAACTTCAACAATTGTTTTTTCAAAAAGCCATAACTTCTTCATCCGGAAGCCTTTTTCAGAGCCGTTTTTTTTAAAACCGCCTATTTTTTCGAGATCTATCCATTGGAACACTTACTTTCATCATCTGCAGCTTCAATTTTTTTTTTAAATGGAAAGTCCATGCCAAGTCATTCTTGACAGCACTAACTACTTCCAATGGGTAGCCTACATGGAAGATTTACTTAGAAGTAAAGGTCTCTTCAGAATAGCCACAGACCAAGAGAAGAAACCAAAAGATGAAGACAAGGTTGAAAAATGGGAAAATAGACAAGATCAAGCACGTGGTTTGATAGGGATGTCTATTTCTCCTGATCTTAGATTCCACATTGCAGACCTTGAGACTCCTCATGAAGCATTAGAAAAACTCGCTAAAGTTTTTGGGATTTAAAATGAAATTAGAGCCCATCAACTTGAAAATGAGTTGCTTACTTTGGATCCTAATAATTTTTCTTGCATTGAAGATTTCTTGTCCAAATTCAAGACCCTTAGATATCTCTTGGAAGGTGTTAAAGTTAAGAAAGAATATGGTAACCTTATTTATTCCATCCTTACTAAGTTGGGACCAGCCTACTCTGTATTTGTTTCCACTTTCCATTCTACAAGGGAAGCTTTCATTTGTCAAGGAAAAGACTACAAGGCCCCTTCCTTTGACTCCTTTTGTGATTCCTTAATAAGAGAACAAGAAAAACTCTTACACCTTGGTCTTCTTAATCTTGGAAACTCTTCCACGAAAGCGTTAGCCGCCCAGCAGCAACCAAATTCAAAGAATCCTAAGAAGTCATATCCTCAAAAGAATGGTCCTAAACCAACTCAGCGTCAAAATGAAAGATCATTTCAGCAAAATGATAAGACCAATAAAAACAAATGGAAGAAGACTGATAGACATTGTAACTTTTGTAATCGAGATGGCCACTTAGAATCTAAATGCTTTAAGAAGATGGAAGCCTTGGAAGCCGCAATGAAGAAACATAACATCCATGTGGAGCCTACTTCAACTTCAACTTCCGGAATGGCACTTTCTGCATGTCGTTGTCAATCATCTCAGTCTGGTTATGCATTAAATGTATCTTCTTCTTCTTCTCATTCTCATGAGTGGCTCATTGATTCTGGAGCCTCTTATCACATGGCCAAAAACCAAGCCATGTTTTCTTCTTTAAATGATTGTAACACCAAAAATATATATGTTGGTGATGATAGATCTCTTAATGTTGTAGGGACTGGAACTGTTCATCTAGACAATGGTCAGTTTAATGATGTATTATGTGTTCCAACCTTATCCTGCAACCTTCTATCTGTCTATCAGATAACTCATTCAGGTGAAGGTAAAATTGTTGAATTTTCACCTCATGATGTTGTAATCAAGGATCTAAAAGATCCTAAATAGATTCTAGCTACTGGTCTTGCTGATGATTCCACAAGGTTGTATAAGTTTCACAACTTTGGGTCATCAAATCTTCCCTCAGTATTTGTTGCTCATAATGATGAAGTGAGCAAACTTTGGCATGAGCGATTTGGTCACTTAAACTATCGCTCCCTTCAGCATCTATGTAAAGAAAATATGGTGACAGGTCTTCCTATGGTATCTTGCAGAGATGGTGTTTGTTCCGGATGTGTACTCGGAAAACATCATCGGGACAGTTTTGACAAACGTGCCTCTTGGCACGCCTCAGCCCCTTTACATCTTGTGCACAGTGATTTATGTGGTCCTCTTCATGTTGCTTCATTCTCTGGCTGCAAGTACTTCTTAACTTTCATTGATGATTTCTCCAGACGCACTTGGGTATACTTCTTAAAACTCAAGAGCGAAGTATTTAACACATTTTTGGCCTTCAAAGCCTTTGTTGAAAAACAATCTGGACATCAAATTCTTAAGCTAAGAACTGATAATGGTGGAGAATATGTTAAAAACACATTCATCAACTTTTGCACCAAAAATGGAATTCAAATGCAACATACTGTTCCATACACTCCACAACAAAATGGTGTAGCTGAAAGGAAAAATCGCACCTTAAAGGAAATGGCTAATTGTATGCTGCAATCTAAAGGACTTAGTCTTAGTTTTTGGGCCGAAGCAATTAATTGTGCAAATTATATAATCAATCGCACTCCTACTAACGTTCTAGAGAATATCACTCCAGAAGAAGCTTGGAGTTCCATTAAACCAGATGTAAGTCACTTTCGTGTGTTTGGAAGTGAAGCATGGGCCCATATTCCAGATGAAAAACATAAAGCTTTAGAACCTAAGAGTGAGAAATGTACTTTTGTTGGATATTCTGAAGATGTAAAAGGTTATAGACTTATTCCATTTAAGTCCAAAAATGTTATCATTAGAAGAGATGTAAAATTTGATGAAAATAAATCGGCCTGCGAGCCTAGTCCGGCGGATGTGCCACCTCTTCCTATCTCCTCTACTTTTAAAAACATTTCTTCTTCAGATGATGAAAGCGAGGATGATAATCCTCCCCCACCTTCTCAGGATCCTCAACTTCCAAGATGGGTCCGTGCTACTCGGGATGCAGCAGGTGATCTTGACGGTGATCCTACAGATCAGCAACGTACACGTTCTCAGTTTGAAAGAGCCTCTTCTTTACTGGCTCAAGCTCCAGTAAATCATGATCCTGACACTTTTGCAGAAGCTTCAGGCCATCCACATTGGGAAGCAGCTATGAATGAAGAATATCATTCATTGATGACAAATGATACATGGGATCTTGTTCCTCTACCTAAGGGACGCAAACTTGTTAGATGTAAATGGGTTTACAGAACCAAGTATGGACCAGATGGGAAAGTTGATAAACATAAAGCTCGTCTCGTTGCTAAGGGCTTTTCACAGGTTGAAGGCATTGACTACACTGAAACCTTCTCCCCTGTTGCCAAAATGAACTCTATCCGCCTTGTTCTTTCCTTGCTGCCTCTTTAAAATGGGAAGTCCATCAGATGGATGTTAAATCTGCCTTCTTGCATGGGGACTTGCAGGAAGAAATCTATATGGAACAACCCATTGGCTTCATACAAACAGACTCCAGCCTTGTTTGTCGACTTAAGAAATCCCTTTATGGCCTCAAGCAAGCTCCTCGGGCTTGGTATGCCAAAATGGATAGCTTTCTTTTAGAATCTTGCTTTTCTAGGTGTCATTCTGACAATACTGTCTACACCAAGAAAGTGGGCAACTCTCTTATCATCCTTGTTCTTTATGTTGATGATCTTATTCTTACTGGTAGTGATCCCAACCTTATAAACCATGTGAAAACCAGCCTTAAAAAGAAATTTGAAATGACAGACTTAGGACACTTACACTATTTTCTCGGTCTTCAAGTCTTGCAATCCACGGAGGGTATTTTCCTTTCCCAGTCCAAGTATGCTTGTGATATTCTTCGTCATTTTCACATGGAAGACTGTAAGCCAGCCCCTTCTCCCTTTCATTCTGGAGTCAAACTTTCAGTCTCTTGTACTTCTCCTGAAGTTGATGCTACCTTATACCGTCAACTTGTAGGAAAACTCTTGTATTTAACCCATACTCGTCCTGATCTTTCCTTTGTTGTTGGCCTTGTTGCTCATTTTATGCAAAACCCCCGTGAAAGTCATTGGAAAGCAGCTAAAAGAATACTTCGTTATGTTCGAGGTACAGTTCAGTTTGGGATTCATTACAGTACCAAAGCAGCTCCTCTATTAGTTGGTTTCACTAATTCTGATTGGGCTGGTGACCCTGATGATCGGAAGTCTACTGCCGGTTATGTCTTCACTCTTGGTTCAGGACCTATTACATGGGCTTGTAAGAAACAGGCTGCCATTTCTCTTTCGTCAGCAGAAGCAGAGTATCATGGTGCCGTGGAAGCTAGTAAGGAAGCCTTGTGGCTTCGTCAGATCCCATCAGAGTTTGGCTTTGAGCAGCAGCATCCAACCACACTTTGGTGTGATAATCAAAGTGCCATTCAGCTATGCAAAGATCCAGTCCAGCATCAACGTAGCAAACACATTGAACTACACATGCACTGCATCAGAAAGCTCATTCATGACCATGTTCTTGAAGTGCAATATTGTCCAACAGATGATCAGGTTGCAGACATCTTCACAAAGGCTCTCACAGAGGCGAAGTTCACTAAACTTCAATATATGCTTGGAGTTCAGGAAGTTGTCACTAAGGGGGGATAGGCTCTAGTGCCTCCTTCCTTCTCCTATTGTGTCATATTTGTAAATCCTTCAATCCTATCCCAAGTTGTTCTTAAGGGGGGATGTTAGGATATTCTGACACATAGGATATAGTTAAGTTCAACTTGGTCTAGTGTAGAGTTAGTTATAGAGTTAGGTAAAGTGTGTTTCTTTACCGTTGTACATTTTGTAACTTACAATCCGACGGTCATGATATGTAGTGATCCGACGGTTCATTCTCTCCTCGGTATTACCGACACTTGATCCGTGGCTTGACACTCGATTGGTCCATGAGTTTTATTTAAAGCGCATGGAGGGTCTTTGTTCGGGTAATCCGTGCATGAGAGAAGCTTATGTAAATTTTCATTCTTTGATTAATAAATTGCCTGTAGTACCCACGTTGGTACAGGCCGTGGACTATTTCCCTCCTTGCATTTTGAGGGTTTTAACCACGTCAAAAATACTGGTGTATTGATTTGAGATCTAGTTGTGAGCGGTGTCCTTTTGGTGTTCTTTCTGAGGAACTTACCCTGTAAATTCCTACAGGAAGCAAGGACCAAACTCAAGTACATAAAGCAAACAGGGAGCCTACAAGCATACCAGCAAGAGTATTCAAGTGCAGCTCTAGAACTTCATGACATGGCAGAGAAAGACAAGGTGTTCAACTTCATCATGGGGCTGAAACCTTGGGCACGCAATGAGGTGAGGAGGCAGAAGATTAGGACACTTGAAGAAGCTTTTGCTGCAGTTGACAAGTTGGTGGACCACTTTGAAGAGACTTCTAATGACAAGAAGAAGAAAACCGAAAAGCCAAAGGAGAAGAAGGACGAGGGTGCTTCTAAACCAAATGATGGCCCGAAGATGAGGAAACCTTTGAAGTGTTGGTTATGTGAAGGTCCACACACGGTGAAGAATTGTCCTTCCAAACCAAAGGTGGCTGCAGTTGCACAATCTGATGATGAAAGTAATGATGCCTTTGTAGGAATGATGCAGATACTTGGCGCCTCTGCTACTACGGAAGCAGTCTCCAAGAGAGACCCGGAAAGGAACAAGTTCGAATATGTTCGAATGAAGGTTGGAGGCACTAATGTACTCACTATGGTGGATAGTGGAGCCTCTCACAACTTCATGAGTGAAGACACTACAAGAAGAATTGGGCTGAAGTTTGTACCGGTGAAGGCACAAATGAAGACAGTGAATTCTCCTCCTATGGACATTCTTGGTATAGCTGAGAAGGTGGATACTGCACTTGGTGAATGGACTGGGAAAGTGGACTTCACCATAGTGTGGATTGATGACTATGAAGCTGTATTGGGGATGGAGTTTATGAAGAAATTCAATGCTTTGATCGTGCCACATTTGAAGAAGCTCTACATTTATGATGGCAGGGAAGATGTACCCATTGGTGTGCCTACCATTGGTGCAACAAGACCTGATTGTAAAGTGGGAGAAATGCAAATGGAAGAAAAGGAGAAGGTGAACAAGCGGTTCTCTACTATTGAGACAAAGCTTGCAGAGCAGTCATTGGTCATTAGATCACTCTCAGACAACATCTTGGACTTGAAAAGAAGACTAGAGTTGGTGGAAGATGATGATGATGATGATGAGATATATGTGAGGCCGGATGTCCAGAAGGAAGACCAGGTTGCTTATCTACAAAGGATGGAGGTTGAGAATCCTGACAGATGGATTGAGTTGATTAGTGAGGAAGAGCCTTCAGGCTCTACTCCCTCTACATCTTCTTAGATGAGTAAGAAGATGGGCTCATTGTTAGCTGCTCATGGCAGTGAGCCCTCAAGCATATGGAGCAGGTATGATCGATGATGGGATGGTTGAGTGACCGAGTTCACTAAACCGAAGATTGGAGACTTGGGTGTGATGACCGATTGTTGTGATGAGTCTACTTGGGTGGACTACATGGACAGCTAGTCATGGACATCAGGTTGGAGACATGTGGCATGGAGACCACTACTTATGGACTGATGGTGGAGTTGTGCACCTTGGTACAACAAAGCCATGAACTTGCATGGACTTGTGAGTAGCTATGAAGCATTCCTACTACATGGGAAACTGAGGCATATTGTATGCTAAGGTGTTGATTAGGAATGGTTTATGGGGCTCATAGAGGACATGAGATTGTTATGACTTTTAGAGACTTCATGGTGGGCTTAGAAGACTTGGTGCATTGAGGAGCTGAGGTGACTTGATGTAGGGGTTCGTTATGAGGCACTTTGAGGTGATAGAGTTACAACGATGATGATGATGCTTTGGTGATACATTTGAGTATGGGTTGAGCTGAGACTCAACTATCTTCTACACATGAGAGCTGGTTTGATCAGGGATCATGGACAGCACATGGATAGGTGAAACAAGTGCATACTTGTTTCTATAGAGACTTGAGGTTGGCACATTGCAGATGATGGAGAGGACTTCATGGACCTGGATGGGGCACACCGAGAGTTGATGAGATGATCTCTTCACTTTGGAGGGGACATACACATGGACAACATGTTGCAGATGACAGTGGTTCTACATATGTTGCAGTGATGTTTGCCTTATGTGGAGGAGTCAACATCATAGATGATGATATGTTGTCGAGGACGACAACGACTTCAGGTGGAGGAGAATGTTATGCCTCCGGGTGATCATGCGACGGGCGCCGGGCAAAGCATGCACGAGGGCGCGCGGGCAGGCGCGCGGGCACACGGCGGGCGCGCGCCGAACGAACATGCGACACTTATTTACGACGATATGCGACATAAAATGCGACGATGGGTAAAAACGCCGAAATGGCTAAGTATCCAAACTCGCACTTGGGCACGCGTAATATGGACATGCGATGGCACATATATATGTGGAGAACCGTGGATAATAACGTTTAAACCAAGCCAACATGTAAATAGACGTGAAGGAGCTTCCATAGTATAGTTTAGTGGGTCGGCCTCAAGCAAATACGCTTGGAGGCAAGCATATAAGTATATGGAGGTTGCGCTCCATTTGAACACAATAACTTCGCACTCTAATCAGCGAGAAAGGGAAAAGACTTGCGCAGAAGTGAAAGGAAGCACGCATGGGTGATGCATAGCTCCTCCTTTGGACTACAACACAGTTTTGATCCGGGTTGATGTTATGAAGGTCGATTATGTACTATACCGTGTGCAGGACTTGGGTGAATAGGATAAGTGACTCGGGTGAGTCTTTCTCCTCGTACAAGAAGTGCACATGAGTGTAAAAGGCTGTTCTATGCCTTGGAGTAAAAATATTCTAAGTGTTGGCTTGAAGTCTGTCAAGCATCACTTGCATTTGTATTATTGAAGAAGAGTTGTTATAATATATCATTGGGCAGACTTTCTGGGAGTTGCCCCTCCCTTTGTACTTGTGAATTATTGATTTTCTCGGTTTATTATACACGGTTAATGATTGAGAATGATTTATATTAAAGTATAAAGTATAATGCTTTCATTCGATTGTAAGACATAAGATAAGTATGTTTATGTTGGATGAGGCGTAGACCATAAACGTTAGTATTGTTAAAAGAAAGCGTTCGGTGGTGCCGCACCTTGCTACAAGCGGTTGGAAGATCACCGCAAGTGTAGGGGCGTGACAGAGACATTCTAAATATTTTAAAAAATAAACTTCATAATACCTAAACTGAATATAAATTATAATAATAAATAAACTTCATAATAATTAAACAGAATATAAACTAAAAATTAGTATAGGGAGCACTCTTCAAAGAAATATAATTATTGAATAGAAATTAAAAATTATTATAAGTAGCACTATGGAAAGAGATATAAATATTGAATAGAATTTAAAAAAAAAATTAAATACATAGGAAATCATGATAAGATTACGATTATAGTGAAATAAAAAATTTGAAAAGATTATTTGAAGATTGTAGGGGGGCTCATCGTGAAGGCAAAAAAGTCTTTTTGCATATCCGCTTTGCGAAAAGTGATTTCTCGCAAGTGGATTCCATTATGCCAAACTCATTTTGCAATGATTAAAAAGGCCATCTGCCTTGCTTTTCAGATCTTCCCGTAATGGATAAGTCAAACTTGCAGTCATGCACTTTGGCCTTTGCCAGAAAAGTGCAAAGAGTAGCTAGCTTAGGGTTTGACTCCTAACAAGTAAAACTAGTAGGTTTTTCAAGACATTTCAACTTTTTTCATTGTTTTTATTTGATTTTTTTTTGGAATTTTAATCACTTTTGACTATTCAAACAATTTTTCTCCTTCCATAAACAATTTCATTAAAAATTTTCTCCTTTCATAAAAGATTTCATTAAAAATATACTATAAAAATAATTGACCTACCAGGATCTTCCCACACCCTTCACAAAAATGTAAACATTAAAAAAATCACATTGATAAAAGATCACAATAAGACTAAGATTATGAATATAGTGAAATAAAAAATTGCATTTTTCCACACCCTTCACAAAAATATAAATATTAATAAGAAATTAAAAAAAAAAAATACATTGGTAAAAGATCACAATAAGACTAAGATTATGAATATAGTGAAATAAAAAATTTCATTTGAATTTTAAATTAAAATAACTTTCATTGGGAAAAAAGACTCGTTTATATTTAATATAATATAAAGAGATTTTAATTGAATTCTATTATCCTATGCATACAACACCTTCCCCAAGAGATTTAACTACTAAGTAATAACATTTCCAAATTGTAAAGCTCTGTCTATTTTGTTTTTGTAAAGTTAAACAATTGGTTAACATTTCGTGAGATGGAACCTCGTGATATGGTTGAAAAAAAAAGGGAAATGGGATGTGTGTGGGATGTAAATATATATTTTCATTTAAAATAAATTTAAATTTATTAAGTGTCGAGAGAGATTAAGTTTGAATTTAAGTTCGTATTTTTGTATATGATAAAAAATTTCTTCAAGTATTTAAATATGATTCATCATAATAAATTTAATGAACAAATACGATGCATTACACAATATTATGGGCTTGTAAACCACCATAAAAAACTTATTAAATGGTTAACTCAAACTTATCTTAGTAATTATTTTTTTAATTATAATTTTATTTTAAATAATTTGAGCAAGTCAACATAACATTACATTACGTAACATTTTACAACATTGTTACCATAGTGGGTTATAAAGCGCCTCTCAGCGCAAAGATAAGTGGTAAAAGGGTAAATGTGTGTATATTTTGTTCACACCTTCATTTCCAAAATAATAATTGGTGTGAGTGAAGGCATACATTTGTTCTATACATATCAACCCCCAGAGAGTGAGGAGAGATAGTGAAGGATGTGTAGTTGTTGTACACACCTTGGCTTTGAAGAGAGTGGGTAGTGAAAGTGTATAGGAGTAGGTGATAAGGGATGAAGGCATGAGAGGGTGGAATGTGGAAGATGAAGATGCACACTTGTTAAACCTTGAGTGTGAGTGGTGGGTAATGAAATGCATTTGTTGTAAACACCTTTGCTATCCACATTTCTAAGGTTGAAGATGTACAATAAACATACATCTTGAATCCATGCACCTTTTGGAGTTGGCAAATATGCACTTTCACTCTCTACCTCGAAAAATAAAAGTATATATTTTGAGCTTGAAAAATTCAAGGCTCGAATGTAACACTCCATAATTATTGGGCTCTCGGGCCAGGTTCTCAGCTCTAAAGGTATACACTATAATTAGTGATTATTATATATAATATTGTTTTACCCATGAGGTGTAGACCAATTGGTTTGAGTGGAGTTTAATTCCCACTAGGTCTTAGGTTCAAACCTCATGAGGAGGGGTTGTGGATAGAAGCCACTTTTGGGGTAATTAAATTATCCCAAGGGGCATCCAAACTCGATCAAGCTTCACACAATCTTGATGATAACATTCCACTAGTGGGTATTGATGATAACATTCCACTAGTGGGTAGGTCATTCTTCCATCTAATAACATGCGCAATCTTGATGATAACATTCCACTAGTGGGCAGGTTGTTCTTCCATCTAATAACATTCCACTAGTGAGTAGGTTATTCTTCCATCTAATGGCATTCCATTAGTGAATAAGTCATTCTTCCATCTAATAATATACACAATCTTGATGATAACATTCCACTAGTGAATAAATCATTCTTTTAGCTAATAATATTCAACATTCCAACTTTAATTTAACCTATATATGATTAATAACATTTAACAATAAAAAATAAAAATATATATTTATTAAATTCTCCTAATGGATAATAAGTTAATGAAAGTGTCTATTTATTATATGTGACCCCTCAAAATAGCTTCATAATAAAAGTACATCTTCCTATATAGAGTTTGAAAAATGCAATTTCTATTAATTAAAAATATCTATTTTAATAATAACATAATTCAACATTGGGGAAGAACAATGATCTCATTTCTACGATTATCATGTGGCTAGATTAAATTTCGTTTGTATGAAATATCTATTCTTATATTAAATGACCTTATTAATTTTTTTTTAACCATAAAGAAAAATTAATTACTTGATTTTTTCTTTTTAAAACAAGAGAGTAGCTGCGGCCAGGAATATGCCGTCCGTGGTTTAATTTTCATGATTTATTAGAGTTGGGCAAACTTCATTGTGGGACTATAGGTTCTCACGTACAACGTCTCCTTCCCATCGAAATGTACCAACTTTTGTTGGCCACTTTTTTCACCTCTAATTTTTTTTATGAGGGGGAATTCTTATTATTAGAGATAGAGGTTTGGTATCTAATTTTTTTAACATGGAGTTATATTATATAATTTTTTTATACATGGAGTTATATTATATATTAGAAGGGTCGTTTACATTAAATTTTTATGATATATTTTTTATTAGTTTTAAATAAAATTTTATAGAGATTTTTAAAAATTTGAATTTAAATTGTTTAATTTATATAATTTAAGTGTTCTAAAAGTTTTTCATGGTATTAAATTTATTTATATATTTAAAAATACATTTTAAATATAAAATATTCTTGAAATTATATTATCAAATTTTAACGAATGTTCGTGTATCGATGACTCTTCCATGTCCAAATTCAAGTAGTAAGTGATTGCTTGACTCTATCACTGACCTCTCTCTCGTGACTCATACGGGGGATGAAATTGAACTTCCTTCATTTCTGTTTTTGATTATCGTCATGTGTTATAGCCCTCGGCCCCTCAACCCCGCTGCCCATAGGCTTATCTTTTTTTATCTTTATATTTTAATTTGCTAGTATTTCAACCCATATTGTTTCCATCAACCCCTCGGCCCTTTGCCCCTCAGCCCCACCCCTCCTAAGAAGTGGGAGTATCATTTTTTTTTTTTCTCATGAGCCCTCATACACTTATATAGCGTAAAATGTATTTAAAAATACATTTTAAATATAAAATATTCTTGAAATTATATTATCAAATTTTAATAAATACTGATTAAAAAATTTATTTTTTCTATAAATTAAACTACACCTATTTGTAATATGTCTCCGATAGGCAAAAAGGTTAAAGGATATATACGAATAATGATTTGTCCCATTTGGTCCTACTCAATCCTTTTTTTTATCCATTGAAATATGCTCTATGTTTCATTATGTCCGAGCCTTGTTTCTCCTCGTGGTTACACTAGGTAAGCGCACACATGATCTGGAATCTTGTATTGAACCTTTATCAACATTTAATATTTTATTTTTATATCACGATAATATTTTGTAATTTCGAGATTGAGTGTGTATATTTTATTTATGATTTTTATCATGTTTATTCATTTTAATATGGTTTTATTAAATGGAAGGAAATTGAAGGGCGGTAAAAGTGGGTGGGATAATCCTTCATCACGAGGGAAATTAAGAATGGATTTATGCCCAGGGTTTAGGGGTAATTATGAATAATCAAGTAGAAGTGTATGTGATTTTGTTAATAAGATGAAATTTCATACTGTGAGAATTCACAAAACGAGACTTTTCAAGGAAGTCATTTTTTTTAAGGTTATGAGAATCTCAATCGACATACTTCCATTCTTACAAACGAGATCTCGAAACAAAATGAAGGAACCTTTGAAAAAACTAGGGCTAATATATTCAATCCATTTCCTAAGTTTATCCATGGTTTTGTCAAGCATGAAAACATGTTACAAAACCATGAAGCAACACATGTCAAGGCAAACAAGATGTCATGTTATATCAAACGAGAGATGGAATGAAGAGCACATCACTCCTATGGAAACCTCACACATGCCAACCATTATTTGCAAACAACAATTTGAAACACATCATATTTTAATTCAAGATTTAGGTGGGATAATGGCTCAGTATGCAAGTGGTTTTTCTAGTCATGACTCATGGTGTGATCAACTCTAATCCAACCCATTTTTCAAGTAAGAATTCCTAATTGTATCTTGTTAGTTCTTTGGACTTTTTGTTTAGTATTATATGCTTTGGTGGCTTTCTCATTACTCTAGTGCTCTATCTAGGAAATTTGTTTAGGTGTTTTACTTTGGTGATCAATACGAATGTTGGGCATTTGGGGCCTTGGGTACCTTCTAGGTTGTTTTTGGTTGGAAGTTTTGTCTTTTGTATGGGTTTTGTTTGAGTTTGAATTCACGTGCTAGGACTTGTCTCCCTTAGTGTACTTATTGAGTTTGCATTTCACTGAGGTTTGTTGTGTTTGTTTATGGGGAAAGTATAGTTTGTTCCTTTAGGTACTTTTCAATCTTCTTTTGAATGGGAACAAAGAAATTTTTTGTATACAAACCATAGAGAACTTCAATGGTTATATAGAGTGCTTCATAAGCCCAAGGAGTTCATAAATTATAATAAACATTAATTTTTTCGTTGACCACCAAGGCAATAAGAATTAACATCAATATATATCCTAGAATGCTTTGGTTATTGATACTTTCATTTAGTAGAAGAGACAAATTTAAGTTCCAGAAGTTGAATGTTCCATGCTAAGGAACATGGTATTCAATTTCAATTAAGGCTAACATTGAACTACTTCCAATTTCAGAATTCCAGTAAAGATCTCTCAAGGAAGAGGAAATTATGCATCAAATGTGGAGGATATGGACTTGGGTATTGAGGAATCCCATAACTTAAGCACATAAAATCCCTTATTAAGCCCTAGATAATGAGTTATTACATTTTTATTGTTATATTATTATGTAGACTAGAACCTCATTGTGCCCTTTCATTATAATTGCACACTTTATCTCCTATCTATGTACCAAGGAGACTTAGTTTTAGGATCATCTCATATTGTCCTTTGTATTGGATTCATTGTAAAAGGATGTTTTCCCTTCGAAGTGGATTGTATTTGTTGATTTTTTATCATTTTTAAGGCACTTGGATCATTACACCATTTCGCCAACATTGGAGAAGATAAAGCCTTGTTTTTCATTAGTTTTCATGTTATGTAAACAATACTAATCTTGGTAGTCCTTTTTAGAGTAAATTTTATATTAGCATAAACTTTTTGGAATCCCCAACAAAGTATGACCTAAAGTTCTATATTTCCAAGATACACTATGTACTTGTATTGTTATATTTCTTACATGAGGACACTTTTTTTGTAGCACCTCATTGTTCAACTTAGTTGCAACATTTCTAATACAAATTGTATCAATTTTGTTAAAAAAATTTAAGGAATTTGATTAACCAATTAATTTTCTTTAACATTTATATGTTTAAATAGTAAGTACATAAATTTACTTTTTATCTATATTTGTTTTATGGAATGCTATAACTATTGTAGAATTGAGTCCTAATGTATGCAGGAGAAAGAAATTCTAAGAGAGCTTTTTTCATCCTATATTTTTTTAGTATCATTGAGATTACAAATTCTTGAGTCCCATGGTGTTTTAGGTCTTGTCCAACACTCTGTTAACGTTATTATTATTTTTCTTTAACTAGTAATAAAATATAGTTTTTATATTATAATTTGGGTTTAATGGTCTCTTTATAATATTAATGTTCTCTTATTCTTTATTTCTTCATGGTATCATAATTTCTCTTCAAATCCAATTGTGATAGTGCTTTTGTTTTGAGTAGTATTTTGAAAAGTGGCCTCGTCTTGAATCCTTATGAGGTTTATCTCATAAACATTCATATGCCATTTTCTCTTAAGCTTCAAGTGTCTTTTATCAAAACTTGAAGTAATGGTACAAAACCTTTTATTATTTAAGTTAAATATTTTATACTTGTAATTTAAATATCTAACCAGCCTAAATCCATCTTAACTATGGATCTATCAAGTGCTAAGAGGGATAAAAATCTCTCAAGTTGCAAACCTCGTTTTTGAATGCAAAATTTCAGAAAATGTTTGCACCTCTAGAGTTTTGACTCTCTCTCTCTCTCTCTCTCTCTCTCTCTCTCTCTCTCTATATATATATATATATATATAGACCAACAATAAATTTTATTTTAACTGAGTCAAAATAGCATAACATAATAGGATATTACAACATCTCTTCCATACTAGGCTGAAGAGTGTCACTTGGTGTGATATCCTAGATCCATCTTAAATCCAGATCTACCGAGAGTGCCGAGAGGGATCAAGTCCAGAGTTAAGATGGATCTAACCTAGTACCCTTGTATTCCATAATGGATTTCCTCAAGCCTTTAAATAGGCTTCATCATAACCAATACCATGGACAAATACCATTGGCTATGAAATACCATGGGTTTGTAAACCACCGTCGATAAACTCACACTAAGTCAAACCTAAGTCACATGGCTCGGGTTCAACAATGCTTAGGTTTGGTTCGAGTTCAAATCTTTTGATGGGGTTCGAATAAGGTTCATCATTAGGTTCATCTATATACATTTTCATATATATATATATTAACTTTTAAATTAAATATAGGATAAAATTGTAAAAAATCAACAACAATAAGAATAAAAAATGCTATCACGAACATGGAAACTATAAGGATAGATTACAAGTTTGAGTTCTGACATGAGGTTATGAGTTTTGATCTATGGACTTGGTCAATAACTAAGGTTTGATGAGGTTCGTCGAACCTCAAAAACTTTTCATGATTCGCCGAAATTCGAACCTCAAGGTTGAAGTTAGACAAACCTTGTGACATAGGCTCAAACTTATATATAATTATTATTTTTTGAATTTAAATTTTTTAATTTTTAATTTTAATATTAATATTGACTTAATCAAAATAACATTATATTACATAATGCTTTACAATATCACTGCATTTTAAACTATAAAACGTTTTTCAATATAATTATTAATTTTATTTTTATATAATTTGATTAAGTCAAAAATATTTACATAATAAAATAGAACAATACAACATCTCTTTCCTATTACATTAAAAAATATATTTCAAAATTATAAACTTACTTTTAATAAAAAAATTCATCTGGTAAATGAACTGTAAAAGATTTAAGAGAGATGAAAAAGTGAAAACCTTAAACATTGTGAAGTGAAAATATGTATGTTACTGCGTACCATTACAAGAAGTGAGAATATACTTTTATAATAATAATAATTTATTTCATTAATATTAATATTAATATGTAATTGTTTTCGAATCAAATCGTTTATGAGTTGAAGCGCATTTTTTCATTGTCTCCCAAAGAGCATTATCTCAACAATAATTCATTGTCCTCAAAAGCATTATCGCAACCATAATTCATTATCTCACCGCTAATGAAACACTATAATGATGATGGTCAACACGCGTGAAGTATAATTATCTTAGGACTATACAAACTTTCATTAGGTAAAAGATTTGGAAATTGGCATTTTAATGTGATTAATTAAAATTCGAAAGTTTTGGAAATTGATAAATATTGTATGTCAGATTTTTTTAATATAAATATTTATAATTTTTTAATGTGTTATGATAATCATTTTTTTAAATTTAATTTAGAATATCTATCTATATATAATTTCAGGGGAAAAATTGTAATTTCATATATAAATCAAACAATATTATATATATTATATATATATATATATATATACAAAATAATTAAAATATATATAAGGATTTTTTTAGATCTATTTAATGACTAAAGGAAATATAACATCTTGCAAAATAATTATATGTATTTCTTTTAACTATGGGGTCTGCAATAGTCTAAAAAAAAGATGGATAAATTTAACCCATAGTTTATCAAATAATATTGAAAAAAGCCAAAAAACAATCCCTAAAAAGTACCATAAATTGTTTTTCAACAATATATATGAATAAGTGCAAAAATTATTTAGAGTTTTATCTTTTCGTGTTGTGGCTCTAACCTAGCCGACGCTCTCCTCCTGCACTTGAGGCCGCTGGCCACCTCGGCCCTCTGACTGTCGCGGAGGGTCTGACTTCCTACCCGCTGACTGCAGAGAGCACATCCCGCGCCCTTGTGGCTGCTGCGCCCTTGTGGCTGCTGCGCCCTTGCGCTCAGTCCTGAGGCGCCCCTCAGAGATCATGGATTCCAACGGGGGCTCGCCCTCCCCTCCTTCGGAGGTATGGCGTTCCAAGCACTGGTTGAAGCATGCCCGAAGAGAGCCCCAACGGTGGCCCAGCAAAATTTTATCAAAAGGATGGATAAGATCCCCTCAGTGGCCCTCTTTGAAGAAGAGACGTGTAAAGCAACATTGCATCTGGCAGAGCGAGGCCTCATCGGCCAGTTCACGGGCCTTTGGCCTTCTTCAAAGTCAGTAGAAGATTGGACTCAAAGAAACTGGAGCCCCCTGATCAAAGAGGGTGTGAAAAGCTACTTTGTTGGGAAAGGATACTTTGTCTTTGTGTTTGAAAACTCGGAAGACAGAAGCTTAATCTTCAGAAATGGCCCATATTTTATGGGACCGCAGGGTTTGTATCTGAATAAATGGTCCCCAGACTTTGATCCTTCCTAGGATGTCCCCTCCGCAGTTCCGGTATGGGTGAGACTTCCCCATCTGCCTCTCCACTGCTGGAATCAAAAATCCCTTGAAAACATCGACAATGCGCTGGGTAAATACATCGACAAAGATGCAAGAAAAGATCAGTATTCATGCGCCCGAATATGTGTTGAAGTCGATCTTGAGGAGGGGTTACTAGAAGCAATCAAACTTATAGTTGCAGGTTGGGTGCATGTCTAAGAACTGGACTACGAACAGCTTCCGTTCAAATGCAGACATTGCCACGAGCATGGACACTTCGCGAAGTATTGCAAGAAGAAGGCAGAAGAGCAACCAGACAAACAAAAAGAGGAACAATGGACTCTAGTCCAGAAAACAAAACACCCAAAACAAGGTCCTAGCAAAGGAAAGATGACAGGGATGCCAAGCAGTTCCAAGCCCAACCAAGAAGATGAAGCAAACGTACAAGGGATAGCAAGCATACAGATCAACCCAACAGGTCCGAAGCAAGAAAACCTGGTGCATGTAGAAAGCACCCCTCCATGCAAAGAAGGGGAGAAAGAAAAGCAGACTGAAGCCTCACAGGGCAGCCTGTCCAACCCTTCATATGCAGAAGTTACAAAGAAAAAACAATAGAAAGCTCAGGATCTTCGGAGGATGAAGTCTATGAGCGCCCTACTAAAAGAGCTGGAAGAAAATCCCGTAAAGAAATGAGAGAAGAAGAGGCTGAAAGACTTAAAACCCAAGGGAGCCAAGCCACAATAGAAATGTCCATAGGGCGAAACATCAGGCCGAGACCTTCCAAGGGAGGTCCCACCCCTCCACTAAGTAAATAATGAAGTTCGTCTCTTGGAATTGCAGAGGACTGGGGAGCCCTGCAAAACTAGAAGCAGTCAAGGATCTTCTTAAAGCTGAATCCTCAGACATCCTCATGCTCCAAGAGACCAAGATTGAAGGGCATTCCCTTCTAGATATCAGCAGGCTAAAGTGGAATAAAAATACAGGCAAGGCAGTTAGCGCAAGGGGCACCTCCGAAGGATTGGCTACTCTTTGGTCAAATAGCACATTCTAGCTCAATAATTTTCAAGAAACTCAGCATTGGATATACACTAAATTGACGCACAAAGTTAGTAAGTTGAATGTCTCTCTCTTCAATCTGTATGTTCCGGTAAATTATGCAGAAAAAAGAGAATGTTGGTACTCTTTATCATCTTATCTAGAACAACATTCCCCAAATAATATTATAATAGCAGGAGATTTAAATATAGTCTTGAAGCCAAAAGAGAAGAGGGGAGGTTCTAGCACCAGAGACTCCATGCTGGCCACGATGGAGGAACTCGTTCAGAACTGGGACCTCTTAGACTTCCCTCCAGTCCATGGGCTGTATACATGGTCAAATAATCGTGCTGGCCGGAACATATCTTTGCCAGGCTGGACAGATTTCTGGTCCAAAGCGCCCTTTTGTTGAACAAAAAGATTGCCACCACAAAAATCCTGCCCAAATTGACTTCTGATCATAAGCCAATACAACTCCTATTGGAAGATGAAGAAGATCTGGGCCCCATTCCCTTTCGATTCAGCCCTCTATGGATCGAGAAAGTGGGCTTTATTTAGACAATGAAAGCTGCATGGGCCAAACCCATCACAGGCTCCCCTAACTACATCTGGCAATAGAATTTGAAGGCTACAAAATATGCGTTGAAGGAGTGGATAAAAATCCAGACCCCAATCCAACCAACCAAAGAAAAGAGGTAGTTCAGAGGCTGCACTCAATGCAAACGGAAATGGAGAATAAAGATATTACAACAGAACTTTTAGACGAGGAAGTTAAAGCACAACGATCCACCTACCAATCTTTCCGAATTTAAGAAGAATACTGGAGATTAAAGTCTAGAATTTTATGGTTAAAGGCAGGGGATCAGAACACTTCTTACTTCCACAGACAATACAGAGCTGGACTGTCCCGGAACCATATAGCGGAAATTAAAACCTTGGAGGGACAAGTCTGCAAAGGCTTCGACCAGGTGAAAGGCGTTGCTGAAACCCACTTCAGGAATCTATACAACAATGGAATCCAAGGCGATGAAGAGGAAGTCTCTGATTTCCTATCCAATATTCCCCTCCTTGTTAACGCAGATGAAAACACAGCCCTATGCAGACCCATTACAAATGAGAAGGTTATCAATGTAATCTGGTCAATGGAAGCCGATAAGGCCCCTGGGCCTGACGGATTCACAATCCATTTTTATCAATCTTGTTGGGAAGTTATCCAAACAGATCTCCTTAAAATGATTAGAGGTTTTATGAGAGAAGCAAAGATAGGAGGAGGCATCAACTCCACCTATCTAGCTTTAATCCCCAAGGAATCCAATCCAGACACCTTTGCAAGATTCAGGCCTATCTCGCTGTGTAATGCTTCTTACAAAATCATAGCCAAACTCCTTGCAAATCGACTCAAGCCTCTCCTCAACAAGTTGATTTCCAGCACTCAAGGCGGGGTCGTGGAAGGCAGATATATTGTGGACAATGTCATTCAAGTTCAGGAGACCATCCACTCAAGCAAACAACAGGGTGAGAAAGGCATGTTGATCAAACTCGATATGGCGAATGCATTCGATAGAATAAATCGCTTGTTCCTATGCAAAGTTCTCCTTTCTTTTGGTTTCTCTCAGCATTTTGTCCAGCTCATTAAAGCATGCATAGAATCCCCGTGGATTTCCCCCCTCATAAACGGTCGTCCAACCAACTTCTTCCAAGCTCAGAGAGGTATCAGGCAGGGATGCCCTCTCTCTCCCTTCCTATATATCCTCATGGCCGACTCTCTCAGTAGAAAGCTAGCAGCTGAAAAAACTGCTGGCTTCCTCCCGGGGCTCAAACCTTCCAATGTAGCAACTCCACTAAACCATGCCCTCTTTGCGAACGATTATCTGCTCCTTGGAGGCGTTTCCACCAGAATAGCGAAAGCTTTCGAGAGTGTGCTGAAAAGTTATTGCAGGGTGACTGGTGCTCTTATCAATGAGAGAAAAACCGAAATCTACAGTTGGAACATTGAACAGCAAGAGATCACCAATATATCAAAGATCCTTGGGTTCAAAGGTCATGCCAAATGGGACAGCTTCAGATATCTTGGTCTTCCCATTTCCTCAGGGGTGAACAAGAGGTCTCTATGGACTCACATTATCAGCAAAATCAAATCCAAAATTGCTGCCTGGGGAGGATACTGGTTAACAAAAGGCGGCAAAACCATCCTAATTAAATCTCAGCTGTCAGCTCTGCCCATTTATCAGGCAGCGTTTCTCCTTGCCCCCAGACATGTCACGAATCAGATTTCTACACTTCTCAGGAATTTCCTATGGCAAGGTGGGAAAGGAAATGATAAAAAGATTCACTTAGTTAATTGGGACACGGTTAAGAGGCCAATTGATGAGGGCGGACTTCAAATTCGGGACCCCTCCCTTGTTAACAAATCGCTGGGCGACAAACTATTGTGGAAAATAATCAACGACCCCTCCCATCCAATCATCATAATTTTACTCTCAAAATACACAGATAAAGAAGCGCTCAGCAAAATGCAACTGCAGTCTACAGCATCTTGTTCGCAGGTATGGAGGCTCTGTTGTAAGAGCAGCGAGTTCTTTAAAAAACACATGTACAGAATTCCCGGAAATGGCAAGTCCACTCACTTATGGAAAGACCGAATTATGGGAAAAGAACCGCTGGCGGAAAGAGAAGATATCGTTGAGCTCAGAAATTGGCTTGAACGAGCAGGAGTAAATAGAGTTTATGATCTGGCAAGCTGGGACAACCGTGGAGAATGGATAAAATGGGATTTCCATGGAGTCCCAGAGCGCCTAAGAGACCAATCGATTCAGCTTGAGGACCTGCTCGAAGATGCCACTCCTGTCAAAAGATTCAAGAAGGATAGATGGGGATGGGGACAGTCTGGAGTATACATCTCAGCAGAGGGATATAGGACTCTTCAGGGATCTAGGAACAACCACCATGCTCCCGCCTTTTGGAAGCAGGTTTGGGAGCCATTAGCTCTCCCAAAAATAAATTTTTTCTTCTGGAACTTGGTACACAACAATTTATTGACAGGGGACAATCTGCAAAAAAGGAAGATTGAAGGGCCCCATAGATGTGCACTCTGTAGATGTCATCTAGAAACTGCCCAACATTTGTTTCTGGACTTCCCTTTTGCCAAGGAGGTATGGGTGCTTCTTCTCCATGATTTCCAGATCTCTATCCCTCAGCAAACCTCGGTCTCGGATCTATTTGCGACATGGAGTGCCAGCTACCCCATAAGTACCCCTCCCAAGTCCTTTTGGCGCAAAGTTTGGATAGCGTTGCTCAAATTTGTATGCTGGCAATTGTGGTTAACTAGAAATCAGCAGATATTCAATGATATACAATACTCCCCGACCCAAGTTGCTGCAAAAGCTAAGGCCCTTCTATTGGAAGCGGCTCAGCAACAATATTTCAAGGAAGACCCCTTGCTCAGGCCGGAAGAAAAGAGGTGGCTTGCCTTGGAGCCACATCCCCGAAAGTACAGAATCTCACCCCTGAAAGCAAACCCGGATTGGAGAAAAAGAGAGACTGATGACATCTTTCAAAGCTGGTGGAGGGCCCAAAATCTAACTACTATTTTCTTTGATGGAGCGTCCAAAGGGAATCTCAGAGCCGCAAGCGTTGGTGGGATCATCTACTTCACGGAAGGGCTCTCCACTATTTCTTTTGCCTGGGGTCTTGGTGAGAAAACAAACAATCAAGCGGATATTTTGGGGCTGCTTAAGGCTTGCCACATTGCCAGAGAGAAAAGAGTCAAAGATATTCAAGTATTTGGAGACTCAGAAATTTTAATTAAAAAACTAATCAAGGAGGAACATTTTAATAATGTTGGACTCAACAAAATCATGGACAGGCTGAATATGGTCCTTCAGAGCTTTGATTCATATAAATTTTATCATATTCTTAGAAATTCCAACAAGGAAGCAGATCGCATGGCGAACTTAGGTAGCACTCTCATGAAAGGGATCTTAAATGTAAATGGGGAAACTCTTTTCCATAATTTGTGAAACTGCCACATTCCAAAGGCAGAAAAAGTAGGATTATAGCCATGTATGTAGGGCTACCTCGGCAAAGACCCTCTCTGTTTTAACATATAAATAAAATTCATAACAGTTTTAGTTAAAAAAAAAAAACAATATATATATGAATAAAAACTAAAAAAAACATGTGACTATAACTAAGAATTACTATCTTCCATGAAAGGTATGTGATAAAAATGGAAGTGTTCATTATTAAGGACTCCCTTAATGGACCATAGCCCCCGATCAAGCTGAAGGCCTTCCTTAGAAAGCCTATATGCTTCCCTATTGCTCCCTATAAATGTGAATGCAAGAAAGGGATACATAATTAAGTTTGTTCCTTTACAAATCCTCCAGAATTTGAGATAGATGTATATTGCAACATTATTGTATTTCATTGACAATCACATTTACAATGGAGGCTTCTCGTCAAACCCTATAAAACCCTAGGTGAATTTCCTCTACACGCAGGATATGGCTGGCCTGGAGGGGGTTCCTCCACAACCTCCTCCTGAAGAAGTGGCAACATTTCAGGATTTGATTGCTTCACTCCACAAAAACCCCAAGACAAAGGAATTGTAGTCATGGTTTGTGAAAACTCAAAAAACATTCCTTTAGTGGTGTTGGATGTTGGTTTCCGTAGTACAACGTTAGTATTTTCAGATTGAGCTTTGGTTGGTAAATTTATTGGTATGTGGTCATCTCCTGAATCAATGGAGCAATGGGAAGAGATAAATTGGAAGTCGTTAACGAAAGGGAAAATTGGCATTCATGTTTGTGTAAATGGCTTCTTTGCCATTCTATTTGAGTTAGAGGACAAATACCTCATTTTTAGAATCAAGCCATACTTCTCGGGGGCAAGGGGCACATATTTAAATAAATGGTCCTTAGATTTCTATCTTGTAGATGATATTCTAAATGCAGTTTTTGTTTGGGTCAAACTGCCTAGACTTCCTTTATCTTTCTTGAGTGATGAATGTTTAAGAGCAATTGGAAATGGGTTAGGGAAGTATATAGATAGAAAAAATTCCAAGTGCTCTCAATTTTCCTATTCTAAGATATGCATTGAAGTCGACTTGGAAGAAGGGCTTCCTACTGAAATCAATCTCACCATGGGTGAATGGAGCCACTGTCAAGTGTTGGATTATGAAAAATTTCCATTTAAATGCAGGATATGCCATGATTATGGCCATTTTGCAAGAGACTACAAATAATATTTAGCCAACAAAGGGGAAGAAACCCCTATAACCTAGGAGAACAATTGTAAACTCATAGGAAAGGGGGAAACAAGAGGGAAACAATGGTAAATAGAAATAATCCAAGCTAAGGAAGAAACATAACATCAACCTCGTCATATCCTTATGAGGTTCTTCAATCCCAAGAAGAAAATAATGGGGAAATTCCTAAAAAGGGAGATAATGTTGGCTCTAATGAAAACACAACTGCAAATGAAGATGGGGAGGAAGGTGAAATATAGGAATCAATGGGAGAAGAAGAATCAGGAAAGGAGGGGAATATGAAAATACTTAACCCTAAGGGGAATAATATCCCTAAAGAGTAGGAAATAGAAGGAAGCCCAATGATTAGGCCAAGACCTAAGAAAAATAATTCCACAAAAAATATAACAAATCCACCTGAAGACTGAAGGAAAATTATAACAAGGAACATGGTCCTAAAAGGTAGCTGGGTTGATGAAACAAGCAATTAGGTAACATGGAGTGCCACAAATAAGAGAGGTAGACATTCAAATAAAGTGATAAGAGAAAATGAAGCAGAGAAGAACAAAAAATTTGGAATCCAGCCTCAAATCACTAAAATCTTAAAGTTGTCTCCAAGGAAGGACATGATAGGGACAACAGAGGGAGGTAGTAAACATCAAAACCATTCAAGGAAATGATGAAAATTATAATGTGGAATATAAGGGGCTTGGGCAGCCCGTCAAAAGGCCTCTCTATAAAATATTTTAAATAAGGAGAAGTTTTTAAGAGGAATCCATGTTAGAGGAAAACAAACTACTCAATGCAGCACAAATATTTTGTAGAGATAGTTAAGGAATAACGCAAATTTCTCGAGGTGCCTTTGGGGGCTTCGGCATATTTTTGGATAAGACAATATTCACTCTAATAAAATTCAAAAGGGTATCCATTAGATCACATATTTGTTGAAAAGGAGAGATTCCAATGAAAACATTGCAATAGTAAATTTATATGCCCTGGCGACATATGGGGACAAATCGATTTTTGGGACACCCTAATATTGTTTAAAGAAGAGAAATGGTGCCAAAATTGCATTGTGGGAGGAGACTTTAAAACCGTACTCTACAACTCAAAAAAGAGGGGATGGAGCATGATCCATGACCGCTTGAGAGAAAGGATGGAGGACTTGATAATTGAATGGGATCTAATTGACATAAGACCCAATAGAGGGAAATACACCTAGTTGAATAAGAGAAGTGGTGGCATATCACTACGTGTCTTGATCGGTTCCTGTTGCATAGTTCATGGATTTTAAAAGGATTTGATTGTACTATTCCTATAATGGCACACGGTGAATATGATCATCATCCAATATTATAGGAAACTAACAATAAAGAGGATCTAGGGCCCATTTCTTTTCACTTTAATCCAGGGTGGCTAAAGGATGAAGGAGTTGTAGAAATGATCAAACAAGCTTGGGATACTCTTGTGTAAGGCTCTCTAGTGTATGTTTGGGAGGCAAAATTAAGAGAAGTAAAAAATCCCTACGCATGTAGGAAATGGATGTTTATATCTTTCTAGGTAAAAAGCAATTTGAGATGATAAATGAAATAGAGCTTCTCTAATCAATCATGGAGGACAATGAAATAGAAGAATGGCATCTAGAAAAAGAGAATAATTTAAATAGATAGATATTCCAAGCTAATAGGAATGAAGAGGAATATTGGAGGCTCAAATCAAGAAGTGTTTGGCTAAAAGCAGGGAATCAAAATACAACTTTCTTTCACAAGAAAACAAGAGCAAGGGAGATGAGAATTCGAGTGAGAGAAATAACCCTAAATATAAAGAAAAATTAACATATTCTTTATAATATCAAGATGTAACAATTCTCTCATTATAATGCATTATACTCAGAAGGAAGTGAGTTAGATTTGAATAAAGTGCAAGAGTTTTTGTCTAATTTTCAACCAGAGATATCAATTTGGGAAAACCAACATTTTACTAAAGAAATAGAAAAGGAAGAGGTGATAGATTCAATTTGGGCATTAGATTTAGATAAGGTCCCAGGCCCTTATGGTTTTCCTATTGGCTTTTTTGGGGCCTTTTGGTATACAATCAAAAGGGAATTGATGAGAATGATAAATTGGACAAGAAAAAAGGGTAAAGTAGGAGGAGGGACCAACTCCTTTTTGGATATGATTCCAAAAGAAACAAATCTTTCGAACTTTTCTTGATTCTAGCCTAACTCTCTATGTAATGTGACTTATAAAATTCTAACAAAAAGTGATGTCATTCATATTAAAGAATATCCTAACGAGAGTAATTTACAAAAAACAAGGGGGATTTATGCAACAAAGACATACCTTGGCTAGCATTATTTTGGTGCAGGAGGAAATCCATTTGAGTAAAGAAAGAGGAGAGCCCGGTCTAGTAATCAAACTTGGTATGAAAACCAAGTTTGACAGGGTAAGGCACTCCTTTCTGTTTCCAACTTTACAAAAAAATGGATTCAATATAGTTTTATAAATTGCATAAAGGCTTGTATTAGGTCTTCGTGAATTTCTCCTTTGATAAATGGTAGGCCCACTCCATTTTTCAAAGCATCTGGGGGACTATAACAAGGGTTCCTTGTTTCCCCTTTGTTGTATCTTATAGGTGCAGAGAGCCTTAGCATAATTTTAGAAAAATATGGAGCAAATGGGAATTTACGAGGTCTATCCATTGCTTGAAATGTTAAGGATATAAATCACTCTTAGTTTGAAAACGACACCATATTTATGGGAATCGCCTCCAAAATAATAGTAAAAGGGTTCAAAATAATGTTGGATGATTATTTAGATCTTTTAGGTGGATTGGTAAACAAAAGTAAAATCCAACTTTATGGATGGAATTGTTCGGATTTGACTTTAAGAGAGATTGGTACAACTTTGAGATTTCCAGTGAATCTTGGATGGAAATATTTTAAATATCTGGGTGTCCAAATTTCTTTGGGGACCTCCAACATGGAAGATTGGGATGAAATAATCTGGAAATTTAAAAATAAATTTCAAGAATGGGGAGGGGGGAATGATTGAATGTTAGAAGAAAAGTTTTATTTATCAAATCAATTTTGTCTTTTCTTCTGATATATCTCTATTATGGTCATTGAGCTCCCAAAAGCGTCTTAAATCAAATATGGGAACTGCTCAGAATTTTTGATGGAAAAGTGGAAAAAATAATGAGAAAAAGTTTCACATGATAAACTGAAATACAATTCGCCTCCCTAAGGAATTTGGAGGTATGGAAATTAAGGATCCCTCATTTATGAATTCGTTATTGGGAGAAAAAAATGTTTGGTAGCTAGTTTCAAATTATAAAGAATGGTGGAACCAATATTTTATAAAGAAATACTTCTACAACAACAAGATATTATGAGCTGAAAATGTCAATTGGTCAGGGAGGGTTCGAAGTTACGACAGCTTTGCAAAGCTATAGTTCCAATTATAATAGATCATCTTGGATGACATTCTAGAAATGGGGCTCAAATTAATCTATGGAAAGATAGAATTCCCCCTTGTAAACTAAGGAAGGAACAAAATGAATTTGGAGAGTTGGTCAAATGGGTTACAAGAGTTGGATTGGTTAGATTGAAGGACATATCTTAATGGGGTGATATTAGAGCTTGGAAATGTTGGCATTATCATGACCTTCCTGAAAATTTGCATTTTCAATGGGTATTGTTGATCCCATATTTGTAGGGTCTTGCCCTATTTAATTACATCTCGGGATTTCAAATCGTGGCTTCCAAGAAAATTGAAGCATTATTTAGTCGGAGAAGGGTACGAACTATCAATGTGTAGGATTCCTCATCCAACCCCTTCAAAAGTTTGGATCAAGATATGGCACAAGGACACAATCCCAAAGGTAAAAATCTTTTGTTGGACATTCGTGCAAAGGAAAATCCTCACTGTCGAAAATATTAAGTAAAGGAACATGCAAGGCCCATCAAGGTGTGTATTATGTAAAGCAACAGAGGAAACAAATCCTCATCTGTTTCAGTAGTGTTCCTTTTCTTTAGATGTTTGACAAACAACCTTTAGAAAAATTAACTATGTGGATCTCATCCCAGCTAATTGGCATGAGATAATTGAATGTTTGAAAAACAAATTCCTAGGGCCAAGATCTCATTCCTATTTGGTAAAGTGAGTGTTAGGAGGATCAATGCAGGAATTTCAAATGGAGAAGAGGAAGTAATGGAAACAACATAAGAAAAGGTAAGGAAGATCAATGCAAGAAAGTGTTAGAAACCAACACAATACTAAGAGGGGGGTTGAATCAATATTGTAGGAATCAAATTTTTCTTTTACTAGTGCAGAATAATAGGACACCAATAATTTATTCAACAACAAATAATATCAACATCAAGGGAATCAATACAAGAAGAACAAAATATCACACATGGATTCTTCAAACTTTTCTTCAATTTACTTCACAAAGGCAAGATTCTACTTGTTGTTACAAAGTTCTCTAGCTACAACTAGAAGGAAGCTACTACTCCCTAATTTATCAACTACAACTGAAAGGAGCTACAACCCCTAGTTTATCATCTACCACTGAAAGGAGCTCCAACCCATAGCTTTTTACCAACCACTACTGGAAGAAACTACAACCCTTAATTTATAAGCTACCACTTGCTTGATCTCAATACTTCATCTTTCATACAATTTTGAAACTCAAATCATGAAGGCCGCTTCCTTACATAAACAAATAAATTTCTCACTTCAAACACTCACCACAAACACCTTTAGTAATATCTGATCACATATCAATCCACCAACATTCACCAACATAGCTAACAAAAAAAAATGCACGCATCTTGTAAATTCAATTATGCTTATATAGAATTTGGACTGATAATTTGGGTTCTAAAATTTAGTCATCTTGCACTTGAATTTAAATTTTCAGAGATTTTGATCTCATTATGTTATTGTTTTTCTATTTTTGGAATGTCATCTTGATGTCCAAAACAAGTCTTCTAACTCTCCTCCCTTTTCTCTGCAAGAAAAATTGAGTTAAACTGCTCAATTCTGGATTTTTTACAGAATTTAGGAGAGGTTTTCTAAATTTGGCAAACCTCTAAATTTAGCAATTTTGTCAAATCACCCTCCAAATATGTCCATTTTTGAAATAATGCTGCCAACTCATTCATGCCTTTCTTTCCTCGAATAGTTTAACTCCAAAACACCAAATTTTGGCATAAACGCCAAATTAACCAAGTTGTCGATCCATGCATGCTAACTTCTCAACTTAGGCCCATAGGTGCTTAATCAAGGTTGTAGATTTTCTTGAGTTCTTAACTGAAAAATCGCTTCATATAACCACTAGATGGGTCCAACGCTCTAAGCCCCAACGACTTATCACCGTTCATATGTCTTGTCGCCCATCAATCTTCACGTCTGCCTAGAATCATAGCTCTCGCCACTTATTCCCCTCGAAAAACTATCTCCGAAAAATATTGGTGGAGCACCCCTGCATTGTCACTTAGAACGTTTCTTTCAAGAGCATATTCCTGTGGGTCCACCTGCCTGACACTGCAACCAATCAAATAACCATTGAGAATGACCTATCTGCATGAACCAATCACATAACTTCCGAGATGATCTGTTCACCACATCATATCATAACTTAAATAATGCCACCACCTGTCGTCTCACCTTTCCGTCTCTTGACTCTATCAACTGTCACCAATCTCAGATCTTTCTGCTAGTGACTCTTGGGGAAACTTCCGAGGTTATTTATTTCGAGGTGAGTTTCCTACCAATTTCCACTACGATGATGTGTCCATAGGGACCACCTGCATATCATATGGACCAATCATATTTTCTTCCAGATTCCACCTTAGTGCCATCGAGTCCCAAAGCTTATTTCTTGGACTCTTCCACATGTGCATTCTTGGAAAAACTTTCAAGGAGTTTCTTCTGAGAACTATTTCTTTTGGAGTGATGTGTCACTGGCATAATAATGCAACCTTTATTTTACACCTATCTTCCAACTCTGCAAGGATATTACCATGTGTCACTCGTTGAGTGGTGCCATGTTTCATCTATTTTTAGTGCACTTGGCCACCCAAAAATGTTGAATTTGCATGCCACGTGTCACGCTCTGATTTAGCCATGTCATGTTGCCATCGTGTCTCTTTTGGCCAATAAAATTGTGCCATGTGTCTTGTATGAATAGGTTCATGATGTCAATTCTCCAAGTTGGTAGAAAAAAGGTTTCAAGCCGTGGTTTTTGTTTGAATTTCTTTTTTAATGTAAAAACCACTGGACTCAAGCCTGTTGTAATGACATGTTGCAAATCTTGTCAATAACTCACCTCTATGGATCTTGGTGAGAACTCATGAAAGGTGTCTCTCAAAGAAATCTCTAAGGGGTTTCTTTTGAGGTCGCCCTTCCAAGGTCTACGCTCGGAGAAAACTAAAATGTGCATACTCCATTTCTTCCAAGGTCCCTTCTTTTTGAGGTTCTAAGGTTCAGGGTGAGTTGTCTACCACATCCTCTTGACATTGTCCCTCTTGGGCTTTTATTGGTCCATAGAGTCCACACACACCTACATGGCTGCCATTTATGCACTAACTGTGATGTGGGACCTCTAAATTTTACTTTTTAACTTCATGATTTTGACTGTCAATAACTTTTAATATAGGAGGGTTTTTTTCGGACTTCAATATACCGTTAGGAAGTTGTTTTCGAGCTCTATCTATATACGAGGCTCCCAAGTACATTCGAAATAATATACTAAATTGAAAATGACTTCAAAGTCTCTACAACTTGACCACTCTTCTTGAAACCACCCATTCCTTTTCCATCATCTGCATCACTTTTGCCATCATCTTCTTCACCTTTGTCATCAATGGCAACACATTTCTAAGATTCCCCCTTTGTCATCGATGGAAACACCATAAAAACAAATAAAACATCACCACAAAACATGAGCAAAAGCAAGTGTAATTCATACTTCTCCTTCTTCTTACTACTCTTTCTTCTCCCCTTGTATATGTTACTCCCCCTAAGATACACCTCTCCTTTGGTGTACTTTTGCTTCCTTTTGTGGTGTTATCTCTCCCTTTATCTTGTTTGAGGCATTTCTTCCCTTTTTTTATTGTTTGAGGTACATATGCCCCTTTGAAATCAATGGAAAAGAAACTAATATGCTCCATCTACCAACAATATCCCTTTACCTTGCTGATCCTGTGGACCTCGTAGCTTTCATCTGATATGCTATGCGCTTGTTGGCTACTTTTCTTCCATTTAAAGAAGATTTAGTGAAGGGAGTCCAAAGGAACAACTCCCAATGTTTTCCTTAAGTACTCAAATTGATCTCTTGGGAGAGGTTTGGTGAATATATCAGCTACCTTATCTTTTGTAGGTACATAGTCCAACTTGACAATCTGATTTGCAGCTTTCTCTATTAAGAAATGGTACTTGATTGGAATATTCTTTGTCTTTGAATGAAAATAGGATTCTTGGACATGCTGACGACACTTGTATTAACATAGGTGATTGGAATAGATTGATCTAGAACACTTGTACATCCTGTAAATTTTACTTCATCCATAAGAAACATTTTTACCCATCAAATGAGAACTTGACCAAGTTTTCACTTTTTTATAGGTAGCAAAAAATCATCTAATTTTGAAAAGTGTTGATTTAGAATAAAACCCTTTTTTTTAGCATATTTTTTAGACTTCAGTTTTTTTTTATGCACATTTTTTTAAATGTTAGTGATATTCATGCCAATTTTGAAAAGTTTTGATGCAACATCAACCTCTTTTCTTTTGCAGCTTATTTTTGACACTTTAAATTTTTTGATATATTAAGCCTGGATAATTTTTTTTAAACGTTGGGGATTTTCATGCGGATTTTGAAAAGCATCAATCTTTTTGCCGAGGCATATTTTTGACACTTTAAATTTTCTTATATCCTAAGTGTTACACAGTAATTTGTCACCGTCCTTGTTACCCCTTCTCCCGCACCTTGGAGGACTTATTCCGAGACCTGTGAGAAGTGACATAACCTGAAAACACTTGCATTGTATCCCCTTGAGTATGTACTTCATATGCCCTGAAGACACCTTCTGCAAAATACCCATAAAAATAGCCCTTTTCCATTGGCGCGGTTCCACTGTGTATCACTCGCACCAATGGGGGAAATCCTCCAAAGAGGGCGTGCCAGCTGGCGCTCTGTCTCAGAGTTGCACTCGCGCCATCCCAGTTGGGTAAAGTTTTTAACAAACCAACTTACGAAGGTTCTTCCTAACCTATTCATGAACTGATTCCATCTTGAGTTAGTCCAGTTGGGCTTCGAATCTCCATAGAAGGGAAGTAGTTCTCCACCTCTCATGGAAGCTTCTTAGTGATAAATCCAATCCCATGAATCTTGTGGATGACCCTAACTCCTTCTCCTCTATCTATAAAAGCTTTTCCTTTTGCCTTTGACAAGTTAGTCCCCAGTGGAGTCGCCAAATTGTTGTGGAGGTAAATCCCTTCTGCGGACAGAGGCGATCCCTACTAGCCCAAATGGGGTCTAGCAATAATCAAACAACGCTAACACGCAGGTTACTAATTGCAAATCAAAGACTGATGATGAGGGCCTACCTGGATTCCAACGCTAATATTTGAAGAAGAGTCGTCGCTCTCGTTCCTTTGCTCCGGTTGGTCACAATCCCCACGATCCTCGTGAACGGACACCTGCACATGCAAAGAACGACAAAAACACAAGCATAAAATCCAATAGATGCAACTATATATCAGTCAGAAAGGATATAACTCAATCATCATTACAAAGACAATAATAGTGGAACCATAATGATAGTCGTTTATTATTGATAAACAACAAAGAAGAATACAACCATAGTTCTGACGTCAAATCCTCCTTTGGATGGGTGATCAACAACACATGCCTTGCAAAGCTTGTTGGGAATGGGAACAAGCCTCTCTCTCCTTGGTTACTTGGACAAGAGTCTCCAAGTTCCAAATTCTAAGTCCCAAAGTCTGAGAATTGCTAAGTTCATGCTACAAGAAGCCTTGTTCATTCCCATGAAGCTAAATCTAAAGTGAGGAGATTCTTGTCCAAGTAACCAAGGAGAGAGAGGCTTGTTCCCCATTCCCAACAAGCTTTGCAAGGCATGTGTTGCTGATCACCCAGCCAAAGGAGGATTTGACGTTAGAACTATGGTTGTATTCTACTTTGTTGTTTATCAATAATAAATGACTATCATTATGGTTCCACTCTTATTGTCTTTGTAATGATGATTGAGTTATATCCTTTCTGACTGATATATAGTTGCATCTATTGGATTTTATGCTTGTGTTTGTGTCATTCTTTGCATGTGCAGGTGTCCGTTCACGAGGATCGTGGGGATTGTGACCAGCCGGAGCAAAGGAACGGGAGCGACGACTCTTCTTCAAATATTAGCGTTGGAATCCAGGTAAGCCCTCATCATCGGTCTTTGATTTGCAATTAGGAACCTGCGTGTTAGCGTTGTTTGATTGTTGCTAGACCCCATTTGGGCTAGTAGGGATCGCCTCTGTCCGCAGAGGGGATTTACCTCCACAACATTAAGTATGCACAATTATTTTTTTAAATGTTGATTATTTAACCATTTTCCAAGTTGTCTTATTCCCGTTATTGTTTTTCACCCTAAGATGTTTATTTTTTCTTTTTCTCCGCAAATATTTTTTTACAATGAAATTTTTAGTTTTTTTTGCAAAGTTTAAAAAAAATAATAAAATTAATATTTTGAAGTTAGGATTTTAAATATATTTATATATCATTAATTAATATTTCAGTACATATAAAATAATTGTTACTAAAAAAAATAATTATAAACACTTGACAAAAAATACACATTTTGCATATAGATATAATTAAAAAATATGTATCCTGGAACTTTTTTGCTAAACTGACAAATAAAAGGAATTTAGGAAAAAATTGAATAAAAAATTTGGAAAAAGAGCAAATTTTATGAATTTTATATCCAAAGATAATGACATTTGAAGTTGTTTTTTTTAATGACTCACTTAAAATTTTAAGTAAAATTAAAAATAAAAATTAAAACATAAAAAAAAAACATAAGAAATTTTAAAATTAAAAGTACAACTAATTAAAAAAAAATTTGAAAAAAAAAACTTTAAAATAAAAATTAAAAAAACATAAAAAAATCAAAATTGTGATTGATTTTTTTTTTTCTTTCTAATTTTTTCTTTATTTTGTTTATGAGTTTTAAAAAAAAATTATAAGGTTTTTTGTTCATCTCAATATTTTTTAATGTTTGTTTTTTTTATTTTAATTCTTTTTTCATTTAATTTTGTTAAATTATTTTTAATATATATCATGATGATGATGGTTAACATCCACTTAAATTAATGTGGTCTTAAATATATATATATATATATATATATATATATATATATATTATGATTTCAATATTTTTTTAATTATTTGTTTTTTTATACTTAATTTTGATTGTTCTTTTTTTAATTGTCTAATTTGCTTTTATATTATTGGTGTTAAATTTTTAATTTTTTTTTTAATTATGTTTATTTGTTTTTTTTTTTTGTTTTTCACTTATCTTTTTATATTTTTTAGTTTTTATTTTTATATTTACGAGTTAATTTTGGTTTTTTTTTTTCATTTTCTTTTTCTTGGTGTGTAGTCTTTCTTATTTTATTTAATGTTTTAGTATATATTTTATTTAATTGTCATTATTTTTTGTTTTTTTTTTTGGTTTTTTTTTCAATTTTGTGTGTGTATGTGTGTGTGTGTGTATATATATATATAGTTTCAATTTTTTTGTCTATTTATTTATTATTTTGTTTTAATATGTTTTTCTTTTGCAGCGTCTATCTCGATCTAAAAATAATATCTCGATCCCATTGTGTGTTAATTTGATAGTTGATTTTAAAATTTTCATTATAATGAATCAAACCTCCCTCAAAGTGTGTCAATTTCATGGTTGATTTTTAAGTTTCAATTGCAATGGGTCGAGTTCACATCCATTGCGTGTCAATTTGATGGTTGATTTTTAATTTTTCATTGTAATATGTTAAGTTGTACTCTTGATATACATTTAGCATTTAAAAAAGAAATAACTATGCTTTTAGCATTCAAAAAATAAAGTACTTTTGGTGTAATGACTCTTTCATGCATGTGTTCATTTTTAAAATTTTATTAGTCATATAATTTTTCCATAATCCCATGGTTGAAAAATTATCAAAATTTTAAGGTTTTTTTGAGCCATGATATTTTATCTTTAAGGCTATGGTTGAAAATAGTTATAAGTATTTTATCTGTAGTGTCATGGTTGAAAATTGTTGGAGTTTTAAGGCTTTTCAGAGATGTGATATTTTATTTTTAATGTCATGCCTGCAAATTGTTGGAATTTTAAGGTTTTTTGGATTCATGATATTTATCTATGAAATTGTTGGAATTTTAAAGCTTTTCAGAGACGTGATATTTTATCTTTAATGTCATGCTTGAAAATTGTTGGAATTTTAAGGTTTTTTAGAGTCATGATATTTTATCTTTAATGTCATTGCTAAAAAATATTGAAAATTTACATTGAAAAAAAAATACGTTGTTCCAACATCAACATTTTTTGTTTTCAGGGTGTTTTTCATGTTAAAATTTTTTTTCACTTCCATTTTTAATTAATGTTGAAAATTTACGCTAAAAAAATGTCATTTTAACATACACACTTTTCTTTTTTGGATTGTTTTTTCATGTTTTTTGGGGTTTTTTTTTGCTAGAGTTTTTATTTTGAGGTCACAGTTCCTATTTGATTGGTAACTTTGTTAACAGATGAGTGCAACAAGAAGTTGCTGCTATGTATTATGCTTCAATAGTAGAAAGGAAAATTGAAGCTTGCTTCTTTCTCAACCATGAAACAATCCATTCACCAATAAAGAAAACACCACCACTAGTGCTCTTTCAATCATCTACATCACGTGCCCAATCAACATCACTAAAAATAATTAGTGAAAAATCTTTACCTCGAGGATACCAAAGTCCATAATCCATTGTAGCTCTTATATATCTGAGAATCCTCTTTGCTACTAGAAGATGGATATATGTGAGGGCTTCTTGAAATCTTCCAACAATACCAACTTCCTGCATGATGTCTAGTCTTGAGGCTATCAAATATTGGAGGCTGTCAATAATAGATCTATATAAATTCTAATCCACCTCTGGTAATTCACCAGTCTTGTTGAGCTTGCAGCTTGTAACCATTGGAGTGCTTACAAGAGAATATTCATCCATGCCAAATTTCTTCAAAATGTCCTTGAGATACTTGCTTTGTGAGATAAAAATTCCTTTGGAAGACTATGCAATCTGAAAACCAAGGAAATAAGAAAGTTCTCCAAGCATAGACATCTCAAATTTGGCCTTCATATCAATTGCAAACTAGCAAGTTAGTTGATCTTAATCACTAGAAAAAATGATATCATCAACATAGACAACCACCACTAGTAATTTTACATCATTAGATTTCACATATAAATTACTATCACCTGTGCCTCTTTTAAAACCACACGTGAGCAAATAACTATCCAACTTGGAACACAAAGCCTATGGGGCTTGCTTGAGACCATACAAGGCCTTTTCTAGCTTGTAAACATAATTAGATTTATTTGACACCTAAAAACCATTAGGCTACTCAATTTAGACTTCTTCCTATAATTCTCCATTCAAGAAAGCGGATTTGACATCCATCTGATGTATCTTGAATTTCTAGAAACAAGCAAATGCCAAAAATATTCTAATTGCCTCTAATCGAGCAACAGGAGAAAAGGTTTCATCAAAGTCCAAACCTTCAATTTTTGTATAACCTTTGCAAAATATTATTTCCTTGTCTCTTATCATTTCACCACACTAATTCAATTTACTCCTAAAAATCCACCTCGTGCCCATAACATTCTTGTTTTCTAGTCTAGGAACAAGCTCCCAAGTCTATTTTTCTCAATCTAATCAAGCTCTTCATGCATGAATTTTAACCAATTATCATCTTGGCTAGCATGAGAAAAATTCTTTTGTTCCATCAAAGATAATAGAGCCACATGTGCTTGCATATGGGGATTTTCCAGTCTTCTTATTATTTGCACACCTGAATTTAAATCACCAACAAATTGGTTAGCTTGGTGGTGTTTTCGCACATACCTTGTAGGATTATTGGATTGAGGAATGATGGGATCTTCATTGTCTTCATTTGAAATTGGTTCATCATCCTTCTCATCATTGTTGGCTGGATCTTTGGAGCTGCTATTTATTGGCTGATAGACTTTAGATTTAATGTGCCCATCCACTTTGACATCATTGTAGTCAACTATCCTCCTAGTATTCTTATTGTAGTGTCTATAGCCCTTTCTATTCTATGAGTATCCAAGAAAAATACCTTCATTAGCCCTTGCATTGAACTTACAAAGCTTTTCATCATTCCTTTTGATGTAGCACTTGCTTCCAAACGCTCTCAAATGCTTGACTATTATAGGTCTTCCATACCAAATCTCATAGGGAGTTTTATCACTATTTCGTCTAAAGTGTGTTTTTTTAGAATCATCATTGTTATGTGAATGGATTCAACCCAAATTCTCTGTTGAATATTTCTTTCTACCATCATGGCTCTAGCTAATTGCTGAACTGATCTATTGGCTCTCTTTGCTACACCATTCTGCTATGGAGTCTTTGCTATGGTAAACTACCTTTCGATGCCATGTTGTTTCCAAAGGTCATCAAATTCTTTTAAAGTAAAATCATCTCCATTATCAGACCTTATGCTCTTTATTTTATAGTTAGTCTCATTTTTAGCCATGGATTTAAAGTCTTTAAACTCTCAAAGGCCTACGATTTTTCCCTAAGGAATGCAACCCACGTCATTCTGCTAAAATCATCAATAATAAGCATGAAATACAATTTACCTGTGAGTGTTTGAGTTCTTGAAGGTCCACATAAGTCCATATGTACTAATTGCAATGGTTAAGTTGATGAGTTCTGCTTGGATTTGAATGGTACTCGCACTTGTTTTCCCATCTGAAAAGACTTGCAAATAGTATTCTCAGGTTTTGAAAGCTTTGCCATATCTTTAACAACATTCTTCTTTCCCAACTTGACATTCTGATCAAAATTCATATGTCCAAGTATTCTATGCCACAATCAGCTCTAATCAACGTTTAACAAGCAACATCTCTTTGTATTCTCTTTTAGGACATAGATATTATTGTCTATTCTTACAACTTCAACTCCTATTTCTCCAATGCCTACAAACTTGATTTGGCAATTTTTAGCTTTGAAAAAGACATCATAGCCTTGGTCACAAATCTGAGACATAGTGAGTAAATTATTCTTTATCCCATCAACATACAACACATTATTGGATTTATCTCTACCATTTGCTATGCTGACAACTCCTTTACCAACAATCTTACAAGGTGTGTTATTTCTAAAGGTCGCATTACCTTTCTCAACTATTTTCCATGAAAAGAATTTACTTTTGTCTCCTGACATGTGCCTAGAACAACCACTGTCAACATACTAATGCCTTCCTTCATTTTGAGTATATAGGATAATATTAATTTGCTCTGAATTTTCCTTTTCCTTCCAGACTTTGGGTTCCTAGCTTGTATTCTTAATAACCGGATCAAACCTTTTATTTCTAAGTCAGTAATCAATTGTTCTATGGTAAATATTATGACAGTTAAAGCATTGAATTAAATTATTCAAAGGAGTAATTGGATTGCTGTACCTACTCTATTATTGGATACCCTTTGAGCATCAAGGAGCTCATTTAAACTTTCAGTCCCTTTCCAAATTTTGCATTGAAGCTAAGCTGGGTTTTTCCTTTTCCAGCTCTTTCCTTAGAAAAACTATTTTGCCTTCAAGCCTTTCACATGCTTGATTTTTCTCACTACACTACTAATTCAGATTTTCTTGAATCTGCTTACCTTCTTCAACTTGTAGGAGCAAAGGTTTAATGGCTTTATATTTGTTTTTAATCATTAATTTTTTCTGAGATTTATTTTTCTTTCTCAACCTCTATATCTCATCAAGAGCACTGACCATATCTCCTTCTAAATAAAATTTATCCTCTTATTCGTCAGCATTAATAGCTTCTACTTCCAAATTCTCTATGTCCATGAGCATAAATTCCTTTGGACATCCATTATCTCTACCTTTATCTGAAGATTGGTTGCCTTCACTTTTAGAGGAGTTGACATCTTGGATGCAGAATATTTTCTTCTTAGCCTTCATTCTTTCCTTTTGCACTTTTCTAAACTTCTCTCAATGATCATATTCTTTCTTCTTGTTTTTAGAGCACTTGGAAGCATAATGACCAACTTTACCATAGTTAAAGCACTTAAAAGGTGTGTCACCTTTGTACTTTCCCAAGCCTCTCTTGAGTTTCTTCACAAACTTGGCTTCCTATTCATCTAATTCACAACATGAATCATCATGTTCTTCCTTGGGATACTTATACTATTTTAAGGTTGACTCTTTTTTTGTAGGATTTCCATTATAAATTCTCATCTCATAAGTAGTAAGAGTACCAAGTAGTTGGTCCAAAGTGAGAGTCTTCAACTCTGTCATCTCCTCAATGGATGAAACCTTGGGATTAAATATCTCATGGAGAGATCTGAACATATTTTGAGTTATTACAAGCTCTTATAAATTTTCATCAAGACCTTTTATAGTGTTCACAACCTCATCAAATCTTAGAAATTATTTAGCAATATCTTTATCATCTTGCATCTTCAAAGGCTCAAATTGCATTATAAAACCTTAAAGTTTTTCTTGCTTTACCTGGTTGTCAGGTTCATAGCAACTACTCATCTTGTCCCAAATAGTTTTTGTAGTAGATTCAGGTAGGCTAGCAAGTAGGGCATTCATAGCTTTAGCATTGCATGTAAACTCCATCTTATGATCTCTAGTAATAAAGACTTGAGGATTTTTATATTCTTATTCCACTACATCCCATACATCAACTCCAAGTGATTGAATATAGGTTTTCATTCTAACTTTCCAAAACACATAGTTTTTTCCATTATGTAACCTCCTTCCTAGTTTTCCATGGTCCTTTATCTTTATTCTACCTATTAAATTGATCTAAAGTGACTTGGTTTGGCTCTGATACCAATTGTTTGAAACCAAGACAATACTGAGAGGGGGGGTTGAATATGTATTGTAGGAATTTCGAAACTTTCTTTTACTAATTCAAAATACTAGGACACCAATAAGTTCTTCAATAGAAATTCATATTAGCATCAATATAATCAGTACAAGAAGCACAAAATATCATGCATGAATTCTTCAAACTTTTCTTTAATTTACTTGAAAAATGTAAGCTTCTACTTGTTGTTACAAAGTTCTCTAGCTACAACCAAAAGGAAGTTTCTACTACCTAATTGGTTAGCTACAACTAAAAGGAGATACAACCCCTAAGTATTTACCAACCACTACTAGAAGTAGCTACATACTGATCTACAAGCTACCACTTTCTTGACCTCAATGATTCATCTTTCATACAATTTTCAAACTCAAATCATGAAGGCCACTTACTTACATAAACAAAGTGATTTCTCACTTCAAACACTCACCACAAACACCTTCAATAATATTTGATCACTAATCAATCCACAAACATTCACCAACACAACTAACATAAAGAAATGCACTCATCTTGCAAATTTTATTATGCTAATAAAGAATTTGGACTCATAATTTTGGTTTTAAAACTTTAGTAATCTTGCACTTGAATTTAACTTTTTAGAGGTTTTGATCTCATTAAGTTATTGTTTTTCAATTTCTTGAATGTCCTCTTGATGTCCACAATAATTCTTGTAATTATCCTCCCCTTTATCAACAAGAAAATCTGAGTTAAATTACTCAATTATGCAATACTAGAATTTTATAGAATTTAGCGGAGGTTTTCTAAATTTGGATGACCTTCAAATTTAGAAATTTTATCAAATCAGCCTCCAAGATGTCCATTCTACCAATAACACTATCAACTCATTCATGCCTTTTATTCCTCATCAGTTTAAGACCAAAACACCAAATTTTGGCATAAAAGCCAAATTAACCAAGCTTCCAACTCATACATGTTAAGTCCTCAAATTAGGCTCATAGGTGCTTAATCAAGACTGTATCTTTTTTTGAGTGCTGAACCAAAAAATCGTTGCATATAACTACTAACTAGGTCCAATGCTCCAAGGTCCGAGGGCTTATCACCTTTCGTATATCTTGTCATGCCATTGGTCTACACGTATGCAAAGAACCATGTGCTTGTGCTAAGCTATAGCTCTCACCTCTTATTCCTCAAGAAAAACTCTCTTGGAAAAAACTTGGCGGAATGTCCCTACATTATGTCGAGAATGTTTCTTCCGAGAGCATATTCCTACAAGTTCACCTACCTAACGCTGCAACCAATCAAATAACTGTCGAGAATGACTTGTCTGCATGATCCAATCACATAACCTCCAAGACGAACTATCTTCCACATCATCTTAGAACTTAAATATTGTCATCATCTATTGTCTCACCTCCGGCATTTGCCACCACTCAGAAATTTTGTGATGGTGACTCTCTGGGAAACTTCCAATATTATTTCTTGCAGGGAGTTTTCTTTCGAGGCAATTTTCCTCTAGGATGACATGTCCCTAGGTAACACCTGCCTATCATACAGATGAACTATACTTTTTCCTAGATGCCACCTCAGCGCCACTGTGTCCTAGAGCTTATTTCTCGAACTTTTTTGCCTATGCATTCTTAGAAAATTTCCCAAGGAGTTTTTTCCAAGAACTATTTCTTCTAGGGTGATGCGTCACTTCCACAATTATGCCACTTGTATTTTCTAGCTTTCTTCCACCTCTACAAGGATGCCACATGTCACTTGTTGAGTGGTGCCATATGTCACCCATTTTGGCCCACTTGGCCACCCAAAATTGTTGAATCTTCATGCCGCGTGTCACGCTTTGATTTGGCCACATCATCTTGCCATCATACTGCCATCATGTCTCCTTTGGACCATCAAATCATGCCATTTGTCTCGTCGAATATGTCCATGTTCTTAATTCTCCAAGTCAAAAGAAAGAGGGTCACGAGCCTTGGTTTTTCTTTAAATTTCTTTGTTACTGTTAAAACTGCTAGATCCAAGCTTGTTGTGATGACTTGTTGCAAATCTCAGTGATAATTTTTTACTTATAAATATCTTGGTTATAACTCAAAGGTGTTTCTTCGAAAAATCTCTGAGGTTTTTCTTCAGAGGTCACCCTTCCGAGGCCTGTATTTGAAGAAAACTAACATGCACATGTTTCATTTCTTCTGAGGTCCCTTCCTTTCAATGTTATAAGGTCTGGGGTGAGTGGTATACCACATCTTCCAAATACTATCCCTATTGATATTTTATTGGTCTTCAAAGTCCACACATGCTTACGTGGCTGCCATATTTTCATTAACGGTGTTGTGGGGCCTCTAAATTTTACTTTTAACTTCATAAATTTGACTGTCAATAAATTTCAATCCATGATGTGTTTTTTGGACTTCAATATATCGTTGGAAAGCTCTTTTCGAGCTCCATCCATTTTAGTAAGTCCCAAGTACACTTGAGCTAATATTCTTAACTAAAAATGTCTTTCAAGTCTTTGTAAATTGATCATCCTTCTTGCAACCACCTGTGCCTTTGGCATCATTTGCTTCACCTTTTCCATCATCTTCTTCGCCTTTGCCATCAATGAAAACATATTTCTAATAGAAAGATGGAATAGATCAATTATATTTTTTCTGACTAGATGTGAGTAATAACGTGGGTGTAATAACATAGGAAAACAAAGCACAAGATTTATATTATAAATTGAAAAAGAAATATAACCATGCAAAGATGTTTCCAACTTCTGAAACAAATTGTGGATCATCTAGAGGATTTCAATTCTTCAGATAGGGTTCTCAATATCAAACTAGGTGAGGGAATTGATGTGGGAAGTGGAAGAAAAATTTTCCTCTTTGCAGATCAAAATAGTATGCTAGCTTGGGGCAATGACAAAAGGATTTAGGTACCATCATTTTCATCTCTAACTTTTGGTCCTAGTACTCAAGGTCGAAGCTCTTCTGGACCCATTCTTGTCAACGTGTGAGTTGTTTCTTTTTCTCATCATTTTAAAACTTAGTGAGACTTGAATCTTTGGTTTGTTGAGATGTTACCAACCCAAGTTTGGATGTTGACAAAGTTATTTGAACTAGAATTTGTCACAAAAATTAAAGGGACAATCCATACCCTCAAACTGCTATAATGGCTTCCAAAGGAAATCAAGCCTTTCTTTCATGCCTATGAAGAACATATTTGTCAGGGAGAAGCAATGTTCTATGGAAGTTAAGCCTCTAGACTCCATAATGTTTGAAATAGGGTGGATACTTAAGGTATCCAGACTCCCTTCTTGGCTGGTGGGTGGAGGTAGAAAACCCTTAGATCAACCTATTATTGAAGCCATTTGGTTACGAAAGGGGTGGAGGTGGATTGGCTGGAGTCCCTAGATAAACAAAGATATTTGTTTATTCATTGAGCAAACTCCTCAAGGCTGCCCTACAATATGGCTCAAGGGTGAAGGATTTGGTTGTAGATTGGCTATAGTTGGGTAGAGAGTTGTGGTCCCTGACTCGATTTCCCCGACATAATCTTAGATAAGTAACTCTTACTTTTATCAGTTGTAATGAATTTCATGTTTATGCTAGTTCAGCTAAAATGTTTCCATTAATGTCTGAGCCACAATTTTTATTGTTTTTATTGAGAAGAAACATTAAGTGATGCAAGTTATTGGTGCTTCCACTAATAAAGCAATATCCTCTTTGTACTTAGTCCTTTGTGTTGTTTGGTTAATATTTTTATTCATTTCATAGAATATTATTTGAATGAGATTGTTAGCACTCTGTAAATTTCCCCAGGTTGAGGAGAGAAATCCCATAGGTAACCACAAACCTCTTTGAGGTAGAATAACAGGTCCTTTCTAACCGGAGGGGGCTCCCTCACTAGTAAATATCTAAACATGATTACCATGAACTCAATGACTATAGAGGCTAGATCTGGAAGAATCTTAGAATTGATGACAATTGTTGGGAGGTTTAAGAAAAGGCCATGAAGGAATGTGTTGGGTCCCTATAATACTAGTGATTACCCCATTACTATTGTAGTTATACCCCTTATTTATATTGTTGTGCCCCTATTACCCCCATATTGTTATTTCTGTGCCCCATAGAATCCCTCTATTGTTATTTTTGTGGCTTTATATTATTATTGTTAGGTCGGTTGGATTATATTGTGACTCCTTAGACTCCTATATATAGAAAGAAGGTTTTGTCATTTGAATCATCCAAGAATTGTTCATTTATGTAATGTAAAGGAGGTTGCCCCCTCGAAGAGGTTGAATTATAAGGCGTTGATCTATCTTTTCTTGAGCTGGTTTCATAACATTTGGTATCAGAGCTTTGGATTCTAGGGTTTCGCTGCTCCAAACAGGTCATCATGGAATTTTCGCTATAACATTTTTTCTGTGACGTTTCAGAAGTCGAAAAAAAAACCCATTTGAGAAGGCATCACGCGGAACCTTGGTTCTGAATTTCAGAGCTGTGTGCGCGATATTTGCGGAGATATGATCTGAGGAAGTTGGCCTTTTGCAGACTCCTGAATTACATTCAAAACAGGTGACCTGAGGAAAATCGTCATAACTTTCTCTCTAGGAATCAGATTGAAATTTCGTACGAAGGTACAGAAAGAGGACAGACTTTAGTTTCTTGTATATCTTTTTCAGAACCAAATATCGAAAATTGTACACATGGCACTTCATACAAGTTTGCTCTTCTGGAAAGGTCTATAATCAGGTCATCTTGGGAGATTGTGCATAACTCTTTCTTGGAGAATCCAATTTGGATCAGACTAGTGGCATTGGAAAGAGGACACAAAGAGCTACTACAGGTCACAAATTCAGAACTAGATGATTGGAAAGTACAGAGATACATCAGAGGCAATATCGAGCTCCTACAAAGTGAAAAAAGGTGTGTAGATTTTTTTAAATTTTTGCTTAAGCTTGGTTGGAAAATTTATTTTGAAGGAATTCAAAGGGCATAGTAGAGCATTATTATCAGTAACTGATGCCCCGAGGAAAGAAAATGCAAACACCTAGTAAGGAACCTGAAAGCTCTAGCATGACTCATGAAGAAGAGGAAGAAATGCTACATGATATATCAAAATTACAAGAACAAGTGCAACAAATGTCACGCTCACAAAAGTTAACAGAAGCTAAGAAAATGGCGTGGAAGCTAAGATGAATGGCATGGAAGCTAAGATGGACAATTTGAAGATAGATTTGAACACAAATTTGAAGACAGGCATGGCAGATTTGAAGACAGATTTGACAAATTCTCTACAAGAAATACTTACTAATGGTGAAAAGGTAGTAAAGGAAACTCATGATGAGAACAAAAGAAATGTTAATCATGATTCCATAGACGCTAATGTTGGATTGAGGAATCACCATATTCCAAAAATCGATATGAGGAAGTTTGATGGCAAGGATCCCACCACATGGATATTACAGATGGAGCAATTCTTCGATCTCAATAATGTGCAAAATGCACAAAAGGTACGTATGGCAACTGTATATTTGGAACCAAATCAGTTTGTATGGTATCAATGGCTTTGTTCTCATAAACAATTTACCACTTGGGCAATTTTTACGGAAGAATTGATAGCACATTATGAGGATACAAAAAGCAACACTTTTTTTAGCCAATTGATAAGTCTCAAACAAAAGAGTTCAATAATGGAGCACATTGAGCAGTTCCAAAAATTGAACATAAGGGTAAAAGATATTCCAGAGGAGCATAGGATTGACGTGTTCATAGGGTCTTTAAAGGATAATATCCAACATGATGTTCGCCTTTGGGAACCTGATTCATTAGAGAAGGCATTTAGGTTAGCAAGAAAAATGGAAAGCAAAATTATGGCAACTAGGAAGCATACCACTCACAATTATAAAGACGGAAGTGTTGTTGCCCCTAGTCTTCCACAACCTACAAGGTTGACACCACAACAATTGGAAGAAAAAAGAGCAAAAGGGCTTTGTTACAATTGTGATAGCAAATACACAAAAGGTCATAAGTGTGCTGAGAAGAAATTATTCTACATAGATTGTGAAGAGGAAGAAGAAAAGGAGCAAGAAAGGTCAAAAGAAGAGGATATACTCCAAGAACAAAGCCTAGATGAAGAACAAATAAATCCGACCATATCTTGTAATGCATTGGCGGGAATTACCACTCCTCAAACCATCAAGATAGAAGGACAAATCAAGAAGAAAAAGGTAATAGTGTTGATTGATTCAGGAAGCACCCACAATTTTATTCATTGTAGGGTAGCAAAAGAATTGAATTGCTTCCTATATCCAGCACCAGAGTGTCAAGTGATGATTGCAAATAAAGGAACAATAAATTTCTCTAGAAAGTGCCATAATGTCAAGCTATCCATGGGAGAATATGTATTGAATAGCCTAATGCTTTCCATTCCAATGGGAGGTGCTGATGTTGTACTAGGAGTCTAATGGCTACAATCCTTGGGTACAATAGCTTTTAATTTTCAAGAACTTTTCATCAAATTTTCTACGGAAGGAAAGGAAGTTGAATTAAGGGTTATTGCAGGGAAACCAGGAAAGATAATAAGCTCTAATGGCATGACAAAGCTTCTAAAAAAGGAGCAAAGAGGTGAAATTGCACAATTATGTTCGCTAGATGTTTCCACATTGGAATCATCTATTTCTCCAGATCTCCAAAAATTCCTGAACAATCATTCCAAGGTATTTGAGACTCCCAAAGGTCTCCCACCTATGCGTGATCATGATCATGCTATTCATCTGATTCCGGGAAGTGTTCCTCCAAACATCAGGTCGTACAGATATCCCTATGTCCAAAAAATTGAAATTGAACGTATGGTTGCAGAAATGCTAGAGGCTGGTATAATTAAACCGAGTCAAATTTCTTTCTCAACTCCAGTAGTATTGGTGCACAAGAAGGATGGATCATGGCGCATGTGTCCGGATTATAGGGAGCTCAACAAGCTCACTATTAAAGATAATTTCCCCATTCCTGTCATTGATGAATTACTGGATGAATTGCATGGATCAATTTACTTCACCAAGTTGGATCTTCGTTCGGGATATCATCAAATCAGAATGAAGATTGAAGACATTTCGAAAACGGCATTTAGAACTCATGAGGGTCATTATGAATTTTTGGTCATGCCTTTGGGCCTTACCAATGCACCTTCAACATTTCAAGGTTTGATGAATTCAATTTTCAAACCATTCCTTAGAAAATTTGTGTTAGTATTTTTTGATGATATACTAATCTACAGCAAGTCTTGGAAGGATCATGTTGAACATGTTGACAGGGTGCTACAAATATTGGAGGAGAAACAATTATATGCAAAAAGATCCAAATGTTTCTTTGGAGTCCAGGAGGTGGAATATTTGGGTCATATTGTATCTCATGAAGGAGTTAAGGTAGACCCTAGCAAAATTAAAGCCATTAAGGAATGGAAAATCCCCACATCCATAAAGCATCTGCGAGGATTTCTTGGGTTGACAGGGTATTATCGCAAGTTTGTTAAGAATTATGGGAGAATAGAAGCACCTCTAACAACATTATTGAAGAAAGATTCATTTTCATGGACTCCGGAAGCAACAAAGGCCTTTGAACATCTTAAAGAGGCAATGTGCCAAGCACCGGTCTTAGCTACACCGGACTTCACAAAAACCTTTATTGTGGAATGTGATGCTTCAGGAAATGGAATTGGTGTTGTTCTAATGCAAGATGAAAGACCCATTGCTTTTGAAAGTCGTCCAATCAAGGGAAAGTTTTTAAGCAAAGCTATTTATGAGAAGGAAATGTTGGCAATACTCCATGCACTTAAGAAATGGAGACCCTACCTAATGGGAAGACACTTCAAGGTAAAAACGGATCATGATAGCCTTAAATATTTTTTAGAACAAAGATTATCCTCTGAAGAGCAACAAAAGTGGGTCACAAAGATGTTGGGTTATGACTTTGAAATCATCTACAAAAAAGGGAAGCAAAATGTGGTGGCAGATGCACTCTCAAGAAAGGATGAGGATGTGGAAGCATTGTTGTGTGCCATTTCTATTATCCAACCAGATTGGATAAACGAAGCAAGGGAGGAATGGAAGAATGACGAAGAAGTGTGGGCACTTATTCGAAAGCTACAACAAGATTCCAGTACTTCTGATACATTTAGCTGGCAAAATGATTCGTTATGGTACAAAGATCGCTTATACCTCTGTAAGAATTCCCAGCTAAAACAAAAGATTCTTATGGAATTACACACTTCTCCCTTAGGAGGGCACTCAGGATTTTTAAAAACTTACCACAGGGTTAAGAAGGAATTTTTTTGGGATGGCCTTAAATCAGATATTCAAAAGTTTGTGGCAGAATGTTTGGTTTTCCAACAAAATAAAGTTGAAACAATTAAGACACCGGGTCTATTAAAACCTTTATCCATTCCAAGCCAACGTTGGGAGGAGGTTTCAATGGATTTTATCACAGGTTTACCCAAGTCTGAGGAAAAGAGTGTCATCATGGTGGTAATTGACAGACTTACCAAGTATGCACACTTTTGTGCATTATCACATCCATTTAAAGCCAGTACAGTTTCTATTTCATTTATGGAAACAGTTCAAAAGCTACATGGAAACCCAAAGATTATTGTAAGTGACAGAGATCCCATTTTCACTGGAAATTTTTGGACAGAATTATTTTCTTGTCTTGGTACTCAGTTAGCTCATAGCTCATCTTATCATCCTCAATCTGATGGGAAAACTGAGATAGTAAACAAATGTTTGGAAGGATATCTTCGTTGCTTTGTATCTGATAAACAGACACAATGGGTCAAATGGTTGCCTCTGGCTGAATGGTGGTATAACACTTCCTTCCATATAGCAACAAAAATGACCCCATTTATGGCACTTTATGGGTATCAACCACCATCCATCACATCATATTTAAGAGAAAATTCTAAGGTTCAGGCAGTGGAACATCACATCGAACATCAACAACAAGTCCTCCAACTCTTAAAGGATAACCTCGTGTTGGCACAAAATAGAATGAAACAACAGGCAGATCAACATCGCAGTGAAAGAAGTTTTGATGTAGGTGATTGGGTATTCCTACGGCTACAACCATATAAGCAAATGTCCCTAAAGCAAGCTAAGAAGGATAATAAATTATCACCAAAGTATTATGGTCCGTACAAGGTGTTGCAAAAGATTGTTACTATGGCATACAAATTGGAGCTTCCTGCAGCTTCTCGATTGCACCCAGTTTTCCATGTTTCATGTTTAAAGAAGGTTATAGGCGACAAGCTCCCAATTCAAACAATATTGCCAGAACTTGACGAGGAAGGAAAAATTATATTGGAACCGGAAGCAGTCACAAAAATAAGAACTCGACAGCTACGAAATCAATCAATTTCAGAGTATCTTATCAAGTGGAAGAACTTATCTGCTGAAGATTCCACATGGGAGGATGAGAATTTTATGCAGAAGTATCTAGAACTACTCAAGCGTTGAGGACAACACTTTTTTGAAGGAGAGGGGCATGTTGGGTCCCTATAATACTAGTGATTACCCCATTACTATTGTAGTTATACCCCTTATTTATATCGTTGTGCCCCTATTACCCCCATATTGTTATTTCTGTGCCCCATAGAATCCCTATATTGTTATTTTTGTGGCTTTATATTATTATTCTTAGGTCAGCTAGATTATATTGTGACTCCTTAGACTCCTATATATAGAAAGGAGGTTTTGTCATTTGAATCATCCAAGAATTGTTCATTTATGTAATGTAAAGGAGGTTTCCCCCTCGAAGAGGCTGAATTCTAAGGCGTTGATCTATCTTTTCTATCTTTTCTTGAGCTGGTTTCATAACAGAATGAAACTATTAGCATATTTCAAATTCTCAAACCTATAACATCAGTGCATACATGAGTCACCAATAAAGACAGAGGCAAGGTAGGTACATGCTTCAAGTATACATCAATTGTAGTATAGCAGAAAGAAAGAAACACATAACAACATTCAATCAAATGTAATAGAGAAAACTATGAATTTTGTCATATACTTTTTGATCAAATATTTAGAAGAACAAGGTTAAAGGAGCAAGACTGCATTTCATCATGTATGATCAACAGTCAACCATAGCAACTAAAGGTGAATTTTGGAAACTACTTCAACAATACACTTTAGAATGAGACAACAACAAAATTTAAACGAGATAACAATAAAACATTGAAATTAAAGATCTGCATGGAAGAAATACAATTACTTGAAAGGGACATACCAAATGAATCTTTGCAACTAGTGACAAAATCCGCACGTAAGACTTTATTCAATAACTAGCAGTTCACACACACAGAGCCTATTTCTTGATTCCAACCAATCCTTTCTTCATAGTTCTTGTGGCTTTAAATACAATTTTTACATAGTAGGCCCATTGACTAGATACATTACATTTCTTATCCACTAAGTGGATTGAATCAAACTAAGTTTAATAACATGCTGCTTTTTTGAACAAAAAAAACTAAAGAAAGTTAAGCATAAAAACTACAAAATTTATCTTAAAAAAACACAAAGAACTTTATCCTATCCATCTAATGAATTTATCCATTCAATTCCAATGTTATCCCTATCCTTGATGATGACAACATAGATCAGATCCAAAACAAAAATAGAAACAACAAATAACTTGAGTTGCGTAGCGGTTGTGCAAAAATTTTAGCTTGGATCACACACTTGTAGCACTGATGGAAAGATGGATGATGGAATATGGTGACTTGGTTTCTGATGTGGAGAGGGACCCATATGATGTTTCAAACCATTCAAAAATTCGAATTCACAAATTGAATTTCAAAACAAATTTCAGAATTATTGCAACAAGGAATTGTGAAAATGGGTCTCCAAGTGATACCTGTAACTACCGAACTATACCACTTGTGTAAACACTTGGATAAGTTTTTTTTTATATAAAATTGATTTTGAGAGAAATAACTCTCAGTTTCCTCAAATTATGCCCCATATCATTAGAAGATGTTCCCCAAAATCATGACTAAAATAATCAATTACACAATCTGAAAACTAGGCTTTAAAGATCCAGTTTAATATCCCAATCCATGGAACATGTGTAGAAACTAGAGGAGGGTTTTTTTATTTGACCCTTTCTTGACAGAAAGCTCCTTTTTTTAAAAAAAATTCATCTCCAGTTGGTTGAACATCACTTTTTAAAATGGTCACTAAAACAGTCACTTTACGCAGCATTATGTGGCAGATCTCCAAGCTTTGACCAACTACTGCCCTCCTTTGCACTTTTTCTCCCCTTTTCGAGTCTCCATATTGACTTTGTAGAACTTAGAAACCCCCCCAAGACAAAATATGTGCCATGAAGACTGAGAACACATACATGGTGAAACATGGTATTTTGTGCAACAGTTGTGCAATGACTGTGCAATTTTTAGATTGGGTAACGCTTGAGCACCGACCTTGTACAATGAACCCATACATAAATTACGTACATACGAATTCTAAAAACACAAAAAATAAACAATGCGAGAGCATAACACATAAAACACATATACACAGAGATTTTCCCCTGGATCCCAAAATTGGGACTACTAGCTTGATTTTTCATTATGTTCCTTTCAATGTTATAATACATATTTATACATGCAGAAGCATCCAATACCGTGGACCAAAAACCATCGCGTCCAATACCATGGACCGAAAACCATCACGTCCAAAAACATGTGCAAAAATCATGCACAAAACCATAGGTGGGTTCGCCCGTCCTAACATAGGGTCCAAAACCAAATTTTTTTGGGGCGCTGCCCCAGACCCGATAAAGTGGGGTTACAGGTACCCCTCAAACCCCCTGCGACCTCCCCCCCCTCTAACTCCCAATTAAATACGTGGGCTAGTCGTGGAAGGAATATAACACAACCCAACATTCTCCCACTTGTTGTTTTCTTTCCATAGGGGGGCCACAAGAGAGCTTAGTCATTTATCCAGCCCTGCAACGCCCATTGTTTCTCTACACCAAGAGAACTTCTCAGAGCTCACAGATTTTGTTAATGCATCTGCAGTATTCTTCAAAGTGTCCACCTTTACCAGCAACACCTTTTTGTCTTTTATCATATCCCTCATATAGTGATACTGAACATCAATATGCTTTGTCTTTGAATGATATGCAGTGTTCTTTGCCAAGAAAATTGCACTTTGGCTATCACAGTCTATCCTTATAGCTCCCTGTACTAACCCCATACTTGAACACAATCTCTGCAACCAAATTTCTTCCTTGCTTGCATGAGTGGCTGCCATGTATTCTACCTCTATAGTTGATAGTGCCACTACAGATTATTTCTTACTCATCCAACTAACTGCACCTCCAAATAGGTTAAACACATACCCACTTGTAGATCTTCTCTGATCCAAATCTCCAGCCCAGTCTGCATCAACAAAGCCATGAATATCCAACACTCTATCCAATCCTAGTCTTCCTTGGTAGCACAAACCATAATCACTAGTGCCACGCAAATACCTGAAATCCCGCTTCACTCTTGTCCAGTGCTCCTTCCCTGGTTTTGACATAAACCTGCTCAATACTCCCACTGCATGTGTAATGTTTGGTCTAGTACAGACCATTGCATACATCAAGCTACCAACTACACTTGCATATGGAACATGGGACATGTCCTCTTCCTCTTATTGTGTCTTGGGACACTGTTCAGCAGATAACCTCACACCTACAGGAATAGGAATATTCACTGGTTTATTATCATGCATATTAAACCTCTACAGTATTGTCTCGACATACTTCCTCTGGTTTAACCAGAGCTTCCTCTTTGCCCTATCTCTTTTATTTTCCATGCCCAAAATATAGTTTGTAGCACCAAGATCTTTCATGTCGAATTTGGAGGACAATTGGGTCTTCAAATCTTGGATAATTTCTTTGTCATTTCCAACCAACAACATATCATCCACATACAAGACTAGATAAATAACATGGTCACCAATTAATTTAAAATACACACAGTGATCTGCTTTGCTTCTTGTGAAGCCAAGTCCCCGTATAAATGTATCAAATTTCTGATACCACATCCTTGGTGACTGTTTTAACCCATACAAAGACTTCTTTAACTTGCATACCAGTTCTTTCTTACCCTTCACCGCAAAGCCTTCAGGTTGCTTCATGTAGATTTCCTCTTCCAAATCCTCGTGAAGAAATGTTGTCTTCACATCCCTCTGTTCTACCTCAAAATCAAAAGTAGCAGCAATAGATAAAAGTAATCTAATAGAAGTTACCTTGGCAATAGGAGAAAAAATATCACCAAAATCAATTCCCGGCACCTGGGAATAACCTTTTGCTACCAACCAAGCTTTGTATTTCTCCACTTTTCCTTCTGCATTTGTCTTCTTTTTGAACACCCATTTGCTGCCAATGGGTTTCCTTCCAGCTGGCAACTCCACCAGATCCCAAGCCTCATTTTTGTGCAAATATACCATTTCATCAACCATGGCCTCTTTCCAGAGTTTTCCATCCTCTGAATCCACTTCTTCCTTCACAGTTCTGTGATCATCATCAGTAACAGACAAAGAAAAATTTGAACAAAAAGTAGATGGACTATACCTTTCTGGCTGCCTTCTTTCTCGAACTGATCTTCTCACAGCCGGATTTTGTGGCTCTTCATCTTCTGATTCCTTCTCTGCTATAGAGTCTAATTCTTCCTCCTTTAGCTCAAACTCTATCTTCTCAGGTTCCTTTGGTTGGACTTCATGTTTAATAACATCTTTCACCTCTTTGAACACCACATCTCAGTTATACACAACCTTCCTTGTTACTGGGTTTCAAAGCTTATAACCCTTTAAACCATCCTTATACCCAATAAAGATGCACTTTGCATATTTACTATCCAACTTGGTTCGTTTCTCCTTTGGAACATGTACATATGCATCACATCCAAATACCCTCAGATGTGAAAGAGGGGATTTATTACCAGTCCATACTTCTTGTGGAGTCTTATCCTCCAACGTTGATGAAGGTGACCTGTTGACCAGGTAACATGCAGTATCCACTGCCTCTGCCCAAAATTCTTCTCCTAACCCGGCACCATTGAGCATGCTTCTTGCCCTTTCCATCAACGTCTTATTCATTCTTTCTGCAACTCCATTTTGTTAAGGTGTATATGGAGTAGTCTTTTGTCTTGCTATACCACACTTCTTATAGAATTCTTCAAATTCCTTGTTGCAAAATTCTCCACCATTATCTGTCCTCAACACCTTTATCTTCTTCTCTGTCTAGTTTTCCACCAGAGCCTTAAATTCTTTAAACCTGTCAAAGACTTCAGATTTCTTCTTGATGAAATATATCCATGTATTCCTTGAGAAGTCATCTATAAATGATACATAGTACACAAACTTACCTAGTGATGGAACCTTCACAGGTCCAAACACATCACTGTGCACAAGCTCTAATATCTGTTTCGCCCTCTTACTACCAGAGGGGAAACTCACCCAGATTCTGCTTCCTATATACACAATTTTCACAAAAATCAAAATCCAGAGAGCTATTACTCATACCTTCTACCATACCTTTACCATGAAGCATTCGAAGGCCCTTCTCTCCAATATGTCCAAGCATTTGATGCCACAACATGGTCTTCTCTCCAGAGACCACTAGATTTTCTTCTCCACTTTCAGGAAGCACGGAACTGTTTCACCCATCAACAACAGTGCTACCTTGCAGCTTGTACAAATTTCCAATCCGAATTCCCTGCATCAATACCAGTGCTCCCCGAACCATCTTACAGGTATCCTTCTCAAACACTGTTTTTACACCTGCATCATCCAACTTGCTTACAGAAATCAGATTTTTGGCCAATGCAGGAATATGAAGAACACCTGGAAGTGTTCTAACCCTTCCACCTTGCAACTTCAATTTTACTTTTCCGCAACCAACAATTCTAGCCTTCCTGTCATCCCCCAAGAAGACATCACCACCATCATATTTCTCATACTCGTAGAACCACTCTCTTTGGGGAGTGAAGTGAAAGGATGCACCTGAGTCAATCAACCATTCCTCATGATCTACATGTGTACTTGAAGAAGCCAAGTACACATCCCCACCTTCATCTGAGGTGGTTTTTTCCTCTGCAGAAGGAGCCTCATCAGATCCCTTTCCCTTGTCAGCGACTTTAGATTTACAGTCCCTTTTGTAGTGGCCTTCCTTTCCGCATTTCCAGCACACCACCTTTACAGATTTTCTTGGAGATTTAGATCTCCCACTCAATGACTTATTTTTATTTCTGTTCTGGGACCGTCCTCGTATAGACAAGGGATCAAAATTCTGGCTCTCCAAATTTTTCCGTCTCATCTCCTCCGTTAGCAAGGCTGAGACTATTTCATCAAACTGCAAGGCAGTTGCATTGCTACCTATTGCAATAACCAAACTATCCCACGAATCTGGTAGAGAACACAACAAACTAATGCACTTATCTTCATCTGAAATTTTAATATCAATAGATGCTAACTGACTTACCACAGTATTAAATGCATTCAGATGCTCTATCACCGAGTCTCCATCTTTCATCCTCAGGTTATACAACTTTTTCCATAGGAACAATTTATTCACCAGAGACTTAGATTGGTACAAAGTCCCTAACTTGTCCCACAAAGCCTTCGCCTAGCTTCCCCTGATACAATCATCAATACTGAATCTGAGACACACAATCGTATTGTGCTCTTTGCCTTCTAATCCAACTTCTTCCATTCTTCATCAGACACTCCCGTTGGTTTAGTACCCGGATCTACCGTGATCCACTGATCTTTATCCACCAACAAATCCTCCATCTTGAGTTTCCATAACTCAAAACTCTGACCATTAAATTTTTCAATCTCTATCTTTCCACTGCTCGCCATCTTCTTTCACCACCAGAATCGATCTCGCAGATCTCCCACTGAACAGGGTCTACCATAGGTCCGAGTGAAACCCCTCAGCAACAAAGGCATCCCCTTGAAGCCAAAACTGCTATGATACGAAATGAAGGTTTTAACCTGTACATAAATTACCTGCATACAAATTCTAAAAACACAGAAAATAAACAATGTGAGAGCATAACACATAAAACACATATACACAGAGATTTCCCCTAGATCCCAAAACCGGGACTACCATCTTGATTTTTCATTATGTTCCTTTCAATGTTATAATACATATTTATACATGCCGAAGCATCCAATACCATGGACCGAAAACCATCACATTTGAAAACATGTGCGAAAATCATGCACAAAATCATAGGTGGGTCCCCCCATCCTAACATAGGGTTCAAAACCAAAATTTTCCAGGGCATTTCCCTAGAACCCATAAAGTGGGGTTACAGGTACCCCTCAAACCCCCTATGACCTCCCCCCCTCTAACTCCCAGTTAACTATGTGGGCTAGCCGTGGAAAGAATATAACACAACCCAACAATGATCCATTCAATTTGTCAACAATATAATCTATGGATTTGATCCTTGAGATTGTGTATTAATGTTGTGCTCTCTAAAATAAGCACAATTTGCATGAGTGAACAGTGAGATGAGATGAGGGCAGTAGGAAAAATTGAATTGTGCCTTTAAGTTTTGTCTTTTGTATAATCATTAATCTAGTCACCTTATCACTTGATTGATTTAACTTTGTTTCTTTCTTGATTTTTCATGAGTGTAGGGGTTATTGGAAATGATTAAATTTAGGGGTATGATAAATAATTATTAGGCATGAGGGTGTGTAGTGATGGTAAGAGTGAATATGAGAAAGTGGATAGTAATGTTTAGATGATAGGTTTTGAATGGAGGGGGGAGGGGTATGTAAATGCATATGGGATGGGAATGAAGGGGTGTATGTATGAATGGAATGGAAATAGAGTATGGGATAGGAAAATTAGGGTGGGGGGGATAATAATAAAAGTATGGATCATAATTGGCAAAATATTTTAATGACCAAACCAACAGAACCTTAGACTGACAAAAATTAATTTTGAATGGTTTTGATCAATGAATACTAACACAAATTCCCCTTTAACCCTAATTGACTTTATAAACATGTGACCTCATAACACCCATTGACTAAGACTTTTCACAACTCCAATGATGTCGAATAATTACTTTGACACTATGACAATTGCAGTAGTCATAGGCTAACCTGCTGCTAAAAAAAAATGAAAATGAATGGATAAGGAAAATACATTTGAGGCCAAAAATCTTAGGACCCTAACATTGGCTCCAATGGGGATGGAAACCTCCTCACGAGGTACCAAGTACAAAACCACAAACTACTAGCCTAACTAGACCATTAGGCAATTGAGTCAAATATAAACAATGAAAATTTAACTGACTGACTCAAAATTAACTAATTAACTGAACTTACATATGGCAACAAATCACTGGAATCTCAGGGCATTCTCCTTGGGCTTCAAATTCCAATGATAACTTCCCACAACTTCTAAATATATATATGCACTCATGTGAAATGATCCCACCAATGTAGCCAATCAAGCAAATGACTACTTACTTGAATTCTGCTCACACTTTCCTTGAGCAGGCATAAAAATTTAATGAATGGCAACTCAAAATCTAATTGAAGCCAAATCCCATGGTCGATAGACAACAAAAAATCTTCTTGCACTGATTTTTCCAATAAACTGGAAAAATAATCTTCAAGAACATAAAAAACTATATTTTCTTGATAGCTCAAAAGAAAAGGACATTCTTCATTTCCAACTGCTTCTTTTTTATGTTCTGAAGTTCAATACCGTTCTCAAATGAAGAAACAATAGTCTGTTCACTCCTCCTATCATCCTTATTAGAAACAAGATTTGTATGGACTTGAAAATATTCAATTGAAATAGACACATATTGTATGACAGGAATATTTAGAAATAAATTTTCTTATACTTCAACAAGAGTATTATCTCGACCTTTCAAAATTTCTGAAATTGTTAATTCCAAAGATGAAAAATCATGAATATTTCCGCATCATTCAAGGGATCTAAATTTTTTTTCTCTTCATTGTCCTCTTGTAACTGTGGAGTATAGCTATCATTTTTTAGCTTATTTCTTTCATGCATGACACCTTTATCTTCATCTAAAGTGAGCTCAATGTTTTGAATTTTAGAACTCAAAATTTGATAAGCTGATGAAAAATTTGATTGTCTCTCCTATTCTTTCTCTTGGTGACTTAACATCTGACAAGACTATCACAAATTTCCTTCAAATTTAGAAGAAAAATCATAAATTTTTACATCATGTTGTTGATCTATTTCATTTTTAGGCAATATATAAGCTACTATTTATTCTTGGTGATGAAAAGGGTTCTCATTCAAAGCTTCCAGGATTTCTTCATCCATGAACTCTTCATCGCCATAAAAAATTCCAGATTTTGAATGAAATTCTCAACATGGTCGCAATAATTCTCAACCAACGACAAAAGAAGATGAGATTCTTTGTATTTCTCAAAAAATACTAAACGAAAATCCTTGAGTGAATACAAGTTACCAGGTAGCAAACCTTCAGACCAGGATCTCGCCTTTTCTTCTAAAGTTTCCATGAACATTTTCATAAGACAATATTCAGGAAATTGAACCCTCAACTTGTGTACGTGAATGTGAAATTTAACCAAATGCAGAGCAACATCATCTCGATTCTCATCTTTGAATCATATCAGATAACTTTTCCAATCTACACAAGGAATGTGATTTGGGAAGCTTGAAATATGGTCTCGATTCATGGGATCATACCTTCTAGATTGAGAACTCATCTTGAAAACATGCAGACACCAGTGGAACTTGAAAATATGGGTTCTTCTTGATTGGAGTCACCTAGCGAAAGGTTGAGCCTTCTGATATCCAATTGTTGTTCACCATCAATAATTAGACTTGATCCTTTTTGTTCACACCCAGGGAAAATGAGACCTTTCACTCCCCGGAAACGATGCCACTATGTTAGCACTCTATAAATTTCTCCAGGCCGAGGAGAGAAATCCCAAAGGTAACCAAAAACCTCTTTGGGTTAGAAAAACTGGCCCTTTCTAACGGGAGGGGTCTCCCTCACTAGAAAATATCTAAAGATGATTACCCTAAAGCTCAATGACTACAGAGACCAGATCTGGAAGAATCTTGGAATTGATTAAAATTGTTGGGAGGTTTAAGAAAAGGCCACATAGGAATGAAACCATTAGCATATTTCAAATTCTCAAACCTATAACATCAATGCATACATGAGTCACTAGTAAATACAAAGGCAAGGTAGATACATGCTTCAAGTAGACATCAATTGTAGTATAACAAAAAGAATAAAACATAACAAAATTCAATCAAATGTAATAGAGAAAACTCTGAATTCCGTCACATAATTTTTGATCAAATATTTAGAAGAACAAGGTTAAAATAGTAAGACTGAATTTAAGCATGTATGAGGATCAACAGCCAACCAGATCACTAAAAGGTGAATTCTGGAATATGCTTCAGCAATACACTTTAGAACGAGACAACAATAAAATTTAAATGATACATCAATAAAATGTTGAAATTAAAGATTTGCATGGATGAAATACAATTACTTGAAAGGGACATACCACATGAATCTTCGCAACTAGTGACAAATATGCATTTAAGACTTTTTTCAATAACTAGTTGTTCACAAACAGAGCCTATTTCTTGATTCCAACCAACCCATTCTTCATAGTTCTTGTGGCTTTAAATACAATTTTTACATATTAGGCCCATTGACCAGATACATTGTATATCTTATCCACTAAGTGGATCGAATGAAATTAAGTTTAATAACGTGCTACTTTTTTGAACCAAAAAGACTAAACAAAGCTAACCATAACAACTACAACATTCTTCTTAAAAAAATATAAAGTACTTTATCCTATCCATCTAATGAATTTATCCATTCAATTCCAATGTTGTCCTTGTCCTTGATCAAGACAACATAGATCAAATCCAAACAAAATAGAAACATCCAAGAACTTGAGTTGTGCAGCGGTTGTACAACAACTCCATCTTGGCACACACACCTGTAGCATTGATGGACATATGGCTGATGGAAGATGATGACTAGGTTGCTGAGGTTGAGAGGGACCCATCTGATGTCTTAAACCTTTCAAAAATTCGAATACACAAATGGAATTTCAAAACAAATTTCATAATTCCAGCAACAAGAAATTGTGAAAATCAGTCTCTAAGTTACTCCTGCAACTACTAAACTATACCACCTATGTAAAAACGGGTAGAGGTTTTTTCATATCAACTTGTTTTTGAGATAAAACTATCAAATTTTCCTCAAATACGTCCCCATCTCCTCAAAATTGGTTCCCAAACATCATGACTAAAACAATGAATTATACAGTCTCAAAAATAGGCTTTAAAGATGTAGTTTAATCTCCCAATCCATAGCACTTATGCAGAAACAAGAGAAGTTTTTTTTTCTTTAACCCATTCTAGACAAACATCTTTTTGGTTTTACAAAATTCATCTCCAGTTGGTCGAAAATCGCTTTTGAAAATGGTGGATAAAACAATCACTTTGCGTAACAGTATCTGGGAGATCTCCAAGCTTTGACCAACTGCTGACCTCCTTTGCACTTTTTCTCCCCCTTTGGAGTCTCCATATTGAATGTGCAAGACTTAGAAACCCCCCAAGGCAAAATATGTGCCATGTAGATTGAGAACGCATACACGGTGAAACAGGGTATTTTTCACAACAGTTACGTAGTGACTATGCAATTTTACGTAGAGCTTGCACACTGAACTTATACAATGATTATCCACTCAATTTGTCAACAATATATTTGATGGGTTTGATCCTTGAACTTGTGTATTGATGTTGTGCTCTCTGAAATATGCACAATTTGCATGCGTGAACAGTGAGATGAGATGAGGGTGGTAGGAAAATTTGAACTATGCCTTTGAGTTCTGTCTTTTGTGTAATCATTAATCCAGTAACCTTGTCACTTGATTGATTTAACTTTGTTTCTTTCTTGAATTGTCATGATTATAGGGGTTATAGGGAATGATTAAGTTTAGGGGTATGGTAAATAATGATTAGGCATAAGGGTGTGTAGTGTTGGTAAGAGTGAATATGAGAAAGTGGATAGTAATGTTTAGAGGGTAGATTTGGAATGGAAGGGGGGAGGGGTATGTAAATGTATATGGAATTGGAATGAAGGGGTGTATGTATGAAGGGAAGGGAAATAGAGTATGGAATGGGAAAATAAAGGGGATAAAAAAATAAGAATAAAATTATGGATCTAGACCAACAAAACCTTAGACTGACACAAACTCATTTCCAATGAATCTGGCCAATGAATACTGACACAAATTCCCCTTTAACCCTAATTGGATTAATAAACTTGTTACCTCATAAAACGCATTGACTGAGACTTTTCACAACTCCAATGATGTCGAATAATGACTTTGAGACTATAACAACAACAGTAGTCATAGGCTAAACTACTGCTAAAAGAAAATTGAAAATGAATGAATAAGGGAAATACATTTTATGCAAAAAATCATAGGACCCTAACATTGGCTCCAATTGGTATGGAAACCTCCCCGTGAGGTGCCAAGAAAAAAACTATAGACTAGTAGCCTAACCAGATCATTGGGCAATGGATTCAAACATAAACACTGAAAATGTAACTGACTGACTGGAAATTAACTAACTGACTGAACTTACATATGGAAGGAGATCACTAGAATCTCAAGGCCTTCTCCTTGGGCTTCAAATTCCAATGATAATTTCCCACAGCTACTGAAGATATATATGCACTCATGTGAAACGATCCCACCAATGTAGCCAATCAAGCAAATGGCTACTTGAATTATACTCACACTTTCCTTGAGCAGACATAAAAATTTAAGAAATGGAAACTCAAAATCCAACTAAAGCCAAATCCCATGGTCCATAGACAACACAAAATCTGCTTGCACTGATTTTTCCAATAAACTAGAGAAAGAATCTTCTAGAACATAAAAAACTATATTTTTTTCATAACTCAAAAGAAAAGGACATTCTTCATTTCCAACTGCTTCTTGCTTTATGTTATGAAATTCAACACCATTCTCAAATGAAGAAACAATATTTTGTTCACTCCTCCTATCATCTTTATTAGAAACAATATTTGTATGGATTTGAAAATATTTAATTGAAATAAACACATCTTGTATGACAGGAATATTCAAAGATAAGTTTTCATATACTTCAACAAGAGTATTATCTTGACCTTTCAAAATTTCTGAACTTGTTAATTCCAAAGATGAAAAATCATGAATATTTTCCACATCATTGAAGGGATCTGAAACAATTTTCTCTTCATTATCCTCTTGTAACTGTGGAGTATAGCTGTCATTTTTTAGCTTACTTCTTTCATGGATGAGTGACCTTCATCTCCATCTAAGTGAGCTCAATGTTTTGAATTTCAGAACTCAAAATTTGATAAGCTGATGAAAAATTTGATTGTCTCTCCTATTCTTTCTCTTGGTGACTTAACATCTGACAAGACTACTGCAAATTTCCTTCAAATTTAGAAGACAAATCATAAATTTCTACATCATGATGTTGATCTATTTCATTTTTAGGCAAGAGAGAAGTTACCATTTCTTCTTGGTGATGAAAAGGTTTCTCCTGCAAAGCTTCTAGGATTTCTTCATCCATGAACTCTTCATCGCCATAAAATTTTTCCTGATTTTGAATGAAATTCTCAAAATGGTCACAACAATTCTCAAGAAACAACAAAAAAAGATGAGATTCTTTATATTTCTCAAAAAATATTAATAGAAAATCCTCGAGTGAATATAACTTACCAGGTAGCAAACCTTCATATCAAGATCTGGCTTTTCCTTCTAAAGTTGCCATGAACATCTTCATGAGACAATCTAAGAAATTGAACCCTCAACTTGTGTACGCGTATGTGAACTTTAACCAAATGTAGAGCATCATCATCTCCACTCTCATATTTGAATCTTGGCAGGAAAGTTTGTCAACACACACTGGGCATGTGATTTTGGAAGCCTGAAATATGGTCTCGATTCATGGGAGCATATCTCTTGGATTGAGAACTCATATTGAAAACGTGGAGACACCAATGGAACTTGAAAATATAGGTTCTACTTGATGGAGTTACCAAGTGAAAGGTTCAACCTTCTGATATCCAACTGTTGTCCACCATCAACAATTAGACTTGATCATTGTTGTTCACACCTAGGGAAAATGTGAACTTTCACTCCCCGGCAATGACGCCACTATGTTAGCACTGTGTAAATTTTTCCAAGCTAAGGAGAGAAATCCCAGAGGTAACCAAAAACCTCTTTGGGTTAGAAAAATTGGTCCTTTCTTTCCTGAGGGGGCTCCCTCACTAGTAAATATCTAAAGATGATTACCCTGAAGCTCAATGACTACAAAGATCAGATATGGAGAATCTTCAAATTGATGACAATTGTAGGGAGGTTTAAGAAAAGGCCGTGAAGGAATGAAATAATTAGCATATTTCAAATTCTCAAACCTATAACGCCAGTGCATACACGAGTCACCAATAAAGACGAAGGAAAGGTAGGTACATGCTTCAAGTAGACATCAGTTGTAGTATAGTGGAAAAAAAGAAACACATAACAACATTCAATCAAATGTAACAGAGAAAAATCTTAATTCTATCACATACTTTTTGATCAAATATTTATAAGAACAAGATTAAAAGAGCAAGACTGAATCTCAACATGTATGGGGATCAACATTCAACTAGAGCACTGAAAGGTGAATTCTAGGAACTGCTTCAACAATACACTTTAGAATGAGACAAAAATAACATTTAAACGAGACAACAATAAAATGTTGAAATTAAAGATTTGCACAGAAGAAATACAATTAATTGAAAGGGACATACCACACGATCTATGCAACTAGTGAAAACATCTGCACTTAAGACTTTATTCAATAACTAGTAGTTCACACACAAAGGGCCTATTTCTTGATTCCAACCAACCCTTTCTTCATATTTCTTATGTCTTTAAATACAATGTTTACCAGATACATTGCATGTCTTATCCACTAAGTAGATCGAATCAAACTCCGTCTAATAACATGCTGCTTTTTTGAACCAAAAAGACTAAACAAAGCTAACCATAACAACTACAACATTTCTCTTAAAAAAAAACAAAAAGAAATTTATCATATCCATCTAATGAATTTATCCATTCATTTCCAAGGTTATCTCTGTCCTTGATCAAGAAACATAGATCAGATCCAAAACAAAAATAGAAACAACAAAGAACTTGAGTTGCGCAGCGGTTGTGCAACAACTCTAGCTGGGCATGCACAAATGTAGCATTGATGGACACCTATCTGATGAAATATTATGAATAGGTTTCTAAGGTGGAGAGGGATCTATCTAATGTCTCAAACCTTTCAAAAATTTGAATTTACAAATCGAATTTCAAAACAAATTTCGTAATTCTGGCAACAGGAAATTGTGAAAATGGATCTCGAAGTGACATCTTTAACTACTAAACCATAACACCTTTGTAATAGTTGGGATAGTTTTTTGTATATAAACTTGTTTTTGAGAGAAACCTCTCTTAGTTTTCTCAAATTCTTCCCCTGCTCCTCAGAATTTTTTCCCCAAAATCATGGCTAAAACAATCAATTACACAGTCTAAAAAATAAGCTTTAAATATGTAGTTTAATATCCAAATCCATGGAACTTGTGCAGAAAAAGGAGGAGGTTTTTGTTTTTTGACTATTTCTAGAAAAAAACTCTTTTGGTTTTCCAAACTTCATCTCCAGTTGGTTGAAATCGCTTTTGAAAATGGTGACTAAAAGAGTCACTTTGCGTAGTAGTATGTGGAAGACCTCCAAGCTTTGACCAACTACTGACCTCCTTTGCACTTTTCTCCCCTTCTAGAGTCTCCATATTAACTGTGTAGGACTTAGAAACCCCCCAAGACAAAATATGTTCCATGAAGACTGAGAACACAGACACTGTGAATTAGGGTATTTTGCGCAACGACTGTGCAATTTTCAAAGTAGGTAGCGCTTGCGCACGGACCTTCTACAATGATGATCCACCCAATTTGAAAATAGTATAATTTATGGGTTCAATCCTTTAACTTGTGTATTGATGTTGTGCTCTTTGACATAATTGCAATTTGCATGAGTGAATAGTGAGATGAGATGAGGGAAGCATGAAAAATTGAACTGCGCCTTTGAGTTCTATCATTTCTGTAATAATTAATCTGGTCACCTTATCATTTGATTAAATAATGATTAGGAATGAGGGTGTGTAGCGATGGTAAGAGTGAATATGAGAAAGTGGATGGTAAGTTTTATAGGATAGGTTTATAATAGAAGGCGAAAGGGGTATGTAAATGTATATTGGATGGGAATGAAGGGGTGTATGTATGAAGGGAAGGGAATTGAGTATGGGATGGGAAAATAAAGAGGGGAAACAAAATAAGAATAAAAGTATGGATCATAATTAGCGGAATATTTTAATGACCAAATTAACATAGCCTTATTCTTACACAAATTCATTTTGATGGTTCTAATCAATGAATATTGACAAAAAATCCCTTTTAACCTTGTTTGACTTTATAAACATGTGACCTCATAACACCCACTGATTAAGACTTTTCACAACTCCAATGATGTCGAATAATGAATTTGAGACTATGACAATAACAATTGTCATAGACTAAATTGATGCTAAAAAAAAACTGAAAATGAATGAATAAGGAAAATACATTTGATTCCAGAAATATTAGGACCCTAACATTGGCTCCAATGGGGATGGAAACCTCCCCATGAGGTGCCATGAAAAAAAATACATACTAGTAGCATAACTAGATGATTAGGCAATGGAGTCAAACATAAATGCTGAAAATGTAACTGACTGATCGGAAATTAACTAATTGACTGAACTTACATATGGCAACATATCATTGGAATCTTAGGTTCTTCTCCTCGGGCTTCAAATTCCAATGATAACTTCCCACACTTGCTGAAGATATATATGCAATCATGTGAAATGATCCCTCCAATGTAGCTAATCAAGAAAATTGTTACCTACTTGAATTCTTCTCACACTTTCCTTGAGAAGGAATAAAAATTTAAGCAATGGCAACTCAAAATCTAGCTGAAGCCAAATCCCATGGTCCATAGACAACACACAATCTTCTCGCACTAATGTTTCCAATAAACTAGAAAAATAATATTCAAGAACATAAAAAACTATATTTTATTGATAACTCAAAAGAAAAGGACATTCTTCATTTCCAACTGCTTCTTGTTTTATGTTCTGAAATTCCACACCATTATGAAATGAAGAAACAACAGTCTATTCAGTCCTCCTATCATCCTTATTAGAAACAAGATTTGTATGGATTTGAAAATATTCAATTGAAATAGACACATCTTGTATGACAAGAATATTCAGAAATAAGTTTTCATATACTTCAACAACAGTATTATCTTGACCTTTCAAAATTTATGAACTTGTTAATTCCAAAGATGAAAAATCATGAATATTTTATACATCATTCAAGGAATCTAGAACAATTTTCTCTTGATTATCCTCTTATAACTGTGGAGTATAACTGTCATTTTTTAGCTTACTGATTTCATGGATGAAAACTTCATCTTCATCTAAAGCGAGCTCAATGTTTTGAATTTTAGAACTCAAAATTTGATAAGCTGATGAAAATTTTGATTATCTATCCTAGTATTTTACTTGGTGACTGAACATCTGACAAGACTACTGCAATTTTCCTTCAAATTCAAAATCCAAATTGTTATAGACATTTTTGTGCCTTACAACGTGAAGCATGAAATGTCAATAATCCAAGGGATCCAAAGTCCCTAAACATGTTGTTCCTGCCCCTAGAGGAACAAGGTCAGCAAACCACAGCACTGAAAATCAGTTCTCCACCTGAAAACACTCAAAAACAAGCTATTTCTGGATCATGTCAGCTGCTCCACTGAGCATCTGCGCTGAATGTCAACTGCTCCACTCTGTACCTGCGCTGAATGTCAAAAGCAATGAAGGCTACCTACGCTAGGCGAGATTGGCCAAGTGGCACAGTCATTCCTCAAGGTGTCAAATGCCCAGGAAGCTTCCAAAATGACACTTGGATCAAGGAATTCGCCTTGTGATGAGTAAGAGGGTCTAGATCTCCAAGTGGAAGCAAGAACCTCCAAGTGGAATCAAGAACTGAAGAATAACTGAAGTGGGAGAGGACACTAGTCAGCTTCATGCCAGCCTCAAGCTGACTCATCCTTTCTCCAAATCTCCTATATATAGAGCTCTCTCATGAGGTCTAAGGAGGCTGGAATCTTGTGACTGTAAGGAAGTGTTGTTGGTTTGAGTATAGAACTGTTGGGTCCCTATAATACTAGTGATTACCCCATTACTATTGTAGTTATACCCCTTATTTATATTGTTGTGCCCATTAGTGCCCATATTGTTATATTGTGCCCCATAGAATCCCTCTATTGTTATTTTTGTGCCTTACAATATTATTGTTAGGTCGGCTGGATTATATTGGGACCCTTAGACTCCTATATATAGAAAGGAGGTTTTGTCATTTGTATCATCCAAGAATTGTTCATTTATGTAATGTAAAGGAGGTTGCCCCCTCGAAGAGGCTGAATTCTAAGGCGTGATCTCTCTTTTCTATCTTTTTGTGAGCTGGTTTCATAACATTTGGTATCAGAGCTTTGGATTCTAGGGTTTCGCTGCTCCAAACAGGTCATCGTGGAATTTTCGCTATAACTTTTTTTCTGTGACGTTTCAGAAGTCGCAAAAAAAACCCATTTGAGAAGAATTGGCGCTGAACCTTGGGTCCGAATTTCAGAGCTTTTCGCGCGATATTTTCGGAGATATGATCTGAGGAAGTTGGTCTTTTTGCAGACTCCTGAATTACATTCAAAACAGGTGACCTGGGGAAAATCGTCATAACTTTCTCTCTGAGGATCGGATTGAAATTTCGTAAAAAGGTACAGAAAGAGGACGGACTGTAGTTTCTTGGGTGTGTTTCAGATTCAAAGGTTGAAACAGTGACTCGTGGCACGTCGTACAAGTTCGCTCTACTGAACCAGTCTAAAAGCAAGTCACTGTGGGAGATTTCACATAACTCTTCCTTGGAGAATCCAATTTGGCTCAGACTTGTGGCATTGGAAAGAGGACGCAGAAGGCTACTACAGGTAGCAATTTCAGAACTGGATGATCCGAAATTACAGAGATACATCAGATTCAATATCAGGCTTCTATAAAGTGAAAAAAGGTGTGTAGTTTTTTTTTAAATTTTTGTGTAAGCTTGGTTTAACGGAATTCAAAGGGCATAGTAAAGCATTATTATCGGTAACTGATGCCCCGAGGAAAGAAAATGCAAACACCTAGTAAGGAACCTGAAAGCTCTAGCATGACTCATGAAGAAGAGGAAGAAATGCTACATGATATATCAAAATTACAAGAACAAGTGCAACAAATGTCACGCTCACAAAAGCTAACAGAAGCTAAGATAAGTGGCGTGGAATCTAAGATAAATGGCGTGGAATCTAAGGTAAATGGCGTGGAATCTAAGATAAAGGGCATGGAAGCTAAGATGGATGGCATGGAAGCTAAGATTGAAGCTAAATTTGATGGCATGGATGATAAGATGGATGAATTGAAGAAGTTGCTACAAGAAAGGGTCACTAATGGTGAAAAGGTAGTAAAGGAAACTCATGATGAGAACAAAAGAAATGTTAATCATGATTCCATAGACTCTAATGTTGGATCGAAGACTCACCATGTTCCAAAAATCGATATGAGGAAGTTTGATGGCAAGGATCCCGCCACATGGATATTACAGATGGAGCAATTCTTCGATCTCAATAATGTGCAAAACACACAAAAGGTACGTATGGCAACTTTATATTTGGAACCAAATCAGTTTGTATGGTATCAATGGCTTTGTTCTCGTAAACAATTTATCACTTGGGCAATTTTTACGGAAGAATTGATAGCACATTATGAGGATACAAAAAGCAACACTTTTTTTAGCCAATTGATAAGTCTCAAACAAAAGGGTTCAATAATGGAGCACATTGAGGAGTTCCAAAAATTGAACATAAGGGTAAAAGATATTCCAGAGGAGCATAGGATTGATGTGTTCATAGGGTCTTTAAAGGATAATATCCAACATGATGTGCGCCTTTGGGAACCTGATTCATTAGAGAAGGCATTCAGGTTAGCAAGAAAAATGGAAAGCAAAATTATGGCAACTAGGAAGCATACCATTCACAACTATAAAGACGGAAGTGTTGTTGCCCATAGTCTTCCACAACCTACAAGGTTGACACCACAACAATTGGAAGAAAAAAGAGCAAAAGGGCTTTGTTACAATTGTGATAGCAAATACACAAAAGGTCATAAGTGTGCTGAGAAGAAATTATTCTACATAGATTGTGAAGAGGAAGAAGAAAAGGAGCAAGAAAGGTCAAAAGAAGAGGATATATTCCAGGAACAAAGCCTAGATGAAGAACAAATAAATCCGACCATATCTTGTAATGCATTGGCGGGAATTACCACTCCTCAAACCATCAAGATAGAAGGACAAATCAAGAAGAAAAAGGTAATAGTGTTGATTGATTCAGGAAGCACCCACAATTTTATTCATTGTAGGGTAGCAAAAGAATTGAATTGCTTCCTATATCCAGCACCAGAGTGTCAAGTGATGATTGCAAATGGAGGAACAATAAATTGCTCTGGAAAGTGCCATAATATCAAGCTATCCATGGGAGAATATGTATTGACTAGCCCAATGCTTTCCATTCCAATGGGAGGTGCTGATGTTGTACTAGGAGTCCAATGGCTACAATCCTTGGGTACAATAGCTTTTAATTTTCAAGAACTTTTCATGAAATTTTCTGTGGAAGGAAAGGAAGTTGAATTAAGGGGTATTGCAGGGAAACCAGGAAAGATAATCAGCTCTAATGGTATGACAAAGCTTCTAAAAAAGGAGCAAAGAGGTGTAATTGCACAATTATGTTCGCTAGATGTTTCCACATTGGAATCATCTATTTCTCCAGATCTCCAAAAAGTCCTGGACAATCATTCCAAGGTATTTGAGACTCCCAAAGGTCTCCCACCTATGCGTGATCATGATCATGCTATTCATCTGATTCCAGGAAGTGTTCCTCCAAACATCAGGCCGTACAGATATCCCTATGTCCAAAAAAGTGAAATTGAACGTATGGTTGCAGAAATGCTAGAGGCTGGTATAATTCAACCGAGTCAAAGTTCTTTCTCTGCTCCAGTAGTATTGGTGCACAAGAAGGATGGATCATGGCGCATGTGTCCAGATTATAGGGAGCTCAACAAGCTCACTATTAAAGATAAGTTCCCCATTCCTGTCATTGATGAATTACTGGATGAATTGCATGGATCAATTTACTTCACCAAGTTGGATCTTCGTTCAGGATATCATCAAATCAGAATGAAGATTGAAGACATTCCGAAAACGGCATTTAGAACTCATGAGGGTCATTATGAATTTTTGGTCATGCCTTTTGGCCTTACCAATGCACCTTCAACATTTCAAGGTTTGATGAATTCAATTTTCAAACCATTCCTTAGAAAATTTGTGTTAGTATTTTTTGATGATATACTAATCTACAGCAAGTCTTGGAAGGATCATGTTGAACATGTTGACAGGGTGCTACAACTATTGGAGGAGAAACAATTATATGCAAAAAGATCCAAATGTTTCTTTGGAGTCCAGGAGGTGGAATATTTGGGTCATATTGTATCTCATGAAGGAGTTAAGGTAGACCCTAGCAAAATTAAAGCCATTAAGGAATGGAAAATCCCCACATCCATAAAGCATCTGCGAGGATTTCTTGGGTTGACAGGGTATTATCGCAAGTTTGTTAAGAATTATGGGAGAATAGCAGCACCTCTAACAACATTATTGAAGAAAGATGCATTTTCATGGACTCCGGAAGCAACAAAGGCCTTTGAACATCTTAAAGAGGCAATGTGCCAAGCACCGGTCTTAGCTACACCGGACTTCACAAAAACCTTTATTGTGGAATGTGATGCTTCAGGAAATGGAATTGGTGCTGTTCTAATGCAAGATGAAAGACCCATTGCTTTTGAAAGTCGTCCAATCAAGGGAAAGTTTTTAAGCAAAGCTATTTATGAGAAGGAAATGTTGGCAATACTCCATGCACTTAAGAAATGGCGACCCTACCTAATGGGAAGACACTTCAAGGTAAAAACGGATCATGATAGCCTTAAATACTTTTTAGAACAAAGATTATCCTCTGAAGAGCAACAAAAGTGGGTCACAAAGATGTTGGGTTATGACTTTGAAATCATCTACAAAAAAGGGAAGCAAAATGTGGTGGCAGATGCACTCTCAAGAAAGGATGAGGATGTGGAAGCATTGTTGTGCGCCATTTCTATTATCCAACCAGATTGGATAAACGAAGCAAGGGAGGAATGGAAGAATGACGAAGAAGTGTGGGCACTTATTCGAAAGCTACAACAAGATTCCAGTACGTCTGATACATTTAGCTGGAAAAATGATTCGTTATGGTACAAAGATCGCTTATACCTCTGTAAGAATTCCCAGCTAAAACAAAAGATTCTTATGGAATTGCACACTTCTCCCTTAGGAGGGCACTCAGGATTTTTAAAAACTTACCACAGGGTTAAGAAGGAATTTTTTTGGGATGGCCTTAAATCAGATATTCAAAAGTTTGTGGCGGAATGTTTGGTTTGCCAACAAAATAAAGTTGAAACAATTAAGACACCGGGTCTATTACAACCTTTATCCATTCCAAGCCAACGTTGGGAGGAGGTTTCAATGGATTTTATCACAGGTTTACCCAAGTCTGAGGGAAAGAGTGTCATCATGGTGGTAGTTGACAGACTTACCAAGTATGCACACTTTTGTGCATTATCACATCCATTTAAAGCCAGTACAGTTTCTACTGCATTTATGGAAACAATTCAAAAGCTACATGGAAACCCAAAGATTATTGTAAGTGACAGAGATCCCATTTTCACTGGAAATTTTTGGACAGAATTATTTTCTTGTCTTGGTACTCAGTTAGCTCATAGCTCATCTTATCATCCTCAATCTGATGGGCAAACTGAGATAGTAAACAAATGTTTGGAAGGATATCTTCGTTGCTTTGTATCTGATAAACAGACACAATGGGTCAAATGGTTGCCTCTGGCTGAATGGTGGTATAACACTTCCTTCCATACAGCAACAAAAATGACCCCATTTATGGCACTTTATGGGTATCAACCACCATCCATCACATCATATTTAAGAGAAAATTCTAAGGTTCAGGCAGTGGAACATCACATCGAACATCAACAACAAGTCCTCCAACTCTTAAAGGATAACCTCGTGTTGGCACAAAATAGAATGAAACAACAGGCAGATCAACATCGCAGTGAAAGAAGTTTTGATGTAGGTGATTGGGTATTCCTACGGCTACAACCATATAAGCAAATGTCCCTCAAGCAAGCTAAGAAGGATAATAAATTATCACCAAAGTATTATGGTCCGTACAAGGTGTTGCAAAAGATTGGTACTATGGCATACAAATTGGAGCTTCCTGCAGCTTCTCGATTGCACCCAGTTTTCCATGTTTCATGTTTAAAGAAGGTTATAGGCGACAAGCTCCCAGTTCAAACAATATTGCCAGAACTTGACGAGGAAGGAAAAATTATATTGGAACCGGAAGCAGTCACAGAAACAAGAACTCGACAGCTACGAAATCGATCAATTTCAGAGTATCTTATCAAGTGGAAGAACTTATCCGCTGAAGATTCCACATGGGAGGATGAGAATTTTATGCAGAAGTATCCAGAACTACTCAAGCGTTGAGGACAACACTTTTTTGAAGGAGAGGGGCATGTTGGGTCCCTATAATACTAGTGATTACCCCATTACTATTGTAGTTATACCCCTTATTTATATTGTTGTGCCCATTATGCCCATATTGTTATTATTGTGCCCCATAGAATCCCTCTATTGTTATTTTTGTGGCTTTATAATATTATTGTTAGGTCGGCTTTGATTATATTGTGACTCCTTAGACTCCTATATATAGAAAGGAGGTTTTTCATTTGTATCATCCAAGAATTGTTCATTTATGTAATGTAAAGGAGGTTGCCCCCTCGAAGAGGCTGAATTCTAAGTCGTGGATCTCTCTTTTCTATCTTTTTGTGAGCTGGTTTCATAACAAGAACTATTGGGTTATTTTCTTGAAGGAGGTGAAGAGGAGATTTCTTTCTGCTGGGAGGTGTTGCTGGATTGGGCCTCTTATGGTTGTAACACTCTCAGAACTTTACTTCTTCCATTAATAAAGTATTTGAGGTTCTTCTATATGCATGTGTCTCAATGGCGTATTGATACTTGTATATTTGATTTATTCTAATCCTTGAATCAATTATGAATGCATGCTTCTTGTAGTTTCCCTCTCTTGTCATTTTTGCAGGATCTTGGTGTAGCTGGGCCAGTGAAAGAGCAAGGAGCTGGGAACAAGCAGCAAAGAGGGAAGATTGGATCAATCATTAGCAGAAGATAACGGTTAGTGGATCTCTTTCTCCTCTCTCTTACATCTCATAAAGAAGTAATCTTGAATAGCTTTGCATTCGGTTGTTGCTGAGGTACTATCACCCTTAGAGTGGGATAGGGTCATTCCGTATTGGATACTTTTCCCAACAACACAAATCATAACTTTCTACATCATGATGTTGATCTATTTCATTTTTAGGCAAGAGATAAGTTACCAGTTCTTCTTGGTGATGAAAAGGTTCTCGTGCAAAGCTTCCAAGATTTCTTCATCCATGAACTCTTCATTGCCATAAATTTTTTATAGATTTTGAATGAAATTATCAACATGGTCACAACAATTCTCAACCAACGACAAAAATGGATGAGATTCTTTGTATTTTTCAAAAATACTAAATGGAAATCCTTGAGTGAATACAAGCTACCAGGTAGAAAACCTTCATACCAAGATCTCACTTTTCCTTCTAAAGTTGCCATGAACATCTTCATGAAACAATCTTCAAGAAATTGAACCCTCAGCTTGTGTATATGTATGTGAAATTTAACCAAATACAGAGCAACATCATATCCATTCTCATGTTTGAATATTAGCATATAAGTTTGCCAATGTACAAAAGGCATGCGATTTGGGAAGCCTGAAATATGGTCTCGATTCCTGGGAGCATACCTTCTAGATTGAGAACTCATCTTGAAAATGTGGAGACACCAGTGGAACTTGAAAATACAGGTTCTGCTTGATTGGAGTTTCCAGCCTTTTGATATTTGATCGTTGTTCACCATCAGCAATTAGACTCGATCCTTGTCATTCACACCCGGGGAAAATGTGACCTTTCTCTTCCTGGCATCGGCGCCACTATGTTAGCACTCTGTAAATTTCTCCAGGATGAGGAGAGAAATCCCAAAGGTAACCACAAACCTCTTTTGGTTAGAAAAATTGGTCCTTTCTAACTGAAGGGGGCTCCCTCACTATTAAATATCTAAAGATGATTACCCTGAATCGTAATGACTATAGAGACCAGATCTGGAAGAATATTGGAATTGATGACAATTGTTGGGAGGTTTAAGAAAAGGCCATAGTGGAATGAAACCATTAACATATTTCAAATTCTCAAACATATAACATCAGTGCATACATGAGTCACCAGTAAAGGTAGAGGCAAGGTAGGTACATGCTTCAAGTAGACATTCATTGTAGTATAGCGAAAAGAAAGGAACGCATAACAACATTCAATCAAATGTAACAAAGCAAATTGTGAATTCTGTCACTTACTTTTTGATCAAATATTTAGAAGAACAAGGTTAAAAGAGCAACACTGAATTTCAGCATGTATGAGAACCAATAGTCAATTAGAGAATTGAAAGGTGAATTATGGAAACTGCTTCAGCAACACACTTCAGAATGAGACATAAGTAACATTTAAATGAGACAATAATGAAATGTTGAAATTAAGTATTTGCGTGAAACAACACAACATGAATCTCTGCAACTAGTGACAAAATCTGCTCTTAAGACTTTATTCAATAACTAATTGTTCGCACACATAGGGCCTATGTCTTGATTCCAACCAACCATTTCTTCATAGTTCTTGTGGCTTTATATAAAAATTTTACATAGCAGGCTCATTGACAAGATACATTGCATGTCTTATCCACCGGGTGGATCGAATCAAATTGAGTTTAATAACATGGTGTTTTTTTGAACCAAAAAGACTAAACAAAGATAACCATAACAACTACAACATTTATCTTAAAAAAAACATAAATAACTTTATCATATCCATCTAATGAATTTATCCATTCAATTCCACTGTTATCCATGTCCTTGATCATGACATCATAGATCGGATCCAAAAGAAAAATAGAAACAACAAAGAGCTTTAGTTGCGTAGCGTATGTGCAACAACTCTAGCTTTGCACGCACATTGGTAGCACTAATGCACAACTGACTGATGGAATATGATGACTAGGTTGCTAAGGTGGAGAGGGAAACATCTGATGTCTCAAATCTTTCAAAAATTCGAATTCACAAATCGAATTTCAAAACAAATTTCAAAATTTTGGCAACAAGAAATTGTGAAAATGGGTCTCCAAGTGAAACCTGTAACTATCGAACTATACCACCTTTATAAAAACTGGAATAGTTTTTTGTATATCAACTTGTTTTTCAGAGAAACCTCACTCAATTTCCTCACATTCTTTCCTAGACCCTCATAATCTATTTCCCCAAAATCATGGCTAAAAAAGTTAATACACAGTTTGAAAAATAGGCTTTAAAGATGCAGTTGAATCTCCCAATCCATGGAACCTATGCATAAAATGGAGGAGGTGTTTCTTCTTATACCTATTGTGGATAAAAACTCTTTTTGTTTTCCAAACTTTATCTCCAGTTTGTCGAAAATGGCTTTTGAAAATGGTGGCTAAAACAGCCACTTTGCGTAGCAATATGTGGTAGACCTCCAAACTTTGACCAACTATTGACCTCCTTTGCACTTTTTCTCCCCTTATGGAGTTTCCATATTGACCGTGTAGGACTTAGAAACCCACCTGAGACAAAATATGTGCCATGAAGACTAAGAATGGATACACGAGGAAACAAGATATTTTGGCAGTAGTTGTGCAATGACTGTGCAATTTGAGATTGGGTAGTGCTTACACAACGACCTTCTACAATGATGATCCACTCAATTTGTCAACAATATACTTGTTGGGTTTGATCCTTGAACTTGTGTATTGATGTTGTTCTCTCTAAAATAAGTGAAATTTGCATGAGTTAACAGTGAGATGAGATGAGGGCGGTAGGAAAATTTGAGCTGCCCCTTTGAGTTCTATCTTTTGTGTAATCATTAATCCGGTCACCTTGTCACTTGATTGATTTAACTTTGTTTCTTGCTTGAATTGTCTTGAGTGTAGGGGTTATTGGAAATTATTGATTTTAGGGGTATGATAAATAATTATTAGGCGTGAGGGTGTATAGTGATGGTAAGAGTGAATATGAGAAAGTGTATAGTAATGTTTAGAGGATAGGTTTGGAATGGAAGGGGGGAGGGGTATGTAAATGTATATGGGATAGGAATGAAGGGGTGTATGTATGAGGGGAATGGAAATAGAGTAAAGGATGGAAAAATAAATGGGGTAAACAAAATAATAATAAAAGTATGGATCATAAATTGCAGAATATTTTAATGACTATACCAACAGAACCTTAGACTGACACAAATTCGTTTCGAATGGTTATGTTCAATGAATAGTGACACAAATTCCCCTTTAACCCTAATTGACTTTATAAACATGTGACCTCATAACACACACTTCCTGAGACCTTTCACAACTCTAACAATGTGGAATAATGTCTTTGAGACTGTGACAACAATAGTAATCATAGGCTAAATCGCTGCTAAAAAAAAAAAAACTGAAAATGAATGAATAAGGAAAATACATTTAACGCCAAAAGCCTTAGGACCCTAATAAAGATGACCCTAATTTACATTATAACAGATCATGTGTTGTCTTTACAACCTACTATGTGTCTAAGTTGAAAATTGACCATATGACTAAAATCTGGTGTTAGTGCTGCAACTAGTTAGAGGTATGATGCCTGACCTGAAAAATGAAAATAAATTTACTGGAACTATTGTATAAGAGAACTTTGTAACCTAATTTTTTGGGCCAAAATTTTGCAGACTGAATTTCCAAACAGTAATTTGGGAAATTTCCAGTGTAGAGAGAAAAATGACAAGGAAAACAATAAGATGAATAACCATGGCCGATACTTGATTTCCATTAAAGATCAACTAAATATTAATGTTTTGATTCATTGGCTTTACATTTGGAGTAGCAATGACTTAGAGACATGATTAGTAAATCTTTTTTCCTTTGATAATGTTGAGAACAAATTTCCACTTCGAGCAATGATATTAGAATTATGAATTGTGGGGCAATTTATGGAAAAGGTATCCACCACATGGTCTCCTATATAGGCCTCATTATCTTCAAGAAGCCACTCCACACACTTTTCCTCATAACCCAGGTGAAATGGGAGGGTTTTTTCACTATTCCTTGAGCTTCCAAATCTACAGTATAGTCCCTCACTTCAGGAGCAAAGTTATGCAACAAAAGAAAAAAAAGGGTGAGGTATATTTGTTTCTTTTTGTTTAATGAGCCCATGGTTTTTTATTTTTCCTCAAGTCACTTCAAATTGTTCCAAAATGGTTCATTCCTGATGCAACTAATTTCACTAATGAAGTAGTTTCTTTCATTGAGGAATTCCAGGAATCTAGAATAATCATAATATGGCATTTCCATTGTACATTGGTTCTCACTTCTTCCTATAAAGGAGATGCGAGGTGCACCACTATGTTGGTTAGAAAGTTTTAGTTTTGAGCTATTATAGTATATTTTCGTCTTTCCATATTCAGTAGAAAATAGACGTGGTCAAGAGTTCATATCTGAAAATTTTTATTCAAATTTGCAACATATGTGTTTGTAGATTAGCATTCTTAGATTTCTATTTCGATTGAAGCTTTTAAGTTTCATCTAACTTGTATTTAGGTTAATATTTCTAAGGGTAGAATCTGCTTACCATTGTCTAAGAATTAAAAACGAACAATAAAGGCCCTTGGTTTTGACCTTAAATAATCACACATGGTTAATGCTACATTCTTTGACATTTCTATGCAAAGAAATAGATGCTTAAAAGAAACTTCCCTTGAGGTTAATGAGTGTGGTTGTCTAGAATCCAAGGTAATAAGCATGTTACACAAAACAAAGGAATCACAACCACAAATGTAACTACAAGATACTTCACACCTAATTCCACGTGACTGTTAATTCTAGCCTGACTTATCACCAAAATTATAGATTTATTTCTTCCTATCATGTGCCCACCTTTTTATATTGACAAGGAGATTGTGACATGTACACGAAGAACTTTTCATTCTAGCCCTTTATAGAGTAATATTGTTTTGAATTTTCTAATTCTCACATAAGATCAATTTGTTGAAGAATCTAAGGTAAGTGAAGTTAATGAGATTATTCTAGAATGCTAACTACTTGTGAGGTATTTTAATTTTTCTTCTTACTACTTCACTTGTTCTTATTAGAGTGTGTCTTCTTATATTCATCAAATAGTTACCAAAACCAAAGAGACAAGAACACAAGATGTTTGGCTTTCTACCAGGGAAAAACCTCTCCCTCTTGGAGAGGAAAACCCACACAAAATTCTTCTTATAGAGATTCTAATTGACAAATACCAAGACCATGACCCTTGAACTATGATGCCATTACAAGACCAAGACATCATTCCTCTTCTTCGTCATTGCTGAGATCATCATCGCTACTGCTTCATCATTGTTCCATCTTCACTTAGATCATTGTTTCAACCTCACTGAGATCATCTCTATTGCACCACAATTACTATTACCTCATTATTGCACTTTGCTACACCGAGATCTTCATTAGAACACCACCGAGCCCATGGTTGCAACTGGGATCATGACTGTGTTTAGAAGGTATGTCGAGATGAGATCCTTCTTCTAACATGAGACTATGATTGTGCCTTCTCTTTCACTGTGATCTTCACCAAAACTATGGCCATGTTCTCCTTGCCTCAAGATTTGCCACAACTATGCCAGTGTAATTTTCCATGAAGTTTCAAAGACATTATAAATGTGTTCCTCCTGTAATGTGAATTACAGACTTGTACCCATCCGAACATCACCCTGTGACAGAATTCCGAAAATCTCAGACAAATCTCAGTTCTTCACTTATGTTTTACATATACCCTAGCTGGGTATTTATAGTAGTTATGTCTCCATAATAAGCCGACTTGAATCAGCTAAGAGATGTGTCATTTATGCAAGCCGATAAGACTTCCTTTTAATTCATTTGTAGGTCGATGTGATGAAGAGGATTGTGCTTGTCATTTGGAGGGCTTCTTCCAAGTATAACATGACTTTATAAATATTACAATGACTCTTATTCATTATGACAAATCCTAAAGAAATCAAGAAGAATTCTTTGACCTATGAATAACACTTCTTAATCATGAAACCCATAATGCAAGTAATAAAATAAATATATTTTGTTCTCTTTATTACATTATTTACATCAGTCATAATTACATGTCATTATGAAGACCGGACCTAGTTACACTTTCTTCAACGCTCCCTCTTAACTAGGGAGGTATTCATAATGGTACTTGGTCATTTCAATCTAAAGAATTTCTCATAAGAAGAAGCAGAATGATAACCCATCTATATAGCATCATAGTAACCAACATTGTTTCCACAACAAGGCCTTGACTGACAACTCTATCTCTCATTAGATCAGAGCATGATGTTGGTGATACCAATGACTATAGACACCTTCATCATTGTCTCTCAAGGTACATACCCACTCGGGTGTTCGTTGAGTATGACCTTCTAGGACTATTCTTATCTTGGGTTCCCAGCCTTCAAAGAATATCGGTACTTGCCTACTTTTGTCTTGGATTCCCTACACATCCTCAAAGAGTATCAGATGCCAGATGGTTACCCAATCCTCCATTCTTTCTTCCAAAGTGAAGACAATAATGTTGTGTCTATTTCTCCCTCTCAACTAGGGAATATATGTCCATTCCTTGAAGGAATGTACGTAAGCTCCCTATAACCACGAACTTTCCCAAGCTCCCTTTTAATTAGCAACTTGTCAGATCTCCCTCTTATCTCGGGACTCTTCTACACATCAACAGCTTCTTCTTCGTGGGTGCTTCAGCTTCTTGATGAACTTCTCTCCTTGATGTCATGAAGTTCAGTTGAGCTTATTTCTTGTAGGACAACAACCATCAATAACTTTCCTCCGCAGTTCGTCATGTCATTCCTTTCTTCATGGAAAGTGGCCTTCTTCATATATGGAACCTTCGTCATATGACTACTTATTTCTGTTAGAGCCTAGATTTGCCTCAGGCTAAAAAGGCAAGGTTCTAGGTCCACATCAAACCACGCTCAGCCTCGTAGCTAGCCCTACAAGGACAAGAGAGGGCTCTCTCCAGGTCAATCTCAGCGACAGATAATCAATGGGGCTTGAGATCATTGATTTAGCAACTGATCTTAGGCTAGGTATTAAGTGCAAGGATTTGATTTGAGTTTTTAAGGGTTTTGTTGGAAAACAGGGATAGGTAAATTTTGGGTCTGGGATGAGGCCATATTTTGCAGAGGTCAGGTAGGGGAAAGGTAGGTAGTAGTTTTGATTCTTTGGATTTGAACGAATGGGTGGATCAGATCGGTGAGGGTCCAAGGAGGTAAATAAGGTCTCAAGAGTCCTCCTCAAACATATGAAAACATGAAGAATTAAACAAAATATCCAGGCAGAGCATAGCAGTCCATGAATTCTACCTTAATCACTCTTTTGTTTAATTGCAGAAGACAAGAGAAGGGAAAATGATACACAATAACATCAGTGAACTTAAAAATACATAGAGAAACACACCATCAAAACATAAATCCACATGGATCCCAACAAGTGCTGCAAAACCCTGGTCTTTCCTTTGCCAAAATTGCTTAAATGAAATGTACAATGAAGTGCTCAAGCAATCCCAAGTGTCCAACCCTGAAAATGACTTATAAATTACATGATATAGACTAGCCCAACCTATTCCCTTGCCTCTAGGGGTCTAGCTCATCATTCTAGGAGCTGTTTGAACCAATTCTAAACAAGGAACTGAAATCTAGGTAGTCAAACAACTTACCCCTATATGCTAGGAAACTGATTCATTCACCCACAATTCACCTTTTGGTGAATGAATCTTCTACAACAAGTAAAAATGTGCCAATATTACATAATGGTTATCAAATTACATCATGAAAAGTCAAGAATAACTTCAAGAAGCAAAACTGGTCAAAACTGAGTGAATTGCTGAGCTGAATAGTGAAAAACAAGCAAAAATTCTCTATGCGCCGCGCCAAAATCTGTATGCATCGCGCCACTTTTGAGATGATTTTGAGGCACTTCCTGAAGTCCAAATTGAGCCCAAGTGTGATTGTTGGAAAGCCCTACCTGTCTACTTTCTAAGCCAAGTGGAATTTCTGAATTTGGTGCCCCATTGCCCCTCCAAAAATTCAATCTCCCAATACTGCTTCCTGTGTGTCAAAATAGGGGCAGTGAGGTCATTTTTTGAGTGCTTTTGACCTCCTGGGGACTCAAAACTTGCCAAAATTTCTTGGCCATGCACCAGAAACCATGATTTTTCATGAAAAATCCAAAAATGTAAACTTTTTGCAATTTGGAGCTCCCTAGAAAAAGCGCGCGCCACGTGGCGCGGCGCATAGGGAGAAAAACCCTATTTTTTGTGCCAAAATTTGTCAAAATGCCAAAAATGCCCCAAATTTCTTGAAATTTGGGTTGGAGCTTCTTCATTAAGTGCCATGCTGGGCTAAAGAGGCTTCAGCCAATATCTGAAGACGATCAAGCTCCCTTTGCCTCTTTTGCTTCCTTATTGCCTTTTTTAATTTTGCCTTTAAATTCCTGATTCATGCCTTGCAGACCTTGTTCCGTGCCATGTAGTGGAAAGCCATGTGTCTCAGCAATGCATGGTCCTTATTGGCCTTGTCCAACAATCTCTCCAAGTGGATGTTAATTCTCTCGAGATTAGACTCCCGATCCTCTTTAATCTCTTGCTCCAATGACGTGAGCTCAATTCTTCTCCTTTGTGCAGCTTGGCGATTCTCGCAGATGTTTTGTAACTCCATGATTGCTTGTTGATATTCAAGCTATTTATTCCTCTGTTCCAATTATTTCATGGTCCACTTAGCTCTCTCGAAGTCAAGGGATAAGGCTTGGATCTCTGTTTGTTGCTCCTGGATGATCTCCCTAAGTTTGGCACTTTGTGGGTCCGTGTCTGTATCATCATCATGAAGGAGAATGAAGTCAGTCTCTTGTTCACCTGAAGACCCCTCATCTTGCATTGGCATCTTGCCTTTGTCCTGTACCTGTGGTGCTGATGTCGAAAGCGAGGCCCCTTCCACACCGGGTGGAGATAACACTCGCTTTGCTGCTGCAAACAAATGTCTAGTGCCCCTATGATATGTGATGAATACCGGCACACTAGCAGTCTCATGGCACTCATAATGATGAGAAGGTCCACCTGTCTCATGCTTAACCTATGATAATCCCTATGAAGCTCTGAAGATGTCACGAGAGATGAAATCATCCCAAGTGATGCCCTATAATCCAAGCTGATGAACCACCAAAATCTTAATAAGAGCAAAATGATAAACATTGTTAAGTTGTTGCTGAGGGGTTTTGTGCTGCACAAGTGTGGTCATCCTCTCTATGTTCCGGCAAATGAAATATGGAATTTTCATCATCCATACCCTGGTGAAATGCATGAGCAACCTGATGTCATAAGCATATAGACGAGAGAACCGTCCCTCACACCTGAAATATTTCATGATCAATTTCATTAGTGGAGCATATTCATCTTTCAGATATCGGAATGAAAACACTCCCTTGAGCTGCCTCAAGAAACCGGTTTTAATGTATGGCTCATAATGCTGCCGGTCAATCTTCTTCCTCTTGGTCCATGGTTTCCCAATGTTTGGTATGCCGGTTGCTAGTGAGACAGATTCTAGTGTAAGTGTGAAGGTGACATCGGCTAAGGTAGCTTGATCTCCATGTAAATGCAGCACAAATAGACGAGCCAACTCATGATGAAATTGAAAATTAGCCACCTTTTGACAAAACTCATAGCATGACCGATGCTGAAAACAAAACATGGCAAGAGGGCAGGCCTGTAATTCAGTGAGGGTGACTGGTTCTTCTCTGATATGTCTACCTCCTCTATGAGGCCTCCGAGGGGCATGTTCCTCCATGGGGGAGTCACTTTGGGTTTCCATTTCATAATCCGATGAATGCTTAGATGCCATGACTGCTATTTTTCAAACTGCCTTGGAGAAAAAGATGTTGGTGTAGGAAAACTGTGTTGAACTGCTCTTTTAGTGATGTGTTCAAATTCTTCCACCAAGGGGAAACAAATGAAACAAGGGACTATTAGGAAGAGGGAAAGTAGTAAGGGATTAGGGACTATTGGGACTATAGGGATTAGGGAAATGTAGGAGGGTTTTGAGGGATTTGATGTATAGGGTTTGAGGTGTGAGATTGGAGAATTTGGGAGAAAGAATTTATGAGAAGGAATTAATGAGCTTAGTGGGGTAAGAAATTAGGGAATGATAAATACAAGGGAGGAATGGGAAGGAGGAGTGACTTTGATAGAAAAACAGTGATTTTGAAACGCACAACAATTTTCCTTTTGAGGTACTTTGGGGGTAGGGTTTAAGATTTTTGTTTCAAACGTTATCATCCATAAACCACCATAACTTATCACAAAATTGGATGAAATACCAAGATAACGACCCTACCTGGCAAATCCACACAAGTTATGGGCAATTTGGAGAAATTTCAAGCAAATGAACGGGCTTTCAGGTGTATGTGTCGCACCACATACCCAATGCGCTGCGCCATCCCAGTGCACCGCGCCTGTGTTAATTTACACTGTGTGGTTTCTCCCAGTGCGCCGCGCCACCTTCTCTATGCGCTGCGCCAGCCAAGCTTCCTCCAACTTCACCCAAATCTCACACTAACTCAACCAATTTGCTTTGAGTGGATTCTCTTTGGTCTTGGCATGCAAATGACATTGATCTTCACAAAAAAATCTTTATAAAGACATGGATTTGATTTTTGACTCTCCAAGACCCATCTTTGTAATGTTTTGGCATCGACACTTTTTCCATTTTAATACAACTCTGTTTTAAATTTCCTTTTTGATTTTTTGACTGAAATTATGAAATTCTTGGCAATTTTTTGCAGGGATAGCTGACATGGAATTTGGCAAAGGAGACCAGGGCTGTGCCTGAAGAATTCAACAACTGAAAAACTTTTGAAAATTATTACAAAAACGAAATGTTGAATTTTCTTCAAAACAGAGTTTTGAAGAAAAATCATAATCCATCCATATGATGATGAAAATCTTTGAAATAACAACTTATTAAGAACCTTCCTCATGAGTCTGCTGGAATTATTAGACATTTTTGAAGACCAAATTGACTAACCCTAGACCTAATGACTGAAATGACTCTTGTGATCTAGAAACTGAAACAGGACTGTAAGTGACTTTAAAAATTGATTTTGATGAACAGACCTGGGCCAGCATGGATAAGGCATGAGGGGTAATGAATGACAAGACCCTTCCATCAGATTTATGGCATTCTCCTAGCGGAATGCAACTGAGTGAATTGAGCGAGACACCTAAAAATGAAATGCAACAAAAGAGATTTTGATCACTGACGGAGGGCTGAACAGACCGACTCTAACACTTTCTTATCATGCTTCTTCCATCCACCACATGAAGGCTAGTTGTACTTTATTTACAACTCTTGTTCGAGTAGCCCTACATGAACTTATGTAGATATTATTAAAGAAATCAAAACCTAATATCAAATCATACCTTACGAGATGGATCTTCATCATGACATCTTTCTGTAGGTATCAACATCTTGCATACAAGTTGACACATCTCTCAAAGATATTCATTATCAAGTGTCTTCATCTTTTCCATCAAAGTCTTTATATTTTTCCCCTCATACCATTGTAACACCCTCGAATGGACCATAACTTCTATCAAAAACAACATAACTCTCGTAGGTAAATTGGAAGCACCAAAATGTATGTAACAGTAGGATAATTTTAAATAACCATAATAATAATTTTCTGGACCACTGAACAACTGTTGGAACTCGCCACCATTTATATATATGATGGTTGGTTATAACCATGTGACAAAACATTTGTTGCAAGTATAAACTTCATTATTGGTTGATAATTTTTAATTGTTTGATTAAAATCGGTCCAAATCGATGAAACAAAATTGTCGACAAATATGGATTGTCAATTGGGGTTGGCCCAACTGGCCACCAATAAAGATTCCAATTGGTCCACATGACCTCTTTTTATTGAGCCAACTAATTCCCAGTCACTGCCACCAATTTTAGCGGGGTTTTTCTATATTCGTAGGTTCCTCCAACTTTAGTAGCATCGCTAAATTTATCTATAGCTTCACTAACTTTAGTCCAGGTCCACAAATTTGACCGAATATTTGGTCTGATTACTAAACTGGAGAGGTTCCAAATTTATCTGGAGCATAACTAAATGTAGGTCCTTGTGTCAGGTTTAACCAAAAATTTGACTAGGCATAACTTTTGCATATGTAGTCAGATTGAGGCATTGTCTGCGACATTGAAAATCTTGTGACGAGATCTTTGATCTAGCCATGGTTTCACTGCAACCCAAGGACTTTTATTTTTTGGCCATTACGGATCCACCTAGATCATTCTTCCCCACTAAAGGACTTTTGGTCGTCCAAAAGTATAAACATGATATGCAATCTTGATCTGCATAACAAATGTCTCTAACATGCCACCTTTCCTTTCCTTCACCTTTTTACTTCAGAAATAGGAATGATGAAAATAACACCTAGATCCATATGAAAATTTGTAGCTTCCAATACATGTTAGTCTTGAAAAACCATACTTGCCAAGAGTTTATAACACACTTATGGTCAAGTTTACAACATAAACCATACCCCATGCTATTCAACTAAAAGGAAAAAATATAACTATGTTGCATACTCAATTGATGTTATAAACACCATCACTTTTACAAACATTCACAACATGTGATTTACAATGGTGGCCATGCTCAACTACTTAAAAGGACTACTCGTCTCTTACCTAACTAGGATGATGGGCTTTCATGTAGTTGGATTCCTTGTTAATTGCTTCATAGGTTGATTCCTTCACAGGTGCTTTCATATGCTCCCTATCCTTCTTTGGGAATAGCTCTAGATGGAGCTTCCAACATGTGGAATTCAAATGTCCACCCTTGTTGCAATGGCTGCAATGGTTTTTCTTCCCTCAGAATTTATTTACCTTCTTTGAAATGTTGTCTCTGGTGCAACTCTAGCGAGGAGAGCTTGCCTTAGCTATTCATTTGAAATGTTCACCTCCCTTTGGAGATGACTTACAATCAAAATAATTGGAATGGTGTGATGTGCTCTCAACACGCATTGATTTAGACTCCCTTGCTTCTATGACTTTAGAGTGTCTTTCAAATGCACCAAAATCATCATTACAATGAGAACATGAAACTAAAGAATCACTAACGCAGTTTACCTCAGTTGTCAATTCTGAAGCAGGTGATGGTGACTTTGCTAAGCCTTCGCTTCACTTCAACTTTTCCAAGGCCTCTTTTGTGGCTCTTAACTGGAGTTGCAATCCATGCTTCTCCTCTTCTGCTTCTTGTAGTAGTCTCCATAATTCAACATTCTTTGCTTGAATGTTGGGTGATGATGATATGAATGATGAGAAGAAGATGAAGAAGAATAACATTTACTTGAAGATGGAGATGGAGTTTCTCCTTAATTTACCAAAGCATCGTCCTCTACACTCTCTTTATTCTTATTTTCCTTCTTTGCCACTTTCTTCTCATAATCTGCAAACAATTTGTCTACCATGTCTGTCATCTTGTAGAAATCTTGATGAGAATATTTGTCATTCTCCATTTTCCTTCTTTGTGTTGCATGTCTAATATCTGGTTATCATTCACACTCACAATTCACATCAGCAAGAAGATCACTCTGATACCAAACTTGATCTGACATTCCTCTAATACTAGCATTATCCAAGATCTTTTCTCCGGTTGATGTTTTCAGAATTGCATGAAAGAGCATGTAAAAACCATATGTGCAAAAACTTAAATAAGAAGCAACATAAAGCAGACCATAAATAAAATGCACAAAAAAATTTGATAACGAATTTCATCCAATGCGGACTATGTATTTGGGCCTTACTTCAATATTGGGGAGGTCGCTTCATTAATCTCATAAAAAAGAAAGGCAAGTACAGGGAAAAACAAATCATTATACCTCCATTATTGGGAGTGACTTGAAATTCAACTACTTGAAACATAGCAATCACAAAATTAACTAGCATGTTTGTCTCATCCTCCTGAGACTTTTGACTGTAAACATGACCCACTACTGAAAAGGGCATTGTTGTCTCAAAATTCGTGCCCAACAATTAATGAAGAAGGTATGGTTATGCCATGACCCCTAAAATTTACTGCTCATATGCAAAAAATGATTACACAATTACGATCCTTGTGAAATTCTGTTTAAAATGAATATAAACGTGACCCCATTGTAACACTATCAATTCTAGCCCCTCAAGGAATCTTTGAGATTCCTCCATGGATTTTGTACAAAATATTCATCAAATTTTCAATTGGAATATTCCTCATAGAACCGCATTGTCAAGGTTCCGCTACATGGAGAGTTCCACCAAGTCTATGTTCCACCTTTTTGTTCCAATTCGTCTTTCTACCTATGGCCTCCTATGTTTGAATGTAATGGAATGGGTTTATACAACGTCGAGTCTATGAACCTTACAAAGTGTCGTTGGTTGGCGGGTTGGTCAATGGTACTATTGATAAGTCACACAGTTGGAAGAGGGGTTAGGGTTTGAAACCTGTAAGACCCCATTTTAATGCATAAAGTAATTAATCATTTTATATTCCCATCATTTCATTGTAACACTGTCGAATGGACCACAATAGTCATTGTAAACAACATAACTCTTGTCGGTAAGTTGGAACCGTTGAACAACTATTCGAACCTACCACTATTTATATATACGACTATTGGTTAATAGAACCATGTGACATAACAATTGTTTTTAGTATAAAACTTTATTGTTGGTTGATAATTTTTAATCTTTTGTTTAAAACTAGTCCATAAACTACATGAAAAAACGGTTGCTAAATATGGACTATTATTTTGGGTTGGCCCAACTAGCCGCCAATCAGGGTGCTACATGGATCCAGCTAATTGGGCCATGTGGCCCCTTTCTATTGGGCCAACTAGCACCTAGTCACTACCACCAATTTTAGTAGGGTTTCGCTATATTTGGTGGTTCCTCCAAATTTAGCAACATCGCTAAATTTATCTAAAGCTCTGTTAAATTTATCCAAGGTAAATTTGAACAAATATTTGACCATACTACCAAAGTAGTGAGGTTCTAATTATATCTATAGCATAACTTAAATTAGGTCCTTGTGCCCAGTTTGACCAAAATATTGGTTGGGCAAAACTTCCACATACATAGTCAGATTGAGGCACCATTTGCGTCATTCGAGAGCTTGCGATGAGATCTTCGATCTAGAGTTCTAATTTCACTGCAATCCAAGGAATTTTATTTTTGGTCCATTAGGGATCAACCTAGATCATTCCTCCCCATTGAAAGACTTTTGTTCCTCCCCATTGAAAGACTTTTGTTCTACCATGTCTGCCATCCTATATAAAGCTTGACGAAAAGCCTTTTCATTCTCCATTTTCCTTATTCATGTTGCACATCCAATCTCTGGTTATCATTCACACTCACAATTCACATCAACAAGAAGACCATTCTGATACCAAAATTGATACGTCATTCCTCTAATACCAACATTATCTAAGATCTTTTCTTTGGTTGATGTTTTTAGAATTGCATGAAAGAGCGTGTAAAAACTATATGTCCAAATACTTAAAGAAGAAGCAACCTAAAAGAGACCACAAATACAATGCACACACAAGTTTGATAACAGAGTTTGTCCAATATGGACTACGTCTCTAGGCCATGCTTAAATAGTGGGGAGGCCACTTCATTCATATAATAAAAAAGAAAGGAAATTAAATGGAAAAATACATCATTATACCTCCATTTTTAGGAGTGACTTGAAATTCGACCGCTCAAAACACAACAATCACAACACTAGTAGGTCCCTCTCATCCTCCCGAGACTTTTGACTATAAACATGACCCACTTCTGAAAGGCACATTGTTTTCTCAAACTTCATGCCCAACAATTATTGAAGAAGGTGAGTTTCTACATGACCCCTAAAATCCACTACTCATATGCAAAAACTGACAACACCATTACAATCCTTGTGAAATTCTAGTTAAAATGAGTATAAAAGCGACCCCATTCTGACACTATGAATTCTAGCCCCACAGGGAATCTTTCAGATTCCTCCATAGATTCTACACAAAATATTCCTAGAATATTCCTCTTGGAACCATGCCATCAAGGTTTCACTATGTGCAAGGTTCTACCAGGTCTGAGTTTTGTCTTCCAATTCCAATTCATTATTCTGCTTGTCAGCTTGTGGCCTCCTTTGTTTAAAAGTAATGGAATGGGTTTATATAACGCTGAGCCAACAAACTTTACAAAGTCCCGCCACCTGGCGGGTTGGTTGATGGTAATATTGATAAGTCACACAAGTGGTGGAGGTCTGGGGGTTTGAAACGTTCCAGACCCCATTTTAATACATAAAACAATTGGTTGTGTTGTATTCCCATCAGGCCATTGTAACACCATCGAACAGACTGCAATTGCCACTGTAAACAAAATAACTCTCGTCAGTAAGTTGGAATCGCCACTGTTTATGTAATGGTTGGATAATTTTAAATAATTGTAGCAATATTCATTTGGATTGCCGAACAATTATTAGAACCTTCCACCATTTATATATACGATGATTGGTTATAATTGTTAGACATAACAATCGGTACCGGTATAAAACTTGATTGTTGGTTAATAATTTTTAATTATTTGTTTAAAACTTATCCATAAACCACTGAAACAAAGATGCCACCAAATATGGACTGTTAGTTAGGGTTGGCCCAACTAACTACCAATTGGGGTGCCATGTGGCCCATTTTTATTCGGCCAACTAGTTCCTAGTCATTGCAACTAATTTTAGCAAGGTTTTTCTATATTTGGTGGTTCCTCCAACTTTAGCAACATCACTAAATTTATCTAGAGCTCCACTAACTTTAGCCAGGGTCTACCAAATTTGACTGAAGATTTGGTCAGATTTCTAAACTAGCAAGGTTCCAAATTTATTTAGAGCATAACTAAGTTTAGATCCTTGTGCCTAGTTTGACCAAAACTTTGACTGGGAATAACTTCTGCATATGAAGTCAGACTCAGGTGTTGTCTATGTCATTGGAAATCTTGTGACGAGATCTTCAATTTGGCCCTAGTTTCAATGCAATCCAAGGACTTTTATTTTTGGGCCATTAGGGATCCACCTGGGTCATTCCTTTCCACTTAAGGACTTTTGGTCCTCCAAAAGTATAAACATGATCTACAATCTTGGTCTACATAACAGATGTCTCTGACAAGTCACCTTTCCTTTCCTTCACCTTTGTACTTCAGAACTAGGAATGATGAAACCAACACTTGTATCTATATCCAAATTTGTAGCTACCAATACATGCCATTCTTTCAAGATCATACTTGCCAAGAGTTTATAACACATTCATGGTCTAGTTTAAAACATAAACCATACCCCTTGCTATTCAACTAAAAGGCCAAAATATCACTCTGGTGCATACTTAATGATGTTATACACTTGATCAATTTTACAAACATTGAGAACATGTGATTTACAATGGTGGACATGTTAAACTACTTAAAAAGGCTATCCGTCTCTTACCTAACCATACTAATAGGATTTCATGTACATGGATTCCATGTTGAACTGCTTTATCATTCGGTTCCTTCACAGGTTCTTTCATATGCTCCCAGTCCTTCTTTGGGAGTAGCTCTAGATGGAGCTTCCAACATGTGGAATTCTAATGTCCACCCTTTTTCCAATGGATGCATTAGTTTTTCTTCCTCCAAACTTTCTTAACCTTCTTTGAATGGTTGTCTATGGTGTGGCTCTAGTGAGGACAACTTGTCGTATCTCTTCCTTTGAAATGTTCACCTCCCTTTGGAGATGACTTACAATCACGATCATTGGAATGGTGTGATGTGCTCTCAGCATGCATTGATTCAGACTCCCTTGCTTCTACGACTTTGGATTGTCCTTAAAATGCACCAAAATCATCATCATAATGAGGAAATTAGGTTGAAGAATCACTAACGTAGTTTACCTTAGTTTTCAATTTTGCAGCGAGTGATGATGGCTTTGTTAAGCCTTCACTACACTTCAACTTTTGCAAGGCCTATTTTGTGGCTCTTAACTAGAGTTGCAATCCTTGCTTCTCCTCTTCTACTAATGTAGCAATCTCCTCAATTCAACATTCTCTACTTGAATGCTTTGGTGATGATGATATGAATGATGAGAAGAAGATGAAGAAGAAGAACATTCACTTGAATATGGAGATGGAGGGTCTCCTTCATTTATTGAAGAATCATCCTCTACTCTCTCTTTCTCCTTCTTTTCCTTATTTTCCACTCTCTTCTCATAATTTGAAAATAATTTTTCTACCATGTCTGCCATCTTGTAGAAATACTGAGAAAAAGAATTATCATTCTCCATTTTCCTTCTTCATGTTGCATGACCAATCTCTGGTTATCATTCACACTCACAATTCACATTTGCAAGAAGACCTCTCTCATACCAAACTTGATTTAACATTCCTATAATACCAACATTATCCAAGATCTTTTCTTCGATTGATGTTTTAAGAATTGCATGAAAGAGCATGTAAAAACCATATGTGAAGCAACATAAAGGAGACCATAAAGGCAATTCACACAAAAGTTTGATAACAAATTTAATCCAGTGTGGAATACGCCTTTAGGCCTTGCTTCAATAGTGGGGAGGCCACTTCATTCATCTCATAAAAAATAAAGGCAAGCACATGGAAAATTATATTGTTATACCTCCATTTTTTGGAGTGACTTGAAATTAAACTGCTCAAAACATAGCAATCACAACACCAGCAGGTTTGTGTCGTCCTCCTGAGACTTTTGACCGTAAACATGAACCACTTATGAAAGTTGCATTGTTGTCTCGAACTTCATGCCCAAGAAGTAATGAAGAAGGAAAGTTTCTGCCATGATCCCTGAAATCCACTACTCATATGCAAAAACCGATTGCACCTTTGCGATCCTTGCGAAATTTTGGTCTAAATGAGTATAAAATTGACCCCATTCTTACACTGTCAATTTTGACCCCTCATAGAATCTTTCAAATTCTGCACAAAATATTCTTGGAATAATCCCCTCGAATATTCCTCCTAGAACGGTGCTGTCAAGGTTCTGTCGCGTGCAAGGTTTGATCAGTTCTAAGTTCCGCCTTCCAATTCCAATTCGCCATTCATCTCGTCGGCTTGTGGCCTCTTCCATTTGAATGTAATGGAATGGGTTTATAAAATGTTGAGCTGACATACTTTACAAAGTCTCATCGACTGGCGGGTTGGTCAATGGTACTGTTGATAAGTCACACGATTGGCGAAGGGATTGGAGTTAGAAACCTGCCATAACCCATTTTAATACATAAAACAATTGGTCTTGTTGTATTCTCGTTGGGTCATTGTAATACTGTTGAATGGGACTGTAATCGCCATCGTAAACAACATAACTCCCGTTAGTAAGTTGGAACTACCATAGTGTATGTAACAATTGGCTAATTTTAAATAACCATAACAATATTTGTTTTAACCATCGAACAACTATTAAAACCTGCCACCATTTATATATACAACAGTTGGTTATAACCATGTGGTATAACAATTGTTGACAAGTATAAAACTTGAATGTTGGTTGATAATTTTTAATCATTTGTTTAAAATTGGTTCATAAACCACCGAAACAAAATTACCACCAAATATGAACTGTCAGGTGGGGTTGGCCAAACTGGTCGCCAATTGGGATGCCACATGGCGCCAACTAATTGGGCCATGGGGACCCTTTTTATTGGGTCAACTAGCGCTCAATCACTAATGCCAATTTTAGCAGGATTCCACTATATTTGGTGATTCCTCTAACTTTAGCATTGCTAAATTTATCTAGAGTTTCGTTAACTTTAGCTAGTGTCTGCCAAATTTGATCTAAAATTTGGCCGAACTGCTAACTAGTGAGGTTCCAAATTTATCTAGAGCATAACTAAATTTAGGTCCTTGTGCCTGGTTTGACCAAAACTTTGAATGGACATAACTTCTGCATACAAAGTTAGATTGAGGCGTCGTCTACGTCATTAGAAATCTTGCAACGAGTTCTTCAACCTAGCCCTAGTTTCACTGCAATCCAAGGAATTTTATTTTTAGGCCATTATGGATCCACCTGAATCACTAGCTGGAAAGTTTAGACCAAATCCATGAAATATGGGCCTTGGAAAAGACGATTGTTATGGTTGCACCCTTAAGCCTCTTTGTCTTCCACATACCCCATGGTTCTAAAATTGGAGATGGCTACAAAGACCAAGTCCCCATTTCTTTCATGATGATGCACGATGTAATAATGCTCTTGAAATTATGCCAAGAATTGTGGAATGGATGGGTTGGATTTGTGTTGGTATCCCTCATCCTTTACATCCTCCATGTCATCATAGCTTCTACAAATTTGCATACAAATTGAGGGAGTTCCCTTTTCCTAGCAAATGACATCCCATTCCATGCCAATTTGAGTACGTTAGTTTTGTAGTAAAAGGAACATTTTCTTATCACATATTTTGGATCATTAACCAAGCATGGCTTAAATTAACTTATGTTTCTAGGTTTTGGATCATTAACTTATTTCCTAATGTATGAAAAAAACAAACTCTGAAAAGCAAAAAAAAAAAAAACCTAATTTGACATGTTATATATATATCAATTTTAAAACCTACTATAAACCTAATTTGACATGTTATATATATAAATATATATATATATATGTTTTTATTATAATTAATTATAAAAAATTTAAATTCAATTAATTTATTTCGATTTTAATTATAAAATATATTTTTTACAATTAATTATATTTTATTTATTAAAATTTATTTATTTATTTCGATTTTAATTATAAAATATACTTTTTAAATGAATAATATTTAATATAATATTTTTTAATAATAAAATTCTATTTAAAAATAATGATAAACAAATTAATATGGAAAAATATGTATTTATATTTGTTTATATGGGTAATAAATAAACACATTACCCACTGGATATAAACTTTATATTCGCAATTCTTTCTTTCTTTATGATGGACAAATACACACATTCTGCTTTGTTACCCGATAAACATAAATTTTCTAGCTGTAAAAGGGTTCGTATAGATTTGTTGTTTAAAAATGTGTGCATTTTATTTAAACATATTTTATAGATAATAGGTGGCAATGGTGAAGGTGTGCATTTGTTATATGCACATGTACACTTACACTTTTACCTAAACCTGAGTGATGGAAGGGTAAAAGTGTGTATATGTTAGTACATATTTTCACTTCCAAAATAACAAGGGGTGAAAGTGAAGGGATATATCTGTTGTATACATGTCACCTCTAACACATTGAGGAGCTACAGTGAAGAATGTGTATTTGTTGTGCACACTTTGACTTTGAGGAGAGTGGGTAGTGAAAGCGTAGAAGGTAGGTGATAAGGGAGGAAAGTTTGAAGGTGGAATGTGGAAAATGAAGATGTGTATTTGTTAAATTTTGAGAGTGGGTGTTGGGTAATAAAGTGTATTTGTTGTGAATATTTTTTATACTCACATTTATAAAAAAAGTTGAAGATGTATAATAAATATGTAATTTCAATCTTTGCATTTTTGGAGTTGAAAAATATGTACTATTACTATTTACTTTGAAAAATAAAAGTATATATTTTAAGTTTGAGAAAATTAGGGTTCTAATGTAATATTCTATAATTATTGGGCGCTTGAGTTCTTAGCTTTGAACGTCTATATTGTAATTAGTGATTATTATATATAGTATTGTCTTACTCACGAGGTGTAAATAATTAGTTTAAGTGGAGTTTAGTTTTTACTAAGTTTTTGGTTCAAATCTTATCGGGAGGGGTTGTGGATTGAAGCCACTTTTAGGGGACTTAAATTATCCCAAGGGGCATCCAATCTCAATCGAGCTTCACATAACTATGATGATAGCATCCAACTAGTGAGTAGATCATTCTTCCATCTAATAGATGGGCTCGCCCTAACTTAAACTTAACCCAATTACTATATATATAATTATAATATTATAATTTTCTATTATAATTTAACATGATATTATTAATAACCTATAATCGTATTTTAAAAAAATGTTGAAAGTGTGAAAAAATACATCATTGTAAAATGAAAATGTTAAATAAAAAATGAAAATATATATTTTTAAATTCTCATAATGAGTGGTTGGGTAGTGACATTGTGTATTTATTAGTGGGTTAGTAAAAGTCTATATTTATTGTATGGCATCAATTATGTTACATCTTCATTATAAAGTTACATCTTCTTTTAGTTGAAAATTGTGTTTTTTTATTAAATAAAAAAATATATTTTTACTAATAATATTATATAACATAACATTAGGCAAGGACAATGATCTCATTATAATAACATAACATTAGGCAAGGACAATGATCTCATTTCTACTCATATCTTGTTGTTTTAGAATTTCTTAATTTTTTATATTAAATATTTATTCTTAAAATTATAAATTAAAAGGAAAAATATTTTATGATTTAATATTTTTTTCATTTTTTTTTGGTTAAGTTTAGCAGGTCCATTCCATTTTCTATTATATAATAAACAAGTTTACACCACACAGATTAACTAGGTGGCCTCAACTTGCTCCGAGGGGAAACCAAGTCTGTTGACCATCGGTCAGTGTTATAAGCCATCCAAAAACAAAATTGTTTCAGTCTTTCTAACCAGGCTGGACACATCTCTATCTCATGTCCAGACACTACATAACTGTAAAAACTAACATTTGCAATATAAAAATTAAAAGCTAACCGCATGAACCAAAATTATGCATGGGAGGAGTCTAGCGCTTTTGTTCCTTTGAGGCAGATGCAATGGGAGCAGGATCTTCAACAATAACACATGGCATACCATATAGCTCCAGAATGCAAGGGATGTGGCAGTCAATTCTGTCCATCATATACATTTGGAAAAGAATATTTTTTTCTAATTAAAATAAAAGAGTAATTTTGTTTTTTCAATAAAAAACAATTTCTTTTTTTTTTTTTTCAATTAAAACAAAAGAGTTATTTGTTTTTCAATCTTTTCGTGTACGAACTACGGTTGTCAGGGATATGCCGTTAGTGGCTCAATGTTTATAATGGATTAGATGAGGTGTAACGTATAACTTCTCCTTTCCATCGAATTCTACCAACTCTTTTGGACCACTTTTCCACCTTTACAAAATTTCAGTTTCCGTACATGTTTCAAATCGTACATGTTTCAAGTCGAAGTGAGAGGCTTGGCACCCAAGTAATGAAAAGGAATTCTAGTTATTAAAGTCAAAGGTTTGGTACCCAAGAAATGAGAAGGAATGTTTTTCACATGTACCTACACATGAAGGTTGGTTCACATGTAATAAATAGTATACATAAAACATGAGCTCGTGGAGCTTCATTATCTGCATAGGGACCATTAATTTAAAGTAAAAAGATGGGAGTGGTCAAGAAGGATGAATGAGTAAACATCAAAGCATGGAATGACCAATAATTTAAAGCAAAGGTTGAAGGGCAAAAAGGGTAAAGGATATATATGAATAATGCTTTGTCCCATTTGGGCACTTTCAGTACTAGTCAATCCTCTTTTTATATTGAAAGGTCTCATTTTGTGAGAGCCTTGATTCTCCTAGTTCCTACACTCATATGGAAGCACACATTATCTAGAACATTGTATGCTCCTTTATCAACATTTAATATTTTAATTTTATATCACGATAGTATTTTGTAATTTGGAGATTGAATGTGTATTTTTAAATGATTTTTATTGTGTTTATTTATTTTATTTTTGTTTTATTAAATTTAAGAAAATTGAAGGGCAAGAGTGGGTGGCATTATTTTTGATTGCGAAGAAAATTAAGAATTGATTTTTGCATGGGTTTAGGGTAACCACAAATAATCAAGTAGAACTGTATGATTTTATTCAAGGATTATTATTGTTAAATGTAGTTAGAGCAAAGATCTTAATTTTTATTAGAAATTTGAGCATAATCATCAAACTTGTGAATTTTAAGGAAATGAATTCCGATAAAATGTTGGCATCTTTTATTGTAGAATTTAAAAATAGACTCTTAGGTTCAACAAGGTCAACTTTTTTAGCTTTTAAGGGCTCTTAATTGACACACTGTCATCCTTGCAAATGAGGCCTTGAAACTAAATGAAGGAACCCTTGAAAAAACTAGGGCTAGTATATTCACACCATCTCCTAAGTTTATCCATGGTTTATCAACCATTAAAACATGTTACAAATCCATGAAGCAACACATGTCAAGGCAAACAAGATGTCATGTTATATCAAGCAAGAGATGGGATGAGGAGCACATCACTTCTATGCCAACCTCCCACATGCCAACCATTATTTGTAGCCAACAAATTGAAGCTCATTGTAGTTTAATTTAGGTTTTAGGTGGGATATTGGCTTAGTATGGAAGTGGTTTGTCTAGTGATAATTCATGGTGGAGATCAACTCTAATCCAACTCAGTTTTCAAATAAGAATTCCTAATCTATCTTGCTAGCGATGGGCTTTGGTGCCTTTCTCTTTACTCTAGTGCTCTATCCAAGAAATTTCTTTAGGTGCTCTACTCTGGTGATCAGTACTATGCTAGGTGTTTAGGGTTTTGGGCACCTTATCGGTTTATTTTGGTTGGAGATTTTATCTTTTGTATGGGATTTGTTTGAGTTTGAATTCACATGCCAACCATCCTTGACCACCTTACTTTGTCTCCCCTAATGTAACTTTCTTCTTGGGTTGGAATTTCATTCTAGTCTACTACATTTGTTTCTAGGGAAAGACTAGGTTGGTCCTTGGAATTTTCTCCTTTAGGCACTTTTTAATCTTCTTTGAATGAGAAACTAAGAAAGTTTTTGAAAACATGCCATAGAGAACTTCATGGGTTACATAGATTATTTCACAAGCATGAGAAGTTCATAAACAATAATAGAACATTAGTTTTTTCGAAGACCACCAAGGTTAACGAGAATGAACATCAATATATATCCTAGAAATATTTGGTTACAATAGTCCTATTTAGAAGAAGAGACAAATTCAAGTTCTAGAAGTTGAAGATTTTGTGCCGAGAAGCATGGTATGCAATTTCAATAAAGGCTAACAACATTGAACTACCTCTAATTTCATAATGTTTGTAAATTCAACCTATGAATATCTTTTAATGAAGAGGAAATAATGCATCAAATGATGGAGGATATAGACTTGGGTATCCAGGAATCCCACATGAGGAGCACATAAAATCCCTTACAAAGCCCTATGTATTGAATTATTACATTGTTATTGTTATATTATCATGTAGACTAGAACCTTTCATTGTACCCTTTCATTATACTTGTGTGTTGTGTCTCCTATCTATATACTGAGGAGACCTAGTCTTAGGATCATCTCATCTTGTCTTTTATATTAGATTCACTATAAAAGGAGGCTTCCCACTTGTAATAGATTACTTTCATTGACTTTTATCAATTTTAAGATTCTTGGATCATTACACCATGCCACTGACATTGGAGAATATGAAGCATTTATTGAACATGTTTTTCATTAGTTTTCATGTTACATAGAACCATAATTATCATAGTAGTATTTTTTAGAGTTTATATTAGCATTTTTGGAATCCCCAACAAAGTATGACCTAGAGGTCTCTATTTGCAGTATACACTATCTACTTGTATTGTTGATTTTCTTAAAAGATAACACTCTCTTTTGTATCACCTTATTGTTCAAATTAACTATAGCTTTTTCTAACACCAATTTCATCAATTCTTGTTCAAATTTTTAAGGAATTTGATAACCAATTAATTTTATTTAATATTTATATAATTTAAAGGTAAGTACAGAAAAATATTTTTCTATTTATAGTTGTTTTTATGGAGTGTTATAACTATTATAGAATTGAGTCTTTCATGTATGTATAAGAAATCAATTCTAAGATAGTGTTTTTCATCCTATATGTTTTCAAAATCATTGAGATTGAAAATTCTTGCTTCCCATGGTGTTTTTGTTGAGAGATTGTTCATTGACATCAAAGCAAGGGAATTTAATGAATTGGAAGTAACCCTTGATAGGTTGCATGTCTCATGAGCCTTCTTGAGAAATGTTTAGGCCTTTTGTCAAGTACAAGGAAATCTAAGAGTAATGTTGAGAATGATCCAATGGATGGAGTATATACTTAAGATTCTTACCCTAATGATAATTCTTATGACATGAGGATGATGATGAATATTCTTGCATTGAGTGAACTAATTTGGAATAAATGGTTACAATCTCTACCTGAGGATGCACTTCTTGGTTTTGCTACCTTCAAGGAAAAGGAGCAGAATACCAAAGGTTCAGCATGTATACTAAGTGTTGATATGCTTGAGAAAACCACCCCACTAACCCCTCTCCCTTTAAAGCATAGGAAGAAATGTTCACCTTGGAGGATCCTATAAAAATCACAACCATGCTTCAAAATGTAAACTACTATTGGAAATAATTTATTCTATAATAAATTATTGGACCACTAATCCTTCCAACCAAAAAATGCCCTACTACTATATTTTAGAGAACAACCAACAATACATGACTTGTTTGTGTGTACAAGTATGGAACTTTCAGAACAGGTGATGGAGGTTTGGCAAGGGTAGACAAAACTTACTTGCAAGGAATATAATGTAATTTCTAATCAACTCATATTACAAGTTGGATGGATAGAACTAAGTGTTATTATGTTCAGGTCACCTCCAGTATAAGCCCCCCCCCCCCACAACCATTATAAAAATACACAACTCGTGGGAAACTAAGGCAAGTGAATGTGGATCATATGAGGAAGAAAGTAAGCAAGAACAGTCCAAGGTCTAAGCTTAAAGGATACATTTGAAGAGGGTTAGGGAACATGAAGCTTGGGTATTAGTTTGAAGATTGTTTGAGGATATGGTTTGATACATCTGAATGGGTAAATTGTTGTTTTGGTTGTATTCTTGGCTAAGATTTATTGAGGATTTTGTATCATATTTCTAAGAATCGTTTTTAGCCATTTATTGATCTGAATTCAGAATCTCTATAGCACTAAATTCAACCTTGATATAGACATAATTTGACCTTGAATCTAGGCCTGTAAAAGGGCAAACTCAGCCCCTAAAAATTAGCCTAGATTCAACCTATTTGTGTGTTGACGGGTTGGAATGTACTGCCAACAACTAGGGTATCTCGCCAGCATAGAATCCCATTCAGACTCTACACCGTTTGGTCTAGGAGTCACATCTGGTATGCAGGCGCGGTTTCCATATTATGGGTTGAGGTTTGCTTCAGACATAGGAAAGAGTATCAATTAAAGATGAGTGAATGAAGCTTCAATAAATGCAATTCAATGACTGATGAACATCCAATAGACAAGTTTCATGAATAGCAACAACAAAATAACAAAGCATAAACCTCAAGAAAAGTGTTGTTAGAAAAAACTTAAATGAGATTCACGCACACATAAGTTCACAATCAATAACTACATAAACCATAAGTAAGTGCATAGTCTATAATGATAAAATGCTGACATCAATAAAGTAGTTTACCAACATGAGCATAGTGAACACATAACATAAATCATCCATGTGTTGCAAGAGATGTCCCACAGCGTAGGAAGACATATGAAAGGACAACATACCAAAGCTCATAGGAACTTTGATTTCATTAAGATGATAACACCCATGGCACCAACGTACAAGATCTCCATCAAATCCAACAATGGAAAGAAACAATTACTCCTTGCATTTAATAGAATATCTCAAGTTCTCAAACACATACCCCAAAATTGAGTCCAAAGCTAAAAGTTCCATTACAATGTGTCATGAGGGTGTATTTATAGAAAAGAGGGTGACTCTTGGTCTACCCATGACTCTTGGACTTCCTCATGACCTTTCAAATTCCTACTTGATTCTACTCTATCCTATCTTGTTATGCACAACAAAAAAATGATCCTATTCTAACAACTTAGTAATAGATAATTTTGGAACATCTACATGTAACTGCTCCATGAGGTAGGTGCACCAAAGCTTGTACTTAGCAATTATTTGGCCACCTTATGTTGTTCTTCATCATGTTTGTGGAGGCACTCAAGGGAATCCGGTATGAGAGTGATTTTCTTAACCTTGATTTTATTTGATAGAGTTACCAGTTTGGTATACATCCTTACTGGTTCTATCACATACTGTGTGATGTTCTCCTTTGTGACCTGTAAGTCCTCCATGGTGGAAGCCTATTTGAAAGGATCGAGGAATGCCTGAATTTTCTGTAGGATTTATTCTTGCTTCCTTACTTCTCCAACTACTATGATGGAAGGAACTCCATGAACTTAAATCATAGACTCCAACCCACTCAGCAAATGCCTGTAAGAAGCGAGAACCCTGTCCACATCTCTAGCAAGTTTATCCCATGATTGGATCTTAATACAACTCTATACTTTGTCATTCTAGGAGGTTATCCAATCCTTCGTGGGAAGAGTTGTCGGTGCCTCTAGATACTTGTTAGTCCACTCATGAATGTTGTTAATGACCATGGTAGCTTTTTTTAGCATGGCGGTCTTTTGCTTTGTGTCAGTCTGTATGGCCAGGAAAGGAGACATAGTCTGATGTAACTTCAACATCTCCTCATAGATAATGGCAATGGATTCTTTCAGAGTCTCAACTTCCTCCTTGATTGATGCTTGTAACTCCTTCGTGCTTGAGTGAGCTAGGCATAGGGATTTATTCTCTTCCTCAAGTATTTTCCTGTCTTCTTCTGCCCTGGCATCTCTTTGTTCAGATGCGTAGATATTTCCTTGGATTTTTCCAATCTATTTACTCATTCTTCCTACATTCAACTCAATTGTGGTTACAAAGGCAGTTCTGGCTGAAGTAATCATCTCAAGATTTATTGTGGTATTCAGGATGATATCCTTCTCTGTGATCATAGACAGAGGCTCTGTAGGGTTCCTGGCATTATATTTCCTTCTTTCCTGCATAATCTTATGATTAAATTGGTCAAAAGTAAGTCTAGTGAGGTCCAATACCTGTTCCTCCACCTCATCGGGAATGCCCAATTCCTTAAGGGGAAAGTGTCCTCCGATGGTGGGAGTGGATGGAGGAACATATAGTGGAGGAAGCTTCTCCTGCACATCAAACTCTTGGTGTTGTTTCTATTGTTGTAGATCTTTCTCGAACTTGTTGTTAATTTCTTCTTGATGTTTCTTCATATCCTCTTCTTCCTGCTTTCTCTTTTCCTCTTCGAATTTCCTCTTTTGTTCCTTGTTAGCCTCCTGTTGCAACAGGGTTTCATTTTTCATGATTGACATTTTTACATGCCAAATATGTCATACTTTACAGGCTACAGTGTTCCATATTTCCACAGGATGCCATGAAGTGTGCTAGTCCAAACGGCACTGCTGTATTCCAATTTTGATGAGTTGTTCCAGTTTTGAAGGGTTTTCATTTAAAGGAGGTCCAAACAGTCTAATCTTGGCCTCCCTAGGTTTCAATTTCCTGTTTTAGAATATAGAGAATGATATCTGTCCAAACAGCTTAATCTTGGCAGATTTGTAGTTAGGTAGAGGATCAAACGGACCCAACTGTTTAATCTGGGCCCTTGGCAGAAATAAGTGTAGATCTAGATAGGAAACATTCAAAAGAAAAATTGTAAATCTGGGTCTGCAAGTCTAAGTGCACCCAAATCAAAAGGAGAAAAAATGTTAGGTGAGCAGGCTGGGTAGGTAGCTGTGAGGTTGCAGAATGATGATTTATGATCAATTTTGTGTTACAAAGTGTTTTATCTTTTCAGATCACAGTTGCAGACAGTTTTTCATCTGGAGGAGCTCAAGCTGGACATCACTAACTCCCCCTTCTTCTAATTCCCCAAGTCACTTACTAATTTCCCCAAAGAGGTCAAGATCTGCTTGATTCCTCTTAGTTTCATCATTTTCCATGTCATTTGTCTTGGTGAAGATCTGCTTCACTCAAGGATTCTTTATTTCTCATCTATAAGTCACTTTTCCCTCGAAAATTAGCCTAAGGTCCCCCACCTTAGCGCTTGCTTATCATCTCCATATTAACTACTAACTCTAGTATATAACTCCCTATCAGTTTTCCCCCTTCCCCTACTAAAAATATGTATATAAAACTCCCCTATATAAATATCCCCTCCCTGGAAATATAGCCATATTTCTTCTAAGTCAGGGAAAAAGCAGTCTATCTGGGGCTGTTTTTAGCCCATCCGAGTCATAGCAGGAGTTAGATGACATCTGGTCATGCTAACAACCTCTCCCCTAGCCCTAAAACCCTCAAAAAACCCACTTTGGCGCCCTTACACCAAAGTTTTATTCACAAAAACATGTCCCGCCCGCTTATTAACCCCCCAAAACCCACATAAACCATAGTTTTACCCCCGCCGCGCCGTATTAAAATTGGAATATTCCATGTATATTCCCGCCCCTTATCCCTCCGCCGTATCATCCTCCCCGCCAACCGTTAGATCGCCCGCCCCACAGATCTACGGTGGGCGGGCCTTCCTGTCCCCCAACGCGCCCGAAGGATAGCATCCGGGAGATGGGCGGTATTGTCGCCGTACTCCCGCCATGCGTCACCTCCTGTGCTGTGGCGGAGCCCCCTCCCCGAACCCACCTCTGTCCAAAGGCGGTGCGCCCCAAAACTGGAAATCGCCTCCTGCCCAGTGACGTCACCTGCTTGCGTGACCCCCCTGCCCTGTCACCATGACATGTCATCCGCCTGCGTGGCCTCCTGCCATTGTACCGCCGAGTCACCTTGCCACTGTACCGCCGAGTCACGCTACCACCGTGTCCCCTGCCGTATTGCCACGTCACCTCCGTACGTGATGACGTCATCATGCTGACGTCATCCTGCCACGTCATCATGCTGACATCATCGCTGACATCACTTGCCGTACGGGGTCTGTCATGCTGACGTCATCATCAGTTTTTGGCGCAAAGGGCGAAAATCGCACTCTGGAGCCCCGGAATCAGTTTCTGAGGCAGTTTTTGATGCGCGATTTGTGCATCGCTGGATAAATTAGGCCAAAATGGGGAATCGTTAGGGAATCTTTTCATCACGCAGCCACCAACAAGCCCGAAAGGCGCCGAATGACCCATTTTTCTTCGTGAAGCTTGCCGAAAGGAGCAGAAGACAGTTCTAAAGGAAACAGAGGCCGAACAACGGCCATTAATTTGTGATTAGACCCATAGCAAAGGAGAAAAGCTACCCAATTCATTTGTCAGAGAGTATCAGAGGAAAGAGAAGCAACAAAGTGTACCAGTTAAATTGTTTAATAGAAACCTTCAGTTCCCAAAGCAAGGTAACATTGAATGGCCGCCAACAAAGTCAAATAAGGCGGTGAAAGCCCGTCCCAGCTCTCAAATCACAAGTTGAAGCATTTAAGGCCACTGAAATACAATGGAGTAGAGACCCATGCACAATTATTGCATAGACAACTGCACCAAGCCACCTAGGACAACACATTTACTCAGTCCCCATACGGCGGCCCTTAGCGCAGCTCAAGATATTTTATGCATTTATTTCTGGATATGATTAGGTTAAAGTAATCATCTTTCTTTTAGACCTGTTTAGGTCAAACTGCAAAAAGCAATTTTGAAGAGTTTTTCCTATATATACCACCCTCTGCATTGTTTCAAGGGTTGGTAAATTGGTATTTTTCACTAGAGACTCGCATTGTATACCTGAAGTTGTTTCTGTAATCAAAGATTGTCGAAAGTTCTGAGAAGAGACTGTTGATGTGTTTTTAATGTTTTTCTAGAGACTGAAGATGGAATTCTTATGCTGCAACCTGATACAATAAGTGCTCCTTACCTCTGTTTACTGTTTATCATTATCTAAATAGCAAAAAGAAAGATTAGCTTAGAATTTGTTTGAATACACTCTATGCTCAATTTCTGTTGTTTCTTTATGTTTTCCTCTGAATGAATTGGTAATGAATATGAATTGCTTCTGGCTCATGTTTACCCCGATTCACCTGTGTGTGCCAATTATCTAGGGATTCTTTACTGCCACTAGGTAGAGCTCTGTTATCTTCCCCTGTTAAGCTGATTGAGGGATTTTTAAATGCCCCTCATTACTTAGCATTCACCCCATCCTTTAAACCTGAAACATTGTTTCATTTGCACCTGCCTTGCTTCATTTTCTCTCTTGGGACCAAGAAAACGCACCAGCAGTCCTCCTTTTCGACTCCACGCCCAATGGTTTGAAATTTCAGACTATGCTCTGCCTCACTACTTGAGAACATCAATTTTCCCACCAAAATCATAACAAAAACCCCTGAACTCAATAGCTAGCCTAAGATCATTTTCAACAAAGCTAAATCCCAAAGAGAGAGCCCTCTCTGATTGCAGGTGGGCTAGAACCTGTAGTCCAAAGTTGGTATGTGGTTACCTCGGCCGTATCCTTTTCCGGAGCTTAAGGACAACCTGAGTGATAACATAATGGCGACTCCACTGGGGAATTTCCTCAGATAGTTTCACGAAGATGGTAAGAAAGCTCCGCTGAGACCATAAATCAAACTTTCCAATTGTTGTTTATCTCTTAAAACTACAGATGAAGCCTGAATGTCAGCCAGGAAGCCTTTGAAACTGTTCTTTGCTTTACATTAACAAGAGTAAATAAATGCTGCTTTAGTCAATCTTCATGCTAGTTTTAAGTTACAAATAAGTTGTCCCAAATTTTAATTAGTCCCTTGTTGAGTACAAAAACATTCCCAGGAAAAATACCAAAAGCAAATTCAGAAGCTGGCTCCTAAGAAAAATCCACGATACACAAGGTCAAATCCAGACCCAGACCCTCCAGCTGTTTTTGAGAACCCTAACATAATCCCAAAAATCCTTAGGAAGCAAGAAAGACAAGAAAATTTTGCTGATTTAAGTCTTGAAACGGCTCACCCAAGCTGTGTTCCAACTCCTGTCAAGGTTTTATTTCATTCAACCCCTGTTTCCCTTTGTTCATCATCCACATCTCATAGCACTCCTTCCACACCTCCATCCGCTGCACATATTCCCACTACCACTACTATTGTTTCCAGCGTTCCAGTTACTCCTGTGATCCCCGTTACCTTAGTCGTTCCACTTATCCCGGCAAATATGGCTAATAGATATGCACCCCTGCAATTGCCCGCTAACGCTGGGGCTTTAACTCAAGAGTACCAATCGAAGATCACATATTTGGATAGTACTGGTCCTTTTACTGCCCTTCATCACACTAAAAAGATGCAAGATTATTTTGAAAACTACGAGATAGATGATGATAGCGTGAGAATGAGAATTTTTGTTCAGAGCTTAACAGGTGATGTAAGAACTTGGTTCAGATCACTTGCTGCTAACTCCATAACCACCCCAGATGAGTTGTACCAATCCTTTACCAACAAATGGGAGAAAAAGAAAGATCCCTTGCACATACTAGCTGAATATGATACAATTAAACGAGGTCCTCAAGAGATTGTTTTTGAGTACTGTGCAAGATTCAATAATGTATATAATGCAATACCATAGAACTTAAGGCCTCCACCCGACCTTGCCTTGTACAAATTTCCAGATGGTTTTGACCCTGATATGGCATACTAGTTAAAAGAAAGAGCTCCTCAGACCCTTGCAGACATGCAAAACATTGTTGTTAGTGTTGAGGCCAACTTAATTGCCAAGAGAAACAGAGCTAGAATGGAAAGAAGAACCACTTTTAAGGAAGAACCCTCAGCCTTTGACCAGAAGCTTGATGCTATTATTAATGGCCTACAAAGGCTGGGAGAGAGAGTAGAAAATGTTGAGAGAAAAGCATCATGGGAAGGACAACAGTCTAATACCATAAGGAACCCAAATTTTAGGAAAACACAGAACACAAATGCTGGTAGGTCTAACCAAGACCATGATATAAGACCCCCTTTTCAAGATAACTATGTTGAAGGATCTACTTCTAGTGAACCCATAGAGGACACTCACATGAACCTGATGGATCTAAAGGGTGAGCATAAAACTTTCCTGTCCCAAGAAGACCAGAATCAACATGACTGTAATGAGTTTCAAACTAAATCTGGTGAGTCTTTTGATTTTAAATAAGGATATGATACTGATGTGTATGAAGTACACAAACAATATAAGCTGAGAACTAGGACCATTGATATTTCTGAACCTAGCAAAACAAAGGATGGCAAACAGCCCAACAAGATTAAAAGCAAGGTTGTCATGACAGAACCAGCTGATATACCTCTTCCAAACCCTCATCAAGTGACTGTAGAAGACATAACAGACCTGCAGCCTTCCAAAGATCAGCCTTTGCCACCTTCTTCCTCGAAAGAAAGCTCGAACAGTGTTCCAAAAGGTCCTCCTGAAACTGTAAAACCGCAAGTAGTCAATCCCCACAACGCTGAAAAACAAGAGCAAACTGCTGATATTTCAAATGAAACAGAAAAAACTGCCCTCATCAACACCAAGACTCCATTGGAAAATCCATTTAATTTAGAGGCAGAAATAGCTAAGTTGAATATATCCATTCCCCTCTCAGAACTTGCCAAACACGATGTATATAGGCAACAGATTCAGAGATCACTTCAAATGCCAGAGGTTAAGGACGATGTAAATGTTTTAGATGACACCCTAGAACTATTGTTTGGCCCAGAGGCTAATGGGAAATCAACACATGGACCTATTCCCCCCTTTTATATCAGCTTGCATATACATGACCAGATTTTGCACAACGCTATGTTTGACTCAGGGGCATCTCACAATCTTATGCCCAAAGCAGTTATGGAAAAACTGAACCTTGAAGTTACAAGACCTTACAAAGATTTATACTCATTTGACTCAAGTCAAGTGAAATGTCTAGGCCTCATCAAAGACCTGTGTGTCTCCTTAGTCCAATATCCAAATAAGACCATCCTCATGGATGTAGTGGTTGCTGACATTCCACCAAAATACGGTATGCTCCTATCAAGATCATGGGGAGCAAAGCTACAAGGATCCCTTCAACTAGACCTCTCATATGCCACCATTTCAGTCTTTGGGCAACCAAAGAGACTGTACAGAGAAACGCTGATGAAATATGTGGTGAGTAGTGAGAGCAAGCCTGAAAATTTTCCCATTTACTCAATCCACTCTGATATGGATTCCTTTATTTTGTTTAATGATGACACGAATTCTCCAACTGGTGATGAGCCTTTGGCTCTAGAACAACAAGAACACATCAATGAAGAATCGACTGCACACACTGACGAAATTGTCACAACAATCAATGCAACCAACATGCAAGAAGAACTTCCCCAAACAGAAAACGCAAATCTGCCCAGTCCTAAGTTGACTGACACTTTAGGCATCAACCACAAGCAGGAAATCACATGGTATTTAGAGTTTGATGGCTCTGTCAACAAGTTAGGAGCAGGGGCAGGTGTCTGGATTCACAATACACATAACAATCATGCAGTAGGTCATGCCTACAGACTAAATTTCAAATGCACAAATAACATGGCCGAGTATGAGGCTCTGCTGTTAGGCCTTAAACTGCTCAAAGCTCTAGGAGCTGTAAAGGTGTCTATTCTAGGAGACTCTGACTTAATCATACAGCAGATGAAAGGAAATTTTGTAACCAATGACAATAGAATGAGAGCCTATAGGACGGCTGCCACTAATATACTCAAGGCGTTCACTGAATTCAAGCTTGATAAAATTTCAAGAGAACATAACATTCATGCACATAGCCTAGCCACCTTTGCAAGCACATGCAAGCTTCCTTTTGACCCAAATCATCACTTCACAGCTGAAATAAAGCATAGGCCCGCTGTCCCAAATAACGTTAAAGATTGGCAAGTGTTCGAAAATGATGCCTAGATTAATAATTTCCTTACCCTTGAGCATGAGTTCTCAAATATTAACATGACATGGATGCTATGAACGACTCCCAACACCAAACAACTGAAAATCAGCAAGATGTAACAGCTGCAACAGCCAAGCAGATCCTGAACCCAACTATTTTTGACAACGAAAACATAGAACAGCTGAAACAAATGCACTTGGAAGAAATTGCCAAAACAGAGGTAGAGATCATTGACTTAAAGGATAACTTTCTGCCTGCTGGCCTAACCCCATTAGAAGACATGTTTGACGCCAATGATGTGCCCAGAAAGCCAAAATTGCAACCCATTAACACTGATATAGAAGAACACAACATTGGGACGGCAGAAAATCCAAAAATGATCAAACTGTCCAAAAATTTGCCACCCGATCAAAAGCCCAAATACATTGACTTGTTCAAAGAGTTCCAAGATGTATTTTCTTGGAGCTATGAGGATTTGAAATCCTATGACACCTCGGTGATCCAACACACAATCCCCTTAAAACCGAACCAGAAACCCTTCAAACAGAAACTTAGAAGAATTAACCCTATGCTTCTTCCACTGATTGAGAAGGAAGTAAAGAGGATGTTTGAAGCAGGAATCATAGCACCCATCAGATTTTCTGAATGGGTATCCAATCTTGTTCCTACAAGAAAAAAGACAGGTGAAATCAGACTTTGTGTAGATCTCAGAAATTTAAACCAAGTCTCCCTAAAAGACCATTACCCTTTGCCTAAAATGGACCACACCTTGCAGAGAGTAGTGGGGTCATCTAGAATCTCTTTGCTAGATGTTTTTTCAGGTTTCAACCAAATACTTGTTCACCCGGACGACCAAGACAAAAAAACTTTTACCACACCCTGGGGAACATTTAAGTATGTGAAGATGCCATTCGGACTTAAAAACGCTGGTGCCACCTTTCAAAGAGAAATGGATATTGCTTTTGCCAAAGAAATACATGACTTCCTAGTTGTCTATCTTGATGACTTGACCCCATTTTCCAAATCTGATGAAGAGCACCTCAAGCATCTTAAGAAAATTTTCATGACATGTAGGAAATATGGCATTTCCTTGAATCCAAAGAAGTCCCTATTTGGCCTAGAAGAAGGCAAGTTACTTGGCCACATTATATCAAAAGATGGGATTAGAATTGACCCTGAAAGAATCCAAGCCATCCTCCAAATTCCATATCCAAGAAACATAAAAGAGCTGCAAACATTCCTTGGAAAGATCAACTTCCTAAGAAGATTTATTCCAAATCTAGCTGAATTAATATGATTGTTAAGCAACATGTTAAAAAAGGATGCCAAGGTAAGATGGTCCCTGGAAACCAAGCAAGCATTTGAAAGTATCAAAGCTACATTAACCCAAACCCCTGTACTCACCAGCCCACAGTTTGAGAAAGATTTTATCATATTTTCGTTTGCATCTGATCACACAATAGCCGCTGTCCTTTTTCAAAAGGATGAATAGGGAGCTGAAAAGCCAATTGCTTTTTTCAGCCGAGCCTTAAAAGACGCCCCTTTGAAGTACCCAATCATGGAAAAGCAGGCCTACGCACTTGTTAAGGCCATCAAGGATTTCAGAGTCTACATTTTGTATTCACACGTGATTTCCTATGTTCCACACGCTGCTGTAAAAGACATATTGAGCCAAGAGGGATTAGAAGGCAAAAGAGGCAAGTGGATTGCAAACATCCTTGAATATGACATAGAAATAAAACCAACCAAGCTGATAAAGGGACAAGGTTTAGCTAAATTGATGTCTGAAACAAACTTTCAAGCCTTAGACATTAACCAACTGGACAATGAACCGGAGCTGGCGACTCCACATATCAGTGAAATATTTCTGCCATGCCCTTGGTACACTGATATTTGCATTGTATTGTTAAATCTGTGTGCTCCCCAAGGGTTGTCCAGGACTAAGAAAAGATTTTTGAAAATGAAGGCTTTAAAGTTTTGTGTTATAGATGGTGCATTATTTTTGAGAAATCATGAAGGTATATTTCTTAATTGTTTAACCATGAATGAAACTAACAATGTCATGAAAGAATTCCATGCAGGTGACTGTGGAGGACATCTATATTGGAAGTCCACCGCTGATAAAATTTTAAGGGTTGGTTTCTATTGGCCCTCTCTTTTTGCAGATGTAAAAAAGTTTGCTGTTTCATGTCACAAATGTCAAATTTTTGAGGGCAAGAGAAAGTTGTTACCCCTGCCCCTTAAACCTATCTCAACAGAAAAACCTTTTCAACAATGGGGTCTTGACTTCATTGGAGAAATCCATCCCTCTTCCTCAGGCCAGCACAAATGGATCCTAACAGCCACTGACTATTTCACCAAGTGGGTTGAAGCCATTCCCTGCAGACAAGCCAATGACACCATCATTATCCAATTCCTTGAGTGAAATATCCTTTCTAGATTTGGCTGCCCTGAGAAAATCATCACTGACAATGCCACTGCCTTTAAGTCCAAAAAGATGATCAATTTTTGCCACAGATTTCATATTACTTTGGGCCACTCTACAGCCTATTACCCTCAAGGTAATGGCTTGGTCGAATCATCTAACAAAATCCTCATCAACATCATAAAGAAAGTGCTCGAAGAAAACAAGAAGAACTGGCACAAAAAGCTGGTGAATGCCCTATGGGCAGACAAACTCTCGAGAAACAGATCCATTGGGATGAGTCCTTATGAGCTAGTATATGGCATGGAGGCCAGGTTTCCTTCATCCCTGGGCATTCCTATTATCAAGCTGCTACAGGAGATTTAAGCTAAACCAAATAACATTCAAAGAAGAATCAATCAGACCATTCATCTTCAGCAAACCAGAGAACAAGTTTACGACGGAGCTCAAATCCTGCAAGAAAAGCTTAAAAAGATGTTTGATAAGAGATCTAAGGCTGAGGATTTCAGTGTTGGTGACAAAGTTCTAAGATGGGACTCAAGAAGAGAAGACAAGGGCAAACATGCCAAGTTTGATTTTTTATGGAAAGGGTCGTTCGTTATTTCTGTTGTTCAGGGAAATAACACATATTTTCTCAAATCTGTAGAGGATAGTTTTGCTGAAGAAGGCCCTGTCAATGGCCGTATGCTGAAACATTACCATGATCCCTTTTAAAGGAAACAATGCAGCCCTGTATATATCTTTCTGTACAGTCTTACTTGTATATATCAGCACTCTGTTTTTATTTTGTATAAGCAGGCCGATTATTTAAGGAACAACAATAAATTTGTGAAGGCACAGCCGATGCAAGTATTCCAGTTTTTAAAGCTCTGTCTCTACACCAGTTTCAAACAAAACAGCAAGAGGAAAAACTGTCACATTACAAGCAATTCATGGTAGAAAAGAAATATTTGCAGTCAAAGGCATGTTCCGACAGCACTGTACATAATCATCAAGCACGCAGAAGAAAGCAGGCGATGCTATACAGTTCACAGTAATTCAGTTGAGGAGGAGATTGTTCATAGTTCAAAGTTTTACATTTTTAGCAGCCAGAACAAATGTTTCCAGTCTACAGCAACCATAGAAGATCAAGGCAGTCTGACCTGTTGTTCTTGGCTTTTCACAAGGAAAAGCCATCCCCAAGTGGAGCCACTTTTAGCCTCCTGTTGCAACAGGGTTTCATTTTTCATGATTGACATTTTTACATGCCAAATATGTCATACTTTGCAGGCTACAGTGTTCCATATTTCCATAGGATGCCATGAAGTGTGCTAGTCCAAACGGCACTGCTGTATTCTAATTTTGATGAGTTGTTCCAGTTTTGAAGGGTTTTCATTTAAAGGAGGTCCAAACAGTCTAATCTTGGCCTCCCTAGGTTTCAATTTCCTGTTTTAGAATATAAAGAATTGATATCTGTCCAAACAGCTTAATCTTCGCAGATTTGTAGTTAGGTAGAGAATCGAAGGGACCCAACTGTTTAATCTGGGCCCTTGGCAGAAATAAGTGTAGATCTAGATAGGAAACATTCAAAAGAAAAATTGTAAATCTGGGTCTGTAAGTCTAAGTGCACCCAAATCAAAAGGAGAAAAAATGTTAGGTGAGCAGGCTGGGTAGGCAGCTGTGAGGTTGTAGAATGATGACTTATGATCAATTTTGTGTTACAAAGTGTTTTATCTTTTCAGATCACAGTTGCAGACAGTTTTTCATCTGGAGGAGCTCAAGCTGGACATCACTAACTCCCCCTTCTTCTAATTCCCCAAGTCACTTACTAATTTCCCCAAAGAGGTCAAGATCTGCTTGATTCCTCTTAGTTTCATCATTTTCCATGTCATTTGTCTTGGTGAAGATCTGCTTCACTCAAGGATTCTTTATTTCTCATCTATAAGTCACTTTTCCCTCGAAAATTAGCCTAAGGTCCCCCACCTTAGCGCCTGCTTATCATCTCCATATTAACTACTAACTCTAGTATATAACTCCCTATCAGTTTTCCCCCTTCCCCTACTAAAATTATATATATAAAACTCCCCTATATAAATATCCCCTCCCTGGAAATATAGCCATATTTCTTCTAAGTCAGGGAAAAAGCAGTCTATCTAGGGCTGTTTTTAGCCCATCCGAGTCATAGCAGGAGTTAGATGACATCTGGTCATGCTAACAACCTCTCCCCTAGCCCTAAAACCCTCAAAAAACCCACTTTGGCGCCCTTACACCAAAGTTTTATTCACAAAAACATGTCCCACCCGCTTATTAACCCCCCAAAACCCACATAAACCATAGTTTTACCCCCGTCGCACCGTATTAAAATTGGAATATTCCGTGTATATTCCCGCCCCTTATCCCTCCACCGTATCGTCCTACCCGCCAACCATTAGATCGCCCACCCCATAGATCTACAGTGGGCGGGCCTTCCTCTCCCCCAACGCGCCCGAAGGATAGCGTCCGGGAGATGGGCGGTATTGTCGCCGTACTCCCGCCACGCATCACCTCCTGGGCTGTGGCGGAGCCCCCTCCCCCGAAACCACCTCTGTCCAAAGGCGGTGCACCACAAAACCGGAAATCGCCTCCTGCCCAATGACGTCACCTGCTTGCGTCACCCCCCTGCCCTGTCACCATGACACGTCATCCGCCTGCGTGGCCTCCTGCCACTGTACCGCCGAGTCACCCTGCCACTGTACCGTCGAGTCACCCTACCACCGTTTCCCCTGCCGTACTGCCACGTCACCTCCATACGTGATGACGTCATCATGCTGACGTCATCCTGCCATGTCATCATGCTAACATCATCGCTGACGTCACCCGCCATACGAGGTCCGTCATGCTGATGTCATCATCAGTTTTTGGCGCAAAGGGCAGTTTTTGATGCGTGATTTGCGCTAGCTAGATAAATTAGGCCAAAATGGGGAATCTTTTCATCACGCAGCCCCCAGCAAGCCCGAAAGGTGCCGAATGACCCATTTTTCTTCGCGAAGCTTGCCGAAAGGAGCAGAAGACAGTTCTAAAGGAAACAGAGGCCGAACAACGGCCATTAATTTGTGATTAGACCCACAACAAAGGAGAAAAGCGACCCAATTCATTTTTCACAGAGTATTAGAGGAAAGAGAAGCAGCAAAGTGTACCAGTTAAATTGTTTAATAGAAACCTTCAGTTCCCAAAGCAAGGTAACATTGAATGGTCGCCAACAAAGTCAAATCAGGCAGTGAAAGCCCGTCCCAGCTCTCAAATCACAAGTTGAAGCATTTAAGGCCACTAAACTACAATGGAGCAGAAACCCATGCACAGTTATTGCAGAGACAACTGCACCAAGCCACCAAGGACAACACATTTACTTAGTCCCCATACAGCAGCCCTCAGCGCAGCTCAAGATATTTTATGCATTTATTTCTGGATAGGATTAGGTTAAAGTAATCATCTTTCTTTCAGACCTATTTAGGTCAAACTGTAAAAAGCAATTTTGAAATTTTTTTCCTATATATACCACCCTCTGCATTGTTTCAAGGGTTGGTAAATTGGTATTTTTCACTAGAGACTCGCACTGTATACCTGAAGTTGTTTCTGTAATCAAATATTGCCGAAAGTTCTGAGAAGAGACTGCTGATATGTTTTTAATGTTTTTCTGGAGACTGAAGATGGAATTCTTGTGCTGCAAACTGATACAATAAGTGCTCCTTACCTCTGTTTACTGTTTATCATTATCTAAATAGTAGAAAGAAAGATTAGCTTAGAATTTGTTTGAATACACTCTATGCTCAATTTCTGATGTTTCTTTATGTTTTCCTATGAATGAATTGGTAATGAATATGAATTCCTTCTGGCTCATGTTTACCCCGATTCACCTGTGTGTGCCAATTATCTAGGGATTCTTTACTGCCCCTAGGTAGAGCTCTGTTATCTTCCCTTGTTAAGCTAATTGAGGGATTCTTAAATGCCCCTCATTACTTAGCATTCATCCCATCCTTTAAACCTGAAACATTGTTTCATTTGCAACTACCTTGCTTCATTTCCTCTCTTGGGACCAAGAAAACGCACCAGCAGTCCTCCTTTTCGACTCCACGCCCAATGGTTTGAAATTTCAGACTATGCTCTGGCTCACTACCTGAGAACATCAATTTTCCCACCAAAATCAGAACAAAAACCCCTGAACTCAATAGCTAGCCTAAGGTCATTTTCAACAAAGCTAAATCCCAAAGAGAGATCCCTCTCTGATTGCAGGTGGGCTAGAACCTGCAGTCCAAAGTTGGTTTGTGGTTACCTCGGCCGTATCCTTTTCCGGAGCTTAAGGACAACCTGAGTGATAACATTCCTCTTAGATTCTTTTCTTTTCCTACTCTTCCCTCTCCTGCTTTCTCTTGAGTTCTTCATCTTGCTTATGCTTCCTCTCAAGTTCTTCCTTCTCTCGCCTCTTATTTTCTTCTTCCTCCCAGGCCCTTCGTTCCTCTTCTTCCTTTTTTGGTTGTTCTTCCTCTTGTTACTTTCTTCTCCTTTCCTCTTCCTGTTGTTTCTATTGAAGGTCCCTAGGCTATTGATCTTCTTATTTATGCGACTGCCTTAGCTCTTCTTCCATTTTCCTCTTCAATTATTTCTTTTTCCTGGCTAAGGTCGTGTTTCTTTCTTCTGGAGTTTCATTATCCTCATCTTCCTCCTACTCACTTGGAAGGTCTTTTGATTCTTCTCCTTCATGCCTTTTTAGTTTTCCTCCTAGCTTTTGTTTCTCCTTTTTTCTCTTGAGCAAGGTTGACGTAGCTTGTATGCTTATGTTTTCCCATGATTTCTCAACTTGCTCGTCCTCCTTTTCCTGTTTCTCACTTGGACCTAATTCTCTGACCACATTGTACCAATTATTGACTTTATCTTCGTGACACTATTTTTTATGTGGGCATGACCACTTAAAGTTTGATTTCTTATAGTGTGCTACTACCATCCCCTTGGGGGCATACCTTTGGTGACTTAGGGTTACAAAGTAAAATCCCTTCATCTCCTCAGCCTTTCCTTCTACCTCCTTAGAGCTCTCAATGGTATAATCTCCAATAGTGAAAGGGAAGGTGGGCCAAGGCTTTTTCTTGCCTTTATTCAATGTGTTTGAGAACCCTGTTGTCATTTGGTAACATGCTTCCTGCAGTAGTAATTTATTTGTGATGAACATGCAGAGTGAGTGAGGAGGCTTATATGAGTCGAAGACTCTAATGAAAGTGCCCTCCAGGATGGGAAACCAGTGTGCCACTCTGATAATCGTCTCCATAGCTCTCTTAGACATGAAAGGGGGCTTCTCTCTGAAGAGACACTGATACAAAATGGCGATGAATGATTCAAAGGCATACTCATGCACACTTTTATAGCTCGGGTCCCAAAATAACTTATAATGTAGGTGCACGAGATCTAACACATTCATTGTCCAGTTATAGATCCAATAGTCAAAATGACATCTTGCACACATAATGTCTAATAGGTATGATGACATATTAGCATTTTGATGGCTAATCTGCCTCCAAATTCTTTGTTGCATGTATATCAATTTTCAATGTTGAAGGAAGAATGCTTGCCCAGTTGAATATTGTGCCCATGGTGGCGATAATGTACATGATAGGGACTCACGTTTTGAGGAAGGTATCAATATTAAGACTCTCGTATAATCGATTCATCATTGTAGCCAAGAGTTGGTAGACATTTTGTAGCCCTTATGTCCTGTATACTTGGTCAACCTTTACCCGGAACTTAGAAGGGTCTTACCACCACTTGGTATTAAAGGTATATTCCCTCTCCGACAACCTATAATAAGCGGTGATATATGTGGAAGAAATAGCTACAAAGGCCTAGCCTGTGTGGCTCCTTATCACCCACTTATCTGTGTCAGTATTCTGCATGATCCAGTCGATGATCTTTACACAAGGGAAAATAGGAGGATGTGCAACCACTTTTTGGAGCCATGACCTCAATGTTAAGGTATATTTTGAAGTCTTCCTGGTCTTGAGGGATGTCCTTCTTAGAAAACTCAGAATATAGGTTGAACCACAAGATTTTGGTGGCCCTGTTGATATTGCATGCAATGTCCTGGTAGATAGGAGGTAGTGGTCCTTGGTAGCTTTCCTAGACACTACTCTCAGTGCTCTTATGAGAAGACTTAACCACTGGAGGGGCCATTTCTCTAGAGAATGAATAAATCGAAATGTAATCGTGGTCATTGTCACTTGACATGTCAAAAAAATAATCCCACGATGAGAGAGGCAACATGAATTACATAAAACATAAAATCAAATCACAAGCAAGGCTTCAAAACACAGGGAAAAGTCTTGGGCCAGAGTTCAGCTTAGAGTGAGGTCATTGGGTCACACAACATAAAAGGTCAGAAAAAGGGGATTGCCAAATCAACGACTAAGCAACTTGGGCTAACTTGGTCACAGACCTGAATAGGTTGCAAGGTCATTGGGTCGCACGGTCGTAGGAAAGAAGAGGTTGTTGGGTTGCAGGGATGAAGAGGTCACTAGGTCACGAGAACAAAAAGGTCGCAAGGTCGCATATTTCAACCTATCACACATTTTAGTCATGCAACATGTTCTTCATGGAAGCTTAGCGGAGAAAAAAAGGCTTCAAATGAGGATTTAGGCCTTACTAGATCCTAGAAAACCTAAGAGACTGAGAGTCAAAGAGCAATGAGCATGAGTATGGTTTGGTTTCCTGGGAAAAGGATAGCTAAATGGGAGAATGCTAGACTTGAGGGTTTCCAGGGAAGAATGGATTTTGAGAAATCACTGAAGGAGGGATAAAAACCCTGACCATCAGGGAAGGGGTAGGGTTGACATGCAAAGAAGGACAAGTGGCATAGAAAAGTCATTACAGAGGAGAGGAAGGGACACCTACCTAGAGGGAGTGACGCGCCTTGTTCAATCACCCAGTCTCTTTATTGCTCGAGTGCTCTAGTGAATCAGATGAATGGGAAAAAAGGGTGAGTGGTATAATTAGAAATAGTCACACGTGCGGGGCCTCAAGAGGTTGCCAAGGCACAGACCATTCTAGGTCGCAAAGTATGCGCCTAAGTCTCTCGTGACTTAGAGACCTAGAAACCTCTAAGGCTGAGGTCACAGAGTCGCATGACAAGAGGGGTCACGAATCCTGAGGTTGGGATTGATACTGTGTCACAGCCTAACAACCTCAAAGCTATAGGTCACATAGACGTAAGTCAGTGGGGGCGTCATGAAATTTTAAGTTAGAAACCTAACTACTATGCGACCTTGTGACTTCACTTGGTGAGAGTGTGACTTTGGAAAAAGGGAGGTCGTAGGTCACTATTTTTAACTTAATGAGAGCCCATTTTGTGTGACTAGTGACCTAGGTAGAAGATGACTTTAAGTCCTACAAACTTGTATTTTTCAGGGGCCCAAAGGGAACTTGACTTACTGCTAGGATGCAGAGGCAAGATTGAGATGTAGGTGGAAGCTACAAGCTTAGTTCAGGGAGTCCTAAAATTTTGAAAGGGAAGAAATTTTGGGGGGTTACTGCAACGATTACAATAGTTGGTGATTCACTAGTAGAACCTTGGTATCTCTTCTCGCCCTTGATTTAGGATGCAACAAATATTTGTGAGTGTGTCATTCCATAATCATAGGTCCCACTAACGTCTCCATGTTACCCTTAGTATTGATCAGAAGTTCACTAGTACTTTTACTTAACTTGTTAATCACACAGACCAAAGATGTTCTCAACAAATCGAAATAGGGGTTCGGATAATAATATGAGCTATAAATATTTTCAGTATTGTGGTTGTAGGTCTGTAGTTTTGCTCCACTACCAACGAGGTTGGATGGTACCCTGACGAAGTCACTACCTAGAAATCACAAACATTGCTCCTCTATAAGTGAGCCTAGACATTATGACGGTGGAGTTGTTGGATTACCTCTCTGCACAAGAAGCCTTTCTCAATCCTTTACCCCTTATTTAACTTTATTTAGGTACTCATTGGCACTTATTTATTGGGAATTTATTTTCTTGGGCAGATGAGGGATACTGACTTATTTTACTTGCAACCCATGCTACAAAAATAACAATTAAAAATTTCTTTCTTTTTACAATATACAAGAATCAAGTGTACGTTTCACATTTATGAAGACCGAACCTAGTTACACTGTTGGGTCCCTATAATACTAGTGATTACCCCATTACTATTGTAGTTATACCCCTTATTTATATTCTTGTGCCCCTATTACCCCCATATTGTTATTTCTGTGCCCCATAGAATCCCTCTATTGTTATTTTTGTGGCTTTATATTATTATTGTTAGGTCGACTGGATTATATTGTGACTCCTTAGACTCCTATATATAGAAAGGAGGTTTTGTCATTTGAATCATCCAAGAATTGTTCATTTATGTAATGTAAAGGAGGTTTCCCCCTCGAAGAGGCTGAATTCTAAGGCGTTGATATTTCTTTTCTATCTTTTCTTGAGCTGGTTTCATAACATTTGGTATCAGAGCTTTGGATTCTAGGGTTTCGCTGCTCCAAACAGGTCATCGTGTCATTTTCAGTATAACTTTTTTTTCTGTGACGTTTCAAAAGTCGCAAAAAAAACCCATTTGACAAGAAATCGCGCTGAACCTTGGGTCCGAATTTCAGATCTTTTCGCGCGATATTTGCGGAGATATGCTCTGAGGAAGTTGGTCTTTTTACAGACTCTTGAATTACATTCAAAACAGGTGACCTAGGGAAAATCGTCATAACTTTCTCTCTGGGGATCGGATTGAAATTTCGTAAGAAGGTACAAAAAGAGGACGGACTGTAGTTTCGTGTGTGCATGTTTCAGATCCAAAGATCGAAAGTTGTATACGTGGCACTTAATACAAGTTCACTCTTCTGGAAAGGTCTATAATCAGGTCATCTTGGGAGATTGTGCATAACTCTTTCTTGGAGAATCCAATTTGGATCAGACTGGTGGCATTGGAAAGAGGACACAGAGAGTTACTATAGGTCACAATTTTAGAACTAGATGATTGGAAAGTACAAAGATGCATCAGAGGAAATATCAAGCTCCTACAAAGTGAAAAAAGGTGTGTAGATTTTTTTAAATTTTTGCTTAAGCTTGGTTTGAAAATTTATTTTGAAGGAATTCAAAGGGCATAGTAGAGCATTATTATCGGTAACTGATGCCCCGAGGAAAGAAAATGCAAACACCTAGTAAGGAACCTGAAATCTCTAGCATGACTCATGAAGAAGAGGAAGAAATGCAACATGATATATCAAAATTACAAGACCAAGTGCAACAACTGTCCCTTGCACAAAAAGGAACATAATCTAAGATGGATGGTTTAAATAAAGATGTAGAAGCTAAGATGGATGGTTTAAAGAAAGGTGTAGAAGCTAAGATGGATGGCATGGAAGCTAAGGTGAATGGCATGGATGCTAAAATTGATGGCATGGATGATAAGATGGAAGTATTGAAGATAAATATGAATAAGTTGCTACAAGAAATGGTCACTAAGGGTGAAAGAGTACTAAAGGAAACTCATGATGAGAACAAAAGAAATGTTAATCATGATTCCATAGACTCTAATGTTGGATCGAAGACTCACCATGTTCCAAAAATTGATATGAGGAAGTTTGATGGCAAGGATCCCGCCACATGGATATTACAGATGGAGCAATTCTTCGATCTCAATAATGTGCAAAACACACAAAAGGTACGTATGGAAACTTTATATTTGGAACCAAATCAGTTTGTATGGTATCAATGGCTTTTCTCTCGTAAACAGTTTATCACTTGGGCAATTTTTACGGAAGAATTGATAGCACATTATGAGGATACAAAAAGCAACACTTTTTTTAGCCAATTGATAAGTCTCAAACAAAAGGGTTCAATAATGGAGCACATTTAGGAGTTCCAAAAATTGAACATAAGGGTAAAAGATATTCCAGAGGAGCATAGGATTGATTTGTTCATAGGGTCTTTAAAGGATAATATCCAACATGATGTGCGCCTTTGGGAACCTGATTCATTAAAGAAGGCATTCAGGTTAGCAAGAAAAATGGAAAGCAAAATTATAGCAACTAGGAAGCATACCATTCACAACTATAAAGAAGGAAGTGTTGTTGCCCATAGTCTTCCACAACCTACAAGGTTGACACCACAACAATTGGAAGAAAAAAGAGTAAAAGGGCTTTGTTACAATTGTGATAGCAAATACACAAAAGGTCATAAGTGTGATGAGAAGAAATTATTCTACATAGATTGTGAAGAGGAAGAAGAAAAGGAGAAAGAAAGGTCAAAAGAAGAGGATATATTCCAGGAACAAAGCCTAGATGAAGAACAAATAAATCCGACCATATCTTGTAATGCATTGGCGGGAATTACCACTCCTCAAACCATCAAGATAGAAGGACAAATCAAGAAGAAAAAGGTAATAGTGTTGATTGATTCAGGAAGCACCCACAATTTTATTCATTGTAGGGTAGCAAAAGAATTGAATTGCTTCCTATATCCAGCACCAGAGTGTCAAGTGATGATTGCAAATGGAGGAACAATAAATTGTTCTGGAAAGTGCCATAATATCAAGCTATCCATGGGAGAATATGTATTGACTAGCCCAATGCTTTCCATTCCAATGGGAGGTGCTGATGTTGTACTAGGAGTCCAATGGCTACAATCCTTGGGTACAATAGCTTTTAATTTTCAAGAACTTTTCATGAAATTTTCTGTGGAAGGAAAGGAAGTTGAATTAAGGGGTATTGCAGGGAAACCAGGAAAGATAATCAGCTCTAATGGCATGACAAAGCTTCTAAAAAAGGAGCAAAGAGGTGTAATTGCACAATTATGTTCGCTAGATGTTTCCACATTGGAATCATCTATTTCTCCAGATCTCCAAAAAGTCCTGGACAATCATTCCAAGGTATTTGAGACTCCCAAAGGTCTCCCACCTATGCGTGATCATGATCACGCTATTCATCTGATTCCAGGAAGTGTTCCTCCAAACATCAGGCTGTATAGATATCCATATGTCCAAAAAAGTGAAATTGAACGTATGGTTGCAGAAATGCTAGAGGCTAGTATAATTCAACCGAGTCAAAGTTCTTTCTCAGCTCCAGTAGTATTGGTGCACAAGAAGGATGGATCATGGCGCATGTGTCCAGATTATAGGGAGCTCAACAAGCTCACTATTAAAGATAAGTTCCCCATTCCTGTCATTGATGAATTACTGGATGAATTGCATGGATCAATTTACTTCACCAAGTTGGATCTTCGTTCGGGATATCATCAAATCAGAATGAAGATTGAAGAAATTCCGAAAACGGCATTTAGAACTCATGAGGGTCATTATGAATTTTTGGTCATGCCTTTTGGCCTTACCAATGCACCTAAACATTTCAAGGTTTGATGAATTCAATTTTCAAACCATTCCTTAGAAAATTTGTGTTAGTATTTTTTGATGATATACTAATCTACAACAAGTCTTGGAAGGATCATGTTGAACATGTTGACAAGGTGCTACAACTATTGGAGGAGAAACAATTATATGCAAAAAGATCCAAATGTTTCTTTGGAGTCCAGGAGGTGGAATATTTGGGTCATATTGTATCTCATGAAGGAGTTAAGGTAGACCCTAGCAAAATTAAAGCCATTAAGGAATGGAAAATCCCCACATCCATAAAGCATCTGCGAGGATTTCTTGGGTTGACAGGGTATTATCGCACGTTCGTTAAGAATTATGGGAGAATAGCAGCACCTCTAACAACATTATTGTTATAGACATTTTTGTGCCTTACAGCATGAAGCATGAAATGTCGATAATCTAAGGGATCCAAAGTCCATAAACATGTTGTTCCTACCCCTAGAGGAACAAGGTCAGCAAACCACAGCACTGAAAATCAGTTCTCCACCTGAAAACACTCAAAAACAAGCTAATTCAGGATCATGTCAACTGCTCCACTGAGCATCTGCGCTGAATGTCAACTGCTCCACTCTGTACCTGTGCTGAATGTCAAATCTAATGAAGGCTACCTGCGCTGGGCGAGATTGGCCAAGTGGCACAATCATTCTGCAAGGTGTCAAATGCCCAGGAAGCTTCCAAAATGACACTTGGATCAGGGAATTCGCCTTGTGATGAGTAAGAGGATCTAGATCTCCAAGTGGAAGCAAGAAACTCCAAGTGGACTCAAGAACTGAAGTATAACTGAAGTGGGAGAGGACACTAGTCAGCTTCATGCCAAGCTCAAGCTGACTCATCCTTTCTCCAAAACTCCTATATATAGAGCTCTCTCATGAGGTCTAAGGAGGCTGGAATCTTGTGAATGTAAGGAAGTGCTGTTGGTTTGAGTATAGAACTATTGGGTGATTGCTTTGAAGGAGGTGAAGAGGAGATTTCTTTCTGCTAGGAGGTGTTGCTGGATTGGGCCTCTTATGGTTGTAACACTCTCAGAACTTTACTTCTTCCATTAATAAAGCATTTGAGGTTCTTCTATATGCATGTGTCATTGTGGCGTATTGATGCTTGTATATTTGATTTATTCTAATCCTTGAATCAATTATGGATGTATGCTTCTTGTAGTTTCCTTTTCTTGTGCTTTTGCAGGATCTTTGTGTAGCTGGGCCAGTGAAAGAGCAAGGAGCTGGGAACAAGCAGCAAAGAGGGAAGATTGGATCAACCATTAGTGGAAGATAACGGTTAGTGGATCTCTTTCTCCTCTCTCTTACATCTCATAAAGAAGTAATCTTGAATAGCTTTGCATTCGGTTGTTGCTGAGGTACTATCATCCTTAGAGTGGGATAGGGTCATTCCGTATTGGATACTTTTCCCAACAACAAATTGGCGACTCCGCTGGGGATCGTATCTTGTTGGTTGTTTGTGTTTTTGCTATTCATTTCATAAACAAAGGGAGTACCGAATTGAACTGTATTTGAATCTTTCAAATGCAAAGTAGAGGGCAGCTACTCTAGCTCAGTTTCTGGGCAAGTTTATGATTTGAAGAGCTGATCCACAAGGACTCTAATAAGCTCTTAGTGATAGCTTTTCATCCTCCTTTTCATCCCTTAGTGTGTCCTTGACTGATAGCTTCTGATTTGACCAAAAACTGTGAATTTTTTAGCAATCTGTGACCCGAAAACCAAGAGAAACGAAAGTTTCGTTCTTCAGTGGAGGCTGTGTGAAGGCTGTCTGCATTTCAGCGCAGTTCCCGAAGGGGCTACCTGTGCTGAAGGTCAAACTGCCTGTGTACCACCTGCGCTGGACCAGTCTTGCCTTGTGCTACTGGGGTTTCCTGCTGTTTCTTGCCCTGTTTTCACTCTTGTTTTTTGCTGCCTGTTACCAGTCAATGTGCCTATCTGAAATCAACTTTCCTTACCGCTATTCCACCTCGGTTGTATAAAGAAACTGTGTTTGTTCTTTGCGTATTTCTTATGCCATTTACAGTTTCCCATAACGAAAGTGAACTAGTCTTGCTGTGGCCTCTTAGATCTAGACCTGTGATTAAGTGTCGTTTTGATCTTAAGAGTTAGTTTGTTTGCTGTTCATAGCTGTTTGAGCTTTACTTTCGTCATATGGTTTGAATTTATGTATTTCTAGTGTCGAAACAAGTAAATCTTAAGGTGTCTTTTTATTTTGGACAAGCTTGTTTGCTTTCACTTGAAATTGAATTCGAAATTATACAACAGCTTTCTTTTTGTATTACGCCAACATTAAAGAAAGAGAAAAGAAATACTTGCATTGTGCATGTGCATTATGACAGCTTGCATGTTGATTTAGGAAAAAGTGCATTAGTGTGTGCTTTATGATCCGTGTGAAAAGATGTTATCTTTCTTTTCCCTCAGTAGTTAAGATTTTCAAAGTTGAAAGATTGAAAAGCTTGCTTATCATCTTAGACTGCATTTAGGAGTGTTATCATACATCTCGTGGTGATCCATAAAGGCAAACTGCTAAACAAGATCAACCTTAAAATAAATTGAATTTACATAACAACGCATTGAAACATAACGCAAACACATAGAGGTCTAAGCTAGAGACGTGTTCCGGCGTCGTTAAACGTGATATCTTAGCGTGATATCTTAGCGTTGAGTGGTTGGGTGATTCCTCCACGGTGAAGCAATAATTATCAATACGGACTTGTGCTCCCACGTACCGTCGCGTATATATTGGGAGACCCCTATAGGAACAAAGCCTTTATCCAATAGGAAACCGTGTCGGCCGCCCTACTGATCGCAATGCAGTGAACACAACATTCACGAAGATCGACCACTCGTACCGTAAAACGTATTCTGTGGTTTTGCGAAAAGTTTGGCACACCCTCTGCCTAGAACTCCAGAGCAGTTTCTTTTGGCCTTTTTCAAACTCTATAACTGAAAAAGTCCATCCGAGCATTTGTCACTTCGGGCTCGTTAAAACATCGAAGGAGACTAGAGTCATCTTTAGCTTTTTCTCGACTCTTAAAAAGTGAAAAAGCAAGTTGTGTCTAAGCGTCGTTATAAAATTTATTTTAAATGGAACATAATCACCTCCTATTCCCGCGTTGATCTTAGGTTGAGAACATGGAACGCCCCAACCAAGGAATTCCACATGATGGAAATCCTAGTCCATTCTCCTCTTGGGGAGAAGTTGGTGCACCCCAGATGGCCACATTGTCGCTTCCAGGACTGACAATTGGCCTACCTATTTGGCTGTTCTCAACCAATGTAGTTCAGACCACCATGGTTCCTAAACAGTCGAGTCAACAGTTAGATGAGTCTAGAGCTGCCCACCAGCCTTCCACTTCCTATAACTCTTCCTCTAATCGTTCATCTTCGCGAGGTAGAGCCGGCAAAAGCCAAGCTCCCATGGAGAAGAAGGAAAATAAGAAGAAGGAGAAGAAGAAGAAGGAGCCTAAGGCGCCTGGGGGAAAGCAAAAGACATCTGACAAAAATCCACACACAGCACAGACTGGGCCTAAATCGCCATGTGTCATATGTAGAGGAGACCACTTCCATAGAGATTGTCCCTGTATTCCCCGGATACTAAGGGACTGGTCACCTCGTTTGCACAATTCGGGAGAATCAACCTCTGATAGCCATGTTGAATGCTTACCGTCAACCAGTGAAAGTGAAGGTTCAAGACAAAGAGGGGGAGTGAGATTCCCCTGCAAACTGTGTAAAGGCGATCACGCCATCCACCGTTGTCCCTTCTTAGACGAAGCGAAGAGAGTTTTGGAAGATCGTCCGGTTTCACCGTTGAAACTTCCTCCTGGATACAAAAAACTCGTGCCAAGTCCTTCGTTGGTTGAAAATACAGCTGGCCTGCTCAAGTGGTCAGCTGAAGCGTCAGTCATTGAAAATGAACCTACTGAATCCAGACCAGACGAAAGTCTAAAGGTCGATACGGCAGTTGACCCGGTTCTTCCTTCAGAGGTTTCATCCTCAAATGACACCGTCACTGAAGATTCGTCTTCAAATGACACCCTCACTGAAGAGAATAGGGATGACACCATCCAGATTCTTTTCATCGCCACAGATTCTGATGAGCATCAGGGCAATGCGCCCATTCCTTTATCGCAGGAAGGAACATCGTCAGGGTCATATCCGGCCGTGTATTCGGTCGCACCGCCAAGCAACCTGGTTGTGTCCTTTGATTGGAACCAACTAGGCAGACCCTGGTTGCCAACCAGTATACCATTCAGAATCATAGTCCAAATTTACAGGATGGTAATGGCTGGAACTATCATTGATGAAGGGGCATCTGTGAGTATCCTTTCCTCTATTGCTTGGAAAGCACTGGGTTCCCCAGAGCTTTTGCCTGAGATAAGAAATCTCTCGGGTTTTGATAAAGGAACCAGTTGACCATTAGGGATCCTCCCCAATGTACCTGTTACGTTGAAAGGGAAGACCGTTCAGATGGACGTGATGGTCGTTCAAGGACCCTTGGATTATAACCTACTCCTTGGACGAGACTATATATATTGCATGGGAGCTGTAGTCTCCTCACTCTTTAGAGTAATGTGTTTTCCACACGAAGGAAGAATGGTCAAGCTCGTAGACCAACTTTCATTTCCAGGATCACGCATCGCAAATAGTCACATACCAACCCTCAATGGTCTATTCACCCAAGGAATGTCTCCACCCTCAGTCCTCCTTCCCGATGAGTGCGAGTGATTCAGAAAGATGGGACTGGAACCCAGGGGGCATGCATCCTGGTCTGCTTCGGGCAGAGGAAACCTTGGGTATAAGGTAGAATTTCCGCGAAAGAATATGACTAGTCCGTACCCCGTCCGTATTTGGAAGAGGGGTTGTTCTGGAAGAGGATTCTTTTGTCAAAGTTACGTGTTTGACAACAGTCATTCACCCTTATCTATTTCGGTAGACATTGCCGAGGAAGTCTTCAGTTTAAAAGATTAACAGAACAATCTTTGGGTAACCTGAAAGAGGTCAGCCTCACCCTTTAAAACAAATGTTTTGACGGATAAGTAGGGGCAGCCTTGAAATTCTACTTTATACCTGGGGGCATGCAAACCTTTTGGAGTGCAAGCTAGGAGCAGTTATTTATCTATTTTTTGGGATTAGCCGTTGCCGAACTTGCATAAAGAAAGGATGAGAGGGAGCAAAGCTTAGTGAAGATGAAGCTCTATAAAAAATAGAGATCTCACAGGAGACATTTCTTATCTTATGACTGGTATATCGAGCAGTTTTATCATAAAGTTCATGCTCGTTAAAAAATAAACGCAAGATCCGAGCAGTTTTAACGCGGTCTTCATGCTCGTTAAAAAATAAATAAAAGCAGTAAGCAATGTTTCCCCCATAGTTTAAGCTCATTTTTATCTAAAAAAAGAACCTATTCCGGTAAATAACCATTGTGATCGTAAATTTATTAGCCATAAAAAGCCTTGGTCGTGTTTGCACTTGCCACCTCCATTCCATTTGGCCGATCGTTCACCCCCATATGATTGTTTACCCATTTTGAGGAACAGCTGCGAAGAGTGATTTCACTTAGCCATCCTTGTGACACTGCCGTAATTGGAAAATTCCAACCTGTACCTGGAATCTGCTGCTATCCCTGTTTATCACTCGTTCCTCAAAAGACGAGTCTTCTTTGAGCTCTTTTCAATTGACTCGTAAAATATGAAAAGTTTGCCGAGTTTTGGCCTTCCAGCTCGTTAAAATGACCGAAAGAGCTATCCCTCCTCTAGATTTTAATCTTTTTGGACCTGAGGGATTATTGCACAAAAAGGTCGAGCGCTTGTTTTATTCGGCTCGTTAAAGTTATCGAAAACTCATCCCTTCTGTATTGTTTTATACTTTTTCAGACTTAAGGGATTAGATGACGAAAAAGGAATTTTAGAGTTAACTTTCTGTACCTTTTTAGACTCTCTAAAAATGAAAAGGACCGAGTTTTCCTTGTCGTTAGACTCGTTAAAATGATTAAATAGCGACAAACTTGTCTTTAGACGAGAACGAGTTTCCCTATCGCTAGGCTCGTTAAAACATAGCGATGGGCTTGCCCGAAGGGGAGGTTATAGAACAAGCATATGTTATCCTCCTCAAGCTTGACAAAAATAAAGAGGTACTGGTCAGAAATGACTGGGGAAAAATTGGGAGAACCTCAAAGCTTTAATGGTAGCAAGTCGCTCTTGAACATGACACTTTGTCCTCTGTATCACATCGGGTTGGGTTGTTTCATTCATCGGTCTCATCACCATGGTCCTCGCCAAACCATCCACATTTGGGGTAATGCTACCGATCCATAACATCAGTGTCGTTATATGTTCAAGAGATGTGTTCAGAAAGAGTCAACCGTGTCCCATCCACTGCCATACATTATCCTTCATCCACCCATGATCGCCACCCTGAATCATATTTCACAGATTGTTTTCACCTCCACTAAAATCATTAGCTCCGTTCCGTGTCATTGATGTGGGATTCATTAAGGCCCTCCTTTGACGGATCGCTTCTTGTCGACTTCAGCTCATTATCCAGGAAGTTGATCTAGGAACAAACCCCCCAGTACTTTGAAGCTTGCATGCCTCAATGGCAAGTTTCTCACTTCCGGCGACAGGTATACATCAATGACCTTCGACCAGAAGATTTTGCGTGGTGTTCGACGCCAAGTCCTTTATTCACACCACATGAATTGTACTGCAGTACCTTGAGGGTCATTGTCATTATTGGTGATTCCTCTCGCGCTTGTTAACGGTTTACATCATTGACCGGTAATCAAGCGATGTCGTTCCATGTTCGACTTCAGCGCAATTTTCACATGGATCGACTTGTACTTAGAGTGAAGATCGAACGAGTTTGAAGACCCCGGATCTAGTTTCATCCATCCGGGCTGCGATATATATTCAGGAAATATAAAGACATTTGTTATGTACATCATTGCAGCAGATGATCATCCTACTCAAAGGATGATAATTTCAGCAGAGAATTATCAGTCTACCATCAGACGATCGTCTGTTCTATGTACCAAAATGAATTTATAAAGCTGAGCATGGGAATGCCCGCCTCAGCTAGATCATGAAAGCAGAATGAAAAATAATGTATTGTATTGTATTTTATTACAGGGCACCTCTCAGCGATTGAATGAACTTCGGATCCTCCTGATAAAGCATTTCACCCGATAAACGACCTCATACTTTAGGGGGCAACTGTTATAGACATTTTTGTGCCTTACAGCATGAAGCATGAAATGTCGATAATCTAAGGGATCCAAAGTCCCTAAACATGTTGTTCCTAACCCTAGAGGAACAAGGTCAGCAAACCACAACACTGAAAATCAGTTCTCCACCTAAAAACACTCAAAAACAAGCTAATTCAGGATCATGTCAACTGCTCCACTGAGCATCTGCGCTGAATGTCAACTGCTCCACTCTGTACCTGCGCTGAATGTCAAATCTAATTAAGGCTACCTGCGCTGGGCGAGATTGGCCAAGTGGCACAGTCATTCTGCAAGGTGTCAAATGCCCAGGAAGCTTCCAAAATGACACTTGGATCAGGGAATTCGCCTTGTGATGAGTAAGAGGATCTAGATCTCCAAGTGGAAGCAAGATATTCCAAGTGGACTCAAGAACTGAAGTATAACTGAAGTGGGAGAGGACACTAGTCAGCTTCATGCCAAGCTCAAGCTGACTCATCCTTTCTCCAAAACTCCTATATATAGAGCTCTCTCATGAGGTCTAAGGAGGCTGGAATCTTGTGAATGTAAGGAAGTGCTGTTGGTTTGAGTATAGAACTATTGGGTGATTGCTTTGAAGGAGGTGAAGAGGAGATTTCTTTCTGCTGGGAGGTGTTGCTGGATTGGGCCTCTTATGGTTGTAACACTCTCAGAACTTTACTTCTTCCATTAATAAAGCATTTGAGGTTCTTCTATATGCATGTGTCTCTGTGGCGTATTGATGCTTGTATATTTGATTTATTCTAATCCTTGAATCAATTATGGATGTATGCTTCTTGTAGTTTCCTTTTCTTGTGCTTTTGCAGGATCTTTGTGTAGCTGGGCCAGTGAAAGAGCAAGGAGCTGGGAACAAGCAGCAAAGAGGGAAGATTGGATCAACCATTAGCGGAAGATAACGGTTAGTGGATCTCTTTCTCCTCTCTCTTACATCTCATAAAGAAGTAATCTTGAATAGCTTTACATTCGGTTGTTGCTGAGGTACTATCACCCTTAGAGTGGGATAGGGTCATTCTGTATTGGATACTTTTCCCAACAACAATTATTGAAGAAAGATTCATTTTCATGGATTCCGGAAGCAACAAAGGCCTTTAAACATCTTAAAGAGGCAATGTGCCAAGCACCAGTCTTAGCTGCACCGGACTTCACAAAAACCTTTATTGTGGAATGTGATGCTTCAGGAAATGGAATTGGTGATGTTCTAATGCAAGATGAAAGACCCATTGCTTTTGAAAGTCGTCCAATCAAGGGAAAGTTTTTAAGCAAAGCTATTTATGAGAAGGAAATGTTGGCAATACTCCATGCACTTAAGAAATGGCGACCCTACCTAATGGGAAGACACTTCAAGGTAAAAACGGATCATGATAGCCTTAAATACTTTTTAGAACAAATATTATCCTCTGAAGAGCAACAAAAGTGGGTCACAAAGATGTTGGGTTATGACTTTGAAATCATCTACAAAAAAAGGGAAGCAAAATGTGGTGGCAGATGCACTCTCAAGAAAGGATGAGGATATGGAAGCATTGTTGTGTGCCATTTCTATTATCCAACCAGATTGGATAAACGAAGCAAAGGAGGAATGGAAGAATGACGAAGAAGTGTGGGCACTTATTCAAAAGCTACAACAAGATTCCAGTACTTCTAATACATTTAGCTGGCAAAATGATTTGTTATGGTAAAAAGATCGCTTATATCTCTGTAAGAATTCCCAGCTAAAAGAAAAGATTCTTATGGAATTGCACACTTCTCCCTTAGGAGGGCACTCAGGATTTTTAAAAACTTACCACAGGGTTAAGAAGGAATTTTTTTGGGATGGCCTTAAATCAGATATTCAAAAGTTTGTGGCGGAATGTTTGGTTTGCCAAAAAAATAAAGTTAAACAATTAAGACACCGGGTCTATTACAAACTTTATCCATTCCAAGCCAACATTGGGAGGAGGTTTCAATGGATTTTATCACAGGTTTACCCAAGTCTGAGGGAAAGAGTGTCATCATGGTGGTAGTTGACAGACTTACCAAGTATGCACACTTTTGTGCATTATCACATCCTTTTAAAGCCAGTACAGTTTCTACTGCATTTATGGAAACAGTTCAAAAGCTACATGGAAACCCAAAGATTATTGTAAGTGACAGAGATCCCATTTTCACTGGAAATTTTTGGACAGAATTATTTTCTTGTCTTGGTACTCAGTTAGCTCATAGCTCATATTATCATCCTCAATCTGATGGGCAAACTGAGATAGTAAACAAATGTTTGGAAGGATATCTTCGTTGCTTTGTATCTGATAAACAAACACAATGGGTCAAATGGGTGCCTCTGGCTGAATGGTGGCATAACACTTCCTTCCATATAGCAACAAAAATGACCCCATTTATGGCACTTTATGGGTACCAACCACCATCAATCACATCATATTTAAGAGAAAATTCTAAGGTTCAGGCAGTGGAACATCACATCGAACATCAACAACAAGTCCTCCAACTCTTAAAGGATAACCTCGTGTTGGCACAAAATAGAATGAAACAACAAGCAGATCAACATCGCAGTGAAAGAAGTTTTGATGTAGGTGATTGGGTATTCCTACGGCTACAACCATATAAGCAAATGTCCCTAAAGCAAGCTAAGAAGGATAATAAATTATCACCAAAGTATTAAGGTCCGTACAAGGTGTTAGAAAAGATTGGTACTATGGCATACAAATTGGAGCTTCCTGCAGCTTCTCGATTACACCCAGTTTTCCATGTTTCATGTTTAAAGAAGGTTATAGGCGACAAGCTCCCAGTTCAAACAATATTGCCAGAACTTGACGAGGAAGGAAAAATTATATTGGAACCGGAAGCAGTCACAGAAACAAGAACTCGACAGCTACGAAATCGATCAATTTCAGAGTATCTCATCAAGTGGAAGAACTTATCTGCTAAAGATTCCACATGGGAGGATGAGAATTTTATGCAGAAGTATCCAGAACTGCTCAAGCGTTGAGGACAACACTTTTTTGAAGGAGAGGGGCATGTTGGGTCCCTATAATACTAGTGATTACCCCATTACTATTGTAGTTATACCCCTTATTTATATTGTTGTGCCCCTATTACCCCCATATTGTTATTTCTGTGCCCCATAGAATCCCTCTATTGTTATTTTTGTGGCTTTATATTATTATTGTTAGGTCGGCTGGATTATATTGTGATTCCTTAGACTCCTATATATAGAAAGGAGGTTTTGTCATTTGAATCATCCAAGAATTGTTCATTTATGTAATGTAAAGGAGGTTGCCCCCTCGAAGAGGCTGAATTCTAAGGCGTTGATCTTTCTTTTCTATCTTTTCTTGAGCTGGTTTCATAACATACACATTTCAACATTGTTCAACTATTCAAATTAATGCACCAACATCATTTAATATAAATAATTATTATAAATGTTTGAAAATTTAAAAATTATTAAAAAAATGTATTCTATTGAAGTTGATTTATAAAATTTTGGATAAATCAAATTTTATGGAAATTAGCTTCGATGCACTTTAAATTTAGATCTACCAACCACTGATAGGGATCACGACTTAAAATGAATCTTATTTGGTACTTTTTCATTCCATAATGGATCTATTCAAGCCTTTAAATAGACTTCATCATAACAAACAACTTGGACAAATACCATGGGCTATGCAATAACATGGGATTGTAAACCACCATCGATAAACCCATCAAATGACTAACTAAAAATTATCTTAATAATTATTGAGTCAACATAACATAACATAACATTACATAACGTTTTACAATAGAATGCCTCTCGACACAATAAATCATAACAATAAATTTTCCAAAACTATCACATTAATTATCAATGTTTATTTTAAAACCATCATAGATTCATCTTAACCAAGGATCTTTCAAGCGCCAAGAAGGATCAATTATCTTGATTTGCAAACCTATTTTATAGTGAAAAAATTGAAAAAGAGTTTGCACCTCAAGAGATTTAATCCCTCTTTAAAATGGATCTATACTGGTTCTATATATAAATATAGCATGTGTAATTTTTCTTTATTTAAATTGCATTTTGAATGTATAAATGGATAAAATGCCCTGAAAGTCCACTTGGGCACTTGGATTATGTAGACTACAACACTTAAATTCGCAATTCCAACAAGTCGTTGCTAGATTTTAGACAAAATTTACTAAAAAGATACCTAGTCCAAAATAATGAGATTACTTGAAATGTTTTAACCATATATATATATGGACATTGAAATATTTTAATGACCCACATTGAATCTTTTTAATACTTTTATTTTTAAATGTTAAATATCAATTTTATATTAAGAATGGAATGAATTCAAATTTCCCTTTTAACACAAAGTAATTAAATTATTTTATTTTTAATCACTTTTTCCATTTGGGCATTGAAATAGTTTAATATGGTCAACACACATATTGTCTCTCTCTATATAAGCATATATGGAGTTGATATTGAAATATATTAGTTAATATGAATATTCAAATAGTTTATTTAGTTATATTGAAATATTTATAAGATAAATATAACTGTGCATTTATTTATTTAACGCTTAATTACTTTATATCTCTAAAGTTAATATAAATAATGTTATTTAAAAAAAATATCAGAATAGTTATTTATGGCTAAAAGAGTGAAAAGTGAAATATTTTTACCACGTCTCCTTCATATTATGTTATAATATTAACAATGAAAGTGAGCATAATAAGAGTGTGATTATTGATTTTTATAATGTTTTTAATTAAAATTAACCAAATATGTATATTCATCTATGTTTTTAGAGTCGACATTGTTTGTTTATATATATATATATATATATATATATATATATATATATATATATATATATATATATATAGGGACATGTGTCAACTCGAGAATGAGCATGGATGAAATTACATATCACCCTCAAACTGGGCTCTAGAATATGCCTATTAGAGCAATAATAATAATAATAACAACAACAATAATAGTAGTAGTAGTAATTAAGATTATTATTATTTTTTAGAAAATATCAATGCATTTTTACATTAGACATAAAAATATGTGATTTGTGGGGATTTACCTTAAAGGAAATCATAGTTACAACTAGTTGAAAATCACTAAGTGTTATCGGGAAAACTTGTGTCCATTCAGAGCTGCTAGTCCCACTAAGACGGGTAGCTATCTTAGAAACAAACAAACTAAAGTCACTTGTGTTTTCCCTTATGAGAGATAGATGAGAGAGAAGCAGAGAGTGCCAACCTCAGTCTTTCGCTAGTCTTCTTGCTCGTTTCCTCTCTCCCCTGATAGAGCTTTCACCACTCCTTTCTCACTTATCCCGCTTTAAAGAACACCTGTAGAGTCAAGGCAACAAAATACCATCAAAGCATAGAGATCTATAACCATAAACAATGTAGGATCAGATGTACGTTAACCATACAAATGCATATACAAATACAAGATTCAGAGATATACAAGCGTATGGAGGAAAACTCAAATAGCTTTATTGATAGAAGTAGTAGAAGAGAGGATTACAACCAAGTTGTCTGATCCAACATCATCCTCCCAGCATGAAAGCCCTCTTCACCTCATACAAAGCAAGATCACCCAACAATGTCTTCAAAGAGAAACCAACAACACTTCCTTGCAAATTACAAAATTCCAGCCCCTGGATCTCTAGGATGAGGGATCCATATATAGATGTTTACAAGAGAGTGAGTCAACTTCTGGGATTTTGATTAGTGTCATTTGACTGATAGTTCTTGATTCCACTTGGAGATTTCAGATCTCTTACTCATCCCTGGGCGAATTCAGAGAGGCAAGTGTCATATGAGCAGTTTCTAGAAGATTCTCTGGGCTTCCACCTAGAAAACTACTTCTGCCATTTGTCTGCTCTCGCTCATCGCACCCTACGGAAGGGTTTTCCAGTATGCATCACACTCCCCGTGTGTAATAGGTGAGATGCATCGCACCCTATGCATGGAACAGTCTGTATGGTCCAGCTTTGACCAGTTCTTAGTAGTTTTTTATGGAGAACTTCTGGGAGATGATGTAATCAGATGACCTTGTTCCTTTATGGTATGAAACAACACTTTTAGGGGTTTAGAAGCCCTTGGTTTATGGACATATGTGATTGGGGTTGCAGTGCCCAAATATTTCTATAACACTAAGCTTTTCCAAAACATTGATAACAAAACTTCCATAAAATGAGTTATTAAACAAGGTCATAACTAGAAATAATTGCCTATAGTGTTTCATGTTATTTATGAAACTTAGAAAACAAGCAAATTAGATATCAAGTATTTGACGGTTGAGCATTATCCTCCAAACACTTCGACAAATAGATTGGTCTCCTTGTTCTTTTCTTGTGTAGTCCTTGATGGTTGTGGGTCTTCATTTAAAAATATAGGGTTAGCTGAAGTCCCCCTTAGAAGTTTGAGAACTTGAGTCCCCTAAGAAGATCAAGAACCCTCTGTCTGCTTTCAATTATCTACTTCCTCAACAATCTATGAAACAAAAATTTCAATCCCAAACACCACTTTGCGCATAGCCTCAAAATTTCCTTCAAAAATTTTGATTATGTGAAGGATATATTGTTGTTCCTCCTTATTTTCTTCTAGAGATTGAGAAATTAGTGTTTTGATAGTTTAATGAACCTTTACTATCTTGAATAATTTGGTCTCTTGAGTGTTGGAATAAAACTAGTCTTTCACCCACCCCTTAACTTCATCTAGAATTTGAACCTTAGAGAGGGTCTATCTTTTAGCATGGGTGACCTTCTTTGACTCTTCTAATTCTTGCTCCTCATATGGGGTGTTCAAGATGCGATGTGTTGGGGGGTAGGATACCATCGTCCCATTATGCCACATGCCAGTGGGATGTGGAAACATGCTCCCATAACTATTTATGCATGCGCATGCAAAGGGCACATGGGAGCCTCCTGATCCACCTCTCAACGAAGCACAATAAAATATTCTCAGGAACCACAATGGGAGAATAATGGAAATACATAAAGATCGATTCATAAACAAATATGATGTGGATACCTGATCACTTAGTGAGCCTATCATTTAGTATTAGCTTCATTAATATGGAATTCAATAGATACTAAGTGGCAAGGAGCAATTTCAAAACTTTTATAGGAGGAATAGTTTTAAATCATTCCTATCATTGCTCACTAACTGGTGTGGAGTCACATGGCACTGACGTGGGGAAGAGACTCCTTTAACTTTCCCATGGTAGGGGTTTCTTATTTATTCTATCATAGTGGATATCTCTCATTCCTCTCCTGCAATTTTTCTGGTTTCTATTTTGGGTCTTAGTTCAATCAAGTATCTCCTTTGGGGGGTTGCATAGGGAAAGCAAGCACATATGTCTTGTCCCCCCCATTAATCCAACTTAATTCCTGTATTTTTTCGATTTTTCAAGCATTTTGGACGGGCTCATGGAAGAAACAACCTATATTGATGCAACCTTTTTAGTTGTTCTTTGAGCTTCTAGGAAAACAAACTACAGGAGGAATTAGGGGCAAGAGACACATGTTTAATTTTCCCCATCTCCCACAACGAACATTTAAAAAAAATGTAGCTTCAGTGTTGTCTATCATTCTAGGAAAAGTATTGGAGATAGGTTCATCCCTGAGAGTGGGTCTCCCCATAGTCACAAAGTCAACAAATTGAGAGGAGAAAAGAGATTATGGCATCATCTAGTGGAAGAGGCCATAATTGTCTATGAAACTACCAAGAGTTTAGGTATTCCTTCAGAGAACAACTCCAAGCCAAGGGGGGTTTTTTTTTACAAATGCACCCAAAACGTGTCTGAGGGGCCCATTATGCCACGTCAGAGAACCTGATTATGCCATGGGAAGCATACTATAAGGAAAGGGGGCATAATTGATCTCAACTAAGAGTTGAAAATTCATTAGCATGATATAGAGAACCGACTTCATCATTAGTCCAAGAGGAAATAGCACAGGAAGAGAGGGAACTGACAGACAAGATACATACCCTCACGGTTTTTGAAGTATTGGCGGAACTAGTTGATTAGGTTCCAAATGCAGGGAATACTAGAGGATGTTATAATCAATACATGTCTAATGTGGACATTTATTAGTATTTAAAGTTCCTCCTATACAGTATTCTGGTGGATGAAAATCAGAGTAGGGGAGATGTTCTTTTGTCTTTGGAGTAGATGTCATGACACATGGAAACAATGGGTCAAAGTTTGGGATGTATTGAGAAGCACATGGGCATCCCTCCTAAAACAAATTGTTGCCTAGGAAACAACAAGGAGCCCATTATATTCGAAGCCATTAGTTCAAATAACTCAGTTTAAATGTCTTGTAGTTTCTTTATTTTAAACTCTTTTACATTTTAGTTATGTAATTTTTAATTTAAAAATGGCCTAGGAGGCCCAACAAATAGTGTAGGAATTTTGGTATTAGGAATTATGGATAATACCTTATCTTTTGCAATTTTGAAGAAGTTATGTATCTGGTCTGGTCTTCCTAGTAGCATACAAGAACAGGGTTTAGATAATTAGAAAGGAAACCTATGTTCTTAGGAAATACAAAATCATTTACGTCACGAAGAAGATTTTTCTACTTCTTTCGTAGTGGTAACAAAAAAATTATTTTTAAATTATTTCTTAATTTTCCATTTATCTCTCATTTCTTTGGAGGAGTGAATGAGATGCCCAAAAGTCGAGGCTTGTACAAAGGTTTCATTGGTCTTCACTTTGTGAGCCCCCCATTCTTGCTAGAGCTTCAAAACATCCTTCTAGGCAATAAAACCAAACAAAAGGGACTCGAGAAATAGAGGACACGACACCACAAACTCAAGGGAGAATGAGCAAGGGAAATGGAACCAAATGGATGGGAAGAATTCCTTAATGACCATCCAAGCTTGACCCCGAAATTGATACTAGAAAATAGGGGAAGACAACCTCCCTCATACTAAACCAAGGAAGCAATCCACAACAACCAAAATAACAATAAATAAAACAAAGACGAGGTATCTAGAAGAAAATCAAGGATAAACCCCTTAGCAACCCAAAGCTTAAGACAACCTTTTTCCTCCACTCGTTCCTTTGTTGGATTGGGTAAATATAAGCTATAAGCAAGTGAACATTTGAAACGCACCCCATTCCACTAAAAAACATCCTCAAACTAACAATTCCCAATTCTTCCACATCAAATTATCATCACATAATTTATTGTTTATACTTCATCACCTCAAGATACTCTTACTATGACCAACCCAAAGATTACTTTAATGTATTAGTGCCATGAAAATTTGTCATAAATTATCATGTTAATAACTCGTGTGGAAGAGTTCATACTCCTCGCTATAATCTCCCTCCCTTGTTGGTCCATCGAAATATCCTTGTTAACACCTTGACAAAACCCAAGTGTATGATAAATAAGAGGTTTGAGTGGTTGTGGCTCCACTCGTTAACACCTCCATAAGTGACTAAATATAAATATTAATAATTTTTTTAATAAACAATTTAAAATAATAAATAAATATAATAATTATTAATAAATTAAAATTGTAGTTAAGGAAACATTAATCTTACCATATTATCAATTCCAATAAAACATAATCTCACTTCAAAATTAAAATCAATATTGATTCATTTTTATTTTTATAAAGGAAATTGAGATTTGTTATTAAGGAAAGTATTAAAATCAATATTGATTCATTTTTATTTTTATAAAGGAAATTGAGATTTGTTATTAAGGAAGGTGGGTCACGAAGTGTTTCCTTTTCTTTGTAACTAAAGAACCAAGAATCTTAACGTATCACATAATTGAAACGAAGTATTCATAATAAAAAATTAACTCACCTCTTTGACAATTTCAATGGTTGGACGAGTTTGTGGTCAATTTCAATGGTCAAAAAACACTGTCGCCCAAGGAATGAGACGGGATTTTGTTCTTCCAACATACATGTGATATTTTAGATTTGTAATTTGTGGTCGGTTCACACATCAATTACATCAATAATAAGTTGCACATGTGTACACTGATAGACCACGAGGGTTGAGGAGTTAAGATTGATATTATCAAACCATTAAATGAGATGTGTAATCATAGAGCTTTTCATGGGTGAGAATAACCATATTTGGTGCTAATGAAGATATTGTAATTGGAGAAAAGCAAGACCAATGATAATAACATTGGGGATAGGCTAGTAGGTGGCAACAAGAGAAAAACAAGACGAATGATAGCAACATCTAGGATAGGGGAGCGGATTGTAATGTACCCCGAATTAGTTGTGGCTTGTTTCTTGTTGGGTAGGTTTTCATTTTTTGGTAAGAATTATAGAGAATTGTGAGGGGTTAAAAATAAATTGAGAAGTAAATTTTTGGTATTTAAAAAGTCAAGGTTAAGATGAATTTATGATAAAAATTGAAAATTGTTAAAATTAATATTTTTTTAAGGAAATATGAATGTTAATTTAAAATAAGATTATTAATTGTATTGTGGTATAATTTTTGTTTTTATTGTTATCACTAATTAATGAAAGTAAAATTTCATATTTTGTTTATATTTATGTCTTCGCATAACTTCATCCACATACGCTCCCCCCTCAACTTTTTCCGAATAATCTCCTCAGCACAATCACCTCCACAAATGCTTCTTTCGCTCACACTTCCTCTACACAAACAGCTCCACACAACTTCCTCCACACACACTTCCTCAACATAGCCACCTCTGCACATGCTTCCTGATATAGTTGAGTGATCCAATTAAAAACACCGCAAAGGAGTGTGATGTGACAACCTTAGGTGAGTTCAAAAGCGACCATAAACATTTTGAATTTCACTGATAAGGGTATCTGTAACATATGTCTTCGTCGCTTCGAACCTGAATGCATCTTCAAAGCTACCAAATGCTATCTCCACACGCCCCATCTCTGCATAGTGAAAGCTCCGTACAAGTAAAGCTCCGCACAAGTCTAGTAGTTCAACGAGTAGCTCATATTTGTACATCTCGTGTGTTAATTTGCCATGAACATATGAAAAGCTCTTGATAGCTAACTATCCCATTTAAAAAAAAAATCGTAATAAAATTGTTTGACATAACATATATGTATAACATATTATAATATAAAATAGCTTGAAAATAAACAATTTTTTTTATTTCAATTCTATTAGTCTTGATTATCATGAAATATGTGCGGAGATTTTTGCATAGTGAAAGATCCACACAAGTCTAGAAATTCAACTCTAGCGGAATAATGAACACGTTAATTGGACACGAATAGCTCGTAGATTAACAGGAAATATATGTTATGTGCTATTTTTTAAAATTATCAAACTAAAAATGAATACATGGTGCATTGCAATTGGTTTGTATATATTTTGTGCTATCTAACCATGAACATATGAAAAGCTAGGTGTAAAGGATCCCAAAGGACCTGAACTACATATTGACATATCTTAATTGGAAGCAGTTGTATGCCTTTGTTGCTTTTCTCTTTTACATATTTTCTGCTATGCTTAGCATATGTCTATGTCTTTGTTGAATTTGCCTTGTATTACTTTGGTGCTTTCTTTGTCACTAATGCTGCTTATTAAACTTGGTGAGCTGAAGAAAGTACTAGCTCTCTAATGAGATTTCCAACTATAGGCTATGGAACATAAGTATTAGACCTTCAAAAAAGGTGGCAACTTCGGGACCCTTTGATCGTTCTAACAACAAAGCCATAAGTACCAAATTACTGATTTGAACCAACAAATTCAGTAACATTATCTTGTCCAACATCCCTTCTATTTCAAGAGTCATCATAGCTTGTTGGAGATTGGTACCCATCCATCAGAGGTGAAAGCAAAGGCATAAGTAGCATTAGTGTCATTTGAACAAGTGAAAGGACCAAAGGGTTCATCTTGAGAATTTGGAAGAGCCTCACTTGGAACCCCTATAAGGATGATGCATATATGACCTGTTAGAGTCAGTATTTACATACTGCCATTAGTGATCAAAAGTGCTATTTTATATCATATTAGTGTTCCATGTTGAAATATTTATCATTCCACCTAGGTCATCATGTAAAAATTTACTCACTGATGGTAGCCCAAGTTGAAACCCCATCCCCTCTCAAAAATCAAAATTTTCTGGCCCACCTTCATGTGTCTTGTTGAGCATACATTGACTATAAAAGCTCATTTCATCATGTTTTGTGTCAGTTAAGTCCACCTGAAGTCCAGTCATTCAAGGTCCCATTAGGTCACTAGGTTTTATTTTTCAAGGTACAATAAAACACCATTTCACTGCATAAGGGCAACAAAGTATGAGAGATAAGCAAATAAAATCTCTTTTTAAGTTAAATAAGGGTTTACAAGCATGTAAACATGGTTGATAAAATTCCAATTTGGATTTTAAGAAAGAAATTCATTCCAGTTTGTAATTTTATTTTAAAAAATAGAGATGTAATCCTATTTTTTATATTTATGTAATTTCATGTCATTATATGTAATAAGTAATTTTTCTCAAGCTGACAACTTAGTTTGAAAATGCCAAAAGACCAAAAGTAAAAGGTCAAAATATGCCAATGTATACCAAGTGATCAATTTATACAAGAAATGGTCAAATGTAAAGATATAGTTTCCAACGGTAAATTGAATGACAAAAGAAAGAATGTGGGTCCCAAGGCCCAAAACATCAATTTCATCAAGTATAAAAGCCACCAAGACATCAAAAGCAAACCCATTTGCACTCCAAAAGATCAAGCTCACACTCCCTTGGCTAAAAAAATCGGTTTTGCAGGCTCAGAGGAGAGAAATTTATTAGTGTTGCGCTCAGAGGTCAGGCGCTGCACTTAGAAGCTAGGTGTTGCACTTAGAGATCTGGGTGTTTTGTTTTTCAACACTGGCGTTGTGCTTCTGGGTTAGGTGCTGCACTTTTGCCCAGCAAGCCTCAAAAGTGCCAAAAACACCTCCAACTCCTCTCAAAGCTCCTCAAGAGTGGGTTTTCCTCCTCTATCAAGTAAGTAACCCTCTCTTCCACTCATTTTCTCTCCCAAATCACATTTTTTCTTGGTGTTTGAAATCCTAAGTAAAATTGGTCCCTAGGCAAGGGACAAAACACTAAGTTTACTCCTATCTTAAAAATTGATGCCTGCAACCCATGCAATCCCTTCTCACATCATTTTTGAGACCATCCCAACCCCTACACTATCTTTCCTTAGTCCCTAAATGCTTTTCCTACAAAGCCCTATGACCTAGGTTTCTAAAAAAAATTCCTAGGGACCCTCTATCCTAAAACCAATAAGTTAATTCTCATTTCCAACTCCAAGGTAAGGTATGGTTACTGATTTGAAATTGATACTAGAAAATAGGGGAAGACAACCTCCCTCATACTAAACCAAGGAAGCACTCCACAACAACCAAAATAACAATAAATAAAACAAAGACGAGGTATCTAGAAGAAAATCAAGGATAAAACCCCTTAGCAACCCAAAGCTTAAGACAACCCTTTTCCTCCACTCATTCTTTTGTTGGATTGAGTAAATATGAGCTATAAGCAAGTCAACATTTGAAAAGCACCCCATCCCACTAAAAGACATCCTCAAACTAACAATTCCCAACTCCTTCGCATCAAATTATCATCACATAATTCGTTGTTTATACTTCATCACCTCAAGATACTCTTACTATGACCAACCCAAAGATTACTTTAATGTATTAGTGCCATGAAAATTTGTCATAAATTATCATGTTAATAGCTGGTGTGGAAGAGTTCATACTCCTCGCTATAATCTCCTTCCATCTCCTTCCATCCCTGGTTGGCCCATCAAAATATCCTTGTTAACACTTTGACAAAACTCAAATGCAGGATAAATAAGAGGTTTGAGTGGTTGTGGCTCCACTCGTTAACACCCCCACAAGTGACTAAATATAAATATAAATAAATTTTTTAATAAACCATTTAAAATAATAAATAAATATAATAATTATTAATAAATTAAAATTGTAGTGAGGGAAACATTAATCTTACCCTATTATCAATTCCAATAAAACATAATCTCACTTCAAAATTAAAATCAATATTGATTCATTTTTATTTTTATAAAGGAAATTGAGATTTGTTATTAAGGAAAGTGGGTTACGAAGTGTTTCCTTTTCTTTGTAACTAAAGAACCAAGAATCTTAACCTCTCACATAATTGAAACGAAGTATTCATAATAAAAAATTAACTCACCTCCTTGACAATTTCAATGGTCAAAAACACTGGTGCCCAAGGAATGAGACAGGATTTTGTTCTTCCAACATACACGTGATATTTTAGATTTGTAATTTGTGGTCTTAAGAGCTTGGACGATGAATGAGGTCGGTTCACACATCAATTACATCAATAATAAGTTGCACATGTGTACACTGATAGACCACGAGGGTTGAGGAGTTAAGATTGATATTATCAAACCATTAAATGAGATGTGTAATCATAGAGCTTTCATTGGTGAGAATAACCATATTTGGTGATAATGAAGATATTGTAATTGGAGAAAAGCAAGACCAATGATAATAACCTCCGGGGATAGGCTAGTGGGTGGCAAATTATAGTTTGGTATAATAAGAGAAAAACAAGACAAATGATAACAACATCTGGGGATAGGGTAGCGGATTGTAATGTTCCCCGAATTAATTGTGGCTTGTAATGTACCCCGAATTAATTGTGGCTTGTTTCTTGTTAGGTAGGTTTTCATTTTCAGGTAAGAATTATAGAGAATTGAGAGGGGTTAAAAATAAATTAAGAAGTAAATTTTTGGTATTTAAAAAATCGAGGTTAATATGAATTTATTATTAAAATTAAAAATGGTTAAAATTAATATTTTTTTAAGGAAATATGAATGTTAATTTCAAATAAGATTATTAATTGCAATGTAGTATAATTCTTGTTTTTATTGCTATCATTAATTAATGAAAGGAAAATTTCACATTTTGTTTATATTTATGTCTTCGCATAATTTCATCCACATATGCTTCCCCACTCAACTTTTTCCACACAACCTCCTCAGCACAATCACCTCCACACACACTTCTTTCGCTCACACTTCCTCTACACAAACACTTCCACACAACTTCCTCCACACACACTTCCTCCACATAGCCACCTCTGCACACGCTTCTCGATATAGTTGAGTGATCCAATTAAAAACACCGCGAAGGAGTGTGATGTGACAGCCTTAGGCGAGTTCGAAAGCGATCATAAACGTTTTTAATTTCACTCATAAGGGTATCTGTAACATATGTCTTCGTCGCTTCGAACATGAATGCATCTTCAATGCTACCAAATGCTATCTCCATGCGCCCCATCTCTGCATAGTGAAATCTCCACACAAGTAAAGCTTCGCACAAGTCTACTAGTTCAACGAGTAGCTCGTATTTGTACATCTCGTGTGTTAATTCGCCATGAACATATGAAAAGCTCTTGAAAGCTAACTATCCCATTTAAAAAAAAATCGCAATAAAATTGTTTGACATAACATAAATGTGTAACATATCATAATATAAAATAGCTTGAAAATAAACAAATTATTTTTTATTTCAATTCTATTAGTCTTGATTATCATGAAATATGTGTGGAGCTTTCCGCACAGTGAAAGATCCACACAAGTCTAGAAATTCAACTCTAGTGGAATAATGAACACGTTAATTGGACACGAGTAGCTCATAGGTTAACATGAAATATATGTTATGTGATATTTTTTAAAATTATCAAACTAAAAATGAATACATGGTGCATTGCAATTGGTTTGTATAACTTTTGTGCTAACTAACCATGAACATATGAAAAGCTATGTGTAAAGGATCCCAAAGGACCTGAACTACATATTGGCATATCTCAATTGGAAGCAGTTTTATGCCTTTGTTGCTTTTCTCTTTTACATATTCGCTGCTATGCTTAGCGTATGTCTATGTCTTTGTTGAATTTGCCTTGTATTACTTTGGTTCTTTCTTTGTCACTAATGCTGCTTATTAAACTCGGTGAGCTGATGAAACTACTAGGTCTATAACGAGATTTGCAACTACAGGCTATGGAACATAAGTATTAGACCTTCAAAAAAGGTGGCAACTTCGGGACCCTTTGAGATCATTCTAACAACAAAACCAGAAGTACCAAATTACTGATTTGAACCAACAAATTCACTAACATTATCTTGTCCAACATCCCTTATATTTCAAGAGTCATCATAGCTTGTTGGAGATTGGTACCCATCCATCAGAGGTGAAAACAAAGGCATAAGTAGCATTAGTGTCATTTGAACAAGTGAAAGGACCAAAGGGTTCATCTTGAAAATTTGGAAGAGCCTCGTCTGGAACCCCTATAAGGATGATGCATATATGACCTGTTAGAGTCAGTGTTTGCATACTGCCATCAGTGATCAAAAGTCCTCTTTTATATCATATTAGTGTCCCATGTTGAAATATTTATCATTCCACCTAGGTCATCATGTAAAAATTTACTCACTGATGGTAGCCCAAGTTGAAAGCCCATCCCCTCTCAAAAATAAAAATTTGCTGGCCCACCTTCATGTGTCTTGTTGAGCATAGATTGACTATAAAAGCTCATTTCATCATGTTTTGTGTTAGTTAGGTCCACCTGAAGTCCAGTCATTCAAGGTCCCATTAGGTCACTAGGTTTTATTTTTCAAGGTACAATAAAACACCATTTCATTGCATAAGGCCAACAAAGTATGAGAGAGAAGCAAATAAAATCCTTTTTTCAGTTAAATAAGGGTTTACAAGCATGTAAACATGGTTGCTAAAATTCCAATTTGGATTTTAAGAAAGAAATTCATTCCAGTTTGTAATTTTATTTTAAAAAATAGAGATGTAATCCTATTTTTTATATTTATGTAATTTCATGTCATTATATGTAATAAGTGACTTTTCTCAAGCTGTCAACTCAGTTCCAAAATGCCAAAAGACCAAAAGTCAAAGGTCAAAGTATGCCAATGTATACCAAGTGATCAATTTGTACAAGAAAGGGTCAAATGTAAAGATATAGTTTCCAAAGGTAAATTGAATGACAAAGGAAAGAAAGTGGGTCCCAAGGCCCAAAACATCAATTTCATCAAGTATAAAAGCCACCAAGGCATCAAAAGCAAACCCATTTTCACTCCCAAAGATTGAGCTCACACTCCCTTGGCTAAAAAAATCGGTTTTGCAGGCTCAGAGGAGAAAACTTTCTTGGCGCTACGCTTAGAGGTCATAAGCTACACTTAGAAGCCAAGCGTTGCACTTAGAGATATGGGTGTTGTGTTTTTCTACACTGGTGCTGCGCTTCTGGGTTAGGCGCTGCACTTTTGCCTATCAAGCCTCAAGAGTGCCAAAAACCCTTCCAACTCCTCTCAAAGCTCGTCAAGGGTGAGCTTTCCTCCTCTATCAAGTAAGTAACCCTCTCTTCCACTCATTTTCTCTCCCAAATCACATTTTTTCTTTGTGTTTGAAATCCTAAGTAAAATTGGTCCCTAGGAAAGGGACAAAACCCTAAGTTTACTCCTATCTTAAAAATTGATGCCTACAATCCATGCAATCCCTTCTCACATCACTGTTGAGACCATCCCAACCCCTACACTATCTTTCCTTAGTCCCTAAATACTTTTCCTACAAAACCCTAAGACCTAGGTTTCTAAAAAAAATACCTAGGGGTCCTCTATCCTAAAACCTGTAAATTAATTCTCATTTCCAACTCCCTTCACATTCTCACCCCTCATCACCTCCCACAGTTCCATAACCCACCTCTCATCTCCCCAAATTTTGTAGTCCTATCCCCATTCCCTAGACCTATTCCCACCTCCCATTCTCACTTACCTTATCACTAGAATCTCTTGAGCAAACATTATGGAGGAAGACAGAGATTATATGGAGGAAGAAGACACACAAGAAGAAGAAGACAAAGAATAGAGGAGGCCACAAAAAGGAGGCAGAATCCTAAGGTTGGAGCCCACTAGCATCAAAGAACTTATGGCTTCACGAATGGCAGCCTCATGTTTTCAGTATGTGGGTTGCCTTGACTTTTGCAGATTGATTGAAAGAGTTTAGCATCACCCAGTTTTGACCAAACTCTTTGCATCACACCTTAAAGAAAATCAAGTAACCCTAGCAGGAGTGGCTTTCACTTTGACTATTGCTACCATTGTTGCTACCATAAGGATTCCAAATATGGGTGAGAAGTGGTTTAAATCAAAGGATGTGGAGGATCAGTATTATGAACCATTTATCAAACCATTGTATAGGAATGAAAAGAGGAAGGTGTTCCCTTTCACTTACCTTCTAAATAGGTATTCTCCCTTGATGAAAATCATCATGAAGTACTTATCTTGCGACGGTAGGATTTCTAGGATCTATACTTATCACATTAGATTGCTTATGCACTTCACAAGGGTCAAATTCCTCAATATCCCATACTATCTGTTCAGAAGCATAGATAAAATGGCCTCCATTGTGAAAAAGAGAGATTTTGACCAGCAAGGGAACAACCTTTTCCATCACTCATTGATCAAAATCATTGTCCTTCATCACCTTGATCAGTTGCATATTTCATGGGACAATTTCATTGCCAATGACATCTTCACTGCTCCACCAGCTCCACTTGTTGAAGGTATGCCTTCTTCATCTCATCCCACTGATCATCATGCTGAAGCCATACCCCCTTCATCTCAGCCCACTGCTTCTATTCCTCCATCTGATCAGCCACCCTCATTATCACCACCATCATCACCATTTCATGATCATGCAGGGTCACCCAACAGAGTTGAGCTCATCAGGCCTAAGAGGATAGATGTGAGCACATTGGCACATACTTATCAGAGAGGCCACAGGCAGGTGTTTTCCCCACAGATTGTGGGAGGGGCCTTGCCTTCTTCATCAGAAAAGCAGGTGCAAAAGGGCAAGGGGAAGATGACAGAGGCTGAAATCCAGCAATAGGAGGAGGACCTCCATGAGACAGAGCAGGATTTTGACCTAGTTGACCTAAGTGAGCATGATGACAGTGAAAACAAAAGAATTGTCATCAGAGAATAGAATGAACTCATAGGAGAGCTCCAGGTCAACTTGCAGAGGGAAAAATACATCATTTCATACTATGAGCAGGATAACAAAACAATATGAGACCAAACAAGAGCTCATGGAGATTCAACTCATCAAGGCAAAGATGGAGGCTGAAAATGATAAGGTTTTACTTGATGAAGCATATGCAGAATATGGCGAACAACTGGAGGAACATGTGCCAAGGAGAAGGCCAAGGACTAGAGGCCTAAAAAGAGCATTGGAGCTAGAAAAACAAAAAGAGGTTGAACTAGCCAATCAACTTACCCTAAATGAATAGTTTTCCAAGATGATCAATGAGAACTGGGAGCATTGGCTCGAGAGGGTAAACAACCATTTTGAAAATCTCCTAGACAAGACCAAAAGGGATAATTAAATTCACAAAATGATGGTAAAATACTTACTTCATAGCTTCGCTGCACTTTCGGACTTCAGACAAACCTAGATCACGACATTTAAAGAATAAAACAGGTGTACATAATCAGATCTAGCCCAACCAATATCATATCATTCAATAATAAGTCATTTCAGGTCTCATGATCCTGATCCAATATATATATATATATATATATATATATATATATATATATATATATATATATATATCTATTAGACTAACCTAAGAACCCACGGGGGATTTGAACCGGTGACCTATCGCAAGGAGTTCCTTAACAGCGCACCCATTCACCGTCAATCCAAAGCCCCGTGGGAAATCCTGATCCAATATTGATTTCAAGGTGCACAAAGTATTTCAGATCAAATCACAAACATAGCCCCTGCAACATAAAATATACTTCAGATAGAAGTATTCCTTAGAAGCCCATACACTTGCACATTTGTCTTTTATCTGACACTTCATAAGATATTCATTCCTTGTGTCCTTAGCCTTTGATTTCTCCTCCTTATATACTTAGATCCTTTATCAATACCTCAGACCAAAACCACTTAGGACAAATACCTTGGACCAAATACCTAGGGTCAATACCTCAGACCAAATACCTTGGAACAAATACCTTGGACCAAATACCTCAGACCAAGAGCTTGGTTTTCCAACATGTACGTGCTTTTCCTCTTGTGGGAGTGCATGTATACGTATATGCTCTTTTTTTTGTGGATGAACGTGTATACACTGTTTTGACTAAGTGGGCCTGCATATACTTCTTAAACTGCTTTACATCAACCTTTTCCTTTACCTTCTTGATTTTGATTAGTAGACCTTAGTTCCATCTTCCTCTTCTTTTGTACCACTGCCCTGTTACCTCTGAATATACCTATTGTACTATGAGTTGCCTTTTACCAAAAATGAATTGACTTGTGAGTGAGTTGCCATCAAGAACAACAGTTGTATCATAATTCCAATAGGAACAACAGACAAAAAAAAATGATCAAGATGTCCAAAACATTGTCTCCCGAGGTAAAAGAGAAATACATTCATCTATTGTCTGAATTTTCTGATGTTTTCACTTGGGATTATGCATATTTGAAGGAGTATGATAAGAAAATAATTCAACATACCATCTCAATCAAGCCCGATAGAAAACCCTTCAGACAAAAGCTAAGGAGGATTAATCCAAGTTTGTTGCCATCCATAGAGAAAGAAGTTAATAGAATTTACAAGGCAGGCATCATTGTTCCTATCAGACTTTTTGATTGGACATCAAATCTAGTCTCGAATAGAAAGACGACCAGGGAGATTAGGCTCCGCATAGACTTCATAAACTTGAACAAAGTGTCTCTGAAAGATAATTAGCCACTTGCAAAAATGGACCATATCCTTCAAAGAGTTGTGGGCACTTCGCGTCTGTCACCTTTGGATGTCTACTCCGGTTACAATCAAGTTTTAGTGCATGAAGATGATTACGACAAGACAACATTCACCACACCTTGGGGCACGTTCAAATATGCAAAGATGCCATTTGGTCTAAAAAATGTAGGGGCCACTTTTCAGCGTGCCATGGACATAGCATTTTTAGATGAAAAAGATGTTTTCTTGGTTGTATACTTAGATGGTCTAATCATATTTTCACATTCAAATGACAAACATTTGCATAATTTAAGACTCATTTTTTCAGAAGTGTAGAAAGTTCGGGATCTCTTTCAATCCAAAGAAAAGTTTGTTTGCTATGTGTTGGCATTATGATTCTGGTATGGCTTTATGATACATATGTTGTACTTCATGGCAACCCACTCATCTCAGATGATAAATTATAGTGCAGAAAAGTTCACGCACTTATATGCAGAGAAAAGCTTATTCTATGTAGAGAAACGTTCACGCACTTATATGCAGAGAAAAGTTTATTTCATGTAGAGAAAAGTTCACGCACTTTTATGTAGAGAAAAGTTTATTTCATGTAGAGAAAAGTTTATTTCATGTAGAGAAAAAGTTCACGCACTTTCATGTTGGAGAACTTATCTTTGGTCCATGGTAGTTAGTCCTTGGTATTTGAACCTATGGTTTTGGACCATGGTACCTCATCAAAAGTGTGTATATGTTGGAGAACTTACCTTTGGTCCATGGTGGTTAGTCCTTGGTATTATTGAGCCCCATGTTTTTGGGCCCCTTGTATTGGTTATCTATGGTATTGTTCCATGATTTTAGGAAGAAGCTTGCCTATATAAAGCAAAGGAGATCACTTGGCTAATTCATTCTTGCAAATCGAATATCTTAAGATTTGAAATATTGGGTTATTGTTTTAAAAGTTTGATCTATACAGATTTGATATCCGCACCTGTGCCTTCTGTGGCGCCGCGGAGGTAGTACAGATATCCGCAGATCTATACCAGTGAAGTTGCGATCCCTGCTTAAAATTTGTTTTAACTGCCTTTGACTATTCTGCAGGGTTTTGGGTGCATAACTGATGTTTGGTTACTGGTATTGAGTTCAGATAACAACATGATTAATTACTTATCTTTATGTACTAGATCTGGTTGATAACTCTCATAATATCATTGTATATGTATGGATCTGGTGATTGGGTGATTCAGAAGGTTGTTTGATTATGAGCTTCAATGTTGTTGTTGGATCCAGTTTGAAAATTTATGAAAAGTGGTCCTTGAAAGAAAAGAAGTAGGGGGTTGTAGCTCCCTTCCAGGAGAGACTGGAAAACGAGAGATAGTTGTAGCTCTCTGCAGGTTGCAGCCTGTGTACTGGTAAAGGACTGCACCAGTACAAAATCATTGTAACAGGAGTTTCTAATTTGAAAGAAGATAGAGACATATTGCAGCAGGTGGTTTTCACCCACATTGGGTTTCCACCTTATATCTGGTGTTCTTTGGTGTGACTATCTGTTTTTCTTGTTCATGCTCATTATTTTATGGTACTGATATGCAAAAATAATTCAAAGTGTAAATAAGGAAGAGTTGTTAAAAGAACTTGATAATACTGATTCACCCCCCCTCCCAGTATTATTTTCAACAATTTGGTATCAGAGCAGGTCCTTTAGAGAAGCTTGATCACTTGAAGGTAGATCATTCATCATGAGCAACTACGAGAGAGAAGCATCAATCAGGCCACCAATTTTTGATGGGACGAACTTCAATTATTGGAAGGTAAGAGTTACTGCCTATCTTCAATCTCTTGGTACAGAAGTTTGGGATATCATAGATACAGGTTACGCTTTTCCTTCAGCTACTCCTACAGATGCGGCCGAAAAGAAGAAATATGAAACAAATGCTAAAGCAGTCAATACTTTGCTGGGATGCTTATCTCAAACAGAATTCGTAAAGGTTATGCAATATAAATCCGCAAAAGAAATATGGGACAAGATTGTCTTGAGCTATGAAGGAGATGAACAGGTAAAGCATGCTAAACTTCAGACCCTCAAGATTCAGTATGAGAATCTCAGGATGTATAATGATGAAAGTGTGGCTAACTATTTTCTTCGGGTAGATGAGATTGTTAATTGTATGAAAAAATTGGGTGAAGAAATAAAAGAGGCTATTGTGGTTGAAAAAGTTTTAAGATCATTGTCCCCCAAGTTTGAATCTAAAGTATCTGCAATAGAAGAAAAGGAAAATCTACGAATTCTTACTATGTCTCAGCTTCACGGAATTCTAACTGCTTATGAAATGAGAAAGGAAGGTCCTTCAGACAAAAGAGAAGCTGCTTTCAAGGCTTCAGGCAAAGGAGATTATTATGAAGTAAGTCACGTCCCAGAAGAAGAAGAAGAAGAACCAAATTTTGTCAGAAATCTTCAAAGGGGTTTTGGAAGGTTCAGAGGTAAGTTACCTTTTAAATGCTTTGCTTGTGGAAGAGTAGGTCATTATGCTGCAAAATGTCCTTATAAGGATAAAGGAAAGGAACCTGCTAGATGGAACAAGAAACAGAGTTCAAATAAGAAAAGCTACTACACTCATGAAGATAGTGATGGTCTATCAAACAGTGATGAAGATGAACGAGGTAATGAATATAAATTGTTAATGGCATTTGAAGATGATGATTATATGGATGCTATAGATGTGGATAACCTTTATGAAGAAATTACTAGACTCAAGAGATGTATAGAAGAAAAGAATATGATCATTGATACTCTACAATTTCAAATTGATGAAAAGGAAAAACATCTTGAAAAATTAGAAGGTGAAATTGTTGGTCTTAGAAAAGAGATTGAGAAAACAAAATCTATTAATCTTAAGTTTGTCAAAGGATCTGAAACTTTGGATGAGATTATCAATGTGCAGCGGTCTCCACTAAACAAGACAGGTCTGGGCTATAATGGAGAAACTTCTCAAGCATCCACCTCAAAAAGTTATCTTGATGCAGCAAGAAGAAATGAGCAAAAGCACAATGAAGACCATCAGGTAAAGCAGGGACGAATTGCAAACAGAGACTATCAGGGGCAATCCGTCTTAAGGGTGAACAAAAGATACAACCAGCCACAGGTAAAATCTTCTCAATTTGGTTCAAGAATGGATGACAATAGAAATTACAATCATTTGGCTGGTAGATTTGATAACCGCAGAAGTTTCTTCAATGGACAATGCTTTTCTTGCCATAACTTTGGCCACAAAGCAGCTCAATGTGTTGCATATAAAACGATCATGATGAGAGAAGCTCAAAAACAAAGAAGTATGACCGGGATTACAAAAAGGACCTATAACAACTTTTCGGTTCTTGAAAATGAAGTTGAATGTTCTATTTGCAATAACTTTGGTCATGAAGATTCTGAATGCAGGAGCAGGTTTCAGCAGAAAAAGGAACAAGCCTCAAGCACCAAAATATGGAAAATAAAGGAACCACAAACAGAAAGATGTGGGATAGCATTTTATGCAGAGGGACAGGAAAATATATGGTACATTGACAGTGGATGTTCGAAGCATATGACAGGTGATAAAGAAAAACTGAAGTCATATTCTGCTCTAGAAAAAGGAAAGAAAGTTTCTTTTGGAAATGATACTCCTGCAACTATAAAAGGAAAAGGCATTTCTCAGTTAAAAGAAAAGGTCAAGGCTAGAAATGTTTTGTATGTAGATGGATTGAAGCATAATCTTCTAAGTGTCAGCCAGATGTGTGATCAAAGAACCGAGGTGATATTCAGATCAAATGGATGTCTTGTTCGTGATCTTGATACATGTAAAACAGTGATCAAAGGTAAGAGAACTCCAAATAATCTGTACATATTTGAAGAAGGACAACAACAATGCTATCTGAGCAAGGATGATGAGCACTGGTTATGGCATCGGAGATTGGGGCATCTAAGCTTTTCACAAATAAGGAAAGCATGCAAATATCAGGCAGTTCACGATCTTCCAGATATCAAAATTCCTGACAACACCATATGCAAATCATGTCAGTTTGGAAAACAAACCAGAACTAACTTTCCAGAGAAGGAAGGATCATCTAGCATGCCTCTTGAGCTAGTACATACAGATACATGCGGTCCATTCAGGAAAAGAACACCTCGGGGAGAAGAATACTTGATATTATTCATTGACGATTTCTCCAGGTTTGTCTGGTTAGGACTTATGAAGCACAAAGATGAAACATTCGAAAAATTCAAATCTTTCAAAGCCTTGGTTGAAAATGAATCAGGTCACAAAATTAAGTGCCTCAGATCCGACAGAGGTGGGGAGTGTTAGGTACCTATACCAATAGGTTTCATATTTCATGATTGGTAAAGTAAGTTCAAATATGCTCTGCTTTGGTGATGCAAAGATCCCATATTTTCAAGAGAACGTAATATGTGTACATAGCTTGATGTTGACTCAATTTGGATGGGTGATCCAACAGCCTAATCTGGATCATGCCATGTTTCAATTTCTTGTTGTAGAATAGAGAAAGAAGTCTGTCCAAACTGTTCAATCTTGGCAGACCAGTAGTTAGGTAGAGAATTAAGGTTCCCAACTGCTTAATCTGGGACCTTGGAAGCAATAAGGCTAGTTCTAGATTGAAAATCAAAAGAAAAAGCCAAAAGAAAAGAAAAGGCACATGAGGTTTTGCAAGTCTAAGTGCACCCTCCATGAAGAAACAAAAAATGCTAGGCAAATTAATGGGTAGGTAGAGGGGGTTGCAGAATTGTCATTCCTTTCAATTGAATTTTGCTGGTCTAACATAAAGGAAACATCCGTGGATAGAGAAGTTCCTCTTCTCCATCATCTTGCAGCAATACAAAGGAGCATGTCTAACTTCCTGTTTTCCCCCCTCACATTCATTAACTAACATCCCATTACCAGCTGTGTTCATGAAAGAAGTCAAAATCTTATGGTGGTTCTTGTTTCTTTAAAAGCCACATTTCTTGTGTAAAATTCTTTTCATTTTGATCTACTTCCTAAACTAAGTTGATTCCATATAAAACTTAGTGTTTCCACTCCTCATCCACTTCTTCCACTCATATTAACTTCTAATTTCCTATTATTTAAATCCCTATACACCCTATTCCCCCTATTACTATGTAAATTATGCAAAAAACCCCAAAATACCTATGTATCCCCTTCCCCGAGAATTATAGCTCTAAGTTTGGTTTTAAATGGTTTAAGTGCTAAAACATTAGAGCGCGACCCAAAGAGCGTTGATATATTAATCCTGGAATTAATCCAAAATCTGCTTGGATTAATAACCTAATTCGGTTTTGTGACTAAACCTGTGCATAACCCATTTTTCCCGTAATACAGTTAAAAAACCCACTTTTCCAATGTTTTGCCGGGCGCGAATTTCACCGAATAATATTATTTTATATGTCCGCCCGCTTCCGTATCGCCCTGGCATCTGGTTGACCCGTCGACTGTCGGATCTGGGTTTTCCCATCCGACGGCCCATATCCATATCGAGTCGGCCCCGACCACCGTAAGTTACCTCCCGAGAAACTATCAGAGGGTGACGTCAGGCCTTTGCCACAGATCGCCCCCAAATTTTCTCGGGTCGCCCTCTGACAATACTGCTTCCGTATCCAGAGCGGTCCGAGAACTTACCACTTACCACTTCCGGTTTCCGCTGACCAGTCACGCTCACGTCATGCCACGTCACCGCCGCATCAGTGCCCCCGTCCGCCAATGCTCCGACATTTCCGCCATCTATGCAATCCCCGTGGACCACTCATAGGCCGACACGTCACTCGATGACGTCATGCTGACGTCACCCGACCCTGACCCCACCTGATGACGTCATGCTGACGTCATCCAAAAAAGGCGCCAATGACCCAAAAGTCCATATTTTCGCCGAAAATTGTGTTTTTTCTCACTTTTTGCAAAAACAACTATTGCTCCCCTTGCATGCGAATTACGACCAATCTGTCGCCAACTTGCAGAAATCGCTACAAAGACCGTGGGCGCGTCCAATCCACCTGCATTTGTAACCATTGCTGGCAATTCACAAGGTATTTATCCAAATCATTCCCTCCGTGCCTGGTTTTGTCCATAATTGTCCAAAGCTAGCTTAAAAAGAGTGAGAAAACACTGTATTTACCAGACAGTCCCCGGTACCAGTGTCTATTTTCAATTGTTGGGTCGAAACTCCTCTGCAGAACCTGCATTTAGCCAAATTTACCTAAATTCACAGTTAGTTCGCGCATTCGTGAACTTAAAGACCCGAGCTCCATTTATTCACCAAGGAAAGAGTTTACTAGGCCTGGAATTTGTTATATCAGTCCTCTGTGCAGTATTTCAATTGCTGTCACTACCAGTTACCCTCTGTTCCTTTGCAATTCGCCTCTCTGTTCCAGAGATACCCCTCTGTGTTGCTCTGTTCAGTAACACCAGTTCACGTACAAATCAGAGTCCCAATTAGCCATGGAAACACCAATAGCATTAAATATCCCACCTCTAAATGCCCCACAGAGAGAGTTAGAATGGAAGGCTCTGGGTGATAAAGATTATCAGATGATAGAGTCATTTCCAATGAATTCCAAATTTAACATCCATATGCTGAATGAGTTAAAGGCCCAACACCTCAGTGGAGCTGATATCTTGGGATTGGGACTCCAATTTGCCCATTTTTAACCTTCCTCAAGTCAATTCCCTTCCAGACTTGATCCATAGATGCTGTGAATGCTATGATCCATGTCAGAGAGTTGTTCTCAGTCCCACAGGCTCAGTCTTGTTCCATATTACCCCTCAGGCCATAAATGAGATGCTGCACTGTCACACTGCAAGACCATTGACTCCTCTCTCCATGTTGGACTTATTAAAGAAGGGGGGCAACCTGTCCAGTGCCAAAATCATCAAAATTAATCAGTTATTTATTAAGCCAAGCTCTGAAGCTGTGAGAATGCCTCCTATTGGAAATCCATATCTCAATGACTTGGGAAAAATGCTTGTAGATTTGATTAGCTATGTCCTGGGCTACAAGGGAGTTGAGGATGTTGATAACACCATTATGGCCATGCTGTCCATATTTTCTCCTGGGAAGCCTCCTGCTGTGCAATATGACTATGCTGAATACATTGCAAACAAGATTTATGAGAAACTGATGAATCTAGAAAGGGAAAAGGTGTTTAGATACACCTCATACATATATCATCTGTTCTTATTTTATCAACCTGACAGTTTCCCTATTCCTCTCAAGAAACTTGATGCCCAGGGAAATCCAAGGTCGGTTGTGTTTTGGACCTTAGTTTTTCATCATACCTCTTGTTCACCATACACATACTGTGAATTCATAGACCTTTTCATTCATCCAGCTATGACTTTGTTATTTGGTGTTCCTCCTCCGAGATTGACCGATGAAATGCAAAGAATTCTCCATCTCTCTAAGGCCTACAACATTGATGATTGGTACTTTTACCAACACCATACAGTAATCAGAATATATGGCTGTGAGTTGAACCCTTATAGGCTGCCAAGATATGTCCCTATGAGACTATTTGCCTTGGAGAATTTCAGGCAGTTTGGAAATGCAGACCAAATCCATTTCCATAGTAAAAACAAGAAAGTGCAACTAAAAGTCAGGAACCAGCTAGGCCCTTTTCTTTACAACATAAGGGAGGAAGGATGGAAGGAAGCAGATGGCATGCTAGAGGCCCTCTGATTGGAAACCAGTTTTCGCTGGGTACCTTATGACCCTAATCATTTCATTTCTCTCAGGAGGGTAAAACATAAATTGGGTGGCTATGCTCACATTAGATTGCCTCATATTGAGAAATATGCCAATCTACTAAGTTGGAAAGAGGGAACCCTAGAAGAGGCAATTACTAGAGAGAAAATGATTCAAAGAGAGGCAAAGAATATTGAAAAAGAGGTTGACTTGGAAAATTGTGGATAGGTTTCCTCTTCATATCAAAGGCAACTTGGAGCAGCTGCCTCATCTTCTACAGCACATCAGCAAGCAGCCAAAGCTACTTATCAGGCTTCCAGCAAAGGCAAAGAGAAACAGATGGAGCCAGAACAGCCACCTCATGAAGAAGTACAACAACAAGAAGAACAACAAAAACAGGAGCAGCCAGTGCAGCAAGAACAAACAGCTGAAGCCCCAATATCCACTGGGCAGCAGGCACAAGAAACTGTGCCTCCTAGACAGGAAACGACAGTGGAGGCCTCGGTCCTCCAAACCCCACAAAATGAAGACAGAAATCGGAAGAGGGATAGAGAGCAGGAGACTCCCCTCACCACATCCACAACTCAAGGGGAGAAAAGACAGAGGCTAAATCCCCTTTCAGAAGAAGAAATGCCTATGGGGCAATCTTTGGGCATGGGCCCACCAAGCATGGAAGCATTTGCAAGTTCCTTTCAGCAGGAACAGGAAAGGACAGTTGGAGGAGAAGTCAACTCCTCAAGCCACCAAAGGGGAGCTGAAACAGGCATCAAACAACAATTTATTGATATCAAAAAGAGGAATGAGCCACTCAAAATACAGCTCTACAATCACTTGTTGAAAATGGCCCCTACAAACCAATAGAGGTTGATGTCTGCATATGATGTACATGAGGGCAAAATGATAATGAGTCATTTCATGCCAACCATGCTGCAACCACAGTCAGCTGCAGACTACATAAGGACCAACCTGGAGGTCCTTGCGAAAGACATCCACCCTATGGATCAGATTGAATTGCACAAACAAACGGGTGAGATGGTATATGCCACCCTTGCAGACAAAACATTGGTAAATTATAGGCTGGAAAATAGCCTAAACAACACAGCTGCCCAACTTGAGTTGGAGAAAGCATCCTCCCAGGCAAAAGACAACTGAATCAAAGCATTGGAGGATATCATCATAGAGCTTGGGCATGATCCCAAGGACACCAAGGCTATACAAGCGCTGTTGAAATTAAGAGATGCAGACATGGCAGCATTAAGAAAAATGATCAAGATCCCAGCAACTCTTCATCCTTAGACAGAAGAGGTTGCCCAGCTAAGGCATGACCAAGATGCAGCAACTATGCTGGTATCATTATACAAACAGCTAATCCAGACAGAGGAGAAATTGGGAGAGTCAGAGGCTGTGCTGCAGGCAGCCCTACAACAGAAGGAAGGAGGCCAAACATCACAGCCCCCTCCACAAATAATCAACCTTGAGGAATCTCCTCAAACCACTGCTCCTCCTACAGAGCAGACAGCTCAAACAGCGCCATCTACATCAGCACCAGCACCAACAACAGAGCAGGCTCCAAGCCTTGATATGCAGAAGTTGAAGAATGAAATTCAGGCCTTAGAAGCCCAAATGGCAGAGTTAAATGAAGCCAGGGAGAATTTAGCTAAGCTGAATGAAAAATATGACAAGTCAAAGCAAAGCATAGCTGAAAAGGGAAGAGAAGTGAAGGCTCTCAAAGAGAAGATAAAGGAGCTGGAGAAAGAGCTCACCCTTGACAAAGTGGTGGCTGAGCTCAAGACAGTTTTATGGGCCAACATTGGCCAATCAATTACAGATCAGTGGCAGTATATAGAGACCATTCATGAGAAAATGGAGCTCATAGGCAAAGCACACAGGGAAGTCCATAGAGCAAGGGAATCTCTAGGCAATATGCCTGAGATAGCCAATAGAATGATTAACGTGCTCAATAACCGTACAGGTCCTCAGCTGGCAGCAATAGGAATCCCTAACAGAACTGAAACTATCCTGCTGATAAAGAGGGTCCTTACATTGAGGAGCCTGGTACAAACACTGGAAAGAAGAAGCCAGGACATGCATACAGAAGTGAACAAATTTATGGACAAGTTTGCAGCATTACAAAGCAGAGGTCTTCCTGGCTTACTGAACAGTGCAGGGAGACTACTTTCACATGAGAACTATGCTAAAAGGGTCAATACATTTGCTACCAATCAGATCACTGTAAGACCAAGTACCTCAGAAGAAACAGGGCCAGCATCTGGGCAAAGTCTCTATAACAGAGTAGAGAACTTATTTTTCATTATGAATGAGATCAAACATTTGTTTGAAGTGCCTCCAAACTTCTAAAAATATACAGAGGCACATGAGACCTTAGATGCAATTTTGAGACATCAACTGCCCACACAGGAGTGGTGGACCAAAATGATACAGTTGATACTGTGAACAAGAGCCTCTCATCAGGTTTTTCATCAATAAACATAAGTCATCAGGATCAGAAAGTGTGATGAATACACTATGACTAGAGAAGAGTGGACTGAGCCAACTCAGCAGAAAGATTCGGCCACTAAAGCAATACTGACAGCTGCAAATGACAGGGCCGAGAAAGCTACAACATGACAAAGCCGTAAAACACGTTATTCAGCATTTATGCAGAACGCTCAACCGACTCAGTGGCCTCCAAAGGTCAAAAAGACTTCTGACAGAATTAAAGAGCATTCATTTTGTATTTAGAGCAGTAATAACTTCTTTATCTGCTATTTTGTAAAGTTAGTGAGCATATTCAGTTTATCAAGTGACTCAGCAGTTCAGATATTTTGTAAAACCGACTGTATATATTCCCCCTCGCATAAGCTTGCAGGGGTTGTTGTTACTGGTTTAGAAAGAGAACTCGGCTGTATCTTTGGAGAGATAATACAAAGAAGTTTTGGGATTTCAGAGATTGTCTTTTCTGATGTATGCTGTGTTGGAACCATTGAACGCTGCAGAACTCTAGTGCTATAGCTTGATACAATAAGTTTCTCTATCTCTGTCTGTGTTTAATTTTTGTTTATTTCATTTCTCATGTATGTGGTCTAATCTCAACAAGAAAGAAGAAGAATAACTCAGGATTTGTCCATGGAGACACCCTGAATTCAATCTTTCCTTGTTATAAATGTTTTCTTCAGGTTTATCTGTTAAATTGGAATTCTTAAATGCTCCAACTTACTATAAATATTTAACAGTTTCTGTGCAGTAATTCTTAGATGCTACTGAATAGAATCGGCTTTTTTCAACTTACAGTCACACTATGTATAAGTTTCCATTTCACTCTGTTTCATTTATAAACCAAAAATTGTATCATGAATAGCTGTCTAGCTCTGCAGTAAATCTTTCTCCATCACAGACATCAGGACCTACTCAATTTCTGACTCCATATGCCCAATGGACTAAAAATCCCTCAAACATTTCATGCCCTTCTCAAAACAACAGTTCACAACCAAAACCTTAAACAAAAGCTGAACTCATAACTAGCCTAAAATTTTCACAAACAGAGCTAAAACTTAAAGAGAGAGCCCTCTCTGATTATAGGTAGGCTAGGACCTATAATCCAAAGCTTGGTTAGTGGTTACCCCGGCCGTATTCCCTTGGGAGTCAAAGGGAACAACCTGGGTGATAACATAAATGGCGACTCCACTGGGGACCTGGATGAACTTTGCAAACCTCCTATTTGATTCTTGATGTTGTAGATAAAGCTTGAGTGACAGCTAGATAGCCTTAGAAACTGCCTCTGCTTTGCATTTGCAGGAGTATGTAAAAGCTGCCTCAGTCAACCTTTATTAAGTATCAATTTTCATATAGTTGTGCCATAACTGACCAGTCCTTGTCAAAAGATCACTACCTCCTTAGAAGTTCTCGGAAAGAAAGTTATAGAAGCTGGCTCCTAAGAAGAAAACTCGTTACACGAGATCAAATCCAGATCCTGATCCAGCACCTGAGTTTCAAAATCCAAACTTGATTGCAAGAATCCTCAAGAGACACAAATCAGAAGGCACTTTATCAGATTCAAGTTCGGAAGCAGGTCTCCAAACTGATATTCCAACCCTTGCTAAGGCTTATCTACATCCTCATACTACTGGCCCACAATCTCCTAGTTCCTCATCCACTTCACAAGGTATCCTTTCAACCACTCCATCAAATACACACACCCCTTTCATCCCATTCCCTCCACTTGTCCCATTCGTCCCTGTTGTCCCTGTTGTCCCACCAAACATGGCTAATAGATATGCCCCACTGCAGTTATTGGCCAATCCAGCTCCTTTGCCTCAAGAGTACCAAAGCAAGATCTCATACTTTGATGGTACTGGCTCATATCTAGCCCTTCAACATACTAAGAAAATGCAGGACTACTTTGAAAACTATGAAATAGATGATGACGGGGTTAGGATGAAAATTTTTGTGCAAAGCTTAACGGGGGATGTAAGAACATGGTTTAGGTCACTTGCACCAAATTCAATAGCTGACCCTGAAGCCCTCTATCAAACATTTATCAACAGATGGGAGAAGAAGAAAGACCCACTCCATATATTATCTGAATACAATACTATCAAAAGAGGTCCCCAAGAAACTGTCCTGGACTACTGTGCCCGGTTTAACAATGTCTATAATGCTATTCCCCAAAATCTTAGACCCCCACCGGATCTAGCTTTATATACCTTCCCTGATGGGTTTGATTCAGATATGGCATATCAATTAAGGGAAAGGGCTCCAAGAACTTTAGCTGAAATGCAAGATATAGCAGTAAGTGTGGAAGCTAATCTGATAGCCAAGAGAAATAGGACAAGAACTGAGAGAAAGACCACCTTCAAAGAAGAGCCTTCAGGCTGGGATCAAAAACAGGATGCAATAATCACTGGTATGCAGAGATTAGGTGACAGAGTAGAATCAGTTGAGAGGAAGTCATCATGGGAAACACCACAGAATAATCCTATTAGGAATCCTAATTTCAGAAGAAACCAAAATCCTAATGTTGGTAAAACTAATTCTGAACCAGAAATTAGACCTCCGTTCCAAGAAAATTATATAGAAGCATCCACTTCTAATGAACAAATAGATGACACCCACATTAACCTAATGGGCCTGAATGATGATCAACAAGTTTTCCTAAGTCAAGAAGATCATAAGGATGATGATAGTAAACAGTTCCAAACCAAGTCAGGTGAGTCATTCGACTTTAAACAAGGCTATGACACAGCTGTTTATGAAGTTCATAAACAATACAAGATAAGGAGTAGAACCATAAATGTGACATAACCTGAGAAAAAAAAGGACACTCCTCTGCCTAAGAAAACCATGGTCACGGAGCCAACTGACAAAACTGATTCAATTACAAATGAAGTAACAGTGGAAGAAATAACTGAAGCATCTTCCCCAAAACAACAATCAATGGCTACATCACCCTTACAACCTAATCCAAGCATTACTTCGCAGAAGATGAGTAAAAAGGACAAGCCTCAAGATCAGAGTGAAAACCAAGAAGAAAATTTGAACAACAAAGAAAGAGTTGTCAACCACAACACCAAGGTCCAATCTGAAAAACCCTTTGACTTAGAAGCTGAAATTGGAAAATTGAAGATAGCCATTCCTCTTTCAGAGTTAGCCAAGCATGACATTTACAAACAACAAATCAAAAAGTCCATTCAACTTACCCATAATAAAGATGATGTCAATGTGTTGGATGATACCCCAGAACTACTTTTCGGTCCAGAGGTCGATGGAAAGACAACAATTATAGGGATCTTACCTTTTTATGTCAGCTTGCATGTTCATGATAAAATATTACACAATGCAATGTTTGATTCAGGTGCCTCTCATAACCTTATGCCTAAATCAGTGATGGAGAGGCTCAACTTAGACATTACAAGACCCTATAAGGACCTATTTTCATTTGACTCCAGCCAAGTTAAGTGTTTAGGATTGATAAAAGATCTATGTGTATCCCTAGTCCAGTATCCAAACAAAACCATCTTAATGGATGTTGTAGTTGCTGATATCCCACCCAAATATGGAATGTTGTTATCAAGATCATGGGGGGCTAAACTCCAAGGTTCCCTACAATTAGACATGTCATATGCCACCATCTCAGTCTTTGGTCAACCCAAGAGGCTATATAGAGAGTCACTTATGAAATACATGGTGAGCAGTGAAGAAAAGCCTCAGAATTTCCCCATTTATGCAGTCCATTCAGATATGGATTCCTTTATTCTGTTCAATGATGATACAAGCCCTGAGAGTGATAATAAATCAGTCACACTTGAACAAAACATGCATGAGAGTAAGCAACCAAGTCCCCAAGAGATCCAAATTGAGAAACCAATTGATGAGTCACTCCTAAAAGATAAACCAGATGAAAAACAAGAACTCCAACTTATAATCCCAAATTATAGAAAGAATGTTGAAAATCCCTTAAAACAGGAGATCTTATGGTTCCTTGAGTTTGATGGATCAGTCAACAAATTAGGGGCAGGAGCGGGGGTTTGGATACATAACAAACAAAACAGTCATGCAGAGGGCCGAGCCTACAGGTTAAACTTCAGGTGCACCAACAATATGGCAGAATATGAAGCTCTCTTACTAGGCCTCAAGCTAGTAAAATCCTTACAAGCCATAAAAGTTTCAATCCTAGGAGACTCATACCTAATTATCCAACAAGTAAAGGGAAATTTTGTCACTAATGACAAAAGACTGAGATCTTATAGGTCTGTTGCTGCTGAAATACTAAATTCCTTCACTGAATTTCAAATTACCAAAATTCCTAGAACCCATAATCTTCATGCTCATAGTTTGGCTACATTTGCAAGCACTTGTAAACTACCTTTTGAACCCCAGCATTGCTTTACAGCTAAGATAAAACACAGACCTTCTGTCCCAAACAATGTCAAGGATTGGCAAGTGTTTGAGGATGATACACAAATAAACAATTTCTTGACTTTGCAGCAGGAATTTTCAGGACTAAACATTGATACTGAGGCTGCAAGTAATTCACAAATACTAGGTGAACAACACCAAACAAATATCTCACTCAAAACAGCAAATCAAATGCTTCGTCCAACAAACTTTGACTAGGAGAAAATACAAGAACTTGAACAATTACATTCTGAGGAAATAGCTGATGCTGAAGATGAAGTTATCCAATTGAAAGACAATTTTCTTCCAACAGGCCTAGCTCCATTAGAGGACATTTTTGACTCAAATGATGTCCCTAGAAAACCGAAATTGCAGCCCCTTAATGCTGCCATTGAAGAGTGCAACATTGGAACTATTGAAAAACCCAAGATAATTAAACTGTCTGCATCTTTACCACCTGATCAGAAGCCTAAATACATTGACCTCTTCAAAGAGTTTCAAGATGTCTTTGCATGGAGTTATGAGGATTTAAAATCCTATGACACCTCTGTGATCCAACACACAATCCCTCTCAAGCCTATTCAAAATCCGTTCAAGCAGAAACTAAGAAGGATCAATCCCATGCTTCTCCCTTCAATTGAGAAAGAGGTATAAAAAATGTTTAAAGCTGGCATCATAGCACCAATCAGATTCTCAGACTGGATTTCAAATTTGGTCCCTACAAGAAAGAAAACTGGTGAAATAAGGCTTTGTGTTGATCTAAGGAACTTAAATCAAGTATCCCTAAAAGATAATTACCCCTTACCCAAGATGGATCACATCTTGCAAAGAGTAGTGGGGGCCTCTAGAATTTCTTTACTTGATGGGTTCTCAGGTTTCAACCAGATCTTAGTTCACCCTGATGATCAGGACAAAACAATAGTCACAACCCCATGGGGAACCTTCAAATATGTCAAAATTCCTTTTGGATTGAAAAATGCAGGAGCTACCTTTCAAAGAGCAATGGATATTGCGTTTGCCAAAGAAATTCATGATTTCCTTGTCATCTACTTAGATGACCTCACACCTTTCTCAAAATCTGACCAAGAACATTTGAGACATCTAAGGCAGATATTCATAACTTGTAGGAGATATGGAATTTCTTTAAATCCCAAGAAATCCCTGTTTGGTTTAGAAGAAGGCAAGTTATTGGGTCATATTATTTCAAAGGATGGCATTAGGATTGACCCAGACAGAATACAGGCCATCTTGCAAATGCCCCACCCAAGAAACATCAAAGAATTACAAGCATTCTTGGGGAAGATCAACTTCCTAAGGAGATTTATCCCAAATTTGGCAGAATTGAGCATATTACTAAATAACATGCTAAAAAAGGATTCAAAAGTAAAATGGACAGTAGAAGAAAATCAAGCTTTTGAAGAAATAAAATTGGCCCTTACCCAAACTCCAGTCTTAACAAATCCACAATTTGAAAAAGAGTTTATCATTTTCTCTTTTGCCTCCCAGCATACTATTGCTGCTGTCTTATTACAGAAAGATGATCAAGGAAATGAGAGACCTATTGCTTTCTTTAGTAGAGCTCTCAGAGATGCACCCCTGAAATATCAGATCATGGAAAAGAAAGCATATGCTTTGGTCAAAGCCATCAAATACTTTAGGATTTATATCCTATACTCCCATGTTATAGCTTATGTGCCAAGTCTCATTGTGAAAGACATACTTACTCAAGAGAACTTAGAGGGCAGAAGAGGAAAATGGATTGCCAACATTTTAGAATTTGACATTGAAATAAAACCTACAAAACTGATAAAAGGGAAAGGTTTGGCCAAATTAATGTCTGAAACAAATTTCCAAGCCTTGGACATCAACCAACTGGACAGTGAACCGGAGCTGGCGACTCCAAAGATCAATGTAGCCTTTGAACAATCTCGGTGGTATTCTGATATCTGTTATATATTGCAAAACCTGTGTGCTCCCCCAGGATTGTCCAGAACTAAATGTAGGTTCCTAAAAATGAAAGCTTCAAGATTTTATGTCATGGATGGCAATTTGCTTTGGAAAAACCATGAGGGTATATTGTTAAACTGCTTAATTGAGAATGAGACTAACAATGTCATGAAAGAATTCCATGCAGGTGACTGTGGTGGACACCTGTATTGGAAGTCCACTGTGGATAAAATACTGAGGGCTGGTTACTATTGGCCCACTTTGTTCTCTGATGTTAAAAATTTCACTACCTCATGCCATAAGTGTCAAATATTTGAAGGAAAGAGAAAGTTACTGCCACTTCCTTTGAGGTCTATTGCAACAGAGAGACCTTTTCAGCAATGGGGCTTGGATTTCATTGGGGAAATTCATCCCTCATCTTCAGGCCAACATAGATGGATCCTCACAGCCACAGACTATTTCACTAAATGGATTGAGGCCATCCCATGTAGACAGGCAAATGATTCAACAATCATTCAGTTTTTGGAAAATAACATATTGTCTAGATTTGGTTGTCCTGATAAGATCATAACAGACAATGCTGCTGCCTTTAGATCCAAGAAGATGGTGAACTTCTGCCACAAATTCCACATTACCTTGGGCCATTCTACTGCATACTATCCCCAAGGAAATGGCCTTGCTGAATCATCAAATAAAAGCCTTGTAAACATCATAAAGAAGGTGTTGGAAGAAAATAAGAAGAATTGGCATAAGAAGCTGGTCAATGCCTTATGGGCAGATAGACTAACAACCAAGAGATCAATTGGGGTCAGCCCATATGAGTTAGTCTATGGATTAGAAGCCAGATTTCCTTCATCACTAGGGGTCCCTGTTATGAAACTACTTCAAGAAAGTCAAGCTGAGCCCAATGACATGCAAAGAAGGATCAATCAAATAATAGGTTTGCAGCAAACTAGAGACCAAGTTTATAACAGAGTTCAAGTTTTACAAGAAAAGTTAAAGAAATCTTTTGATAGAAGGACTAAGGCTGAAGATTTCAACATTGGTGACAAAGTCCTCAAGTGGGATTCAAGAAGGGAAGATAAAGGAAAACATGGAAAATTTGATTCCCTTTGGAGAGGACCATTTGCTATTCAAGCAGTACAAGGAAACAATACTTACTTCCTAAAAAATTTGGATGAAACTGACTTGGATGAAGGTCCTGTGAATGGCAGGATGTTGAAACACTATTTTGACTACTTTCCATGAACATAGCATGGCTGTTCCCCTGTACATAATCTGTTGTATATAATGTTTTTTTTCAGCATGTGAATAACTCAGTTTGAAAGGTCTTGCAGAATCAGTAAAGGACTTTTAGTTCAACAAGTTCCACAAGTATGACAGATTCCAATTTTGAGATTTCAAGGAGGAAAACTCCAAGTTTTGGCAAAAAGAAGTCAAAGGGCCAAGGCATTCTGAACTGCTGTTCTTGGTCTTTCAAGAAGAAAACCCATCCCCATGTGGAGCCACTATTAGGTACCTATACCAATAGGTTTCATATTTCATGATTGGTAAAGTAAGTTCAAATATGCTCTGCTTTGGTGATGCAAAGATCCCATATTTTCAAGAGAAGGTAATATGTGTACATAGCTTGATGTTGACTCAATTTGGATGGGTGATCCAACAGCCTAATCTAGATCATGCCATGTTTCAATTTCTTGTTGTAGAATAGAGAAAGAAGTCTGTCCAAACTGTTTAATCTTGGAAGACCAGTAGTTAGGTAGAGAATTAAGGTTCCCAACTGCTTAATCTGGGACCTTGGAAACAATAAGGCTAGTTCTAGATAGAAAATCAAAAGAAAAAGCCAAAAGAAAAGAAAAGGCACATGAGGTTCTGCAAGTCTAAGTGCACCCTCCATGAAGAAACAAAAAATGCTAGGCAAATTAATGGGTAGGTAGATGGGGTTGCAGAATTGTCATTCCTTTCAATTGAATTTTGCTGGTCTAACATAAAGGAAACATCAGTGGATAGAGAAGTTCCTCTTCTCCATCATCTTGCAGCAATACAAAGGAGCATGTCTAACTTCCTGTTTCCCCCCCTCACATTCATTAACTAACATCCCATTACCAGTTGTGTTCATGAAAGAAGTCAAAATCCTATGGTGGTTCTTGTTTCTTTAAAAGCCACATTTCTTGTGTAAAATTCTTTTCATTTTGATCTACTCCCTAAACTAAGTGGATTCCATATAAAACTTAGTGTTTCCACTCCTCATCCACTTCTTCCACTCATATTAACTTCTAATTTCCTATTATTTAAATCCCTATACACCCTATTCCCCCTATTACTATGTAAATTATGCAAAAAACCCCAAAATACCTATGTATCCCCTTCCCCGAGCATTATAGCTCTAAGTTTGGTTTTAAATGGTTTAAGCGCTAAAACATTAGAGCGCGACCCAAAGAGCGCTGATATATTAATCATGGGATTAATCCAAAATCTTCTTGGATTAATAACCTTAATTCGGTTTTGTGACTAAACCTGTGCATAACCCATTTTTCCCGTAATACAGTTAAAAAACCCACTTTTCCAATGTTTTGCCGGGCGCGAATTTCACTGAATAATATTATTTTATATGCCCGCCCGCTTCCGTATCGCCCTGGCATCTGATTGACCCATCGACCGTCGGATCTGGGTTTTCCCATCCGACGGCCCATATCCATATCGGGTTGGCCCTGACGACCGTAAGTTACCTCCCGAGAAACTGTCAGAGGGCGACGTCAGGCCTTTGCCACACGTCGCCCCCAAATTTTCTCGGGTCGCCCTCTGACAATACTGCTTCCGTATCCAGAGCGGTCCGAGAACTTACCACTTACCACTTCCGATTTCCGCTGACCAGTCACGCTCACGTCATGCCACGTCGCCGCCGCATCAGTGCCCCCGTCCGCCAATGCTCCGACATTTCCGCCACCTATGCAATCCCCGTGAACCACTCACAGGCCGCCACGTCACTCGATGACATCATGCTGACGTCACCCGACCCTGACCCCACCTGATGACGTCATGCTGATGTCATCCAAAAAAGGTTCCAATGACCCAAAAGTCCATATTTTCCCGAAAATTGCGTTTTTTCTCACTTTTTGCAAAAACAACTATTGCTCCCCTTGCATGCGAATTACGACCAATCCGTCGCCAACCTGCAGAAATCGCTACAAAGACCGTGGGCACGTCCAATCCACCTGCATTTGTAACCATTGCTGGCAATTCACAAGGTATTTATCCAAATCATTCCCTCCGCACCTGGTTTTGTCCATAATTGTCCAAAGCTAGCTTAAAAAGAGTGAGAAAACACTGTATTTACCAGACAGTCCCCGGTACCAGTGTCTATTTTCAATTGTTGGGTCGAAACTCCTCTGCAGAACCTGCATTTAGCCAAATTTACCTAAATTCACAGTTAGTTCGCGCATTCTTGAACTTAAAGACCCGAGCTCCATTTATTCACCAAGGAAAGAGTTTACTAGGCCTGGAATTTGTTCTATCAGTCCTCTGTGCAGTATTTCAATTGCTGTCACTACCAGTTACCCTCTGTTCCTTTGCAATTCGCCTCTCTGCTCCAGAGATACCCCTCTGTGTTGCTCTGTTCAGTAACACCAGTTCACGTACAAATCAGAGTCCCAATTAGCCATGGAAACACCAATAGCATTAAATATCCCACCTCTAAATGCCCCACAGAGAGAGTTAGAATGGAAGGCTCTGGGTGATAAAGATTATCAGATGATAGAGTCATTTCCAATGAATTCCAAATTTAACATCCATATGCTGAATGAGTTAAAGGCCCAACACCTTAGTGGAGCTGATATCTTGGGGATTTGGGACTCCAATTTTCCCATTTTTAACCTTCCTCAAGTCAATTCCCTTCCAGACTTGATCCATAGATGCTGTGAATGCTATGATCCATGTCAGAGAGCTGTTCTCAGTCCCACAGGCTCAGTCTGAGGCCATAAATGAGATGCTGCACTGTCACACTGCAAGACCATTGACTCCTCTCTCCATGTTGGACTTATTAAAGAAGGGGGGAAACCTGTCCAGTGCCCAAATCATCAAAATTAATCAGTTATTTATTAAGCCAAGCTCTGAAGCTATGAGAACGCCTCCTATTGGAAATCCATATCTCAATGACTTGGGCAAAATGCTTGTAGATTTGATTAGCTATGTCCTGGGCTACAAGGGAGTTGAGGATGTTGATAACACCATTATGGCCATGCTGTCCATATTTTCTCCTGGGAAGCCTCCTGCTGTGCAATATGACTATGCTGAATACATTGCAAACAAGATTCATGAGCAACTGATGAATCTAGAAAGGGAAAAGGTGTTTAGATACACCTCATACATATATCATCTGTTCTTATTTTATCAACCTGACAGTTTCCCTATTCCTCTCAAGAAACTTGATGCCCAGGGAAATCCAAGGTCGGTTGTGTTTTGGACCTTAGTTTTCCATCATACCTCTTGCTCACCATACACATACTGTGAATTCATAGACCTTTTCATTCATCCAGCTATGAATTTGTTATTTGGTGTTCCTCCTCCGAGATTGACCAAAAATGCAAAGAATTCTCCATCTCTCTAAGGCCTACAGCATTGGTGATTGGTACTTTTACCAACACCATACAGTAATCAGAATATATGGCTGTGAGTTGAACCCTTATAGGCTGCCAAGATATGTCCCTATGAGACTATTTGCCTTGGAGTATTTCAGGCAGTTTGGAAATGCAGACCAAATCCATTTCCATAGTAAAAACAAGAAAGTGCAACTAAAAGTCAGGAACCAGCTAGGCCCTTTTCTTTACAACATAAGGGAGGAAGGATGGAGGGAAGCAGATGGCATGCTAGAGGCCCTCTGATTGGAAACCAGTTTTCGCTGGGTACCTTATGACCCTAATCATTTCATTTCTCTCAGGAGGTTAAAACATAAATTGGGTGGCTATGCTCACATTAGATTGCCTCATATTGAGAAATATGCCAATCTACTAAGTTGGAAAGAGGGCACCCTAGAAGAGGCAATTACTAGAGAGAAAATGATTCAAAGAGATGCAAAGAATATTGAAAAAGAGGCTGACTTGGAAACTTGTGGACATGTTTCCTCTTCATATCAAAGGCAACTTGGAGCAGCTGCCTCATCTTCTACAGCACATCAGCAAGCAGCCAAAGCTACTTATCAGGCTTCCAGCAAAGGCAAAGAGAAACAGATGGAGCCAGAACAACCACCTCATGAAGAAGTACAGCAACAAGAAGAACAAAAAAAACAGGAGCAGCCAGTGCAGCAAGAACAAACAGCTGAAGCCCCAATATCCACTGGGCAGCAGGCACAAGAAACTGTGCCTCCTAGGCAGGAAATGACAGTGGAGGCCTCGGTCCTCCAAACCCCACAAAATGAAGACAGAAATCGGAAGAGGGATAGAGAGCAGGAGACTCTCCTCACCACATCCAAAACTCAAGGGGAGAAAAGATAGAGGCTAAATCCCCTTTCAGAAGAAGAAATGCCTATGGGGCAATCTTTGGGCATGGGCCCACCAAGCATGGAAGCATCTGCAAGTTCCTTTCAGTAGGAACAGGAAAGGACAGTTGGAGGAGAAGTCAGCTCCTCAAGCCACCAAAGGGAAGCTGAAACAGGCATCAAACAACAATTTATTGATATCAAAAAGAGGAATGAGCCACTCAAAATACAGCTCTACAATCACTTGTTGAAAATGGCCCCTACAAACCAACAGAGGTTGATGTCTGCATATGATGTACATGAGGGCAAAATGATAATGAGTCATTTCATGCCAACCATGCTGCAGCCACGGTCAGCTGCAGACTACATAAGGACCAACCTGGAGGTCCTTGCAAAAGACATCCACCATATGGATCAGATTGAATTGCACAAACAAACGGGTGAGATGGTATATGCCACCCTTGCAGACAAAACATTGGTAAATTATAGGCCGGAAAATAGCCTAAACAACACAGCTGCCCAACTTGAGTTGGAGAAAGCATCCTCCCAGGCAAAAGACAACCGAATCAAAGCATTGGAGGATATCATCATAGAGCTTGGGCATGATCCCAAGGACACCAAGGCTATACAAGCGCTGTTGAAATTAAGAGATGCAGACATGGCAGCATTAAGAAAAATGATCAAGATCCCAGCAGCTCTTCATCCTCAGACATAAGAGGTTGCCCAACTAATGCATGACCAAGATGCAGCAGCTATGCTGGTATCATTATACAAACAGCTAATCCAGACAGAGGAGAAATTGGGAGAGTCAGAGGCTGCGCTGCAGGCAGCCCTACAACAGAAGGAAGGAGGCCAAACATCACAGCCCCCTCCACAAATAATCAACCTTGAGGAATATCCTCAAACCACTGCTCCTCCTACAGAGCAGACAGCTCAAACAACGCCATCTACATTAGCACCAGCACCAACAACAGAGCAGGCTCCAAGCCTTGATATGCAGAAGCTGAAGAATGAAATTCAGGCCTTAGAAGCCCAAATGGCAGAGTTAAATGAAGCCAGGGAGAATTTAGCTAAGCTGAATGAAAAATATGACAAGTCAAAGCAAAGCATAGCTGAAAAGGGAAGAGAAGTGAAGGCTCTCAAAGAGAAGATAAAGGAGCTGGAGAAAGAGCTCACCCTTGACAAAGTGGTGGCTGAGCTCAAGACAGTTTTATGGGCCAACATTGGCCAATCAATTACAGATTAGTGGTAGTATATAGAGACCATTCATGAGCAAATGGAGCTCATAGGCAAAGCACATAGGGAAGTCCAGAGAGCAAGGGCATCTCTAGGCAATATGCCTGAGATAGCCAATAGAATGATTAACGTGCTCAATAACCGTATAGGTCCTCAGCTGGCAGCAATAGGAATCCCTAACAGAACTGAAACTATCATGCTGATAAAGAGGTTCCTTACATTGAGGAGCCTGGTACAAACATTGGAAAGAAGAAGCCAGGACATGCAGACAGAAGTGAACAAATTTATGGACAAGTTTGCAGCATTACAAAGCAGAGGTCTTCCTGGCTTACTGCACAGTGCAGGGAGACTACTTTCACATGAGAACTATGCTAAAAGGGTCAATACATTTGCTACCAATCAGATCACTGTAAGACCAAGTACCTCAGAAGAAACACGGCCAGCATCTGGGCAAAGTCTCTATAACAGAGTAGAGAACTTATTTTTCATTATGAATGAGATCAAACATTTGTTTGAAGTGCCTCCAAACTTCTACAAATATACAGAGGCAGATGAGACCTTAGATGCAATTTTGAGACATCAACTTCCCACACAGGAATGGTGGACCAAAATGATACAGTTGATACTGTGAACAAGAGCCTCTCATCAGGTTTTTCATTAAAAAACATAAGTCATCAGGATCAGAAAGTGTGATGAATACACTATGACTAGAGAAGAGTGGACTGAGCCAACTCAGCAGAAAGATTCGGCCACTAAAGCAATACTGACAGCTGCAAATGACAGGGCCGAGAAAGCTACAGCATGACAAAGCCGTAAAAACACATCATTCAGCATTTATGCAGAATGATCAACCGACTCAGTGGCCTCCAAAGGTCAAAAAGACTTCTGAGAGAATTAAAGAGCATTCATTTTGTATTTAGAGCAGTAATAACTTCTTTATCTGCTATTTTGTAAAGTTAGTGAGCGTATTCAATTTATCAAGTGACTCAGCAGTTCAGATATTTTGTAAAAACCGTCTGTATATATTCCCCCTCGCATAAGCTTGCAGGGGTTGTTGTTACTGGTTCAGAAAGAGAACTCGGCTGTATCTTTGGAGAGATAATACAAAGAAGTTTTGGGATTTCAGAGATTGTCTTTTCTGATGTATGCTGTGTTGGAACCATTGAACGCTGCAGAACTCTAGTGCTATAGCTTGATACAATAAGTTTCTCTATCTCTGTCTGTGTTTAATTTTTGTTTATTTCATTTCTCGTGTATGTGGTCTAATCTCAACAAGAAAGAAGAAGAATAACTCAGGATTTGTCCATGGAGACACCCTGAATTCAATCTTTCCTTGTTATGAATGTTTTCTTCAGGTTTATCTGTTAAATTGGAATTCTTAAATGCTCCAACTTACTATAAATCTTTAACAGTTTTTGTGCAGTAATTCTTAGATGCTACTGAATAGAATCGGCTTTTTTCAACTTACAGTCACACTATGTATAAGTTTCCATTTCACTCTGTTTCATTTATAAACCAAAAATTGTATCATGAATAGCTGTCTAGCTTTGCAGTAAATCTTTCTCCATCATAGACATCAGGACCTACTCAATTTCTGACTCCATATGCCCAATGGACTAAAAATCCCTCAAACATTTCATGCCCTTCTCAAAACAACAGTTCACAACCAAAACCTTAAACAAAAGCTGAACTCATAACTAGCCTAAAATTTTCACAAACATAGCTAAAACTTAAAGAGAGAGCCCTCTCTGATTATAGGTAGGCTAGGACCTATAATCCAAAGTGTGGTTAGTGGTTACCCCAGCCATATTCCCTTGGGAGTCAAAGGGAACAACCTGGGTGATAACATGGAGTTTACCTCAAATGAATTTTTCGATTTCTGTGAAGAACATGGGATAAGAAGAGAATTCTCTACAGCTAGAACTCCTCAGCAAAATGGAGTTGTGGAAAGAATGAACAGAATAGTCCAACAAATGGCTCGTGCTATGCTTGATGAGTCAGGAACTCCCGCAACTTTCTGGGGTGAAGCTGCACATGCTGTGGTTGTTATTCTCAACAAGACAAATGTCCAGGTGAATAGCACTCAAACTCCTCATGAGCTCTGGAGTGGTAAGACTCCTTCGGTAAAGCACTTCAAAATCTTTGGGAGCAAATGCTATATCAAGAATACTGATGAGCAGCTTGGAAAACTTGAACCTAGAGCAGATGAAGGCATTCTTCTTGGTTACTCTCCACATAACAAAGCATACAAATGCTACAATAAAAGACTTGGCAGAATTGTTGACAACATTGATGTAGTGGTTGATGAGAAGGGATACATTCCTAGGCAAGTACGTCATGAAGACATCGAAGAAGATGAAGGCTACCCTCAACGACAGAATGATGAAGAATAAGAACCTCAAGAAGAACCTCAAGAAGAACCAGAGGAGCAGACAAGAATAGAAGAAAAGACTCCATTCAGATATGTTCAGAAGAATCATCTAGAATCTCATATTATGGGGCAGAAAGAAGCAGGTGTACAAACAAGAAGAACAGTTGCAGAAGCTTCAAGCTATTTGGCACTACTCTCCTCTACTAAACCACAAAATGTGAAAGAGGCATGCAAAGATGAATGTTGGGTGAAAGCAATGGATGAAGAACTTGAGCAGATCGAAAAGAACAACACTTGGGAGCTGGTTCCTAGACCAAAGGATAAGAATGTTATCGGAAAAAAATGGGTCTTCAAAAATAAATTGAATGAAAATGGAGAAGTAATTAGAAACAAGGCCAGACTTGTTTGTAAAGGGTATGCGCAGCAAGAAGGAATAGACTTTGAAGAAACCTTTGCTCCTGTTGCAAGACTTGAGGCCATCCGAATGTTCCTTGCTCTCTCAAGTTTTCAAAACTTCAAAGTATTTCAAATGGACGTGAAATCAACCTTTCTGAATGGAGACTTGGAAGAAGAAGTATACATTGAGCAGCCAGATGGGTTCTGTTATGTCAAAATCAGGCCCTGGAAGGCTGCAGACCAGGAAGAATTCAAGTAACTATTTCAAACCAACTTTAGGCTGAGGCTTAGCCTCCTCAACCTGAGAGGGCTCTCTCTTGATGGGTTAATGATTTTGATTAAAGATAAGATGGCTAACTCTTATAGAACAACTGTGAAAAATATGAATGCTGGAAACACATTAAACAACTATCCATTGGGCTTATGGAGTCAACAACACCTCAACGTAACAGTGAACTTAACCTTACATAGAAGTCAGGGCATTCAGCATTTAGACATTCAGAACATCAACTCATATGGGACCACACAGTTTATAAATGTATACAGGAAGTCAGAGCACATTCAGTGTATTCTGAGTGATTATACATCCATACCACTGTAAGAATTAAGAAAGGGACAACATCACATATTCTGAACATAAAAAATCCTTCATGAATCCTGAGAAGTAAAGTCAAGCATGTATTACTGAAAATGAGTCTTACATAGGCCAAATACAAGCTTTTGCATGAAATTTCCAACCCTGATTACATTTCTGTTTCAGCTATATATAGAGCTCTTATTCTAACTGATCGAGATTCCTCCTCCAGCATGAGGGGAATTCGAAAACTACTTCTAATGACACCTATTAACCCTTTAACTAACTAATAAATACAACAAAGTGTTGACTGGAGTTTTTTTAAGAGATCTAAATCAACTATGACTCTAACTCCATATTACATGTATGATGGCTTTAATTAAGATGATTCCTCATTCTTTGACATCTGGTTCCCTTCTAGTTTAGTTGTGATGGTCTTCAAGGCTCCATGGTTGTCTTCAATGACACATGTTTTCCAATGCCCTGAAAGATAGGAAACTACCCCCGTTTACTGGTCTTTAGTTTTCCCCAAAATATTCGAATGAAAATAAGCATGTCCTTTATCCTTTAATTGCTCAAAATGGAGCAGATTGCCACGTCCTTGATGCGTTTTCCACCGTTTTCATGTGCCTGTGTGATGACAAAACCTTTCAAAAAGATTTGCCACTTTGTCAATCATAATTGATTACTGAATTGTAACATGCAGCTACAGCAGTTTCGTAGCGCGCTACGAAACTGCTGTGTAATTTCAAAAACACAGTCTTAGACTCTACTCTGTTTGTATACCTTATCTTCAATTTCATTGCCTGAAAAAGGAGCACCAGATTTGTCTTGTCTTTTAATATCTGAATCAGAAGTGACACAGCTACCATTGCCAAAAACCTGTTCAAGTAGATTGAAAAGGTCCTTATCATGCTTGTTGAATTCTTGGATATCACTCTGCTTAATACTCAAGTACCTGTACTTCATGCTCCTAAACTTTTGAAACAGCTTATCTGTTGATAGATAGTGCCCAATCTCCTCTTTAAATTTTCTAGTCACTTCAGTCCAAAACGCTTGATGCTTGGAAAAAGACATTGCATCTTTTAAAGATGTCACACCATGTGCACCACGATTTATACCATCTTGTACAGCAGAAGCAATACAAATTTCATCTTTCAATCCCCACTTTACCCTCTTAACACGCCGCTTTACTGTCTTGACACCTGAACGAAGCACTAAATTATCCACATTGGCCTTACGTTCACACTTCTGGTCTTCACTCTGCCCCTTTGCTCTCTTTCCGTCTTTTGCTGGAGACCTAACAGGTGAAAAACATGTGTTCAATAACATGCTGTGCCCTCCATTTTTAGAACAATCCTTTCCACCCTCTTGTATTGGAGTTTGATCACCAGGAAACCTTTCATTGCAATTTTGTGCAGGCCTCACCTCATTTAGATTTCTCAAATCAGTGCCAGTGGAAGGCTGAGATGAATAAGCTACAGTCGAGGGTTCCAATGATTTTCTTTCTGTAGATAACATTGTATCTACCAAAAGTGTGTCACCACCTGATGCTTCTCCCTTTACATCTGAACCAGTAGAGCCATGGTGGCCTGATCTTTGTTTCACATCATTGCCAAACATTTGCTCAAGTATGCCAAAAAGCTCCTTATCATGCTGGTTTAGCTGTTGAAGATAACTCTGCTTACCTACAACGTATTTACTCTTTATGCACTTGAACTTGGTAAACAATTTTACTGCTGAATTGTTTTTTTTTATATATATATATCATCCATTAACGCTGACCAGTCATTTGACTGCTTCAGTGCTGCAATCTGGTGTTCGTTTTGACTTTTGTTGAAAATGATTTGCTCAAACGAGAGCGCTTTAGCCAGCCGCAGCAGAGTAATCCCGCAATGACATATATGACACCACATGCAAGCAACATGTAGCTTGCAATCTCACGCAAAAGAATGATATATTTTTTACTCACTGTTCCTTCAGACAGAGCTCTTGTCATGACAGCAACAAATATTTGAAGCATTCCTCTTTCCACCCAATACTCCAGAATTCGCCAAAACTTCTGAATCCACTTCCATTCAGTCTCTGCGACCACCACAAATAACGCAATGAGCACTGTATAACCCCGGAGGATGCCATCAAAGACATCTTCACCATTTTTGAATGAATGGCTGAGAGCATGTTTATAACAACGCAGAGGAGCGCGCTGAGGATGGTAACGACGCTGAAGCATCTGCAGATGACCAAGAAGGGATCCGTGCGGTTCACATTCTGAGAGTTTTAAATGAAGTTTTAGGCTCCATGAGCACCTGAACAAGTTGGTCTTCAGTCAACGTTGAGAGGCTAACAAGAACAGGAAATCGTCCAGTGGACTCTGGTATTAAACCATATGCAATAAGATCACTACTCTCAACCGACTCTAGCAAGGATGATGTCACCGCAGCATTTGTCAGGCCACCAGTCCTCATATTAGCTCGTATAGGCGTTCCAAAGCCAATAGAAGAATCTTGCCGTCTCTCAGAAATCGTTTTCTCTAGATCCACGAAAACCCTGCCACATATAAAGGGAATATCCTTTGTATCGATCTGAATATGATCACCACGAGGATGTTTGCGAGCTCCCTTTTCTGGAACATGTACAACTGTTCCTTCTAGCAATTTAAGTAATGCCTATTGAACAGCTTTAACATTGAAATCAGCGACCATGAGTAGTTTATACAAAATAGACTACACATCCTCCCCTTCATATGCTGCATGTGTTAAAGTTGTTGCATTTGCGATAACAAAGGGCACATTCACACAAACCTAAATAGGGTTTATGCACTGTGATCTTTGAAATGAGCTTCAACATACTAAAGCAGAGAATTGACCTTTTTAGACATACCAACAATACTCTTAACAAGGCTCCTATTTAAACTGTTTAGACTCTAAAACCAGATGAAAAGACTGGACCCAAAATTGACACCAACCCTTTGAAAAACAAAAAATTGATGTTCAGAATTTAAAATATTTTCCTTGAGTGATAACAGGTTCATTCTTGGAAATGATCCAAATCTTGTATGCAGATTGAAAAAGGCTCTCTATGGTCTCAAACAAGCTCCAAGGGCTTGGTACTACCGTTTGGACAAATATCTTCATCAACAAGGTTTTTCAAAAGGATCAGCAGATAGCAATCTTTATATAAAAGTTGAAAATGACAAATTGCTAATACTTGTTGTGTATGTAGATGACATTATTTTTGGCAGCAATGAAGAAGCTATGAGTCAAAGCTTTGCCTTTGTCATGCAGAGAGAATTTGAAATGTCCTTGCTGGGAGAACTGACATATTTCCTTGGTTTGCAAATCCAACAAAAAGAAGGAGGAATCTTTTTATCTCAAACCAAGTATCTCAAACAGATTTTGAAGAAATATGGCATGGAAGATGCAAAACCAGTATGTACACCCATGGTCACAAGATGTAGCCTTAGTGAAAATGATGAATCTGCAGCAGTACATCAACCAACCTACAGATCTATGATTGGAAGTTTACTTTATTTGACAGGTACTTGACCGGACATCATGCATGCAGTTGGAATAGTTGGAAGATTTCAGGCAAATCCGAAGGAGACTCATCTTCAGGCAGTGAAGATAATTTTCAAATATCTTCAAGGGACTCAAAATTATGGCTTATGGTATCCCAGAGATACAGATCTCACACTTCATGCTTATACAGATGCAGATTGGGCCGGAAGCGTGGATGACAGGAAAAGCACAAGTGGTGGTGCGTTCTTTATGGCTTCCTGACTGGTATCTTGGTTCAGCAAGAAACAGAGTTCGATTGCCTTGTCTACATCTGAAGCAGAATATGTTGCTGCTGCATCTTGTTGCACTCAACTCCTTTGGATGATGCAGACTTTGCAGGATTTTCAAATCACTTGTACACCACCTATCCCCATCTTATGTGATAACACAAGTGCAATCAACATCTCAAAGAATCCTGTCATGCATTCAAAAACCAAGCACATACCAATCAAGTATCATTTTCTTCGAGAACAAGTGCTTGAACAGAAGGTCAAGTTGGAGTATGTTCCTTCTAAGGAACAAGTTGATGATATACTCACCAAACCATTGCCTAGGGACACTTTTGAATACCTCAGGCAAAAGCTGGGGGTTGTTGACGCATCATCTTATTGTTGAAACTCTTCTGGTTGTATACATGTGCTGGGTGGCTGATTGGTTGAAAATTGATGGCACAGGTTCAGGGGGAGCATATAATGCATTGTTGGCATTATGGAGGATGTACAGAAGGAGATCATGGAAATAGTTGCAATATGTCTCTATCTCTTTCATGGTGGATTATGGTTCTTCATTGTAGATCTAGTTCATATTCAGGGGGAGCATGTTCTTAGGGGGAGCATAACCCTTTGCCCTTGATGTCAAAGGGGGAGAATGACGCTGAAGTTTTGAGGTTGCCATCAAGTCCAAAGGGGGAGATTGTTGGCATTATGATTCTGGTATGGCTTTATGATACATATGTTGTACTTGATGGAAACCCACTCATCTCAGATGATAAATTATAGTGCAGAAAAGTTCACGCACTTATATGCAGAGAAAAGCTTATTCTATGTAGAGAAAAGTTCACGCACTTATATGCAGAGAAAAGTTTATTTCATGTAGAGAAAAGTTCACGCACTTTTATGCAGAGAAAAGTTTATTTCATGTAGAGAAAAAGTTCACGCACTTTCATGTTGGAGAACTTACCTTTGGTCCATGGTAGTTAGTCCTTGGTATTTGAACCTATGTTTTTGGACCATGGTACCTCGTCAAAAGTGTGTATATGTTGGAGAACTTACCTTTGGTCCATGGTGGATAGTCCTTGGTATTATTGAGCCCCATGTTTTTGGGCCCCTTGTATTGGTTATCTATGGTATTGTTCCATGCTTTTAGGAAGAAGCTTGCCTATATAAAGCAAAGGAGATCACTTGGATAATTCATTCTTGCAAATCAAATATCTTAAGATCTGAAATATTGGGTTATTGTTTTAAAAGTTTTATCTATGAAAGGGAAGTTGAAAGCGAATCTGTGAAGGGTGATCTCTCGAGCGCTGCAGCTACAGAAGTGCGGAGGCGCCATAGAAGGCGCAATGCGGAGGCACCACAGAAGGCGCAGTGCGGAGACGCCACAGAGGCGCCACAGAAGGCGCATGTGGAGGTGCCACAGAAGGCGCAGTGCGGAGGCGCCACAGAAGGTGCAGTGCGGAGACGCCACAGAGGCGCCACAGAAGGCGCAGTGCGGAGGCGCCACAGAAGGCGTAGTGCGAAGGCGCCACAGAAGACGCAGTGCGGAGACGCCACAGAGACGCCACAGAAGGCGCAGTGCGGAGGTGCCATAGAAGGCGCAGTGCGGAGGCGCCACAGAAGACGCAGTGCGAAGACGCCACGGAGGCGCCACAGAAGGCGCAGTGCGGAGGCGCCACAGAAGGCGCAGTGTGGAGATGCCACAGAAGGCGCAGTGCGGAGGCGCCACAGAAGGCGCAGTGCGGAGGCGCCACAGAAGGCGCAGTGCGGAGGCGCCACAGAAGGCGCAGTGCGGAGGCGCCACAGAAGACGCAGTGCGGAGACGCCACAGAAGGCGTAGTGCGGAGGCGCCACAGAAGGCGCAGTGCGGAGGCGCCACAGAAGACGCAGTGCGGAGACGCCACAGAGGCACCACAGAAGGCGCAGTGCGGAGGCGCCACAGAAGGCGCAGTGCAGAGGCGCCACAGAAGGCACAATGCGGAGGCGCCATAGAAGGCGCAGGTGCGGTGGTCGCGGTGCCACAGAAGGCGCAGGTGCGGAGGTAGTACAGATATCCGCAGATCTATACCAGTGAAGTTGCGATCCCTGCTTAAAATTTGTTTTAACTGCCTTTGACTATTCTGCAGGGTTTTGGGTGCATAACTGATGTTTGGTTACTGGTATTGAGTTCAGATAACAACATGATTAATGACTTATATTTATGTACTAGATCTAGTTGATAACTCTCATAATATCATTGTATATGTATGGATCTGGTGATTGGGTGATTCAGAAGGTTGTTTGATTATGAGCTTCAATGTTGTTGTTGGATCCAGTTTGAAAATTTATGAAAAGTGGTCCTTGAGAGAAAAGAAGTAGAGGGTTGTAGCTCCCTTCCAGGAGAGAGTGGAAAACGAGAGAGAGTTGTAGCTCTCTGCAGGTTGCAGCCTGCGTACTGGTAAAGGACTGCACCAGTACAAAATCATTGTAACAGGAGTTTCTAATTTGAAAGAAGATAGAGACATATTGCAGCAGGTGGTTTTCACCCACATTGGGTTTCCACCTTATATCTGGTGTTCTTTGGTGTGACTATCTATTTTTCTTGTTCATGTTAATTATTTTATGGTACTGATATGCAAAAATAATTCAAAGTGTAAATAAGGAAGATTTGTTAAAAGAACTTGATAATACTGATTCACCCCCCCTCTCAGTATTATTTTCAACACTATGGAGGAAGGAAAACTTCTTGGCCATATCATTTCTAAATATGCCATCCGAATTGATCCTTCACGAGTAGAAGCCATTCAGTAAATTGATTTCCCTCGCAACAAGAAAAAAATCCAAGCATTCATTGGTAAGATGAATTTCTTACACATTTTTTCCTAATTTAGTTGAATATATTAGAGAAATGACCAATATGTTGAAAAAGGATAATAAGGTGAAATGGTCCGAAGAAGCCCGCAAGTCCTTTCATGCGGTGAAGCTTTCCTTAACCAATGCTCCTATTTTGATTAGTCCTAATTACATCGATGATTTTATTATATTTTCATTTTCTTCTGAGCATAGCATGGTAGTAGTACTAATGTAAAAAAGGGATAAAATTGAACTTCCAATAGCATTTTTTAGCCACAACATCAGGGATGCAGCCCTTAAGTACAATGTCATTGAGAAACAAGCCTTGGATTTGGTAAAGGCAATCAAATATTTCAGAGTTTACATTTTAAATTCGCATACCCTTGCTTATGTACCTAATGCAGCGGTAAAAGAAGTCCTTGTTTAGAATGACCTAGAAGGTAGAAGGGGTAGATGGATAGCAACATTATTAGAATATGATCTTGAGATCAACCCCACAAATCTGATCAAGGGTCAAGGCTTAACCAAACTCAAGGACGAGTCAAACCTTCATGCTCTAGACATCAACATTGTGGCAACATTATCTGACAATCAAGAAGAAGTGGATCTCATTTAGGTATCTAAAATCTTTCTATAATCTCTACGATATTCTGATATTATTTATGTACTTCAGAATCTAAATCTGATACAAGCTAGACTTGGGAATGTTGACATAGACCCTTTGATCTTCTAGATATTCCTCATATGTGCTTGAGAATGTATTGTTGATGTCCTACCATTTCATCTTGATGTCTCTTTCTATGAACAACTTGTGTCTTCATAAATGAACAAGCCCATAGAAACTTATTCAACTGCATCTCCAGTTGTACTTCCAATGGTGTCCTTTGACCCTGCTCTCTTGGAGGCCATTGTACCTATACTGCTGAGAGACGAATGAAAACTTGCTATACCTAGAGACATATCAACACTCATGGAAAGTAATCTGTCAGTTGAAAACCAAAACAAATTTGAGGACTAACATGCAACATACCTGGGTGACTAGCAGTAAATATTGCACAATTTTCATTGGGAGAGTGGGAGACTGAATACCAAAATTACGCAAGGCACAATCAGGGCTACAAGAGGCTGACTAACTGTTGGAACTATGCAATGCATAGTCTAGCCTACCTGTTGAGGAATGAAATTATGCATTGGGTATGAAAGCCTAGAGACTGCATTGCGCAATTTTCTGGGTCAATAGGGCATTGCCTCCCAGAATTGTGCAATGCAATCCTAGAGGTCAGTGTTGGCCGGTTTTGTGTAGTTTCTGGAGGGAAGGCAAAGCATTCACTTCCATAAATGTGCATTTCTGTCAGGGAAAGACAAGGTCTAGGCCAAGGCAACCCAGACCCGCCGACGGGTAACTAAAAACATGAAGAGGTTTGAATGCATGGTGAGACTGAGTGTAAGAAAGAGTGTATGTTCATGCATGCAAACAATGAATGCAAGATTCAGAAAATATGAACGCATGCATGTGTGTGAAGCGAGTCACCACAATGGCGACATCAGTGAAAAGTAGTGTCATGCATGCGATAGCAGTGAGATGCAAAAAAAAACTAAAACTGTAATTCTACAAGCTAACATAGATTAAAATGACAGCAGGCATTCAAAAAAACCTAGCAAACAACATTCGTATAAAGAGAAATACAAAAATTGGTAGAATAGAAGCAAATGACATGAAAAGCAGACTTACCTAGAAATAGCTGAGCTAAATGTGTCGAAGACTGCTAGATGTGCTATGGGATGTCAAAGCTCTAAGATCGATGTGAGGAATGATCTCTGCAGCATCGAATAAATAATTTTGAGGATTATGACACACATGCCACAAATATGGGAAAAGTGACACTTGGAGGGAAGTTTCTAAAACGATCTTTGCATGTAACCTCCAGTTGCTAAAAATAGATCCCTAAAATTTAGGGATGCTTTTTGCATGTTTCTTTTTTCTATTTCGGGAAAAAGAAACCCATGCATGCAAATCAAGATTGTTCAGTCCTGGAGGGAACCAGTCAACCTGAAGGAACATGCAGCAGTCTACAAGCTTGGGAGATGGATTTGTGCAGTTTCTGGGTTGAGCAGGGCTGGCATTCCCTTAGGCATTGTTTAATTTTTGAGGTCAACAAGTCAATGCCTCCCAGAATTGTGCAATTTATGGGTTGAAGCCTAGTGTCAAGCTAGATTGCTCAATTTCCCAAGGGAGGGTTGCTTCCCTAGATTGCGCAATTCTGCAGCCCAACGACCAACCCAAAAGGATTAAGAAATTTCTGGAGGGAAGGCTAGTTCCCCTCTAGCATTGTGCAATTTTCTGAGTGAACATCTCAGCGATAAAATTGCTGAAGTCTGGAATGGCAGCCTGTAATGGGAGACAAGCAAGTTGACATGCACAGGATGGAAAGCCACTGAAACTTAGCTAAAGCCTGTGTACTTGATAGTGCAAGACGTTTTACTAAGGATGATTGGTAGGGAGGCTCCAAAACAAGGCTAAGGAAAACTTTTGGAGGGTGGTTGTAGCCACTACAACAAATTCTCAGTCTCATACCTTTCCTCACACCACTATTTCATCGATGACAGGATATAATACCACCCCTACCCTTATCGATGTTTCCCCTAGAGTCTATAAAGATTCTACACTGCTTGGAGCTTATTTTGGCCCACCGTGCATTCCTTCTAAGCCTAGATATTTTGAGTGTTTGCATGCTTCAAGCATCATGGACCGCTAGAAATAAATATAGTACGTCTTCCCAGTAGCAAGCTCCTTAACAAACCTCTTCTTAAGAATCAACTAATCCTCCCAGAACAATTCCTCTAGGTCAGCTCCCTTCAGTTGGTGTCCCTCTAGGTCCTCCACCCTCAGGTGGAGGTCCTCTAGGTGATTACCCCTTTTCTCAGATACCTTTCTCATTCCCATCACTAGGAATCTTTTCTACTCTTGTAATGGCTATGTTGAGTATTCCTTACATGCATTTGGGGATCCCATTCTAGTACGTTGATCCTCCTGTGAACACTCCTCCTAACCAATTCAAACCTTATGTCTTTAACTCTAATTCAACCCATTCCTACCAGCCCATCCTTTGCTTCAATGCATACCCACCTCAGCAAGAAGCCACTCCTATTAGGAAAGCATCTAGTGAGGGGGAAAAACCTAGAAAAAGGGGAGCAAAGACAAGGCAACCCAAGCAACTCCAACTCCTTCTAAACCAACGAAGCCTTCCCCTCCATGTGTTCTATGTGATGTTCTTAGGAATTCCACCAATAATTGTCCTAAACTACCTTTGATCCTAACATTCATGAGGTCCATGTCACCTTACCCGAGTCTGCCAAGGAGAAAAAATCATTCCTCATGAATTGCCCTTGTGCTTTTTGCAATAAGTACACACATTATTCCCATCATTGTCCTCGTCTCAAAGACTTTTGTGATACACTTTATGTGCTTCACGAGTTAGTTGTTGCTCATAGTGACTCTATTTCTTCTCTACCTGTAGGTTTTTGTCCCACTTATTCGCTAGGAAATGAAGTTTCTTAACCCACCATTGTGATTCCACCTCCTAATTTTGATATGATGGATAAATCATCATCTATCCTCTACATGTCATCATCCATGGGATTGATCTATTCAAAGTCTTCAAGAGTTTCCTATTGTGCTTATTTTAAACAATCTTTGGAAGAATCTTCAGTGTCAACATTGGTGGATCTCACATCGACTATTCATCCATCCAACCCTTCAGACAACGCACATGTGAACCTTGTCTCTCAAGAAGATGCTTCAGGTAGCTCATCTATTTCAACTGGTCCTTATTCCTCCCACCCACCCATTTTTCATTTTGATGAATACATCATGGAAGCCATCACCACTCCTGATTATCCTTGGGATGATATGCACCATCATGCATACTTCCTTCTACATCAAACCCATGATCAATATGTTGTGGAATCTAAAGACTTCATCCATGGTGAAGTTGATTGGTTCAAAATCTCCATTCCTAGACTAGATGAATTCGAAGAAGGTAACATTACCAACATTTCACCCACCATCAAGATTAACATCTCGAATAAACCAGGAGTTGAATAAAATATCACTATGGGGGCACAATGTACCCTAAATAAATTGAGGCTTACACCAAACTATTCAAAGAATTATGTGATGTTTTCACTTGGTCAAATTATGACATGCCCAGACTTGATCAAGCCATTGTTAAACATCATATTGACACATGGCCCAATGCCATTCCTATCCACCAAAAGAAATGTTTATCCATCCTTCCAAGCATGATTCTATTAAAGCCTAAATCGATAATCCTAAGTAGGCTAGATTCATTTATCCAATAGAGTATACCACATGGGTATCCAACCTCATTCCAACCATAAAGGAACAATGAACCATTTGTCTTTGCACAAACTTTCTTTATCTGAACAAATATTTTCCCAAAGAAAAATTCCCCGCAGCTTTCACCCACAAAATCATTGATGAGTGTGTGGGAGATGAGGTCCTTTCTTCATGGACGGATTCTTGGGGTACAACTAGATACGTATCTACTTTTCCGATCAACACACAAATTCATTTACTAGTCTGTGGGGAAACTTTTGTTAGGTAAAATTGATTCAGGATAGAGTCAAAGTTGACCAAGTTAAACAATGATGGTTTTTGGGCACATGGTATTGTGCACCCATAGTATTTTGCCTGTGGTATTATATGTAATGGAGCTTATAAAAGACTGGAATGACTTCATTTTAATGCAAGACTTGGAGGTGAGCGGTGAAGGCTCACTTGGTCAGATTGGCCAGGGTTTTGGCCAATGCTAGTGAGATCTTATTAGGTTGGGTTTTTCCACGGATTTGGGGTTTTCCTTGATAAACATTTGTGTTTATGTGTTTATGGTTGTTGCTGGTTATTTTTATATTTATTCCTCTCAGTAATTATTTATGTTATGCAGTAAATTTCTTAACAACTGGTATCAGAGCTGAAGGTCTATTTGGCTGATAACTCGCAGGAAAGAAGGGTTCCTCGTTCGAGTGGGAGCAATGGCAGAAGATGGTAAGTTTAGGGTAGAGAAATTTAACGGCCAAAAATTCTCACTATGGAAGATGCAGATGGAAGATTATCTATATCAAAAATATCTGTACCTGCCATTGAGTGGAAAAACAAAGAAGCTGACGGATATGATAGATGAAGAATGGAACCTTCTCGATAGAAAGGTACTCTAAACAATATGGTTGTGCCTCACTGCATCAATCGCCTGCAACATTTCGAAGGAAACAACGACAAAGGGTTTGATTCAAGCGTTTTTGAAACTATATGAAAAACCCTCGGCCTCAAACAAGGTATTTATTATGAAACGTTTATTTAATATGAAGATGTCGGAAGGTGGATCTGTTGCAGATCATTTAAATGATTTTAATACAGTTACAAGTCAGTTAAGTTCTGTAGGGGTAAACTTTGAAGATGAAGTTAGAGCTCTATTATTCTTGTGCTCATTACCAGAAATTTGGAATGGTTTAGTAATGGCCATTAGTAACTCTATCTCTGGATCTAGTACTTTAAAGTTTGATGATGTTGTCGGTGCTATCCTTAGCAAGGAAATGCGACGGAAAAGCTCCGGTGAGACATCGAGTAATGCTTTGAGTGCAGAGTCTAGGGGAAGAAAAATGGAAAGAGGAAAGAGCTCAGGATATCGCAGTAAATCAAGGAAAGGCAGATTCAAGTCTAGATCAGGGATAGTGTGCTGGAAATGTGGAAAGAAAGGACACCTAAAGAAAGACTGTAGATATTGGAAGGGAAAAGAAGGAGATGCACAACAAGAAAACAATCATGAAGCAAATGTGATAGGTGAGGTGTTACAAGATGCTTTGATTCTTTCTTTCGAAAATATCACTGATTCCTAGGTGGTAGATTCAGGGGCCTCATTCCATGCCACACCTGATAAGAAATACTTTCATGACTATGTTCAAGGAGATTTTGGACAAGTTCGTTTGGGTGATGAAAAACCCTATAAAATTGTTGGAATGGGTAAGGTTCTTGTAAAATAGCAGAATGGAAACCAATGGCTACTAAAGGAGGTAAGGCATGTTCCAGATCTAAGGAAAAATCTGATTTCAACAAGGCAGTTAGGCAGTGAAGGTTATGTGACAACTTTCATAGAAAAAGTTTGAAAGGTACCACAAATCAAGCATTATGCTTTGGTGGTGCAAACATGTCTCTACAGGGATATGTTGATGTAGATATGGCAGGTGACAGAGATAACAGGAGGAGCACTACAGGATATGTATTTACTGTTGGTGGAACAACTATCAGTTGGGTTTCAAAAATCCAAAGTGTTGTTGCACTTTCAACAACAGAAGTAGAGTATGTTGTTGCTATAGAGGCTAGTAAAGAAATGATTTGGTTACAAAGGTTTATGGGTGAATTGGGTAAGGAGCATGATATGGGCATGTTATACAGTGATAGCCAAAGTGCCATTCATCTTGAAAATAACTCAGCATTTCATTCTAGGACTAAACACATACAGCTCAAGTACCATTTCATACGATCAGTGTTGGAAGATGGAGAGTTGAAGCTGGAAAAGATACACACTAGCCAGAATCCTGCAGATATGCTAACAAAAGTTGTAACCAGGGAGAAACTAAGAATATGCTCAATTTCAATTGGTCTTCAAGGATGACGATGAAGATGAGAACAACCAGGTCCAAAGAGGAGTCATTGTCCAGCAAATGAAGCAGCAGTGGAGTTGCTACAATCATTCTCCAAGTGGGAGATTGTTGTGTGTGGAGCATGATTGTTCAGAGGTCTTTGTTTCAGTTGGATGTATACCCCAGGAAGTTTGTACACCCCTCCACATGGGGGGACTTGTTCCTCCCGCGGGGGTCTGGGGGGGTCGATCCCCCCCCCGACTGGGGGGTCCGGGGGCCAGCGGTCCCCCGGCAGGGGCTCGGGGGCAGCGCCCCTGAAGCTAAAATTAGATGTAAAATTGCCTTGTAAAAGCATAGTTATTTCTAGTCAATCTGGGTTGTTCATTAGGCGGATGATCTGACAGTAGAACTTATGTTTAGTTTAGGGTTTTTTGCCCTAGAAGGTAACCGCTCTCTTTGTATGAGGGCATTGTATGTGAGGCTGAGATATAGATGTGTATTCTGTGAGTGAGAAATAGAGAGGTGAGACTATGAGAGAAAACAAAGGATATTACAATGGATCTGTTGTAGGTTGTGTCTCTTCATTTTACTGGATAATAGAAAGGAAGGATTGGATGTTCAGGGTGGACATAGCCCAAACTGGGTGACCCACATATATCTGTGTCTCTCTTGTTTTATGCGTTTTTTATGTTTATATTTCTGCAATATTTTGTGTGTTCCATTGCTCCGTAATATATAATTTTATAACAACTTTTTGTACAAGATTATGCTTTTCGGTATGAAGAAAGCTGGGGCCACTTGTCAACGTGTCCTTTCCTATTATTTTCATGAATTGGCTCACATTATCCTTGCATATCTCGATCATCACACTGCAATTTCCAAACTTCAGTCGCAACACCTTGATAATTTGCACACCATCTTCCTATGATGTTGCAAGTATAACATTCGCCTCAATCCCATTAAGTGTGTCTTTTTCATTCTTGTCAGTTGTGTTTTGGGCTTCATTGTGTCCAAAGCTAGAATCACCATTGATCCTCTTAAAGTTCAAGCCATTCTTAAACTTCTTCGTCCTCACAACCTTCGCTAGTTTTAGAACCTCCAAGGTAAAGCCAACTTTTTGCATCGTTTTGTTCCTGACTACGCCACCACTACTCATGGGTTTCTTAGAATATTGTGTTCTAACATTCCAATTATTTGGGAAGACCATGCTCAACAACCTTTTGATGCCCTCAAGAATTCTCTCACTTATGCTCCTTTGATTAGCCAACCTAACTTTGAGAGGGATTTAATCTTATATGTTTCAAATTCCACCTACTTGGTTGTCAACGTCTTCATACAAGAAGATGAAAATGGAAATGAGCACATCATTTATTATGTTAGTAAGAACATTAGTGGACCCCCTGGGTCCTACTCCCATGAATAAAAGTTGGCCCTGGTTGTCGTGTTCTCTATCCAGAAACGTCTTCATTACATCCTTACACATACCACCAAGTTTATGACTAATTGCAACCCCATTTCATTGTTGTTGAGCCAATGGATCATCAATGGGAAGTATGATTGGTGGATCATTATACTCCAAGATTTTGACTTGGAATTTTTCATGCCTAAGAGTTGAATATTTTAGCCCTTATTGAATTCATCTCTAAATATTCTACTTGTGCACATGCTCCATATGCAAATGAAAACCTGACATATGAACACTTGTTCACTATAACCATTGATGATCCATACTATGGTGACATCCTCACTTATTTGTGAACCCAGAAATTTGTCCCCCATCTCACTCGTGATGATTGATGACATATTCAACATAATTCCCCTTGCTACCTCCTCATTGGTGATGATATTTATCATTGTGTTGTCGAAAATGTCCTTCATTGTTGTCTCACCCATGTTGAAGTTGAGCAAGTGCTCAATGTTTGTCACAATAACGCTTGTGGTACTCATCTCTCTAGAATGTCAACTACCCAAAAAATCGTATGTGTCGGTTACTTTTGGCTTTCTCTCTTTAGAAATTGCATCTAGGTAGTCAAACATTATCCCAATTTCCAATTATATGCCCCAAAGGCTCGAGATCCACTCACTCCCCTCAATCCTGTCATCACAACTAGTCCTTTCTGCAAATGGGCCATCAATTTTATGGAGTGTCAACCTGCATCTACTAATCACCATAAGTACATTATTGTGTTTCTCGACTATTTCACCAAATGGGTTGAATCCATGCCAATGTTGAATAACATTGTAGCTACTGCAACCCATTTCTTATTTAACCATGTCATCTCTCGATTTGGGGTTCTAAAACAATTGGTTTTTAGCATGGATAACACTTTGAAGATGAGATCTAGCATGATATATCCTCACTATTGGGTTTTGAACACTAATATTCATCGTATTATTTCCCTCGAGGAAATGGACAAGTTGAAGTCATAAAAAAGATTATCAAAACTTTGCTTCAATAGATGGTAAATAAACACAAGATCAACTAGCATCTAATTTTCTTCCTTGCATTATGGGCCAATAGAAATTTTGTCAAAAACACCAATAGGTTCACTCTTTTCCTCCTTTTTTATGGATAGGAGGTGGTATTACCAATTAAGTTTGAAATTTCCTCCCTTCACCATGCTTTTGAACTCCCCCCAAACACCAAACCTTTAGAAAAAAGACTCATCATGTTGGAGCACATCAATGAAGACCATCAATTTGCTTTGCAAACCATTGAAGTGACTAAAAAGTGCACCAAAGCCCAATATGATCATAAATTTCATATTCACACCTTCCATGAAGGTGATCTTGTTCTTGTTTATGACCAAGTTCATGATGTACTGGGGTATAGAAAATTTGAACCATTATGGCATGGTCCCTATATCATTTGTAAATTTTTAGGGAAGTGAGCATACCTTTTATAGGGTCCAGAGGGAAAGATCCTCCCCAACCCTTACAATGCACTCTACTTGAAGAAATTATACCTAGAGAAATTCCCATTGAAGTGAATATTGTTAATTATTCTATTTTCATTTAGGTAGGTTACATCTTTCATCATCTCATTGGTTGTCTTCTTGCGCCTTTCAGATGGATCCATCATACACACCATATATCAATTATGCCGATGGTACGATTCACTTCTCTAGGAATATTGCCTTGGCAACTTGGGTCATTTTCTCCCCTTTGCATTCGTTAGTCCACTCCAATGTCTTATGCCTCGAATCTGCCACCAACAATCATGCCAAATATGATGCAATGATAGGTTTGTTAGTTGATGACCTTGATCAATGAATCCTTCACCTTCATGTTTGTATCAATTCCTTGCTTCTCTTCATGCACTTAAATTGTGTTTATCATGTGCATAATCTTGTCCTATTTAGAAAATATATACGAGTTAAGATTTTGGCACGTGGATTTAATCCATTTCATTCAATGACATTCCTATATCACAAAATAACTACGTAGATACCATTGAAAACAATATTCTAGATTGGCATTTATCACATGCATACACAAGGCATCCATAAAAAAAAACAAATGGTGAACCACATCGTCAAAAGGATGCATAACCATATTATGTATCCAAATATCCATCATACAATATCTAGATTACACTACTCTAAATACATCTAACATGCCCACAACATGTTATAACCATACATATAAAAATGGGGACACCTACGCCCCTATGTCTAATTACTATCCTCTAGAGGCTCCTGAGCCAATGAGGCCACTCCCCTAGCTCGTATGTCTCTAAGTGGATCACCAACGATAGCTATGTGCCTCGTGAGAGCTTTCCACTCAAAGGGAAGAATTGTACACACATTTATATAATGATCTTCTAGCTTATTACATCCACGCTTTGTCACACTAGTCAATACTAGGTTGAACCTACAACGGAGATCCTCGAGGAATGCATTGATATTTGGCCCCTATTGTGATGTAAATCCCCTCTAATCTATAGCCCCACATGTTGTAGTTTGTCCCGTGTATCCTATTGGCTCCATCGATTCCATAACTTCATGTTAAAAGTTTAAAAAATTAATAACATATACATATAATTTCTTCACTATACATGCAATCAAAATATACAAACTATCAGTTACCATTTGGTCCCTATTCTTTCCTCGGTGGAAGTGGTATCTTAGGACCCCCCAGAAGTTCATCCCATTATATGGATAGTTGTTTATCTAGAGTGGCATCGGATCCCAATGCACAAAAAAATGAGGTTGGTACATATTCCAAAATCCTGCTCCTTCGGCCTGCCATAGTAGCTACCCCCAGTGGCGCATCCTAGGCTCTTGTGGGCCCTCCTCATGGACTTGAACATGTTGTAAAATGGTGGGATCCTCTCAAAGAAGAATGAGCACAAAATTTTCCTAGAAGAGAAATTATCATTGGTATATTGCCTACATAGACCTGATTGATGTTTCAATGATGTCAGCAACATCTGGGCCCACCCATAGTAGCCCCCATGAAGCACACTCTCTACTAGCATCATCTTCCCTCCATTGATGCGGTGGAAAGCATGGATACCCAATATATACACCATATTTGTGGCTCTAGCTCGTATCTCCAGTCTCTCCAAATAATGTACATGGATACTTAGGTCCTTTACACGAGTACTTGGTATGCAGTGGAAATCCAAAAACTCCCTAATATGCCTCACACGAGGTAGCATCAGATGTATCTATCCCACCACCCCCAAGGGTGGAAACCTTGTCAAGAAATATATGTCCTGGATAGTGATCTCGATTGCATGCCCCTATATCATAAATGCCTCCCAATCTAGATCCCAATAGCTCACAATCTATGATAATAGTGGCTCACCATTCCTTATTAGTGGGTTCTCCAAGAACTTGAGTAACCCATAGTGTACATGATACCCTCTGACAACCTAGTTACTCTCAACCTAAGAGTGAAGATCATCAAAGTCTTGTACTCTCCATACCAACTTTAGGTCTACTGTACCTGTAGATAACATTATATTTTTTCAGTCTCAGAGCCATCATATACATTTCTAGACTTCGTCTTCAGTTTTCAGAAGACCACCAACACTACTTTTCCCTTAGGTCCAGAATGTAGTTTTCCAACCAAAAACTATGTTGGGCACATTTTTCTTCCCTTTTCCTATGCTTAAGAGTGCCGAAAAATTCAAAACAGGGTGTTGTGACCAAGTGGAAAAATAGGGGTCTCCCTTAGCCAAATCAAGCCCTAATATGGAAATTTAATCAACATAAACTAATGAGTAGGGCCAGGCCACCTACCTAAAAGTTGTAGATCCATATTCTAACGATCAGTTTGTCCACTAATAGCTCACCAATATTTAAGGCCTCCTCCTCCTCTCCAAATTCTCCAATAGCTCAATGTGCAAATGAATTGGATTTGGGGGAAAGATGCCTTTTTGTAAGAAAAACCCAAGTTTTTCTATTGTCCATTATGAGCAAACCATAGCTCGATTTGATGAATTGTTAGCACCATTGGAAATCTCTCACTGAGAACTATAATGAGTCTCTTTTAATTTTTGGTAATCTGTAAATTCTTCGGGAAGCTTTTTTTTCCATGAGGCTAGGCCACCTACCTGAAAGTTGCAGATCGAGATTTTGATGATCAGTTTGTCCACTATGAGCTCACCAAGATTTAAGGCCTCCTCCTCCTCTCCAAATTATCCAATAGCTCAATGTGAAAAAAAGTTGGATTTGAGGGAAAGAAGCATTTTTGTAGGAAAAACCCAAGTTTTTATGTTGGCCATAATGAGTAAATCATAGCTCGGTTTGATGAATTGTCAGCACTATTGGACATCTCTCACCAAGAACTATAATGAGTCTCTCTTAATTTTTGGTAATGTGGAACTTCTTCAGGAAGTCGTTTTTTCCATGAGGTCTCATTTTACCGCCTATCAAAATCTAATCTCTTCATATGAGTCACATGCACTCTGAAAACACTTATCTTTTTCACTTGTTGACTTAGATGTCAATTTTTATCGTAAGTAACCATTATTTACTCATGTTTTTATAGTCCCCTTTGGGCCTCCCCCATGTGGCGGCATCATAGAGTCACCCTTGTTCAGAGCATCAAAGATGAGTCATCCCTACATCCACGGAGTCTGTTCAGAGTCCCATGGAGTCCTCTTATAGTACAATATCCCTATTTGAGTTGCATTCATCCCATTTCACTCACATTTGGCCTATAGTTATTCTAATTTTTCTTTGAAAAACCTTCATCTGAGTAATTGACCATACCCTTTGGAATCGATTCAGTTGTTGCGAGGTCAACCATACATATCATGTTATGACAAGGGAATTCATAAGTCCACCACTCCTATTATTCCCCCATTATCATCCCCGAATTTAGTTTACCAGTCACATTACTATATCCCTCATGCCTTTGTTGATGAATCCTCATTGACTCAACTATAACAACCCCTCTTCTGTCGACATCATCTCTGAAACCGGATGAATCTCTCCTATTTAAACTTTCTGATTGATTTATTTTTTCACCTTTGTCCTAAGGATGAACCAAATTAGATGGTTTGAAACGTAGACCAACAACTTATGATGTGATTAATCTGAAATACATTACCAAAATCAATATGGATCACAAAAGTCCAAAATCAACATGTCCCTCTTTTGTCGACATCAACACATCCATTCTAGTAGAGCAGTCTAGAGGGCAGTGTACTTTGGTCCCAATTTTCATGATTCTTCGGTACCTTGGATCAAGCAAAGGGAATCATTATTTTCCTATGACTTGGTTTCTTCTCGCATGCTCGACTTCAACACATTATCACACATTTGAGAATCGTACACTCGATGGTCCATTCATCGAGAAAATTGTACCAACATTTCTCGGGTGTCTATGAGATGCTCCAAAACTCATTAGTGTGTGGTCCTTTAGGTATCCCTCCACATGCCTGGATGATAACAAATTATGATCCAAACTCATATGTTCTTCTGTTGTTTTGACTGGCTCAGTTTTCACCGATTGCACAACCCATAACATGCATGTCTCCTTCAAATAGTCCATTCAGATCTTCATAGCCCTTTCCTATTCAGTGAGGCTTATTTGGTTGTGATCTTTCCCTCCTCTCAACTTGGGGAGGGGGGGATTATGTCTCATATACTTAGATCAATAGATGTTATTCTATCCAGTCTTGACCTCTATCTTCAAGTTACTTATGTATTTGGGACTCATTATATCATTGCATCACTTTCTGGCCCATGGATTCAAGCATACTATGTATCATGTACTTTGTTTCTCAAACCCACATTGTTGGGCACATCATTATTATTTGTACTCAGTTATCTCAATGAGTATGGGGATGCCTCCCTCCCCTCATTTGAGATTACGTACTTACCAATAAAAGGAGACTTTCATTAGACAAGTAGGTCTTGCCCCCTCCAATCTCAATCCTTCCTTGCATTTCTTCAATGCTCTCTCACTCTCTATGAATCCCCTTCGGTGTTTTGTGAAAGTGAAAACTACAACATATTTTGGTCATATGATTTTCTCCCGACACTCCTACGTTGGGGGGAAATATGTTATCACCCAAAAATGTTCACCTAGCCATTTCCTACTAGGTTGATCAAAATAAACCATTAGAATATGTTTTTCCATGGTAAAACCCATTTTCACCATAGCAAATAATGAATCATTTTCCTTAATTATTTCTCATTAAAATCCAAAAACCCCATGAGAATAATTAAATAAATAATTATTTATTTAATATTCTTTAGAAATCATTATTTATTTAATATTCTTTAGAAATCATTATTAAAATATAAGTTGATGATTATTTCTAATCATTTTTTACTTAATTACCTTGGAATAATTAAATAAATCACTATTTATTTATTATTCCATATTTATCCCCTATTTTGATGAGATAATTGTTAAATCATTATTTAATAACTATTTCAAATTCATATTTGACTTAAACCTCATAAAGTAATTAATAAATTGTTATTTATTTATTAATTAATTAACCATTTTGTAAATAAAGATATTTAACCATTTCAAATATATTTTCCCTCTCAAAAAATATAGTAAAATATTCACAACAGCTAGACTTTGATTTAGTCAATAATATTTTATTATTTTCTAATTCTCAATCCATCTCAATATTTTGTTATCAGCCCCACGGGGGTAGGCGAGTTGGTAATCATAATGTGGTGAAATTCGTTAGAAAGGTGGGCTCTGTACTGAAGGTCACGAGTCCAAATCCCCAAGACTTACCCTGGAGCTATATAGAGGGGCGGGCACAACTCCTAGTGGTTATAGAGGTAGCAGTTAAAATCGACCTAGTGTAACGCGAGTTGCGAGGCTGCCCATAAGAGGGTTTTCTCTCCATTCTTCACTATGACCATTCTCATTGTCCCCATTATTGTCTCATGAAATTTTAGCTCTCACTTGACTTCAAGCCTCCATTGGTTCCCTTTGTCCATAGAATACCACATATTGAGAGAAAGAATAACATTACTAAAGCACAAGGTCAAGAAGGACCCATCCCATGGAGGGGGATATAGAGACCCAATTTTACAATCTCTCCTCATCAGGTGTATTATGTTTATCAATAAAATTATTCATTTGCATTCTTCATTGGGTTGTTACACTGATCGTTTCATTGTAATATGTTTATGTTTACACAATATATTTTTGTGCATGTTTTTCTCTAACATTTTTTTTGCAAATCTAAAGCATAAACACAACCATATTCTGTTGTTAGGATCATTACTCACCAGCGAATTAAGTAAAGTATTTTGGTACTCCTTTATTAAAACTTCACACTAACACACACACACCATGAGCAAAAACACATAGAACATAGAGGATTTAACGGGGAAACCCAAAAGAGAAAATCCACCAGTCCAGTTTTATGATGTAAATAGAAGCTCCTACTCTATTAAATCAATTTGTTTGTGAGCCACCACTCATAAAAAGCACCAAATCCATTCTTCAGTAGACACTTGATCAACTTACCATTAGCACCAATTGAATCACCGACTTCTTGGATTTATTGCAAGTATCAACTTGCAACTTATTGGATTTATACAAGTACCCATTTGTAGGAGGCACCGACCTCCAATATCTACTCATACATCCAATAAAATGGAAGTTCCAACTCCCTATTTTGAAGGCTCCAACCCACACTCAATAAGGAAATTAATGTTCTTTTTTCTTGGCACTAACTCTTCCTTGTTCTATCTCTACACTCATCAATTTGGACCTATATTATGTTCAACAACAACCACAACATTTTTCCCTTTGTTCTTGGCCTTATATACCTGATAAAAACTCAAAAACACTCATCCCATAGCCTTCAACATTTCTATAGCATAATCAACATCTTTTTCACTTCTTTTAGCCCACTTCATCTACACAGGCACACATGACCTCTTCTTAGCAGCTCACTTACATAAAGCTCTCTACTCAACACTCCACAATGTTGCATTCCCCACATTGTACAATTATAATCTTTTCTTTTATTCCTCTTCCACACATGGAATGATGTAGCTGCTATTGTGAATCACACACTACCCGAGTGTACTCCTGCATGGCTTCCCATATTAGATAAGATAGAATTGATTGTTCAATCTCATAACTACAACAATGTTTGTTATCTTGTTGTATTGTCCTATGGTTCTTCCACTATAATTGCATTAAATATGATAATGGGTGCCTGAATGTTTCTTCATACTGAGAATTAATTCTTAGTCAAATTGTGCACTCCAGCAAGGCTCTCCATGCTTATTAATCACCCACAGAGCTCAAATTATACTTCAGACATGGCTTACTCAGCTATGGTCAATCGTCTACACCCAACAATATTTTTCTCATTTAATCCTTCACAACATGCAAGGAAGATCGGAGGTGGATATTTTTATTCAAAACAAGCTCCATCAATTCATTCAGTACATCATGGTCCTTCACTATCTTAATCCAAATCTCTTGGCAATTTCCATTAACTCCAATTCTCAATTGTGGGTGCCAACCAATTCAAAAACCTACCTAATCCAATTAAAGGCAATAATAATTTTAGCCTTTGCCACCAAAACTCAAATATTTAGTTGTCGACCTGTTCAATCCTTCTTAAACCAATTATGGCTAGTGGCCAATTTTGGCATAACTTCCAAATATGGAGGAAACCTTCCAAAGATTTTCTGACCCATTTTCATGCTAAGCCTTCATAACATATGCCCACAGGTGCTTTAATCTCATAGGAGAGAGAAAAAGGGGTCTCAGGCCTTGGTTTGATGGTCATTTCCTTTATAAAAATTTCAAGGGTCATGGCCAATTCTTTAACACTATGTTTCTCTTCCACATTAGCCCGACGCTTAACTATTGGACCAATGTTACCACTTTTCCATGTCTACTGAACCTTACCTCGTCCCAAGCCTTGACTTATGCGCTCACCTTTGATCTTCTGCGGTAATTATGCCGAGATGACGTGGCTTTGGGTACCACCTCGAACAAAAGTCTTCAAATCAATTCTATTGATGCCTACATCATTGCTATATGGGTTCTCCACCTCCACCTATGCATATGTCATCTCGGGCCTCAACATTTGCACGCTCTTTGATCCTTCTAGGGAAAAAATATACCGAGATTGCATGTTAAAATGGTTCTACATCATTTCTTTGTGGGTTTTCCACCTCCACCTATGCATATGTCATCTTGGGCCTCAACATTTGCATGCTCTTTGGTCCTTTTAGGGAAAAACAATACCTAGATTACATGTTAAAAAGGCTCCACCACAAGCCAATGAGAATACTTTCCATCACTATTGTCGAAGACACATTTTCTCGGTCCTTTGGATAGTTGTTTCACTAAAAGGATTTACCACATTTGGCAATACCACCAAACTAAACTTTCTCAAAGAGTCCTCCAACCACTGTTAGCTTTGCACTTTTAACTTTGGGGCACTTGACTTTGACTAGAAATAACTTCTAATATAGGAGGCCATTTACAGACTTTAATATATTGTTAGAAACCTCTTTCTGATCACTATCTAACTATGTCAATTGCAGAAGCATATGATCTAATCACCCAAGGAAAACACTCCTTAAAATAGTGGGACTCCCCCTAAGCTTGACACACCATGCACATCAATGCTAGCCTAGTCTCCATCACTACTAGCTTGGATGACATCAATTCCAACACACTTGATGCTTTCAATCATCCTAACAATGCCAACTATGCAACACACGAATTCTGAGAAGAAACAATAGGGGTAGGAGGGACTGTCGAAGAGGGATCTTGTGTAAAAAGCGGATCATAATGACCAAGAAAGACATGTCTCCTACACATCGAAAATACAAAGGAGGAAGGCAGAGGAACCTCAGTGATCTGTAAGCCCCCCAAATAGACCACAAACAGGTGTAGGGAAAAGACATAAATACTAGCCTGGAGGGGGCCACTAGAGGTGAGGGTTTCAAGAGTTTGAGAAGGGTTGAAAACACCAGTTGTGGTTGAGAGGAGGTCCTACAAAAGGGGGCTCGAGAATCATAAAGGGAGTTTCTCCTCCTATTGAATCTAGACTGATGAGAAAATTTCAAAATTGAAAATGTTATCCTCACTTTTATGGACGTGAGTAATAGGTTGAGAGTCAGCAAGGAGAAAATTGGGAAACATTTCTGAATTTCTATCTAAAGAGAGAGAGGGGGGGACCAGAAATTGACCACAAGAGAAACCTAATTGTAGATCTTCAACAGGGTTGGAGGTGAGCAAGGTACTCCCTGTGGTGTTTCCCGTCCCTAGAGGCATCTATTTTTGACCTTCGAATTCACATCCATCCCTAGGGGAGTGTGGTTCCTCCATGTCTATTCCTCCCATATCATAGTGGTTCCCATTACTGTTTTGAGGACTAGCAACTGATGAAATAAAAATGGATAAAACCTCGTGAGGGTCCCTAGTAAAATCAACTAAAATTTCATCCATAGGGTGACAAATACCTTATAACCTGCATCACTCAAAAACCTTCAAGTGAATGAAGCCTTCGTGTCATTTATGGTTGAGATTGGGACATTGTTCTGTAACCATGCCATAAGAAATCTTGAGAAATCCATAACCACCCAATGGAGGAAACCCTAGGCATTCATAGGAAATAGTTAGAGAAACCTCTATGGAGAATATGGTATGTCGAGAAGGGTCATCAAATATCCAAGGATAACTCTCATTGGTGTCATAAGGAGAATCAATGGTTCTGCGTAGGAAAGAATTTGAAGTGGGTTGCAGTACACACACACACACTCTCTCTCTCTCTCTCTCTCTCTCTCTCTCTCTCTCTCTCATTTAAAGATTAAAATATCTTTTAATATACATATATTTATTTTTATATTTTTAACTTTTAAATATTATTGAAATATTATGCTTCCATTATAGCTATTTATAAATATAAACTTGTAACAACAAAAAAGCACATTCTTGCTTGAGATTACATCATCTTATTCTAGTGAAAAGGCCATTCCACCTATAAATTAGATTATGTGTGTATATATAAAATAATAAATGGAAACAAAATTTAAAGATTAAAGTATTTTTTAATGATACATATCTTTCTTTCATGTATTTAATTCATATTTTATTAAAATATTACATTTATAGTATATAAATTTATACAATTTAAGTATGTATTGTATAAATAAAAAATTAGCACATACATATATATACTTTAAAATAATAAATAACAATAAAATTTGTGTGTGTGTGGGGTTAATTTTAATCAAAATCTGGTAGAGATTTTTAAAAACTTGAGTTTAAGTTGTTTAATTTGTTAAATTCTAGTGCCCTCGGTTATGCATTCAAAAATGTATTGTAAACAACAACAAAAACACATTCTTGCTTAAGATTATATCATTTGATTCTAGTGAAAAAGTCATTCTATCTATAAATTAGACAATATAAAATAATAAATGGAAACAAAATTTTAAGTTTAAAATAATTTTTTAATGATGCATATATTTCTTTTATATATTTAACTTTCATATTTTATTAAAGTATTACATTTATAGTACATAAATTCATATAATTTAAATATGTATGGTATAAATAAAAAATTAACACACATATTTATTTTAAAACAATAAATAACAATAAAATTTGTTGATTAACATATTTTTTTAATACACATATGTTTCCTATTTAATTAATTTTTATATTTTATTAAAATATTAAATATTAAATATATATATATATATATATATATATATATATATATATATATATATATATATAATTTAAATAAAAGATTAACACATATACATGTATATCTTAAAATAATAAATGAAAATAAAATTTAAAATTATATATATTTTTTAATTTTTATAATTTATTTATATATTACAATTTTATTATAAATATTAATAAATATATAAATTAATATAACTTAAGTTTATTGTATATATAAAAAAAATAACGCAGATATATATTAAAAATATAAATAACAATAAAATTCAAAGATTAAAATATTATATATATCTATCTATATATAATTGAAATATTACACTTATATTATAATTGTTTGTAAATATATAATTTAAGTGTGTACATTATAAATTAAAAACTTTAAAATATGTGAAGATAATGATAATTTAACATAAACTAAAAATATTATTAAAAAATTGTGTTCTATGTATATCAAGCTAACTTGACCCACATTGTGTCAGATTTGATATTAAAAAATAACATTAGGTTTCAGCCTTACGGTTTTTGTCTTTTTGTTTTTTCAATAGAACCTCCATGAATTTCCTGTAATTTCATAACAAATTTGAAACGAATTTCTATAGAATTTAGACATGAAATTATTTGTGTTTGTGTTTAGTATGTTCATGTTTAGCTTGAGATTTGCAAACCCCATCAGATAAATTCTTTCGGAAAGAATTTTGGAAAAATTTGAATATAATCAATTTTGTTCACCGGACCTAGTGACTTAGATCATGACTACTATAAAAAATAATCCATTAATATTCCATAAGGTTAATCCTTATCATCCACCTACTAATTATTATTGATAATTTCCCAAGAGACGCTCTCTAGCATAGAAAGGAAGAGATGTTGTTAAGTTATGTAATGTTATGCCATGTAAACATTTTGACTTGGTCAATTTATATTAAAAATAAAAATAAAAATAAAAATAAAAATAAAAAAAACAATAAGTAAAATTAAATTGATTTAAAATACTCAAGGCTTTGACAATCCATGGTTTTTCTAATCATATTCTTCTTTAATGTAGCCTATCTAAAGGTATTCTTCTCTAATGTAAGACATTCATTGTAATAAAAACATAAAAGCTAAAAATTATAATATGTGAAAAAGAGTATTGCACCAAATTTAGTTAATCAAAGCAAACCATAATCTTTGCCATAAACAACAAAACCCTAGCCAAGTTTCCTATCTTATTTGGCAAAGAAAAGCACTTATTAAAAGCGCATGAGACAACAACTTTGTAGCTCTAAGGATGCATGTATTCCATGTAAAACTCAGGAAGAAAAACCTTACTTTGTTACATAACCTTCAAAAATTAGGTTTTTTCAAGATGTTACCAGTTTGTATGTTATTCATTTTATTTTATATTTTTGGAATTTTATTCATAAGTATGAAGAGGAATCTGAAATTGTTTTTAGAATTATTTTTTGATTTTTGAAAGTTCCATTTTTCTCCAAATTTTATGATAAGTCCATGAGTCCACATAGAGATACCTTCGTCTAATCCAAATACAAGTACATAATATCCCAAAGTAAAAAAAAAAAATCATTCCGTAATAATATACAATATTATTTTAGCCATAATAGAAAAATATTTCTTACTAAAATTAAAAAATATTGCATTCAATCTTTAATCTTACACAAAAAGTTTTTACACATAATAAAAATACATCTACTAAAAATATAAAATTAAATCCATTTTCTCAATCTAAAGATGTGACACTAATTCTATCAAAATATAATATACCAATACAAAAATGAATCTACTAAAATTATAAACTCATTCTCCTATAGGAATAGAAAAAAAAAAATGACACTCATTCTCTCAAATTAAGGAGATCATTTAATTGCTTCTACTTGAGGAAAAGGAAACCCAATTTTGGTCACTTTCGATCCAAAAATATGTATCAGCCTTGCAATATTAAATAGCTTAACTCTATCCATAAAACTATTGGCTTATCTTATAGTGGGTGGTGTCTCTGCCGGCTTTGCAGATTCTTATGTTTGAGAATTTCCTTAAACCAATGGGAAAAGGCCTCATATATATTTCAATATTAAATAGCTTAACTCTATCCATAAAACTACTGGCTTATCTTATAGTGGGTGGTGTCTCTGTTGGCTTTGCAGATTCTTATGTATGTTTGAGGATTTCCTTAAACCAATGGGAAAAGGCCTCATATATCTTTTCAATATTAAATAGCTTAACTCTATCCATAAAACTATTGGCTTATTTTATAGTGGGTGGTGTCCCTGTTGGCTTTGTGAACGCAGATTCTCATGTTTGAGGATTTCCTTAAACCAATGGGAAAAGGCCTCATATATCTTTTCAAATTGTCCTTGGAATTCACATAATATAAACTGAATCCATAACCTCGAATATCAGATCCCTAGCTGGCATTATTTTTATAAAAAAAATACGAGAATATGGTCGTCCATATATGCAATTAAATTACAAAATGTGGACCTACGTCCTTATAGCTTCAAGCATTCTCATATGTGAAATTGATATAAATTATTTGTTCTAATAAAATATAAACAAGATTTAAGACTGAGAAGGTATGATGGCCCAGCCCAACGTGTGACGTGGCTACTTAACCCACGCTGTCACTCTACAGGTCTCTCGACTCTTTGGTGATGAATCTTGGTAGGTGAATTGTCACACCTTAATGTTTAATGTAATGTCAACCACCCGTATGATCGATTTGATTTCTATCTGTCTGTATTTATTACAAACCCTCCTTCCCGGTTGAGGGTGGCCACCTGCCGGTTCACCCGGTTCTTTCTCCTCCCGCCTTTTGTTAAACCCTACTCCTTGTGATTTCGGGTCATTTCACTTCCTCCCGTGCTCAGTCCAAGCTCTGTTCTGCGGTTTGGTTGATGGTTCTCCGTGTTCGATCCTGACTCTGCTCCACAATGGTTTCTATGGGCGATACGCCATACCCACGTCCTAAATACCACTCTGCTGCGACTCCTGGTGGCTTGCTGTATCTTCGGACTTCCTCTGCTTTGTTTATGAGTTTCTTGGCGCGCGTTACCTGGCTGGTCTTCACCTGTATATAATGGTAAGTCTTGTTTTATGGGCACTCTCTGTCACTGGTTTCTTCTAGTTCCGTTAATTAGTTGCGTTCACTGTACAGATTGACTGCAACTTAAGTGCTCGCGGCTGGCTGTGTTCATCCTCGCCTTTGAAGGTAATCTATGGTTCTTTGTTTTACACTGTCCCTGCTCCTATTGCAACTTCTCACGATTCTCGTTCCTTGTTCAGCTAGGGTTATCAGGTTCGGTTCCGCTGGTTTCCTTGTCAATTTGACGGTAAGTGCTGTGCGTTTCTTTCGGTTCACATCTTCATTTCTTTTTATACCAATCTTTCTTCGATTTGCCCAGCTTCCGTTCTAACCTTACTCTGTTTGTGTGCAGGTTGTCTTGGTGCTAGCTGTCGAGGGTTTGTCCACACTCAACCTCGGGTCCACTCGAACCTGGCTAATCTCGCAAACTGGTAGGGTTTTCTCCGACCTGAATATAACTGTAGGCCATGGAGGGTTTGATAGAGCACGGATTTATTTTGATTGTAATGTGTCGGCCGTGCCTATTCCGGCGTTCTGTGACCCTTATGTCTGTGTTCGAATGTAATAATTTATATGGCCGCTTCGCTGGAGGCGTTTGGTGTTTGACAAAGCTCAGAAAATTGTAGTTTGTGTTGTTTTATAATGCCCACAGTTATGTGGTGAACTGAATTAAATAAATCTCCCTTTCTGCACACGGTATTCGTGTTGTTTATAAAAGAAATGAAACAGTAGCTCGTTTTTGTTGGTACCTGATTGTCTTTGCAACAGCCGAAAAGGTTCTGTGCTTTTGTTCGCTGTAAACGCAAGTATGTAGCATTTCTTTTGTTGCTCCGATTCAAATGGGTGTCTGTAGAACTTCTTTCGTTATCTCGCTCCTATTACAGTTAGTGGTTATTCGTTCCAATCTAGTTCTTAGAACATATAGAAAGAATTTTGTACATGCATGTGAAAATATCAACAGTAGGTTATTTCGTTGGCAAAAATAATATAATTGTATTACAGAGGTCTTATTCTGCTGTCTGTTACTCTTGTGCTGGAGGGGTCTCTCCCTTTGTTCTATTCTTTTTCTGTTTTTAAATTACATGGAGAGTATAACTGCTTCCCCTATTTCAGTTGAACTGTTCAACCTGAATTCTATAACTGCCACCTAATTTCTTTAACAAAGAGTTAACTAAACACTATTCATCTCCTAAGCTAAAACAACTTGTAATTAAAAATGCTTTGAAATAAAATGAAACAAACAATAATTAAAAGAAAAAGACAACAACCAACTTAATGACCTGTCCACCCAAGCTCGTAGTCTTTGTCTTGTTTTTGTTCTTCTTCCGTGAGTCAGTCAACTGTCATTTGTCTCCTCGGAGTTGGATGCTCCTACATCAGGCTCCCGGGGTGGTAAAAAGTCATGGCTCTGTTCCATGAGGTCGTCGACAGAATAGCCTGCCTTCTGTAGCTGCGTTGCGTTAAGCCACGAACTGTCCTCTATCGGACGGTTCTTCGACTTGACCAAATACCGCAGATATTCCTTCCTGCGTGTGCACTTAGCTACCTGTGTGTCCAGAATCCCTTCGATCTCAAGGGGTGGTGCCATTGGCATCTGCCTCATCCATGAACTTTCCTCACAACTGGTGTCCCGCGGTGGCTCTGCTGCTATATTGCCTTCCGAATCAGTGACATAGGGAAACAGATCTGCCACATTAAAAATGGGAGAAATAGCAATCCCGGGTGGCAGCTGTAACTCATAGGTGTTCGCAGAAAATTTGCGAATGACTTTACAGGGACCAATCTTCTTGAATTTTAACTTGTTGTACTCCCGTTTTGGAAAACGTTCCTTATGTAAATACGCAAGGACTTCGTCCCCAACGTTGAACTGAACTTCCCGGCGCTTGGAATCTGCCCGCTGCTTATATTTTTGACTGCTGTCTTGTAATTTCAGCTTGACCTGCTCATGTAGATTACTCATTGCTTGAGCAAAATCTTCACCATCAGCACTTCATTTTTCGAGCTTTCCCAAATCCCGTAACTCATGCACGCCACGTGGATGCATGCCGTACAAAATCTGGAACGGACTGTAACCAGTGCTGCGGTTAGGTGAGTCATTGTATGCGAATTCTGCCTGAGCTAGTACACGGTCCCACGTCTGGGAATTCTCACTTGTTAAACTCCGAAGCAAGTTCCCCAAACTCCGGTTTACAACCTCCGTTTGGCCATCAGTCTGCGGGTGATAAGTGGAGCTGAACTGTAACTGAGTGTTCAACTTTTTCCACAGGGTTCGCCAAAAATGACTGGTGAATTTCACATCCCTGTCGGAGATGATGGACCTTGGAAGCCCATGTAGTCGAACAATCTCATTGAAAAATAGATGTGCTACATAAGTAGCATCGCTGGTCTTCCTACAAGGTACAAAGTGCGCCATATTTGAAAATCGATCTACCACAACCATTACCGAATCGAAACCCCGCTGTGTCTTAGGCAAACCCAAAACAAAATCTAAACTGACGGAGTCCCATGGTCGGTTCGGAATGGGTAATGGTAAGTACAAACCTGTATTCTGACTGTGGCCCTTTGCCAGTTGGAAAATCTTGCACCTACTCACGTACCTTTGTACATCTCGCTGTAATTTTGGCCAGAAATAAAAATGTCGTACCTGTGCTACCGTCTTATCTATACCGAAGTGTCCAGCCAAACCCCCGCTATGTTTCTCCTGAATAATGTTTTCCTGCATAGAGCAGTTGGGAATACACAGCTGTCCGCCCTTAAACAGCAATCCCTCCTGTAAATTATAATCCAACCACAGACTGATGTTCCTTAACAGAGGGTTTTGACAAGCCTCATAGGCTTCCTTAAAATTAGCATCTGTTTGGTACAGCTCTTTCAGGTGTTCAAAGCCTAAAACCTGCATCGTACCTTCCTGCAAGAGTAAAATCCTTCTACTCAGCGCATCTGCCACCTTGTTCGCTTGCCCACTGATATGTTTCAGTACAAACGTAAAATTATGTAAATACTCCACCCATGCGGCATGCTTATGGTTCAATTTATGTTGCTGCATAATGTACTGTAACGCAGAGTTATCTGTAAACAGAACAAACTCATTACCCAACAGATAGTGCCTCCAATGTTTTAACGCTTGGACAATTGCATAGAATTCCTTGTCATAGGTTGAGTATTTCTGTCTACTCTCGTTCAGCTTTTCACTGAAATATGCGATTGGTCTATCCTCCTGACTCAGTACTGCCCCTAAGCTGTATTACTGGCATCACAACGAACCTGAAAGGGTTTGTTGAAGTCAGGCAGCCTCAATATCGGCCTTTCAGTAATCTTCCTCTTCAAAATCTGGAAACCTCTTTCCGCTGCCTCAGTCCAGCGAAATGGCTGATTTGTCTTTTTGATCGTATCCAGCATAGGTGCGCAGATCACACTGAAATTCCTGATGAATTTCCTGTAGAAGCTCGCTAATCCGTGAAAACTGTGGACTTCAAATAAACTTCCCGGTGAAGGCCAGCTAACTATAGCTGCCACCTTTTCTGGGTCCATTTTCAATTCGTTTTCTGTAATTACAAAGCCCAGATACACTAACTCCCGCTGAAAAAAAGTACACTTTTTCAGATTGATCAGCAATTTATTCTGCTGCAACTTCCTCAACACATTGCGAACATGCCTGAAATGTTCTTCTTTAGTTTTACTAAAAATCAAGATGTCGTCCAAGTAAACTATCACAGATTTCCCAATAAACTCCTTCAGTACTTCATTCATCAAGCGCATGAACGTACTGGGAGCATTGCTCAAACCAAATGGCATCACCAGCCACTCATATAAGCCTTCGTTCGTCTTGAAAGCTGTCTTCCACTCATCTCCCTCTCGAATTCGAATCTGGTGATATCCACTCTTCAAGTCAATTTTCGAGAAATAAGCTGCCCCGCTCAGGCAATCCATCATATCGTTCATTCTTGGTAAGGGAAACCTGTACCTAACCGTAATTTTGTTTATGGCTCTGGAATCTGTGCACATTCGCCATTCGCCTCCCTTCTTTGGAGCCAGCACGGTTGGTACTGCACAGGGGCTCATGCTCTCTCGAATCAACCCTTTGTCTAACAACTCCTGGACCTGCTTCCTGATTTCTTCATGGTCCTTAGGACTCATTCGATAAGCTGCTTTGTTTGGCAGACTTGCCCCTGGTATAAAGTCAATGCAGTGACTAATACCTCTCCTGGGTGGTAGTTCATCTGGAAGGTCATCCACCACGATGTCCCCAAATTCCTGCAGCAGCTTTTGAACTTCTTCGGGCAAATCTGAAATCTGCGTATGTAGTACCACTGCCTTTGGTCTTCTTATGACAACAAAATTTACTTCATTGTCCTCAATCTGTTTTATAAATTCTTTTCCGCCCATCAACAATGCCTTCACTCCACTGGCTTCTGCTGTACTTTCCTCTTTGATGGGTACAAGTGTGTGCTTGATCCCATCTTTGACAAACTTATAACAATTGGTTTTCCCGTCATGAACTGCGCTCCTGTCAAACTGCCAGGGTCGTCCTAGCAAAATATGACAGACATCCATCGGCATAACATCGCAGATGATTTTGTCTTTGTATCTGCCTATCTGAAACTCCACCTCACACTGTTCATCCACCAACAGCTGGTGTCCCTTCTGCAGCCATGACACCTTATATGGAGTGGGATGTTTCAGCTTTTTCAAACCCAGTTTTTCCACCATCTCTACTGCTACCAAGTTGTCGGTACTTCCACTATCGATGATCAGCTTACAGCACTTACCCTGTGACTTGCAAACAGTCTGGAACAGAGCTTTTCGCTGATCAGGCTCTGCAACTTCTTTTGCTGGTTTTAACAGCACTTTATTCAATACCAAAGCTTCGCCTGTCTCTGGGGCGTTTTCCACTTCTTGAGGTGCTGTTTCAGCATCCTCTGGATGAGCAACATAAGCTCCTCTTCCACCTACAGGTTCACCTTCAGGACAGTCATATGACTTGTGTCTTAACTTATGGCAACGATAGCACTGGACAGTTCCCCTGCCCCGACCACTTCCTCGCCCTTGCTGAGCTGGTCGTCCTCCTCTAGTGCTATTGTCCCTCTCTGCCGTGCCAGCAGACTTAGAACTGCTGCCTTCTTCACTGGAACCTGCACTTCTACCTCTACCAAAAACCTTACATTTTCCCCTGCCAGTTCCACCTCCCCTCCTGGCGTTTTTCTTCCGGTTAATTTTCTCCTCTGCCTTCAGTGCAAACTGGTAGGCTTCATCCAACGTCCGGGGTGAAAGGATACCGATTTCATCCAGTATTTCCCCCCTCAAACCATTCACAAATCTGGTTGTTTTTTCTGGGGTATCTTCCACATACCCTGCCCGTAAATTCAACTTATAAAATTCCTCTGTAAATTCCTTAACAGTCATTCCTCTTTGTTTCAAGTTCTGTACCTGTCTATACAACATAATCTGATAATCTTTTGGCAGAAATTTTTCCTTCAGTTTGGCCTCCATTCGGGCCCACTTCTTTATAGGCTGTTTGTGTTGCCTCTTTCTCTCCGCCTGAACGCTGTCCCACCACAAGGACGCATGTCCTTTCAACTTTGTGGCGGCGAACTTCACCTGCTTGTCCTCACTGGTTTCCTCAAACTCAAAATATTTGTTCACTTCGCTTAACCAATCCAATAACACATCTGCAAACAGACTTCCGTCATAAGTGGATAGCTCATGCTTTGGCTTATGACTAGACAGCAAAACTGACTTTAATAACCGGAGTTCCGGTGTCACCCCTTCAACCTCATCTTCTGGTTCTGCCACATCCTCATCACTGTCATCTGCTGGGTTCCTTCTTCCCCCAGCTTCTACCACTGCTAATCTTTCTCGCAAAACGCGAATCTCCTCACGAAGTCCCTCTTCTGCTATTCTCCGGATCGCTCTTCCTCTTCCTCCTCTACCACCCTCCATTCTTCCTATTTGTCAACCAGCTCTGATACCACTTTTGATGGCCCAGCCCAACGTGTGACGTGGCTACTTAACCCACGCTGTCACTCTACAGGTCTCTCGACTCTTCGGTGATGAATCTTGGTAGGTGAACTGTCACACCTTAACGTTTAATGTAATGTCAACCACCCGTATGATCGATTTGATTTCTATCTGTCTGTATTTATTACAAACCCTCCTTCCCGGTTGAGGGTGGCCACCTGCCGGTTCACCCGGTCCTTTCTCCTCCCGCCTTTTGTTAAACCCTACTCCTTGTGCTTTCGGGTCATTTCACTTCCTCCCGTGCTCAGTCCAAGCTCTGTTCTGCGGTTTGGTTGATGGTTCTCCGGGTTCGATCCTGGCTCTGCTCCACGGTGGTTTCTATGGGCGATACGCCATACCCACGTCCTGAATACCACTCTGCTGCGACTCCTGGTGGCTTGCTGTATCTTCAGACTTCCTCTGCTTTGTTTATGAGTTTCTTGGCGCGCGTTACCTGGCTGGTCTTCACCTGTATATAATGGTAAGTCTTGTTTTATGGGCACTCTCTGTCACTGGTTTCTTCTAGTTCCGTTAATTAGTTGCGTTCACTGTACAGATTGACTGCAACTTAAGCGCTCGCGGCTAGCTGTGTTCATCCTCGCCTCTGAAGGTAATCTATGGTTCTTTGTTTTACACTGTCCCTGCTCCTATTGCAACTTCTCACGATTCTCATTCCTTGTTCAGCTAGGGTTATCAGGTTCAATTCCGCTGGTTTCCTTGTCAATTTGACGGTAAGTGCTGTGCGTTTCTTTCGGTTCACATCTTCATTTCTTTTTATACCAATCTTTCTTCGATTTGCCCAGCTTCCGTTCTAACCTTACTCTGTTTGTGTGCAGGTTGTCTTGGTGCTAGCTGTCGAGGGTTTGTCCACACTCAACCTCGGCTCCACTTGAACCTGGCTAATCTCGCAAACTGGTAGGGTTTGCTCCGACCTGAATATAACTGTAGGCCATGGAGGGTTTGATAGAGCACGGATTTATTTTGATTGTAATGTGTCGGCCGTGCCTATTCCGGCGTTCTGTGACCCTTATGTCTGTGTTTGAATGTAATAATTTATATGGCCGCTTCGCTGGAGGCGTTTGGTGTTTGACAAAGCTCAGAAAATTGTAGTTTGTGTTGTTTTATAATGCCCACAGTTATGTGGTGAATTGTATTAAATAAATCTCCCTTTCTGCACACGGTATTCGTGTTGTTTATAAAAGAAATGAAACAGTAGCTCGTTTTTGTTGGTACCTGATTGTCTTTGCAACAGCCGAAAAGGTTATGTGCTTTTGTTCGCTGTAAACGCAAGTCTGTAGCGCTTCTTTTGTTGCTCCGATTCAAATGGGTGTCTGTAGAACTTCTTTCGTTATCTCGCTCCTATTACAATTAGTGGTTATTCGTTCCAATCTAGTTCTTAGAACATATAGAAAGAATTTTGTACATGTATGTGAAAATATCAACAGTAGGTTATTTCGTTGGCAAAAATAATATAATTGTATTACAGAGGTCTTATTCTGTTGTTTGTTACTCTTGTGCTGGAGGGGTCTCTCCCTTTGTTCTATTCTTTTTCTGTTTTTAAATTACATGGAGAGTATAACTGCTTCCCCTATTTCAGTTGAACTGTTCAACCTGAATTCTATAACTGCCACCTAGTTTCTTTAACAAAGAGTTAACTAAACACTATTCATCTCCTAAGCTAAAACAACTTGTAATTAAAAATGCTCTGAAATAAAATGAAACAAACAATAATTAAAAGAAAAAGACAACAACCAACTTAATGACCTGTCTACCCAAGCTCGTAGTCTTTGTCTTGTTTTTGTTCTTCTTCCGTGAGTCAGTCAACTGTCATTTGTCTCCTCGCAGCTGGATGCTCCTGCATCAAGGTACCATCCAATCCTAAATTCAATCACTTTCTAAGTAGCATTTGATCGAGCAAGGTTTAAGATTGAGAAGATACCATCCTAAATTAAATCACTTTCTAAGTAGCCCTTGGAACGAGCAATGATTTAGAGCATGGCACCATCCAGTTTGTTGTAAGTTTTAGGCCTGTAGAACCTTTATGCTTCCCCTGCCTTTTGCTTTACGATGGGCAAGTAAACTGGAAGAAAAGCTTCATAAAACAAAAAATTGGGATTAAACAAAGACTGAATATCAAATAATTCAAGATTGAATTTCGGGGATGTGTTAATAAATGCCAATGATTGGTCAATTATAATACTTTTCTTTATTCTCTATATTTTCGATTATAGATATCTCGGGACCTGCTTGAATGTAGTGAGGGGAGGGGATATGCCACTATGCATTTTTTTTTTTTAATTATGGTTCTGAAAATTTTACTATACATGAAATAGTTGGTTCTGAAAATTTATGGAAAACTCAAAAGGTGAATATGATAAATTTCGAGATAATGTTTTCATAGTTTTTATGTTGAATTTGGAGTTGGTTTGTGATTTGTAAGAAGTAGTTGAGAGATTTTTTCAACTCTTATCTCTAAAATGAGAAGTAAATGGATTTAAATTAACTATATAATTATATTGTAATTGAATGCAAGTGTGTAACAAAGAATATAGTTTTACCGATATTTCTGAATACTATGTCTCCAATTTCAAATTATAAATTGGTATCATATCTTATATGGGCATGTTTCCCTCACAGGATGGGCATGTTTCCCTCAAAGGAGGGCCCAGGGAAATGTGGAGCTTGATAATTAGTTCACCCTTTGTAAATAAGTTAGGATAGAGGAATGATTGATTTTTTTGTGAGTATTCATTCCGTTGTAATTAAATTTGTGTGTTTATCGCTTTGTTGTGTGACAAAAGGTCATCCATTTGTGGAAGCCAATGCAAAGGTTCTAGATGTTTCAATTTTGACTTTTCATCACAAGATCCGATCCCATTATTCTCATAATCTAGGAGAGTTAATTCATTTCGCTCCTTCAGCAATCTCTAATATGGAATTCATCCCGTTGATTCCCGATCTCATCAATCCTAGTTACACTGTCGTCTGGATGCATCCTGAATCAAATGAGAGAAATTTGATTGGAGAAGTGAATTGCAGAGAAGGTCCTTTTCCTTAGTGGTTACACTCATTTGTTAGTAACGGGAAATTATGCGGTAATTCTGGAAACACCACTGGGGGAAGGTCATAGAAGTTATTGAGATCAAACCCACGTCTAAAAATTCTTCCCTCTGCTCTTGGATGACAACCCCACTGCGGGTGAGTCTTCTACAGAGGAAATAAGCGCCATGCACCTGTCGTGGAGGCTGAATCAAAATTGATCCAGCAACCATTAATCAATGTTGACCTATACGCCCACAAAAACAATCACAACGCATTATAGAAGCTATTAGAGTCAGATCCAAGATTAGTAAATTCTCAGGATTATGATAATGGGTCCCTCTCCATGCAACGTCGTAGTTGGTGTTTATGCACTTCTCTCAGCATTTATTTGCACGAAGCTTGTAGTAGAGATGTTCGTACATTTATTTGCACGAAGCTTGTAGTAGAGATGCTCGTAGCAGGAGGTGCCTTCAGTTACATTCGTGAATTTGTAGGTTAGTTTGCAGGAGTTGGATGTCGATTGTGTGGGATGGATTAAACGAATGGCTCTTTTCTGGGATGCTCTTCTCCTCTTCTGGAAGAGAACACCTAGAGAATTGCATACAAGTAAAATTTCAATACCGTCTGCAGGTGAACAAAAAGCAGCAATGTGGGTGAGTGGAAGAAGCATTTCATGCCACAAATGAAGGAGAATGGTGATTGTTGAACTCTTTGGCGAAGGTGAAAGGAATCATGTTTTTAAATTTATTTGGAGTGGGTGAGTGGAAGAAGCATTTCATGCCACAAATGAAGGAGAATGGTGATTGTTGAACTCTTTGGCGAAGGTGAAAGGAATCATGTTTTTAAATTTATTTGGAGTTTGTATAAGAAACCTATTGAGTCTCGTCCGAGTGTGATTTTTTGAATTGACTTTTCTAACCATTGCATCATGAAGAAGAAGAAATCCATAAAGATTGAACGAAGATAAAAAAAATAGGGAAATATGTGGATACTAGTTCCTGCTGAGATGACAGTGAATAGTTTGATTATTGAGTTTGTTGTTGTGAGATATTTTTTATTTCTTTTAATTGTAGTTGTAAAAAGGATGGGTGGTTCTTAAACTAGAAGCCTCTATTTCAAGAACATCAATTTTTGTGTGTTAGTAAGGTCAAGTTGTTTGATCAAATTTTGAATACATTTAGTATCCAAACCTCTATCTTAGCAACTGACGGATAGTTGAAAGTGAAATATCTGACATATGGTGGTAGGTCCATAGGGTGGTTTATTTTTTGACCTTTTATCGCAGAAGCTCCGATGGGTCGAGGTGTCAATATCGTTGATCTTGCAAAGTTTGTCAATGATGGTCAGAGGAAGTTATGTTTTAAATGGAGGTGAAGCAATAACTCAGAGATGTGGTGGTGAAGAAAGAGCTATGTTTGTGAGATTCAATAGATGAAGACGAGTCAAATAGAGATAATTCTCGTTGTTGTAATATGTGTTTTCCATGTTTTCCATGCATGCATTAAGAGAGGGACTTGGAAATAGCGCTTCCATGTTGAGTTTGGAATTGGTTTATGATTTGTAAGAGGTAGTTGAGATATTTTCTCAACACCTATCTCTAAGGTTAAGAGTAGTTGGATCTAAATTCAACTATATACTTATATTGTAATTGAATACAAGTGTGTAATAGAGAATATAGTTTTGTGGGTATTTCTGAATATTATGTTGCCAATTTCAAGTTTTTAATAAAAATCACTAACATTTTACTTTTAAGCTTTTCCCGGGCATTTCTAACCAAATATCCTTATAAAATAAAATAAAAATTATGAAATAAATAAATTTCCTATTCATTATACTTTATCTATAAATTTGAATATTAATTTTTTTTTTTTGGAAAAAATACATCTTCTAACCATAAAGCTTATATAGAAAAATACATGACCTTGAAAATAAATGTTTGCTTTGTAATTTGTCTTTGCACCATAAATTATCTCATATATATATGTCAAGATTATTAATTATGGATATTTATCCCAACTTTATCATGGAGATTCTTAATATGTAAATAGATTTTGTTACAATATTATGAACTAATATCTGGTTTATTAATGTAATTTTTGATACATGTGTATTTACTTTATAATAAGATCTTTAAAATTTCAATTAAACCAGCCTAAAATCATCTTAATTCTCGATCCATCAAAACTTAAGCTCTCTAAATGCCTAACCACATGAAGCATTTGTCATCTTGATAGGATTTGTTTTGACGGGAGTTTCTTAGAATATTACATGGAGTTCATCCGTGTGACGCGCAAGCAGGAAATTTGGCCCGAAATGACGAACAACCACAGTGTTGGGCGCACGGCATGTCAGAGTTTGATAAATAGAACCTCAGAGCCATACATCATTGTCAAAGTCACGCATTCTAAAGCCGAAGAGAGGTAAATTTCTAGAGTCATCTAATCTTCTAATAAAATTCTATTTCTATAATTAAATATAAATAAATAAATTATTATGTAATGCTAATTTTTAATATTTTTATTATTAATAAAATTTAAAAACTCAATCTTTGCATTATAAAATATTATGACTGGTTTTATTCATATGATATTATCAAATAATATTATACAAATTTAAGAAAATGTCTACTGTTATTTAAATATTAAATAAAAATATTGTAAAACTAAAATGTAATATAAAGAAATATCTTAATTATGTATTTATGTAGTATGTGAAAAAAACATTTTTTTTTGAGTTTATAAAGAAATATCTTAATTATGTATTTATGGAGTATTTGAAAAAATCAAATTTTTGTGAGTTTAAATCTTTTCTAAAATTTAAAATTTTAAAAAAAATATTACACTTCAAAAAATATATATTTCAAAAAAAATATTACACTTCAAAAAATATATATTTCTTTAAGTATTTCACAGAAAAGGGTTTTTTTGGAGTCTTTTTTTAATTAAAATTTAATCCAAATTCTGCATAATTTTTAATAATTTGAGTTTAAGTTGAGTGTTTAAGATTTTTCAAGATGTTGAACCATTTATGCATTCAAAAATATATTTTAAATAACAAAAAGTCACAATCTTGCTCGAAATTGTATCTTCTAATTCCCTGAAAAAATGTCATTTCATATATATATATATATATATATATATCCACCCTATATATATATATATATATATATATATATATATATATATATATATATATATATATATCCACCCTATATATATATATATATATATCCACCCTAGATAGACACATAGGAACATGCAAGACTGTTTGCACCTAAAAAGATTCCATTCCTCTTGACTTTTGGTAAATATATGGTTAAGATGGATCGTTGCAATTCTAATAAATCTTTCATCTATTATACCTAAAAAAGGGCTAAAATGTAGAATAGTGAGACTCTTTAAATATTCTAACCATAAAATTTTAATTTTATTTTTTTTTAATTTATTTATAAGATATATTTTTTAAATATCATATATCCATTTTATATTATAAATTGAATGAATTATACATCTCTATTAATTTTTTTCTTTCAATCACTTCGATTTTTAGCAATGAAATTTTTTATTATCTTTGATTTTTTTTCCCTTCCCAAATCGATATTGAAATATATTAATTAATATGGATATATTGACATGGATATCAAAATATTTTATTTATGGCTAAGAGAGTGAAATATTTTTCACCATATCTCCTTCATATTAGGCTATGAGTGGAATTATTGATGTTTTATAATGCTTTTAATTAAAACTAAACAAATATGCATATTAACATTTGTTTTTCCTTATTATGATAGACATTGCTTTTCTATTTAGATAATCTTTTATTTTTATTTTAAAATGGGTATAATTTAACCACATAAGAAATCACACAACTCCTTTATACTAGGTTGTAAAATGACACAATAATATATAGTATCATAACTAGTAATTTTATAAAACAAAAGTTATACTTCCACAATGTTTATGGTCAATTCACTTTTATTTTCTATTATAGTATTTTTAAATTTTTATTGAATATTATTATTAAAATTATTAAATAATTATTTAAATGTACAACTTATTTTCTTTTCACATAGAATATAACTTGTCTTAAGCATAAAATTAAATCTTAAAAAACTTATAATTTCTATTTTTAAACAAAATGAATATAAACTATTTCTAACCTTTCATGACAAACATTAAAAAAATTTCTCAAAATTAATATGTAATAAGGTGTAGACTAGTTGGCTTGTGTGGAGTTCTGTTCTAACCAGTCTTAGGTTCTATTCTCATGGGACTATTCTCATGGGAGAGGTTGAGGATGAGAGTCACCTTTGGAGGAATTAAGCTATCTCAAGAAATGCATTTAAATCTCTTGAAATACACACATTTTCTCAAGTTTTACATATTTATTGACATATAGTAATATATAGTAGGGATGCAATGGATAATCTAGACAGTGAAAATATTTTATTAATTTATTTATTCAATTATCTATTATTTAATGATGAAGCTCAAATGGCTAACCCCAATAGTCACAATATGTTATTAAATGATTTATTCATTTATCTACAATTTAATTAAAAAAACATTAAAAACAAAAAATAATAATAAGAGAAAAAGCCTAAAAAATAAGAACATATTAAAGAATCTGAATAAAAGTCATAAAAGGGAAATGGAAATTAACCATCAATAAAATAAATTAAACAAAATTTAAAAAACAATATATAAGAAGAGTCTCATTTATTTAAATTCATAAAAGGGAAATGGAAATTGAAATTGAAAATCAATAAAATAAATTAAACAAAATTCAAAAAACAATATATAAGAAGAAGCTCATTTATTTAATTGAACTAATATTTTACCAAAATGAATTTTAGATTGAAATATTAAAGTCAAAATTAATAAAAGGAAAAAACAAAAACATAAAATAGGAAAAATATAAAAAAATTGAAATAAAAGGGAGAAAAAATATAAAACTAAAACGAAAAAAGAAAATAAAATAAAAAGTAAAATAATACTACATATGAAGATATAATTAGAGAGAAACTATGAATCGAATAAAAACACGAGCAAGTAATATATATATATATATATATATATATATATATACACACACACACACATGAATTATTAGTATTGAGGATTCCTAAGTTAATGTTAAGATTGATCGCTCTCATCACACTAAGTTGAGGAAGTCCATTGAAATTGAAAAAGGGTCCAAGATTCTTAATAGAGATGATGGTTGGAAGTTAAGTCGTAGTTGGATACCCTCTCTTTATTTTTAGTTTTTTTTGTTAACTAAGAATAAAGAGAAGGACCAACCATCATCTATATTAACGTCTTGGACTATTTTTCAATTTCAATGGATTCCCTCAACTTACAGTGATGGAAATGATGGATCTTGACAATGATTTGGGAATCGTCAATACTAATGATTCATGTATATATTTTATTGTATTTTTTTCTTTTCACTTGACCATGTTTTTATTGGGAATCCTCAATACTAATGATTCATGTATTTATTTTATTTTATTTTTTTCTTTTTACTTGACCATGTTTTCATCCTTTCTCTCTAATTATCTCTTTTATTGTAGTATTATTTTACTTTTGATAAATTTCCTTTTTATTTTATTTTCTAATTCCTATATTAATTTGATATTTTTTCTCCCTTTTATTTGGATTCTTTAATATTAGATCAATTAAATAAATAGCACTCTTCTTATATATTAATTTTTGAGGTTTGTTTAATTTCTTTTATTGTTTTTTAATTTCCATTTTCTTTTCATGATTTCTACTTTGAATCTTTAATATGTTCTTATTTTTAAGGATTTTTTTTTTAACATTTCTTTGATTAAGTTATACATAAATGAATAAATAATTTAATAAAATACTGTGCCCCTTGGGGTTAGTCGTTTCAGTGTCATGATTAAATAATAAATAATTGAATATATTAATTAATAAAATATTTTGACTATTGGGATTAGTCATTGCATCTTTTCTCTATATATTAATTCTCTAGTTGAGCTCTCCATTAATGTTGTGATGATGAACACAGTAAGTGGTTCCAAATGGTTGACTTGAAAATTGTATGTGATTTAGTCCGAATTATACTTGATATGGGGATCAAATTTGTCAAGGTGCAAACATTTTCTCAAGTTTTGCACTCTAAATGAGGTTTGTACCTCAATAGTTTTTATCCCTCTCAAAGCTTGATATATCGAGGGTTATGATGGATCTATGTTGTTTTAAAAATAATGATCCAAATTTGCAACTAAATGATCATTTTCTAACTATTCACAATAACATTGGGGAGATTAACATATTTATTAGAAGGAAGGAAGGAATAATTTTGAATATCATGGAATCACAAATATCACATTCTAACATTATACAATTTATTTAACAATATCTTGGAAGTAAATTAATAATCAACTTCTACATTTTTTTTTTAACAAATGAAATACATTATATATGTTCAAAATATGAAATTATGCGGCTAGAATCACATTTACAAAACTTTCATCAAAATTAGTAGCAGTTTGTGCATCAATTTCCAGTTCCCAGTACATCTACAAAATTAATTTCTTCCTTCTACATGCCTTGATCACTATTAAATAACACTGATAATATCTATCGAACGGACCTAATATAAACACAAAATGACATTACATTTAACAAACATTACCTTGAGCTAAACTTCATGGCTACCTTGCATTCCTCCTTTTCCTGCCTGCTCAGTCCTACACCCGCATCTCCTACTTCATCTCGATTTTTCAATTGAACAACAACCTCTTCAGGCAACCCAACTATGATCTCTTGCACTTTGTTGAATATGCTATCATGTATAAGCTCTATGTTGGAGGAAAGAAAGTAGGTTTCCATATTCACAATTCTCCATTCCACAGTAGCTTCCGCACTTTGAAACTTGGCATTAATTAACTAAAAATTCATTGTGAGATCTTTCTCCAGTAACTCACGATGTTGTGTAAGGACGTACATCCTTCCCATGAGAAATTTGAACAGGAAATTTGGAATTCTCTTCCACCTAGATAAGTGCTCCATCGAGGGCTTCTCACCTTGAGCATTTTGTGACTCCATCATGATATCCTCCCAAATTAAACTATGCTCACACTTATGCTCTCTGATTACAACATCAATGAAATTCGATATAGATTACATCCATTTATAGACCAGAACTTATGTTTCTTCCTTCATTCCTGTGCATGCCATAATCACTTGTATATCCTGGATTTGCAGGCCGCTGGATGTATCAAACCACCCCTGCATCCAATTCCTCGAAGTACGATAAAATGGCGATTGCTTCACCATTAAATTGCCTCTTATTTTAGCAAGCCAAATTCAGTGCTCAAAGGATAGGGGAACTCCTCTCTGAATGAGAATAAACCAAACCTTCTATGAGAAAAAAAAATAATCCGCATGAACTTCATGCATTAATACCATACATCCTATACACCATTTGTCCAAACACCTTGCCACAAGTTCGCACATCTTCCAACCCTCTAGCTGATCAAGGGCGACCTTAATGACTTTGATCAACATATTCTTATGGGATGGTGGTGAGTCATATTTCCCCTCCATCTATCACACACTCACCAACACCTAAGAGAACCTTGCAATTTTCCAAACTATCGGTCGTGGAATTAAGGTGACATAAAATGTGAAACAATTCAAATTTATCAATTTTTTTTAACTGAAATTCAATTCTTAATACAAGGGTTGATTTTTTAGCCTTTAAATTTTCAATAAAAGGAGAGAACATGAATCATCGATCAATTTAATGTTGTATCCCCTAGGATAGAGCTATATCCAAGCATTTCCACATTGCTAACAATTCAGCTTTGTTGTTTGCCATGATTAGTTTGTTCTGACTTTTTCACCAGGGAAAAAAGGTACCCCTCCCGCTCCTGTCACCCCTATCAAATTCTGCATCTTTGAACATAATGGTTACATCATAAAGTTATTGTCTTCAATGGATTGAATTATGAGAAGACTAAATAAAATTTTACTATCATCCACCAATTCTCTAAACCAAAGCATCTAGAGGTTGACTTCCATCAATATTTTCTTGTGATGAGGCACATAGCCCTATTGAATTGTAATAACCACTTTCTTTAAGGCTACAATATTCCAAAACACTAATATTTCTTTGGGTCAATTGTTTCATGGAGGCTACATAACTACTTTTGAGATAAATATCAACCTTTGATCTATAAATACTACTAAAAATATATGCAAGAATATTTTGTGGAGGTGAAATACCTACCATACACCTAATAATTATTAACAATTAAATTAGAATTCTATAAGCCTTATTCCAAAATAAATAACCTATGAAGGTATATATTAAAACTTACAAATAACATTCATATAGAAGAATTTAAAATAATACTTTTAGATATAAACAAGGTCAACAAAATAATTCCTCAAAAACTATAAACTTTATATAAAATATAAAAATAAACCATTAAATTACAAGAATAATTTGGTGTAATGTGTCAGTCATGATGGAGTGAAAAAATGTCTTTAGAAAGTCAAAATTGTCAATACAATTTATGCTAAAGAAAATCTTTCATAAAGAGTTCAAATTCATATTTTCTATTTATAAATAACTAGCACGTCCTTATAAATTAAATGGTTGGTAAACATCATTCGACATCAACCCATAATGAGCATCAAATCACATTTTTTTCAAAAGAAAAAACATACTTTTGTTATTTCATATGAAATCAAAAAGAAAAATTCCATTATTGCAAATGCAATCTACAAATCACCTTATCCAACCATGAAAATTACTATCAAAGCTTACATCACAAAACCAAAAACCTATCAACCTCATCAAATGATTGGTAGACTCAAGAAGATTGAGCGATAGATCAGGTGTAATACGCCTACTTGTCTAAAGTGATGTAATTATATGTACATTGTATTATACTGATGACCCGAGCTATGCTATGTGTCCTCCATGCACATCTAGATATGTTATATATTTCAGAGCTAGTGTACTCAAGCATATATTCGAGTTTTGGTTAAGTGGATGAAGGGTCATGATTGTAAATATGATGTAATAGATGTACATAATTTTCATAAAATAATATAAAATAGGTTGGTTCTGGATCCTGCTCCACGGTAAAGAGTGCAGAGGGCAGGAAACTCCATGGTGATAAACAACAAAATTTTGATGATGTGTGTTGATGTTAGGGACACTTGGGGCCTACGTGGCTTTGGTGTGCCACATGGTTGGAAAAGGAAATGCACTTATGGGAATTATACTTGTTTAGAGGCATCTTGATAATTATTATGAAGACTATTATGATTTTGATGATTGTTCAAAGGATGGTTTGGATTTTTGGTCCTAAGAAACCAGCTAGTGAGCATGAGCTTGGGTTCTGATACCTGCAGGGAGTTGTTTCAATTTGTGGCCTAAAGGGTGCCTGAATAGCGTGGTGGAAACATGATTGTTGGGTTGGCATATTGGTAGTTGATGGCTTGGAGAGTACCTGGAGCCTTAGAGCAGCATGATTGTTGGGTTGGCACCTTGGTTGTGGAGGTATGATTGTTTTTGGTTTACCGTTGTTTGTGGAGTTGCAGCCCTAGCATGGGGGTGATCTATGGTTGAAATCCATGAACCGCATAGTCTATGGAAAGGTGGAACATGGAGAGCCCATAGTGAGTAGGAAAGTTTTATGTAGATAAGTGTTCCCTTTTATGTGTCATGCTAAATTATGGATTAATGTTGAAACCCTAATTTTAGGGCTCCGTGCTTAAATATATGTAATTAATTTGTACTATGTTGTTCCATTTATTTATGTGGCAAGTATAACAATTATGGGTAGTTTTTCTATACACCCTAGTTTTAGAGTTATGTATTTAGTTGTTAATAATTATTGTTAATTATTTTGTTCCATATGTATTTCTTGGTGTTCATGTGTTAAGTTTTCTTGGAAACCTAATTAGGGTTTAGAATTAGCATTACATGTTCTGTTGTGCATTATAATTTTATGTCATATTATAATGATATGTTTCCATTGGGTTTTTCGTAAATTTTAAATGTTGCATTTGGCTTTAAATTAATAAATGGAAACTCTAATTTTTGTGTAAATATTAATGGTTGAAGGATTACACTAATGAATAGTTAATTATACATGATTTTAATGGATTCAAGTTAGAATTAATACAATGATTATGGAATGACATGAGATTTGGTCGTGAGCTAGGGTTTAACATTGGAAAATATATATTATGTGTGCTTTTGCAAGAATATTGATGCACTGGTTGGTGAAATTTGAGTGATGGTTACACAGTGTTATCGGTAGGCAGCGAAGGACATTACAAAGTGGTAATAAAGCTTAGTTTACAACACTAGGCTTGATTTGGCCATACTTGGAGTAGAATGAGGAAAACTTTACCCATTACAGGTTACCCACCATTTATTTGATGAAAGTAATGATGGTGGAAATGAAAGAAATTTTCCTAAATATGAAAGCAAGTTCCACAAGAGGGTATCTAATAGAGTTTAATAGGTCGGAATTTTGGCACTTTATGGGATAATTTTAGCCACCAAGGGCTAAGTTCATGCAATGATATTATACAGGGTGATTCTTTCTGTCAATTTACAGAAAATTCATGTAATAAAGTATGGTTGTAGGTTTTCATTAGCGTTGTTATGGATATCTCTTACCGTTTACGAGATAATGTTGTTGCAATTATGGTTATAAGGGACAACAGTCAAGCGATGTTACCACCTATTTGATAAAATAGATTAAGTTAACTATGAAATTTATTGTTGGAGGTTTGAGGTATGGGATTTAGGTTATATTTTTTTTTCTTTCCCTATGAGAAGTTGTGCCTTTGTTTTAATAGATATTTTTCTTTTAAAAGTGTGGTTAAACCACGAGATATCACAATTACGTTATTCTTGATATTCAAGGCATTTGATATGGGAAGATATATGGAGGCTAATAAAAGTAGTAGGAATTTTGACGAAGGATGATATTAGTAATAATGAAGTGGGCCCCAATGCTCTTGGAGTCGGAAGGATATGTGCTCAAGGGATTAAATTAGTGGATTTGGCACTTGCATCAGGAAAGATATTTGAAGTGGAAGGATTTATGAGTAGTATTTAAGTTTGCCTTTTTGGAAAATTTTCCAGTTTATTTTCCAATCTAATCTGTCTAGAATTTGGCAAGGGTTCATTGAAATTACAAGTTTGACAATTTAACCCTTCACAAGTAAAGTGCCCTAAGTGTTTTTTAGGGTGTTGAATCTATATATGTAGTAAAAAACCTAGTTTAAACAAAAAAAATCAATATTTGGCCACAATTATTTCATTGGATTCCAACTAGAAATCTACCAAAAACTCCAAAAAATCACACTTAAAAACTACTATGAAGGATCCTTCAAGTATATCAAAGAATTCTTTGATAATGTTACATGTTACTTAATTAGCTTTCTTAGTGATGTTGGTGTGAATTCACAAACATATAAATTGCATTTGTTACTCGAGGGAGCAGCTAAACCTGGCACAAAAAACAAAAAATACAAACTCATATACCCACATATGGTCAATATTGTGTTGATGAATCAAGCATTAAATTCTGGAACCATTGTAGAAAGATTTGACAGACATTGTTGAATGAAGGTATTGATGTACCAATTTCTTCTGGTGGTGGTCTCACATATATGGTTCATTATGAGGAGGAGTGGGGTTTTGATGGAGAATTACAATTAATGTTTCTTGGTTTTCAACATTTTCTGATTATCTGAGAAGTTAATGGAACTTCGGGTTATATATATCCACTTTAAATGATCCTGAATTTGTCTCTATATTATATTGTTGCCATTATTATTTGTATTCAAACCATAAGCATATAACATATTCAAGTAAAGATGAGAATTGAAGACTTCGAGTGTTAAATTGTAACAACCCTGGTGAAAATTCCAGGTAATAAAAGTTAATAAAGGAATAAATAATAACCATAGTTGATGGGACACTTATTCCAAGTTGAATCTTGGGAAAGACATCCTAGTGTGGGTGTTCATTGGTTTATTATGGCTAAGGAAATTAACAAAGCCAATGACTAAGCCTTTGGAAAGGAAAAATTGAATTTTTGGCACATTTTTTTATGAAAATAATGGAAATTAGGAGAAGAGGAAGGTGAAAGGTCACACGTTGCATGTGAGGAGGAAAATGTAGGAAAATAATGGAAAAAGAAGAAAATAGAGGCATAATTGATAAAAAGGATTATGAGGATCAGTTGGTACCTTTTGTCAGTTCATTTTTGGAGCTATCTCATTATTCTTTCTCTCTCTCTCTCTCTCACTCACTATTGGACACTTATATTTTTATTGTAGAACTTTGGCATTGGATTAAGAAAGGAAAAGAAGGCAAGACGAAGGAAGAAAAAAGAAATGAAGAGTAGGATCAAGTAGCTACAACAGGATTCTTTGCAAGTATCGATTTTCATGTGTGTTTTCCCTGCTAGATTTGGCATGCATTGTATTGCATGTGTTTCTTTGATGTTATGGCATGGGTTTTCCCAGGTGTGACCATGTTTTTTAGTGTATCCTTTCCATTTCTAGATAGCCATGGTGTTATGGTGTTTTCATGTTTTGGTTGAGCTATATTTTCAAATGGATTTGAAGCTGAGTGAGGTGGATCTTTGAATAATAGAACCCATGGCCCAGTAAACCCTGAATTGAACTGTGGGTTGTGGTAAAGCTAGATTTTTTGTTGCCTCTGTGGGCCAATGAATCCCCGACTGGTGAATGATGAGAAATATGTTAAATCCTAGAGGTGGGTACTCTCCATTAGGCCTAGTAATCTTGAGATGGGATATACGGTAAAGCCTGGAGAGTGGGTCTTGATTTAGGGACTAGTGATCCAGTGTAGATTGAGGTAAATCTTGAGAGACTATGAGATAGGCAAATTCCTCACAATGTAGGTGGAGAAATTTGGTGGCATCCATGCTTGTTTTGGCCTAGTGATCTACTAGAGATCATGGTAAGGCATGTTATTACAAGTTTATTGTTTGACCTAGTGATCCATGATGGATTACAATAAAGCCTCGTGTCTATTGATGAGGGTGAGGTGGTTTAGTCTCAAGATGCACTGGTTGGTTATTTTGGTTTGAGTCCCATATTCATGCTTGGTGTTAGTGCTCAAATCTGCCTCAGGCTGAAGGAAGGCAGGTTCAAGGCAACATCAAACCAAGCTCAGCCTCGTAGCTAGCCCTACGAGGATAGGAGAGGGCTCTCTCCAGTCAATCTCGATAAAATGAGCAATAGGATGCGAGATGACTAAAAATGGGAACTGATTTTAGGCTAGTAAATGGATAGGAAAGGGGTAATTTGATAAATGACTGGGTTTTCTGGGCAACATGGGATCGAGAATAGCATGAGTAGGGAAATTAAATCCGAAACAAAGATTATCTCAGGAGGCAAGACAGGCAATAAATTTAGCATTCAATTTTGACATTATATGGAATGAAAAGAACGCTGAGAGGTTGACAAGGGCAATAGATGGATCCTTATCAAACAGAAGAAAACACAAAACATGAATACCTTCCCAAGGCAGAGCAACAAACTGGGTTCTGCCTTTCTCACTTAAAAGCATTCATTTAGCAATGATTATGAAATGAAATGGAAACATAACAAGCTACATATGGAACAAAAAAAAAAAACAAATGTTGAATTCACACCAAATGAATCTCAGGAGTCAGAGCTGTATCTTTTCATTAAATCCCTGTCAAAAAATTGTACAGTGAAGTTTTTCTTCACAGCTCTCCCACTGTTTGCCAGAACTCAGAACCATTTACACATAATTTTCATACAATAAATAGACTCAGGAATGGGAAAACAGATCGTTTGAGAATAGTGGTCGTTTCACCTAAAATCATAAGAATAGGAAAAGTCTGCTCTAAAAAGGAGCAGCGTTACATTTTGTTGGTTGATGACCAATTAAAAGGTAGCATCTGGAACATAGACCCTTTGATTTTGCAACTGCAGTCAAAAATAGACCGTTGGTTTCCTATCTTTCTACTATGGTAAGTATTTTGCGTTTTAATTTAGGCTTTACGGTTTCTGGCTCTTCACCTTCTGCTCCTCAACATTGATCATCCATTGCATCTTCATTGCATGGTGGTTCAGATATTTCTCATCCATCTCCATTCTCCATTCAAACATATTACAATACTTTTCATGACGTTTCATCCGCCCCTCCTCAGCCATCTTAAGGTTTGAAATGATCATCTTATTGTTCGTAGACAAGGTTGCTTTAATGCCAGCTGTTTTTGATGATGATTTTCGCTTTTTCCTTGGATATTGTTTATCTCTATCAATAGAGGTATCACTAGGGTTCTAAAGTGGTGTCTCAGGCATTGTATTTTCATGCATTATCACGTTCTTTGCAGGTGTAAGGCAATCTTCAAATGTTTCCATAATGATGAATCATATTTGCATCCACCAGAATCCAATGTACTACCCCTCCGCTGCTTCTGTAATTAAAACAGTAGACCCATCAAACACTGTAATGGCCAAAATCAGCTTAGACAGATTTTTCTAAACAATGCCCCGCACAGGCAGAGTTTGCTAGTCTTCAATTTCAAATACCACGTCAATTGCTTTTAAGGTAACTGCTCTACAAAAGCAATGTCAAAATCTTATATATGTGAATTATAATTTGAATCCAGAATGAATTGCGACTACTCCGCCTGAAAGGTTCTCATATTCAACTTTCTCAAAGCCTGCTTCCTTAATCATTGCAGCGAACTTTTCCTGAGATGGAAAATTGCGTATGCTCTCCACTAAATATTGGTAAGATGAACGATCCCCAGCAAAAATTTCTCCAATAGATGGAATAACTGAAAATGAGTAAAAATCATATACTTCTTGGAAACCAGGGATGTTGACATGGCTCAACTCAAGACACAGAAATCTTCCACCACTGGACAATATTCTGTCCAATAGTTCCCCACCTTTGCAAAATTCCATGACAATGTAGACATTGTGTCATCCTTGCATACATCGTGAAATATGGCCAAATTATGATGCCCTGAAAATGCTTTCAAAATCTTAACTTCTCTCCACACATCTTCGATCGCAATAGCTGTCGTCATCTTTCAAATGAAATCCCCGATGAAAATCCTTGCCATAGTTTGATCCAACTTCCAAATATCCAAAATCCTAAACCTTCTGCTCTTGCTTTTACAAAATGATTCTCATACCATAAATAAACTCTGCCATGAGGAAATGAACTGACTCAAAACGGGGATTGTTTGATCATTATCGACAAAAGATGAAAAAGCCAGCCGTATGTACAAGGGGCAACATTACAAATTCATGCTTTGAATTTGCTGATGGCCAATGAGGAGGTGAAATTTGTTGGTGTAACTCCCTTTGAATCACCACTGAAGACAAAATAGGATACATAGCTCATTTCTCTGACACGGTTGATGCCATGCGTTTAAACCACGTTCTGGGCAGTTGGCCTTGAAAATCATAATCTCCGAATATAACATCCGCAACGCCCTACCCTTCACTTCCAGGCAACCATGCAGCTACGAGCGCGTCCATTCTGTTTCAAGTAGGTTTCCACCACCCACGGCCTCCCCGATATCAAAATAACCAGGCACGGAAAACTGTCGTTATATACATTGTTGATCATGTCGATTTCCCCCAGAGGGATGGTCAGGTTGGTGTTATCTTCCCCTGTTTCCACATATGAAGGTTCCCCGATTGCTCCAAGGGCGTAAGAGAATCCATTCCCTTTAGTGAAATTTGCATTTGGGTTCTGCTCGTATAATATTTCGGTTGACGGACTGACGGCTTGTTTTATGGCATCCAGAATGGTGGTTCCTACAGTTGTTGCTCCACAGTTGCCTTTCTGGCTTATAGTCCATCCTCCACATTGGTACCCCAGATTGTCTACATGAATACCTGCTACAAGCATCTTTGGAGCATTTTTGTCAAGAGGCGATAATGGCTTTTCAGGAATTTTCCCATTCTTCAAGAGAATGAGAGACTTGCATACAGCTTCTCTGGCTAGCTCTCTATGTGCAAGATTGGCAACCATGCCCAATAAGGTGCGGTCTGTCATGGGCTACTCAAACAAACCAGTGACAAATTTTACTCTTAGAATTCTCCTAACTGCATCGTCTATTCTTCTCATGGAGATCGCACTCGAGTTCACTAGAGCTGTGAGCCCATCAATGTATGTTTGGAAGTTGAAAGGGACCATCACCATGTCAATGCCTGCATTGATTGAAGCAGAAATACTGTAGCTATAGTTTTCCCCTGGTGGTAAGGTAATATTGTCTATTTCTTCCCAATCTGAAATGATGAATCCCTTGAATCCCATTGTGTTTTTCAAGATGTGAATTAGAAGATAATGGCACGCATGCATTTTCGCTCCGTTCCAGCTTCGAGTAAGATGCCATGATAGTGGATACTCCCTTTTCCAAGGCATCCGCATATGGGCGCATGTGAACATGATAGAGTTCACTATAGCTCGCAACTATATTGTCCTTGTTGATCCTAATGTTTCAGCTTGGGGCTGTTTGAGAACGCCCTAGAGCTGGCAAATCCACGCATGGTATGAGCTGGAGAAATTTCGAGCAAATTCAACCTTTTGGATTGTATGCGCCGCGCGCTCTGCCCAGTGCGCCGTGCGCTCTGAGTGCACCGCGCCAGTGGTGTTTTTGCACTGTGGCCAGGCTCCCAGTGTGCCGTGCATCCTGAGTGCACCGCACCTCCTGTTATATGCGCTGTGTTGCCTTCAAGTCACTCAGAGAACTATTCAATTCACTTAAATTGGTTTCTAATTTCCTCAATTCATCCTCACGCTTTTTAACTTTGGTCCCAAGTTGCTTCAAATCATTTTCCAATTTCGTCATCTCACTCATAAAAGTCTCAATGTACAATCTAACTTCATTCACCATAGTTTGATTACTTATTTGTGATTGACTTGCTGTGCTCTCATCGTAAGCATGACAGATTGCTCCATCATTGAACGTTTGATCCGGAACACTAACAATCTCCAGTCGTGGATTTGGAAGAGTATCAACCTTAATATGCACAAAGAGCTCGGTACGTCAGGAATGGAAAGCTTTAAATTACAACAGTCTAATGTCTTCTGGAAGCATAATTTTGGGCACCATACACTTTCCCTGACTGAATTTGTATTGAACAGAACTCAAAGTATACAAATCAACTGTCAACGTATGCTGGAAACCATTCGTTTTAGGAGTCACTTTCAAATGTACCATCATACTTTGACCTCCTTTTAGACTAAAAGCCTCCTCAGATAAAACCAATGAAGAAGCACCACGATCATATATGTTCCCCTCTTCATCGATGCTATGATTAGATAGTGAAATTTCAGATCCAATTTCTTTTTCTCCATGATGACCAACACCAACGTTCTCCGACATCATTTCAGGAATGAAATCACATATGAGGGAAACTGCAGATATATCAATAGGGATATGAAGAGGATTCTTAAACTCAAGCTCCACATTTATAGCCTCTCCAGCAATACAAATATTGCTATATTTTCCTTTCGAAGATTTGGAAGAAGACCTTGTTGCAGAATCTAACCAGTTTCCAGCAATATACCTGCACGTAAGCTTGGTTCCTCGCTAGAGATACGGAAGTAGACATTGGCAGCCTCCTTGAATTTCCCCCTAGCTTTGTGCAATTCCAACCACCAAAGTGCACATCTTGTGGCATATCTCTAACCTGAGGCACCTATTTTCTGATAAGTTGTAAAAGCCATTTCCATGGAATACTCTACTTCCTTTCTTGATTGATCCAACATAAACAGTGAAAGTCAAATCATTTCCTGAACACTAACATAACGCTTCCAAGCCTTGTCAATCTTGTAGTCTCTAGATAACAATCGATAATTTGAAAGAGCGAGTTCATAATCACGCAACATAAAGGCATAGTCTCCCAAAATTTTGATCTAAGACTCTATCGAACTAAATATGTAGATGGACCCATTCGTAACATCAGCAGTATCATCCTTCCACTTATGCCACCAAAGGTTTTTTAAACTGATTTTTCAACCCCTTTCTTGTTGCTGAAACCTGTTGATTCAAGGAGCATATTTTCTGCTCCATGTATGGGATAATATTCTTTACCGAAAATTCTTGCATGAGTTCATTAATCTGTTCCAAGTCATTTCTGTTGAAACAATGGCCTAGAACATGGTCAGATGATGAATTATCAAAGATGATGAAACAAAAGGAGTCCAGATATCTTCTGGTAAGATCTCTTCATTTGATTGTGAAGAATTAATACATAGCAGCCTACAATCATGTGGTCCAAAAGTTCCCTTCATTTCCAATAGTATTTCATTTGCTTTGTCTGCAGGTCCATCTTCAATAAAGGAAAACTGGTACTGTATTGAGTAAATGAATTTTCTCGTACTTAATGTTGTCTAGGGGCTTTCAGTCATACACTTGTTGATATGAGATATAACTAGATTAGCTTTGAAAAATCCCACTCCAACCCCTGTAGATCTTGCTTTGTCTCTTTGTGCTGATGATGTTCTGTCTGTTTGTGCTTTTGTAGGGATAGGGGCTCCTGAACCTAGTAAGATGGGCAGGGCTGCCTGAAGAGCTGTAAAACCTTATCAACCATGTATTGAACGAACTTAATAATTTCTTCTTTAAAACAAAGTTTTGAAGAAGAACTGTCCTTCAACATTATTAATAATGTGGATCTTGAAGTGAAACCTTATTGAAGCTCTTTTTGGCCTACAGGCGTTAGTGAACACTTCTGGAGACAAAACCTTGGACTCAAGGATTAAAATGACCCTGGTTGACCAAACGAGAAATGAACCTTGATGAGTTCGACTCCGACAGAAGACTGACTAGGCTGAGTATAACACTTGGAACATGGCATGGGGGTGAATGACTTAAGAGAGAATTAGCTTATTCATTCTATGGTCAGGTGGAACAAGGTAGTCCCATCCCGAGTTGGATTTCACATTCATTAATAAGAGGTCCTTTCCTTGGTATATTATGTGTAAATGTACTGGTTTATATGTGTATTCTATGGCTGATGTATCCTTGGTATTTCTATATTTATTATGCTAGTTATAAGCAAGTATTATGGCAGTGATGATGTATGGCTCTCCTCATGTTTTGATTTGTAAATTAATGGACAATGTATCTATGACCTAATACATGATAATTCAGCTAATGATATAAGGGAACAATGTTTCTTAGTGATTCTTAAGTATGAGACCCCTATGCTCAACTTTGTTGTTTAGACCTGTAGATTACATTTGTGACATGTTTGACGAAATGCCTGCCATGGCTAGTAGGGGTCCAGTCTAGACCTTGTCATTTCTTTTGCAATTACATCATTGTTATGTTCTATAAATTCAATTTCAAAAGTGGCATTAAGTTTTGTTCAGTGACCTAGGCTTTAGGCCTGAACAAGTGGCACAAATCCCAGAGTCACAAGCATAGATCTAAGGATAAAATTCCCTATATGCATGCATACCATGTTGTGGGAGAATCTAGAGCCTCCTAGTTGCATGCTTGTCAATATCAAGGGAATGTTTGGGGGTTTAGTGGTCTAAAACTTTAGTTGGTCTCAGGGGTTGGTTACCTGAGTAATTGGGTTGGCTCCTAGGAGTTTTGTTACTGATGTGGAAGGTTTGTGTGGTATGCTTCCATCAATTCTACTTCCTTAAAGTCACCTAGGAGGTTGAATCTGATTATAGTGGCCTCTCTTCGCATATTTACACTAGTTATCTATTTACTTGGGTAGATGTGGGGTGAGGGTATTATAGAGTGGTATTAGAGCATCGTTCACCCCTCGAACTGGATGGGTGATGTGTGTTGATCATCCATTCATGTTGGTTACACGTGCTTTAATCATCCTATCCTCAATATGCTTGTTTCATATGCATGGTGTTGGTCATCGTTGTAGTGATGTCACCATGTTAAAGAGGATGTTGTTGTTGTAAAGTGTGTAGTCATGAGTGTATGATTGGTTACATGTTGTTTATGTTTGCGTATTGTCAATGTACTTTGGTATGGTTATTGTTGTCATGCATGAGGTCATGGTATGTGTAGTTAATATGGTCATGTGTTGATGACTAGACTCTAGCTAGATTGATGGTTATATGGTTACATTCTTATGTATTATATGCATATATGTATCATGATTATCTTATATATGTATTACATTCATTTGGGTGATCTTTCAGATGAGATATCCTCCTCGAATTTTTCTAAGTTACTTTGGTTTATTGTGATTTGGTTTAGCTAAAATAGTATGCCTTGGATGAAAGAGATAAAAATGACTAGTAAGACGGTGGACTACAAATTTTCTCCCTGTGAATCAGATGAGCAATGTGATGTAACACACTCTTATGATTTAGCAGACACATTGAAAATCTTGAAGAAAGAAATAAGGATTCGTAAGGTGGACAATGACAAAATCATGCAGGCACAAGCAAAACAAGAAGAGGTTAATTAAATACTCCTTCAAAGTTTGTCAAAATTTTAGTGACAAGGGCCACTTCAAATCAGCAATGAGAAGAAGGAAAAAACTAATGGGACATATGGAAGTAGGTCTCATGGTGGTCACAAGTCTGATAGAGATGTCACAGCTAGAGAAGGTAGATTGTCGGATACTCTGGATAAGGGAGGTGATGTACACATGTACTAATCTAGTTATGGTTCTTATAGAGATTATGATCATCATTATCATCCTTACAAGAGGAGTGGCATGGGATACTTTCCAAATGAATTTAAGAAATAAAATCAACCTACTTTTGATGGAGAATTGAAGAAACCGGAATATGCAGAGCCTTGGATACTTTGGATGAAGAAGTTCTTTGAGTTGCATAATTACACAGATAATATGAAGGTCGGAGTAGTTATCTTCAGCCTGAGAGGTAAAGTAGATATCTAGTGGGAAGACGTGAATCAAGTTAGATACATCAAGATAGAGGACTTGAGTTGGCATGAGTTCAAGAGGATTTTCGGGAAGAATTACTTCTCAAAAAGGTACTACGATGGTAAGGCCAAATAATTCTATGATCTAAAGATTGGATCAATGACAGATGAAGAGTACATGACCAAGTTCCTGGAGCTATTGAGGTATGTGTCGTATCTTAAAGATGAGAAGGTTAAAGTTCAATGATTTTTCAGTGGTTTTCCGTTAGAATTTAGAGATCGGATTGAGTATGTTGAGCCTCGGTCACCTAAGGAATTTATTAGGAAATTGAAGCAATTCTATGAGTAGTTGAAGCATAAGAATGAATATGATCAAGGATGGAAAGGGAAAGACAAAGGTAAAGGTAAATGGTGGCCGAAAATAACAAGGCCTCATAATGCAAAAGAGAAAACAAATGTGGCACCACAAAAGAAGTTCGATGCAAATAGACAGGCACATGGGTCACAAAAGCATCATAGAGGTGATGGCACTAGTTAGTTGGAGTGTCAGAAATGCGTTAAGTAACATCTTAAGAGATTTTTTTCACAGAATCAAGGTGGTAGGCCTAAGATATATAGTGCACAAGCGTCACATACTGTTGGGGATATTGATCAGAGTGTTCCTTGTATTTATACAACATTGGATAATAGGCAGGCAAGCCATCAGGCATCTATCATTGAGATGGATGGTAAGCTTTGTGATCAATTTGTTTCTATTTTGATTGACCCTAGATCTAATTATAGTTATGTTATTCCTAACTCGGTGGATAAGTGTGGTTTGAATAAAGAAGTGCATGAAAAAACTTGGTTAGTGAAGTTGGCTACAAGTACAAAGAAGTGAGTTCATCATTGGGTAAGAGCTTGTGCATTTGATTCGAATGGTATGCCTACCACAACACATTTGAATGTATTACCATTGGGATCATGTAGTATGTTTTTGGGCATGGATTGGTTGTACCTTCATAGGTCAAAAGTGGATTGTTATGAAAAATCCATCGAGTGCTTGGATGGAAATTGGGAACCAAGAGTCTTACAGGGAAAGAAGAAAGCCACATCAATTAGGATGGTGACAACTATGCAGGCCAAGCGTAGTCATAGGAAATTGTGTTTGTTATTTGCAGTGCATATTTCTACTGAGAAATCTAAGGAAGTTGAGGACGCAGATGTTTTGAGAAGGTACCCAGTTCTACAGTAGTTTCAGGATCTGTTTCCCGTAGAGATTTAGAGTTTCCAGCTCACAACGAAGTATACTTTATTATTGAGTCAGTGCCAAGGGAAGCTCCAACATCAAAAGAACCATACCTGATGAGAACACCCAATTTGGTAGAGTTAATGTTGTAGTTGAAAGAGATGTTTGACAAAGGATACATTAGGCCAAGTGTATCAACTTGGAGTGCATCGATATTGTTTGTAAATTAGAAGGATGGTACTCTCAGATTATGCATTAAATACAAGAATTTGAAGAAAGTCACCATCAAGAAAAGGTATCCAATGTCGAGGATTGATGACTTGTTTGATCAACTGAAGGGAGCAACAGTGTTCTCTAAGATTGATTTGAGATCAAGATACCATCATGTATGCATAAAAGAGGAGGAAATTTACAAGACAACTTTCGAGACCAGGTATGGGCATTATGAGTTTGTTGTAGTTCCATTTGGTTTAACTAATGCTCCAACTACATTTATGTGTTTGATGAATAGTGTCTTGCGTCCCTATTTGGATAATTTTGTTATTGTGTTCATTGATGACATGTTGGTATATTCTAAAATTGAAGAAGAGCATGTCAAGCATTTAGAAGCAGTGTTGAGATTACTAAGAGAGAATCAGTTGTATGCTAAGCTTAGCAAATGCAGTTTCTTTTAGACTAAGGTACATTACTTGGGACATGTTGTCTCTAAGGAGGGAATAACAGTGGATAGAAAAGTAATATCTATCTTGGAGTGTGAAGCTCCCAGGAATTTGGATGAGGTGAGATCTTTCTTGGGGTTAACAAGTTACTATAGGAGGTTCATCAAGAACTTCTCACTGATTTCTTATCTATTACATCATTCCAGGGGAAAGGTATGAATTTTGAATGGACAAAGGAGTGTGAGGCTAGTTTTGAGTAGCTTAAGTAGTTTTTGACACATGCTCCAGTCTTAAAGATCGCAAATTTGGACAAAGAGTTTGTAGTATGTATAGATTCTTGCAAGAGATGAGTTGGTGGTGTCCTTATGTAGGAAGGATAGGTAGTGTGTTATCATTCATGGAAACTAAATGAGCATGAGCATAACTATCAGATGCATGATCTTGAGCTAGCAGTGATCATACATGCATTGAAGATGTGGAGGCACTATCTTCTTGGTAGGAGGTTTATATTGATGAGTGATCACATTGGATTGAGGTATCTATTTGACCAACCGAATTTGAAAAACAGACAAGCTAGATGGTTGGCCACAATTAGTGAGTTTGATTTCGAGATCATATATATCAAAGGAAAGGATAACAAGGTCACAGATTCTCTTAGCAGGTGGATTGATCCAAAAATGGATCCTGGATAAACCTCTAAGTCTAAAAGACTTCATGCAAGAGGTAAAAGGTTCCAAATGGCACAAATCCTTTGTAAATTAGAGGAAAATGAAAATTGTAGGCTTCTCTTGGAAATAGTCTCATTGCAAATATCTCCTCATTCTAAATCCAACGCAACTTGAATGGGCGAAAATGGACTCTGGATGAAGGAGTTATTGTAAAATGAAAATTGCCCAATGTCCTTAGAAAAGGAGGCAATTTCATTAAATTTTGAACTATGTTAAAAAAATTTATTTTAGTATAGGCTCACGGGCCAATCCATAGCTGACACGTAGTAGGCTAGAATTGGGCCATGTGGCCTTGTTTGATTGGTCAAAGAGGAAATATTGCATCACAATTATTTAAAAGGGAAGGACCTTGGGTCATCAGCAATTGCGATAAGTGATTGTCGTTTTATCGCATTGCAGAGATCCATGGGAGGACTTAACAAAGGCCGAGGCCGATGCGACTTGCGACTGTGATCGCTAATATTGGCAGATCACTATCGGCAATCCCAAAAGGGAAGGACCCCAAGCCTAGTGACATGCGATATGTGATCAGTTGGACCCGACAGGGCGATAAGCCAAATTTTATATATTTTCAAATCCGCCGAAAGGCAGTTTTATATGTATTTTAGCATGTTTTATTATATTTCAAAATACAAAGGAGCAGGCCAATTGCGATATGCGATGGCGATCCCCAGGCAGACCCAATGGTGCTATAAAGCGGGATTATGAATGTTTGAAGTCCGATATATTGGGTTTTATGTGGATTTCCCATGTTTTCATAGCGTTCTCTGTGTAAACAGAGAATGACTGTTACTAAGGAATTTAAAGCATTGATTTCCCTTCCGTGCAAAACAAATGGCCACCATACCTTGGGATGTTATCAATGACTGTTAAACACCCTAGAAGGAAGGTGAAGGGACAGTGACCAGGAGCCAGAGAGCCTGAGAGCTGAAACGAATAGACAAGTGCTGATGGGCTTAAAAATCCATTCCCTGATAGAAGTAGGGGTTGGCTGAGTCTGAGAGCACGCTTAAGAGGTAAACGTAGGCAGCACGAATGCAGAGGGGCTTGGACGCTGAGAATTTGCCAAGAGGACAGTCCACAGTGCGAAGTGAATGCATGAGCAGAGTTGGAGTGCTAAGGAAGCCATTGGGAAGCTCGGTGTGCCAGAGCACTTGATAGGAGATAGCCACTAGAGGTTGGAGAGGAGGCAGAACCAGAGTTCTTAATAGAGTGAAGCCACCAGAGGTTGGAGGCAACGCATAAATACTTTAGTGAAGTATCAGACAACAAAGAGACTGAATGATCAAGCTGTTGCTGGTGTTGTTTAAGTTGAAGATAGAAGAAGGAGACCAGAGATAGTAAATAATTCTGAGGGAGTCAGAGAAGCCAGAAGCTCAAAGGAGCTCAGGCACTAACAAAAAGAATTAGTCCAGAGAAGCCTAGATCTGTTTGCAGCTAAAGGATAGCCAGGGGTAAGATGGTATTCTGAGCCCATTGGTTCATTTGTAAACCATATGGAGTTGAGTCATGGACTTGTAAAAGAATTCAGCCATAATCCTAAAGAGCCTAATTGAGTTGATTAGAGCTCAAGGAGATGTAGCTGAAGATATCAGGGTGAACTCCAGATTACATTGTTGTCTCATATGTTTGTTTTACTGCTGCATTATACACTGTTATATTCATTTATATATATGTTCAAGCACATTTGAATATTAGCATACACAACAGATTTTAAAAGCACATAAAAACCAACAATGAAAACAAGCATATACCTATACTTTAAAGAATTTCTTAATTCCACATTGGTTAATCAAATAGACTTGGAAAAAATCAAGCTTTGGAAGTGGGAGAGGTTCTTGTAAGCTAGAGAAGAAGCCTAAGAGCCCCATTTTCAGATCAGGTGGTATCAGAGCTTAAGATTGATTAACCACACCTTCAAGGAAGGATTATATCTGAATTCTTGAATGACAAAGCAAAGACTGCCTGTTTGAAAGGTGTTTGAACAACAAGAGGCTGATTAAATGCTTGTTTTGTAGACTGACTATTTTCTGAGTTTGCAGGGGTGAAGGGAAAGCTATTGATAGCTCAGTCTAGGAAGGACAAGAAGGAGAAGGGCTGAAAGCATTCTTCTATCCCAAAGGACCTCAAGGAAATCTGCGCAGCACAAGAGGTTTGTTGCAAAAGCTTACTGAATAAGCTCTTTAATTATCTTGTTGAAGTTTTTTTTGTTCATTGGCATAATGACAACATCTACAAGTGGGTCCTCAAATTCTGCTCTCTTCACAAGACTCTTCGATGAGGACATGAAGCAAGAATTTTCCACCATGATGGATATGGTGAGAGAAATGTATGAGGATGGAAGGAAGAGAAGCATACTTAGAAAGCAGTTGAATTCCATGAAGGAAGAGAAGTAGTTGCTTGCTGACAAATTGCAGGAAATGGAGGAGCAAATTTATATTGCAAATATGAACCTGAAAAGGATGTATAAGTTGGAGTCACAACTCTTTGTTTCCAAAGAAGCCTTAGTCAAGTATCAGCTTGAAGAAGGGGTAAGCCATTCCAGTTTGTCTTCAAATTTTTCTGAGAATGCTTGTATTGGTTCTTTTGAGAAACATATTAAAGGCATAGGTTCCAAGCTAATGTCCAAGATGGGATATGAAGGAAAGGGCTTGGGAAAGCATGCACAAGGTATCATTGAACCAATCATGATTGAGTAAAGGCCTAAGTCTTTGGGTCTTGGCTATGGACTGTCTTATGGAGAGAGTTCCAAAGCTGCCACGAAGGCCATTGAAACCGTTCCAAGAAGGAGTTTCATTGCAGGTCCTCTATCTCAAGAGTGTGGAGATTGTGTTTAGGAGGAATGCAATGGCTTGAAACATCATTTTCTTGAACTAGAGAGTTGTGGAAAATCTAACAGCCTTGAAGAGATTGATGGGATTCCAAAGGGAGCCACTTCTTCATTTGCTTCACCTCCTCATGAAGGCAATAAAGGTGAAAGAGGCAGGTATAAATTTGGTTATGACCATAGTCCTTTTGATTTTACAAAGCATGATAAATTTCCACATAAATATGAAAAAATACTTGCTTGTTCCTTTTGTGGTTTGGATAACCATGTTGTTTCTAGATGTTGGAAGAGGATGGCCACATGCATGAATCTTTTGAAGGAAAAGAAGCAAAAAGCCAAGGTCCATTGAACAAGACAAATCATGCTATCAAGAGGATGCACGTGTGTTGCACTTACTGCCATAAGCAAGGGCATCTTGCTGAAAGGTGTTGGACTCTGAATCCAGCAATGCTTCCACAAAAGCTGAAGGAAAAGGTGGAAGGAGAGAATGGAAGAAATGGAAAGGAAGATTCCATGAATGATGTGTCTCAGGATGATCCACATGTCAATGTTGATGTGTAGATAAAACAAGGACATTTGAAATGGATTGGTAAGAAATGGTTAGAATTCTTATCTAATTAAAAGTTGCATGGCTATGGATATGATGCATCTATTTCCATTTGTGTGGTAATTGAATGCAAGTTGCAGGTTTCTACCAAGAAGTTGAATGGAGAAGTTGAGTGGGAAGCTCACTTTGTTGCTGCAACATTATATTTTATCTCAGCTTCGAAAGTACAATGTGCTTAAGAAAAAGTTCAAGGATGAAATGCATGCATGAGATGATGTGCATGAACCAGGGATGTTGATGTTTTCCTTGTTTTCGGAACATGTGTGTGTGATTGACTTGAAGGGATAATTGCTTTGTTGTAAACATGCATGTAATGTCAATTTGGGAAAAGTTAACTTGGTCTCCAAATGGAGATAAGGATGACGTGTTTCATCTTTTGAAAAAGAGTCCTAATGGTCTTTTTCTACATGCTTGACTTGAAGGGTCATTTGCTTTAAAGGCATGTTTTTTGGGCTTTTTATCTAGTCCATCATTTGTATGTAGATGTAAGACATGGAGATGTTCACAAGATGTGAAAATCTATTTCTTTTGTTGAAGCAGGAGTTTATTCCATCCAGTTGTTGTCTGTGTGCCTGTTGTTGTTAACAGTTGTTGTTGGCAGCTTGTCAAACAGGTACAAATGAAAGTTTTGTGGAGCAAATGTACTTCACATTTGTTGAGCCACCTTGGATCAATGATCAAGGCAAAGAAGTTCAAACCACCTTCTATGACCAGTACAACAGAAGTTTTGTAGTAAGGCAAGGAGGAAGAAAGTTCTTCTCGGGAAGACTAGCCCATCCAGAGAAGGGAAGTGGTCAAAAACTTTAGTTCAGAGGCACTATGCAAAGGCAACTGTAGCGAGGCTGAAAGAAGAGGGTGAGTCACTCTCATTTACTTTTCATATTAGTATATCAGTCTTTTAGAGACCATAAGTTCTTTTAGTGGGAAGGCATGATCCAAAAATTGATCCTGGATAAACCTCTAAGTCTAAAAGACTTCATGCAAGAGGTAAAGGGTGCCAAATGGCACAAATCCTTTGTAAATCAGAGGAAAATGAAAATCGCAGGCTACTCTTGGAAATAGTCTCATTGCTAAGATATCCTCATTCTGAATCTAACGCAATTTGAATGGGTGAAAACGGACTCCAAATGAAGGAGTTATTGTAAAATGAAAATTGCCCAATGTCCTTAGAAAAGGAGGCAATTTCATTAAATTTTGAACTATATTGAAAATTTTGATTTTAGTATAGGCTCATGGGCCAATCCATAGTTTACACCTGGTAGGCCAGGATTGGGCCATGTGGCCTTGTTTGATTGCTCAAAGAGGAAATATCGCATCACAATTATTTAAAATGGAAGGACCTTGGGTCATCAGCGATTGCGATAAGTGATTGTCGCTTTATCACATCACACAGATCCATGGGAGGACTTAACAAAGGCCGAGGCCAATGCAACTTGCAACTGTGATCCCTGATATCGATGAATTGCTATCGGCGATCCCAAAAGGGAAGGACCCCAGGCCTAGCAACATGCGATATGCGATCAGCTGGACCTAATGGGGTGATAAGCCAGATTTTATATATTTTCAAATCCACCGAAAGGCAGTTTTATATGTATTTCTGCATGTTTTATTGTATTGCGAAATATAAAGGAACAGGCCAATTACGATATGCGATGGCGATCCCCAGGAGAACTCGATGGCGCTATAAAGCAGGATTATGAATGTTTGAAGTCTGATATATTGGGTTTTATGCGGATTTCCCATGTTTTCATAGCGTTGTCTTTGTAAACACAGAACCACTGTTACTAAGGAATTTAAAGCGCCGATTACCCTTCCATGCAAAACAAATGGCCACCATACCTTGGGACATTATCAATTACTATTAAATTCCCCAAAAGGAAGGTGAAGGGACAGTGACTGAGAGCCAGAGAGCCCGAGAGCTGAAACAAACAGACAAGCGCCAATGGGCTTAAAAATTCATTCCATGACAGAAGCAGGGGTTGGCTGAGTCTGAGAGCATGACTAAGAGGTATAAGTAGGCAGTGCAGAGGTAGAGGAAGCTCTAGAAGCGCAGAGGGGCTTGGACGCTGATAATTTTCCAAGAGGGCAGTCCACGACATGAAGTGAATGCATGAGCAGAGTTGGAGCGCTGAGGAACCCATTGGGAAGCTCGGTGTGCTAGAGCACTTGATAGGAGATAGCCACCAGAGTATGGAGAGGCAGAACCAGAGTGCTTAATAGAGCAAATCCACCAGAGGTTGGAGGCAGCGCATAAATACTTCAGTGAAGTATCAGACAGCAAAGAGACCGAATGATCGAGTTGTTGCTAGTGTTGTTTGAGTTGAAGACAAAAGAAGGAGTCCAGAGACAGTAAATAATTCTGAGGGAGTCAGAGAAGCCAGAAGCTCAAAGGAGCTCAAGCACTGAAAGAAAGAATTATTCTAGAGAAGCTTAGATCTGTTTGCAACTAAAGGAAAACCAGGGGTAAGATGGTATTCTGAGCCCATTGGCTCATTTGTAAACCATATGGAGTTGAGTCGCGGACTTGCAAAAGAATTCAGCCATAATCCCAAAGAGCCTAATCGAGTTGATTAGAGCTCAAGGAGACATAGCCGAAGATATCAGGGTGAACTCCATATTACATTGTTGTCTCATCTGTTTGTTTTACTGCTGCATTATACACTGTTATATGCATTTATATATATGTTCAAGCACATTTGAATACCAACATACACAACAGATTTTAAAAGCACATAACAGCCAAGAATAAAAACAAGCATATGCCTATACTTTAAAGCATTTCTTAATTCCGCATTGGCTAATCAAATAGACTTGGGAAAATTCAAGCTTTGGAAGTGGGAGAGCTTCTTGTAAGCTAGACAAGAAGCCTAAGAGCCCCATTTTCAAATCATGGATACAGGTAAATGATATAGAATCTATGAGTTCCTATGGGACAAATCTACAGGATAAGATCTTGCAGGCAGGTCAATAAGATGTCAGGTATATGGAGATTGTGCACAGGTTGCAGTAGTGTACGGGTACAAGTAGTGGTATAGGTATAGGTAGAGGTACAGGTACAGGTACATGTGCAGGTATAGGTGCACAGGATGTGGACTATTGTCTCGCGATAGATGGATTGGTTAGATTTAGGAATATGATATATGTGCCAAACAACAATGATCTCAAGAAGGTGATCTTGAGGGAGTTTCATGTGAGACCATATTAAGGTCACCCAAGCTATCAGAAGACATTGATCACAGTAAAGAAGTTTTATTATTGGTTGAATTTGAAGAGGGATGTAGCAGAGTTTGTGGTTAGATGCTTGGATTGTTATTAAATGAAGGCAAACTGTAAGAATCTAAGTGGACTGCTACAGCCAATTGCATTTCCATAATGGAAATGGGAGGTCATTTCCAATGACTTTATCAAAAGTTTTCTGAGGATAGTGAGACAACATGATTCCATCATGGTTGTTTTGGACATGTTGACTAAGGTTGCACACTTCATTCCAATGAAATCTACATTCTCAACTAGAGATTTAGCACAGGTATTCATTATAAATGTGGTTAGGTGGCATGTTGTTCTGAAGAAGATTGTATCAAAGAGGGATGTGAAGTCAACTTCCAAGTTTTGGAAGGATTTATTTGCAAGTTTAGGCACAGAATTGGCCTATAGTACAACTTATCATCCATATATAGATGGACAAATAGAGAGGGTCAATAGGATATTGAAGGACATGTTGAGGATGTATGCGATGCATCGGCCGCAAAAGTGGGAAGAGTATCTTCCATTGCTAGAGTTTTCTTACAACAATGGGTATCATGAATCTTTGAAGATGATTCCATTTGAGGCATTTTATGGGAGAAATTGAAATACTCCCATCAGTTGGAGTGATCCTGTGAATAGGGTGTTGATTGGATTGAACATGTTGGTAGACAAGGAGTGGGAAATGCAAGTAATCAAGAAGAAATTGAGATAAGCACATGATAGGTAGAAGAGATATGCAAATCAAAATAGGTTTTTCAAGGAGTTCTAGGTTGCAGAATAGGTTTACTTTCACATCAAACTAAAGAAGAGCTCCTTGCGGATTGGATCATGTGCCAAGCTTGAACCTTGGCTTTGTGGACCTTTCAAGATTATTGAGAGGATTGGACCAGTAGCCTATCGACTTGCACTTCCTCCTATAGCAAAAGTCCATGATGGTTTTCATGTGTCATTTATTAAGAAATATGTTAAATATGTTGATCATGTCATTGACTAGTATGTACTACAAGTGGATCCAGATGGAGAATTCCAGCCAGAACCTCAGTGTACATTGCATAAAGGTGCTCATTATCTAGAACCGAGCAATCGAGCAAGTTAAAGTGCAGTGGAAGCACTTTGTGCCCGATGTAGCTACATGGGATATGGAAGATTAGATGTGGCCTATGTATCCTTCCTTACTTGTTGGTTGAGTCGATGTTTTGGTATATGTATTTGGTATATTTTGTGGTACATGTTTTGGTGTGATTTTTTTATATATGTACATATTTTAATGGATGTAAATACTTCCATGATTATGTTATAAAGCTCCAATAAATGGTATGGGTGTCATGTCATTATATTTGTCATGTTGGTTGGCCTTTCAACATGTAATCATTGTAAATACTGCGTCGAGCTATGTTATAAAGATCCATGGGCAGAATGTTTTCTTTTCAGTGGTTTTTCTGAGGTATAGGTGTGGTTGAATACCGAGGATGGTGTCCCCCAAGGGGGAGGGTTCTGTAACATCCCTGGTGAAAATTCCATGTAATAAAAGTTAAAAAAGGAAAAAATAATAACCACGGTTGATGGGACACTTATTCCAAGTTGAATGTTAGGAAAGGCATCCTAGTGTGAGTGTTCATTGGTTTATTATGGCTAAGGAAATTGGCAAATGAAATGGCTGAGCAATTGGAAAGGAAAAATCACATTTTTTGGCACATTTATTTATGAAAATAATGGAAATTGGGAGAAAAGGAAGGTGAAAGGTCACAGGTTTCATGTGAGGAGGAAAATGAATGAAAATAATGGAAAATGAAGAAAATAGAGACCTAATTGATAAAAAGGCTTATGAGTATTAGTTGGTACCTTTTGTCAGTTCAATTGTTGAGCTCTCTCATTATTCTCTCTCTCTCTCTCACTATTGGACACTTAGAGTTTAATTCGAGCACTTTCGCATTGGATCAAGAAATGCAAAGAACGTAAGAGGAAGGAAGGAGAAAGTAAGGAAGGGGAGGATCAAGAAACTACAATAGGATTCTTTGCAGGTATTGATTTGCATGTGTTTTTTTCCTACTAGATTTGGTATGCACAGTATTGCATGTGGTTCTTCGTTGTTATGGCATGGGTTTTTCCAAGTGTGATAGTGTTTTTCAACTTACCCTTTCTATTTTCAGATAGCCATGCTATAACGTGGTTCTCATGTTTTGGTTGAGCTGGATTTTAGGATGGATTCAAATCTGAGTGAGGTGGATCTCTAAATAATAGAACACATGGCGTAGTAACCCTTGAACCAGATTGTGGGTTGCGGTAAAGCCAGATTTTGTGTTGCCTCGATGGGCATAGGAATCCTTAACGGATGAATGACAAGATATACTATAAATCATAGAGGTGGGTGCTCTCCATCAGGCCTAGTAATCCCAGGATGGGATATGCGGTACAACTTGGAGAGTGGATCTCAGTTTAGGGCCTAGTGATCTAGTGTTGATTACGGTAAAGCTTGAGAGACTAGGAGACAGGAAAATTCCTTATAGTGTAGGTGGTGAAATCTAGTGGCATCCATGCTTTTTTTTACCTGGCGATCTGGTGGAGATCATGGTAAAGCATATTATTAGATGTTTATTATGTGACCTAGTGATCTGGGATGGGTTATGGTAAAGCCTAGTTTCTGTGATGAGGGTGAGGTGGTTTAACCTCAGGATGCCCTGGTTGGTTCTTTTGGTTTGAGTCCCATATTCATCTTGGAATATGGGATGGGGGTGAATGGATGAAGAGAGAATTCGCTCAACCATTCTATGGTCAGGTGGAACATGGTAGTCCCATCCTGGGTTGGATTTTTCATTTGTTAATAAGAGGTTCTTTCCTTGGTATCTTATGGGTAAATGTATTGGTTTATATGTGTATTCTATGGCTGATGTATCCTTGATATTTTTGTTGTTATTATGTTGGCTATACACATGTATTATGACAATGATAACGCATGGATCTCCTCATGTTTTGGTTTGTAAATGAATGAACAATGTATCTATGACCTAATAGATGATAATGGAGCTAATGATATAAGGGAACAATTCTTCTTAGTGATTCTCAAATAAGTATGAGACTCCTATGCTCATATTTGTTTTTTAGACCTATAGATTACATATTTACGACATGTTTGATGAAATGCTTGTCATGGCTAGTAGGGGTCCAGTCTAGACCTTGTCATTGTTTTTCTAAATGCATAATTATTATGTTGTGTAAATTCATTTCCGAAAGTGTCATTGAGTTTTGGGTAGTGACTTGGGCCTGAAAAAGTGGGATAAATCCTGGAGTCGCAGGCATAGGTATGAGGAGAAAAGTCTCCAAACGCATGCATACCTATGTTATGAGAGCATCTGGAGCCTCTTGGATTCATGCTTGTCCATATAAAGGGATCATCCGGGGGTTTAATGGACTAAAACTTCATTTGGTCTCAGAGGTTGGTTACCTTAGTGGTTGGGTTTGCAACTGGGAGTTTTGTTGCTGATGTGGAAGGTTTTTGTGGCATGTTTCTGTCAATTCCTCTTCCTTAAGGTCACCTAGGAGGAGGTTGAATCCCATTATAGTGGTCTCTCGTCACATATTTATCCCAGTTGGTCGACTACTTGGGTAGATGTGGGGTGAGGGTGTTACATAAATCTTGCAAATGGGAAAATGCAATACCATAGAAAATATGATGTCAAAAGGCCACTTCATCAAACTTTATTAAATAAATTTGAGAAATTTATATCATGGCCAAAGGAGAGGGATATCATTTTTTATTTTTTCGACTACTTCGACTATTATTTCTACAAATCTCTTGCATAGTCGCTCATATCTATGGACAATTTTTTTTTGAAAGTTTTTCGAAATAAACGGCTTTAAAAACCCCCAAATCATATATTTATTTAAAAACCATCAATCATATCTTTATTTCAAAACTAGAGAAACATGCAAAGAGGGGTTGATTCAATGAGTTGTAGACTTCAAGTCAAAGATGATGACGAGAAGAGATAAATGGTTTAGGCTTACAATTTGGGATACAAGGGGACAAGAGTAATTTAGAACATTGACTAGTGCATACTATAGAGAGAACATCTGGTGAACTTTTCATTTGTAATGGAATTAGAATGTTGTATGTAGTGAAGCTATGAACTTTGGTCATGTTATATTACACACCTTCAATTGACTAGGAGGACCTATGGGTATTATACAACATCATGTTATATTCAATAAAATATATTATAAATATTTTACGCCATGTTTATTTGGGATGGAAAGAGGTTAGGTATGCGTTGCATATATTATTTTATGTTTAATATGAAATATCGTAATTTATATGTATTGTGCCATGATTTATGTGGAATGCATGGTGGACCCCACTCATATTTTTGTTAATACATTAATTTCTAGGGTCAAAAGTGAGTGGATGGCCCAACCCTATATATATATATATATATATATATATATATATATATATATATATATATATATATATATATATATAGATAGATAGATAGATAGATAGATAGATATATTGCATATATATATTTTCCATGGATGATGTAGAGTGAGTGGAGAGCCCCTTGCATATTTTTATAACCATGTACAATTTCATTCAATTCGTGTTAGCATCAGAGTGCATAGTGACCTTGGGGTATGTGTGTGTGTGTGTGTGTGTTTTATAGTTTTGATTAAATGTGGATGGAGTGCATTGATACCCCTCATCGTACATGGTTAAAGTGGCCAACCTAGACCATAACCTGGGTGTGAGCAATGTTGAGGTGGTTGATGAATTGAAGGCCTTGTCATCCATCTGCAAATTAATGTGGACAAATATACGAGGATTTTGAAGGAAGTGAATAAATTTTTGGGTGCATGAGAACCAAATGTTAATGAAATAAAACTTTGAACAACTGAGTGCTTGGAGGAAGAGAGGTCAAATTTTGCAGGGCCATATCTTTCTGCCCAAAAGTTGGAATTTGGCCCATGAATAGTTGAAAGAAAGGAAATTCCAAGCAAAATACTGTAATAAACCTAGAATTTGGGTTGAAGCCAAAACTTTATAGAAATTTAGAAGGAAGTTACAAGAACATAAAGGGAAATTGTGTTTAACAAGCTTAACTTCCATAGGGAAGAACTTTTTCCCCAGTATTGTAATTTCAAAAAGAAATATCTAATAGAAATCTATTGATGATGCGAACATTTTTTAGAACCCCAAATTTGAAATGGGATGATATTTGTGAGTAAAATCGCATAGGAAAGCTACAGTAGTTTTAAAAGGAAGCATTTTATCTCAGTTATCGAAACTCGACAAGTGAACAGTCAATAGAAATCTATTGACTAGTAGAACACATTAGTGAAACTATAATATAAATCTCAATAGGAGAGTTGAAGAAAATATTATGCAAAGTTACAAATTCAATATGGTCATTAATTTTAGCAGGACTATTATCACTCAAGCATAGGCTTGAGTTGAGTACAATGGATAATGGAGAACTAACAATGATAGGGTGTTGTGTAGTACAAAATTAGAGAAAATGATGACCAATATAACATGTCAGTAGATGCAGGTATTGCTGTAATGACAAAAGAAATATAAGAAACAGGTGGCTAGTAAATCAGATACAAATAAATGAGAAAGACTATGGAACATGACAACTATGTTAATTGAGTTTCATTATATGTAGGGAATTGAGAAGGAAAATTTCTTAAGCCTTCTCTCGTTAATGAATTATAAAATATTATATGTGATGTATATGCATGTATGAATTTGAATATGAATATGTGGTTGGTGATTGCATGATATGTTTTAGTATCTACATAGTAGCTAATAAGGTAAGTTAATCATGGTTGTTGTGTTACTAATGCAACTACTGAGGACATAAATTGTATATCTTATTTTAGATATTTTGCATTTCCTATTCCTTTCTGTTATAAATATATATGTAATAACATGGGATTGTGACAAGATATGACAAATTTGTAACATGAATTCTATAGAAGAACAAGAATTAGTAATGTTGTAGTGGATTGAATGAAAAAAATTATGCATATATTATAGAAAAGTATTATCACAATGAATAGGGCAATATTATATGTGTTTATCTATTTTGAAGAAGTCATACCTACCCCTATTGTATTTCCAGCAACTCTGTAACACCATTATATAAGAATTTTAAGAAAATAAGTATTTGGATCGATTGCAAAGCCTTGATTAGACTAATATATCATCAAATATTAAATCCCTTATTAGTATACATGGATTTCATGTTCTATTTCCTAGAAATGGTGAGAAGTGGGACATTACTAGTAGTGAGATGGTAACAAGTTAGCAATTACCAGAGGTGGCTAGAAAGTGGTGGTTATTATAGAAAAATGTGTTGGAAATAATACTGAGCGGGGGGGTGAATCAGTATTATCAAGTCAATTATTTTCTTTTTCAAACCCAAATTATATACGCTACTTAACTTAGTGAAAACCGCGTATATACGCAACTATAGATAAGGAAACCCGCGTATACCATGCAAACTTATAATTAATTTATCTTACAGATGTTGATCATTAATCTGTGTATCAGAATCAAATAAACAATAACCAGAAACAGTGAAACAGAGCAGAAGACAATCACACACAAGAACACAAGATATAAGGTGGAAACCCAATGTGGGTGAAAACCACCTGCTGCAATTCGTCTCTATCTACTTTAATTAGAAACTTCTTTTTACAATGATTCTGTACTGGTGCATTCCTTTACCAGTACGTAGGCTGAAACCTGTGGAGAGCTACAACCCTCTCTCGTTCTCCAGCTTCTCCTGGAAGGGAGCTACAACCCCCTTAGCTCTTGCACTAGCCAAGATACTAGTACGTAGGTGCTGGCCTACAGAAGGCTACAACCTTCTCTTTCTTCCAGGGACCACGTTTCATAAATTTTCAGACTGGATCCATGAAAATCAATAAATCATAAAAAATTTATGCATCAAACAATCTCTTTTTCACCAATTAGAACTGAATCAAGTAGACACTTCTTTGACAGCTGTACCCAAAACACAGTAACAATAACCACACACCAAATTCTGAACCCAGAACAATGCAGCAATAAACAGAAGTAGCTAGAACACAACTCAAGAGATGTACGCTACTTCAAAAACCAGAAACATGCGTGCATACGCTTCTGTGTTTGAACCAACCTACGAATACGTTGTTTTTACTCACAGAACCAGCGTGTATACGTCCTTCACCTCACTGAACCTACGTACAGATCTAAAATGGATAATTCACTCTTTCAAATATTCAGACATTAATTAACCCATATTTCTAGATTTATAGATCAATCATGCGCCACATATAACGAAGCAAAATCATACAAAGATACTATTATTCAAGCCTTAAGATTATGACCCATCAATAGAACTTATCCTTCTCTTTGCGCTCAGGTTCCTCCTTCATTCAGAGCCAGATCTGCACCATAACCCAAACACCAATATTCCATATCTAGCACTTTATCAGATATTCAATAATTCAGATGATCCTTTGCCAAATGATCTCCTTCCTCTTTTATAGTGTTAGGCCTTTCACAATACCACGGTCCAAAACCATAATAAAACAATACCATGGACCCAATACTTGGGATCAACACTTCTGACGAGATACCATGGCCCAAAACCATAGGTTCACTTACCAAGGACTAAATACCACGGACCACAAGTAAGTTCTCCAACATGTACGTGCTTTTCCTTGCGTGAAAGTGCGTGTATATGCATACACGCTTTTGTAACGTATAACACGCGTGTATACGCGTCTTCATCTAGGTGAACCTGCGTATATATCTTTTCCTTCATTCTGAAAGCCTGAACTAAGATCTGTCACCAGAGTGAGTTGCCATCAAGGACAACACCTGTGCCATAGCGCCAAACCTGCGTCATAATGCTAACAATCTCACCCTTTGGACTTGATGGCAACCCCAAGATCCTCAAAGTCATTCTCCCCCTTTGTCATCAAGGGCAAAGGGTTGTGCTCCCCCTGAGTACCTGCTGAAATATCTACTCTGCTGTGCTAACCATGCTCACCCTGACTATAGGCAAGATCTGCAAAAAGATGTTCTTCAAGAAGAACCATGACTTATACATCATAAAAGACCTTCCTATCACCAAAAGAATTTATACATACATTCATCACCCAACCGAGTGGGGATCATCCACCCAACCAAGTGGGGATACATCAGAAATTTACATATGACAACCAAGTACATTACGTCATTCATCCCACGCATCGTGGGGAAACCAAAATAGGCCGTTACATGACCTTGACACCATAAAATAGATACATGACATAGAGACAAAATATCTAGAGCAAGACTTATGAAAGTCACCAATAACTGATATCAGTAGCACCTTTCAATCACTATTAAGATCAGCAACCATGTTTTCTTTCTGTTCTCCCTCTGCATTTGTTCCACCTAAAACCAACAACAGTTGTGTACTAGAACCAAAAGCTTCTAAGATAATGCCAACAATGCATTATGAGAAGATTATCTGCTCCCCCTGAACCTATGCTAGATGGTATTTGTCAGACCCATATCAGACTCTCTTCAATCAGAGTCTGTCCCCACTAATTTCTTTCAAACTACCATATACACGATTGTCTCTGCATAAACCGTGTATGTACGCAGATACTCCGCAGGCAACTCATGTACACCCACTTTTCTCTGAAACAGACAAGTTTCAACAACAAGATGACGCATCAACTACTCCCAGATTCTGTCTGAGGTATTCAAAACTTTCCCTGGATAGTGGTTTGGTGAGAATATCAGCAACTTGTTCCTTAGAGGGAACATACTCCAATTTGACCTTTTGTTCCAATACTTGTTCCCGTAGAAAATGATACTTGATCGGTATGTGCTTAGTCTTTGAATGCATGACAAGATTCTTTGAGATACTGATAGCACTTGTATTATCACATAAGATGGAGATAGGTGGAGTACAAGTGATTTGAAAATCCTGCAAAGTTTGCATCATCCAAAGGAGTTGAATGCAACAAGATGCGGCAGCCACATATTTTGCTTCAGCTGTAGATAAGGCAATCAAACTCTATTTCTTGCTGAATCAAGATACTAATCTGGAACCCATAAAGAATGCACTACCACTTGTGCTTTTCTGTCATCCACGCTTCCAGCCCAATCTGCATCTGTATAAGCATGAAGAGTGAGATCTGTATCTCTCGGATACCACAGGCCATAGTTTTGAGTTCCTTGAAGATACTTGAAGATTCTCTTTATTGACTGAAGATGAGTTTCCTTAGGATTTGCCTGAAATCTTCCATCCATTCCCACTGCATGCATGATGTCTGGTCGGGTACCTGTTAAATAGAGAAGACTTCCAATCATGGATCTATAAGTTGGTTGATGCACTGCTGCTGATTCATCATTTGCACTGAGGCTGCATCCTATAACCATAGGGGTACATACTGGTTTCGAATCTTCCATGCCATACTTATTCAAAATCTGCTTGAGGTACTTGGTTTGAGATAAAAAGATACCGCCTTCATTTTGTTGGATTTTTAATCCAAGAAAATATGTCAGTTCTCCAAGAATGGACATTTCGAATTCTTTCTGCATCACCAAGGCAAAGCTTTGACTCATAGCTTCTTCATTGCTGCCAAAAATGATATCATCAACATACACAACAAGTATTAGAAATTTGTTATTTTCAATTTTTATATAAAGATTTCTATCTGTTGAACCTTTTGAGAAACCTTGTTGATGAAGATATTTGTCCAGACGATAATACCAAGCCCTTGGAGCTTGTTTAAGACCATAGAGAGCCTTCTTAAGTCTGCATACAAGTTTTGGATCATTTCCAAGGATGAATCCATCTGGTTGCTCAATATACACTTCTTCTTCTAAGTCTCCATTCAAAAAAGCTGATTTCACGTCCATTTGAAATACTTTGAACTTCTGAAAGCTTGAGAGAGCAAGGAACATTCGGATGGCCTCAAGTCTAGCAACGGGAGCAAAAGTTTCTTCAAAGTCTATTCCTTCTTGTTGAGCATACCCTTTACAAACAAGTCTGGCCTTGTTTCTAATAAATTCCCCATTTTCATTCAAATTGTTTTTAAAGATCCATTTTGTACCTATGACATTCTTATCTTTTGGTCTAGGAACCAACTCCCAAGTGTTATTCTTTTCGATCTGCTCAAGTTCTTCATCCATTGCCTTGACCTAGCATTCATCTTTGCATGCTTTTCTTATATTTTGTGGTTCAATGGAGGAGAACAATGCCAAATAGCTTGAAGCTTATGCAATAGTTCTTCTTTTTTGTATACCTGTGTTATGAAACCAGCTCAAGAAAAGATAGAAAAGATAGATCAACGCCTTATAATTCAGCCTCTTCGAGGGGGCAACCTCCTTTACATTACATAAATGAACAATTCTTGGATGATTCAAATGACAAAACCTCCTTTCTATATATAGGAGTCTAAGGAGTCACAATATAATCCAGCCGACCTAACAATAATAATATAAAGCCACAAAAATAACAATAGAGGGATTCTATGGGGCACAGAAATAACAATATGGGGGTAATAGGGGCACAACAATATAAATAAGGGGTATAACTACAATAGTAATGGGGTAATCACTAGTATTATAGGGACCCAACAACCTGCCTCTTTCTGCCCCAAGATTTGAGATTCTGGATGATTCTTTTGAACGTACCTGGATGGAGTCTTTTCTTCTATCCTTATCTGTTCTTCTGGTGCCCCATGGGTTTCTTCTTCATCATGAATCTGATTTGATGTTGATGGATAGTCCTCATCATCTTCGAAATCTTCAAATCTTACCTGCCTAGGAGTGTTTTCTTCTTCATCAACTACTACATCAATACTTTCAACAATTTTTCCAAGCCTTTTATTGTAACACTTGTAAGCTTTGTTGTGGGGAGAGTAACCAAGGAGAATGCCTTCATCTGCTCTAGGTTCAAACTTGCCAAGATTTTCATCAGTATTTTTGATATAGCATTTTCTTCCAAAATTTTTGAAATATTTTACGGAAGGAGTCTCACCATACCAGAGCTCATGAGAAGTTTGAGTGTTGTTCCTTTACCAGTACACAGGCTACAACCTACAGAGAGATACAACCCTCTCTCGTTCTCCAGCTTCTCCTGGAAGGGAGCTACAACCCTGTTATAGACATTTTTGTGCCTAACAGGATGGAGCATAAAATTTCAATAATTTGAGGGATCCAAAGTCCCTAAACATCTTGTTCTTACCCCTAGAGGAACAAGGTCAGCAAACCACAACACTGAAAATCAGTTCTCCACCTGAAAACACTCAAAAACAAGCAGTTTCTGGATCATGTCAGCTGCTCCACTGAGCATCTGCGCTGAATGTCAACTGCTCCACTCTGTACCTGCGCTGAATGTCAAAACTAATGAAGGCTACCTGCGCTGGGTGAGATTGGCCAAGTGGCACAGTCATTCTGCAAGGTGTCAACTGCCCAGGAAGCTTCCAAACTGACACTTGGGTCAAGGAATTCGCCTTGTGATGAGTAAGAGGGTCTTGATCTCCAAGTGGAAGCAAGAATCTCCAAGTGGACTCAAGAACTGAAGATTAACTAAAGTGGGAGAGGACACTAGTTAGCTTCATGCCAGTCTCAAGATGACTCATCCTTTCTCCAAAACCCTATATATAGAGCTCTCTCATGAGGTCTAGGGAGGCTGGAATTTTGTACAAGCAAGGAAGTGCTGTTGGTTTGTGTATAGAACTATTGGGTGATTGCTTGAAGGAGGTGGAGAGGAGATTTCTTTCTGCTGGGAGGTGTTGTTGGATTGGGCCTATTATGGTTGTAACTCTCTCAGAACTTTACTTCTTCTATTAATAAAGTATTTGTGGTTCTTCTATATGCATGTGTCTTTATGGTGAATAGATGCTTGTATATTTGATTTATGCTAATCCCTGAATCGATTATGGATGTATGCTTCTTGTAGTTTCCTTTTCTTGTGCTTTTACAGGATCTTTGTGTAGCTGGGCCAGTGAAAGAGCAAGGAGCTAGGAGCAAGCAGCAAGGAGTGAAGACCGGATCGACTATTAAGCACAAGATAATGGTTAGTAGATCATCCTTCTCTTCCCTCTCTCATTCCATAAAGAAGTAATCTTGAATAGCTTTGCATTCAGTTGTTGCTGAGGTACTATCACCCTTAGAGTGGGATAGGGTCATTCCGTATTGGATACTTTTCCCAACAACAAATTGGCGACTCCGTTGGGGATCGTATCTTGTTGGTTACTTGTGTTTTTTGCTATTCATTGTATAAACAAAGGGAGTACCGAATCGAACTGTGTTCGAATCCTTCGAATGCAAAGTAGAGGGCAGCTACTCTAGCTCAGTTTCTGGGCAAGTTTATAATTTGAAGAGCTGATCCACAAGGACTCTAATAAGCTCTTAGTGATAGCTTTTCATCCTCCTTGTCATTCCTTAGTGTGTCCTTGACTGATAGCTTCTGATTTGAGCAAAAACTGTGAATTTTTGAGCAATCTGTGACCTGGAAACCAAGAGGGACGAAAGTCTTATTCTTCAGTGCAGGCTGTACAAAGGCTGTTTGCATTTCAGTGCAGTTCCCGAAGGGGCTACCTGCGCTAAAGGTCAAACAGGCAGTGTTCTACCTGCGCTGGACCAGTCCTGCCTTGTGCTGCTGGGGTTTCCTGCTGTGTCTTGCCTTGTTTTCACTCTTGTTTTGCTGTTTGTTACCAGTCAGTAGGCCTATCAGAAACCAACTTTCCTTGTCATTATTCCGCCTCGGTTTTATAAAGAAACTGTGTTTGTTCCTTGTGTATTTCTTGTACATTTACAGTTTCCCATAACGAAAGTGAACTAGTCTTGCTGTGGCCTCTTAGATCTAGACCTGTGATAAAGTGTCATTTTGATCTTAAGAGTTAGTTTATTTGTTGTTCATAGCTGATTGAGCTTTTGCTTTCATCATATGGTTTGAATTTATATATTTCTAGTGTCGAAACAAGTAAATCTTAAGGTGTCTTTTGATTTTGGACAAGCTTGTTTGTTTTCACTTGAAATTGAATTCAAATTTATACAACAGCTTTCTTTTTGCATTTCACCAACATTAAGAAAGAGAAAAGAAATACTTGCATTGTGCATGTGCATTATGACAGTTTGCATGTCAATTTAGGAAAAGTGCATTAGTGTGTGCTCTATGATCTGTGTGAAAAGGTGTTATCTTTCTTTTCCCTCAGTAGTTAAGGTTTTCAAAGTTGAAAGATTGAAAAGCTTGCTTATCATCTTAGACTGCATTTAGGAGTGTTACTATACATCTCGTGGTGATCCATAAAGGAAAACTGCTAAACAAGATCAACCTTAAAATAAATTGAATTTACATAACAACGCATTGAAACATAACGCAAACATCTAGAGGTCTAAGCTAGAGACGTGTTTCGGCGTCGTTAAACGTGATATCTTAGCGTTGAGTGGTTGGGTGATTCCTCCACGGTGAAGCGATAAGTATCAATACGGACTTGTGCTCCCACGTACCGTCGCGTATATATTGGAAGACCCCTATAGGATCAAAGCCTTTATCCATAGGAAACCGTGTCGGCCGCCCTACTGATCGCAATGCAGTGAACACAGCATTCACGAAGATCGACCACCCGTACCGTAAAATGTATTCTGTGGTTTTGCGAAAAGTTTGGCACACCCTCTGCCTAGAACTCCAGAGCAGTTTCTTTTGGCCTTTTTCAAACTCTATAACTGAAAAGGTCCATCCGAGCATTTGTCACTTCGGGCTCATTAAAACATCGAAGGATACTAGAGTCATCTTTAGCTTTTTCTCGACTCTTAAAAAGTGAAAAAGCAAGTTGTGTCTAAGCGTCGTTATAAAATTTATTTTAAACGGAACATAATCACCTCCTATTCCCGCGTTGATCTTAAGTTAAGAACATGGAACGCCCCAACCAAGGAACTCCACATGATGGAAGTCCTAGTCCATTCTCCTCTTGGGGATAAGTTGGTGCGCCCCACATGGCCACATTGTCGCTTCCAGGACTGACAATTGGCCTGCCTATTTGGCTGTTCTCAACTAATGTAGTTCAGACCACCATGGTTCCTGAACAGTCGAGTCAACTGTTAGATCAGTCTAGAGCTGCCCACCAGCCTTCCACTTCTTATAACTCTTCCTCTAATCCTTCATCTTCGCAAGGTGGGGCTGGCAAAAGCCAAGCTCCCATGGAGAAGAAGGAAAAGAAGAAGAAAGAAAAGAAGAAGAAGGAGCCTAAGGCGACTGGGGGAAAACAAAAGACATCTGACAAAAACCCACACACAGCACAGACCGGGCCTAAATCGCCATGTGTCATATGTAGAGGAGACCACTTCCATAGAGATTGTCCCTGTATTCCCCGGATACTAAGGGACTGGTCACCTCGTTTGCACAATTCGGGAGCATCAACCTCTGATAGCCATGTTGATTGCTTACCGTAAACCAGCGAAAGTGAAGGTTCAAGACGAAGAGGGGGAGCAAGATCCCCCTGCAGACTGTGCAAAGGTGGTCACGCCATCCACTGTTGTCCCTTCTTAGACGAAGCGAAGAGAGTTTTGAAAGATCGCCCGGTTTCACCGGTAATACTTCCTCCTGGATACAAAAAACTCGTGCTAAGTCCTTCGTTGGTTGAAAATACAGCTGACCCGCTCAAATGGTCAGCTGAAGCGTCAGTCATTGAAAATGAACCTACTGAATCCAGACCAGACGAAAGTCTAAAGGTCGATACGGCAGTTGACCCGGTTCTTCCTTCAGAGGTTTCATCCTCAAATGACACCCTCACTGAAGAGAATAAGGATGACACCATCCAGATTCTTTTTATCAACACAGATTTTGATGAGCATCAGGGCAATGCACCCATTCCTTTGTCGCAGGAAGGAACATCGTCAGGATCGTATCCGGCCATGTATTCGGTCCCACCACCAAGCAACCTGGTTGTGTCCTTTGATTGGAACCAACTAGGCAGACCCCGGTTACCAGCCAGTATACCATTCAGAATTATAGTCCAAATTTATAGAATGATAATGGCTGGAACTATCACTGATGAAGGGGCATCTGTGAGTATCCTTTCCTCCATTGCTTGGAAAGCACTGGGTTCCCCGGAGCTTTTACCTGAGATAAGAAATCTCTCGGGTTTTGACAAAGGAACCAGTCAACCGTTAGGGATCCTCCCCAATGTGCCTGTTACATTGAAAGGGAAGACAGTTCAAATGAACGTGATGGTCGTTCAAGGACCCTTGGATTATAACCTACTCCTTGGACGAGACTATATATATTGCATGGGAGTTATAGTCTCCTCACTCTTTAGAGTAATGTGTTTTCCACACGAAGGAAGAATGGTCAAGCTCGTAGACCAACTTTCATTTCCGGGATCACGCATCGCAAATAGTCAAATACCAACCCTCAATGGTCTATTCACCCAAGAAATGTCTTCACCCCCAGTCCTCCTTCCCGATGAATGCGAGTGATTCGGAAAGATGGGATTGGAACCCAGGGGGCATGCATCCTGGTCTGCTTCGGGCAGAGGAAACCCTAGGTATAAGGTAGAATTTCCGCGGAAGAATATGACTAGTCCGTACCCCGTCCGAAAAGGAAGAGGGGTTGTTCTAGAACATGATTCTTTTGATAAGGTTACTTGTCTGACAAAGGTCATTCAACTTTGTCTAAACAGGTAGGCTACCAAAGAAAGGGATTCTTTTGCGGCAGCAAATTGTAACCCTCTTTGGGTAAAAGGCAAGCCTCACCCATTAAAACTAATGTTTTAGAGGATAAGTAGGGGCAGCCTCCAAAGAAAGAGATTCTTTTGCTGCAGCAAATAGTAACCATCTTTGAGTAGCCTAATGATAGACATCGCCAGAAAAAGAGTTTCATTTGCGGCAGCAAATAAAACCATTCTTTGGGTAACCAGAAAGAGGCAAGCCTCCCTCAACAACATTAATGTTTTGTCTTTGAGTAGTGTTCTTCTCTTGTCGCAAGTAGTTGTGAACACCCAAAGAAAAACAAAGGTGGAGGAGAGGAGGGGCAGCCTTGAAATTGTATTTTATACCTGGGGGCATGCAAACCTTTTGGAGTGTAAGCAAAGAGCGGTCATTGATCGTTTCCTAACTTACATGAAGAAAGGATGTGGGGCAAAGGTCAAAATTTGCCAAATTAGGAGCATAGCTTCGTGAGATAAAGCTCCATAAAAAATAGCTATCTCACAAAAGACATTTCCTATCTTATGACTGGTATATCGAGCAGTTTTACCGCGGAATTTATGCTCGTTAAAAAATAGAAAAGCGGAGATCCGAGCAGTTTTAGCGTCATAGTTCATGCTCGTTAAAAAATAAACATAAGCTTTTGAGCAGTGTTTTGGCGCATTCAAGCTCTTTAAAAAATGAACCCAGTACCGGTAAATAACCATTGTGATCGTAAATTTATTAGCCATAAAAGCCTTGGTCGTGTTTTGCACCTACCACCTCCATTCCATTTGGCCTATCGTTCACCTCCATATGATTGTTTACCCATTTTGAGGAACAGCTGCGAAGAGTGATTTCACTTAGCCATCCTTGTGACACTGCCGTGATTGGAAAATTCCAACCTGTACCTGGAATCTGCTGCTATCCCTGTTTATCACTCGTTCCTCAAAAGACGAGTCTTCTTTGAGCTCTTTTCTCCTGACTCGTAAAACATGAAAAGTTTGCCGAGTTTTGGCCTTCCAGCTCGTTAAAAGGACCGGAAGAGCTATCCCTCCTCTAGATTTTAATCTTTTTGGACCCGAGGGATTATTACACAAAAAGATCGAGCGCTTGTTTTGTTCGGCTCGTTAAAACTATCGAAAACTCATCCCTTCTGTATTGTTTTATACTTTTTCGGACTTAAGGGATTAGATGACGAAAAAGGAATTTTGGAGTTAACTTTATGTACCTTTTCAGACTCTCTAAAAATGAAAAGGACCGAGTTTTCCTTGTCGTTAGACTCGTTAAAATGATTAAATAGCGACAAACTTGTCTTTAGACAAGAACGAGTTTCCCTATCACTAGGCTCGTTAAAACATAGCGATGGGCTTGCCCGAACGGCAGGTTATAGAACAAGCATATGTTATCCTCCTCAATCTTGACAAAAATAAAGAGGTACTGGTCAGAAATGACTGGGGAAAAATCGGGAGAACCTCAAAGCTTTAATGGTAGCAAGTCGCTCTTGAGCATGACACTTTGTCCTCCGTATCACATCGGGTTGGGTTGTTTCATTCACCGGTCTCATCACCATGGTCCTCGCCAAACCATCCACATTTGGGGTAATGCTACCGATCCATCACATCAGTGTCATTATATGTTCAAGAGATGTGTTCAGAAAGAGTCAATCATGTCCCATCCATTGCCATACATCATCTTTCATCCACCCATGATCGCCACCCTGAGTCATATTTCACAGATTGTTTTCACCTCCACTAAAATCATTAGCTCCGTTCCGTGTCACTGATGTGGGATTCATTAAGGCCCTCCTTTGACGGATCACTTCTTGTCGACTTCAGCTCATTATCCAAGAAGTTGACCTAGGAACAAACCCCCCAATACTTTGAAGCTTGCATGCCTCAATGGCAAGTTTCTCACTTCCGGCGACAGGTATACATCAATGACCTTCGACCAGAAGATTTTGCGTGGTGTTCGACGCCAAGTCCTTTATTCACACCACGTGAATTGTACTGCAGTACCTTGAGGGTCATTGTCATTATTGGTGATCCCTCTCGCGCTTGTTAACGGTTTACATTATTGACCGGTAATCAAGCGATGTCTTTCCATGTTCGACTTCAGCGCAATTCTCACATGGATCGACTTGTACTTAGAGTGAAGATCGAACGAGTTTCGAAGACCCCGGATCTAGTTTCATCCATCCAGGCTGCGATATATATTCAGGATATAAAGACATTTGATATGTACATCATTGCAGCAGATGATCATCCTACTCAAAGGATGATAATTTCAGCAGAGAATTATCAGTCTACCATCAGACGATCGTCTGTTCTATGTACCAAAATGAATTTATAAAGCTGAGCATGGGAATGCCCGCTATTAATAAAGTATTTGTGGTTCTTCTATATGCATGTGTCTTTATGGTGAATAGATGCTTGTATATTTGATTTATGCTAATCCCTTAATCGATTATGGGTGTATGCTTCTTGTAGTTTCCTTTTCTTGTGCTTTTACAGGATCTTTGTGTAGCTGGGCCGGTGAAAGAGCAAGGAGCTAGGAGCAAGCAGCAAGGAGTGAAGACCGGATCGACTATTAAGCGCAAGATAACGGTTAGTAGATCATCCTTCTCTTCCCTCTCTCATTCCATAAAGAAGTAATCTTGAATAGCTTTGCATTCAGTTGTTGTTGAGGTAATATCACCCTTAGAGTGGGATAGGGTCATTCCGTATTGGATACTTTTCCCAACAACAAACCCCCTTACCTCTTGCACTAGCCAAGATAATAGTACGTAGGTGCTGGCCTACAGAAGGCTACAACCTTCTCTTTCTTCCAAGGACCACGTTTCATAAATTTTCAGATTGGATCCATGAACATAAATCAATCATCAAGAATTTATGCATCAAACGATCTCTTTTTCACCAATTAGAACTGAATCAAGTAGACACTTCTCTGACAGCTGTACCTAAAACACAGTAACAGTAACCACACACCAAATTCTGAACCCAAAACACTGCATCAATAAACAGAAGCAGCAAGAACACAACTCAAGAGATATACACTACTTCAAAAACCAGAAACCTGCGTGCATACGCTTCTTTGTTTGAAGCAACCTGTGTATACGCTATTTTTACTCACAGAACCAGCGTGTATACGCGCCTTCGCCTCACTAAACCTACGTACAGATCTATAAAGGATAATTCACTCTTTCAAATATTCAAACATTAATTAACCCAGATTGCCAGATTTATAGATCAATAATGCGCCACATATAATGGATCAAAATCATACAAAGATACTATTATTCAAGCCTTAAGATTATGACCCATCAATAGAACTTATCCTTCTCTTTGTGCTCAGGTTCCTCCTTCATTCAGATCCAGATCTGCACCATAAACCAAACACCAATATTCCAGATCGAGCACTTTATCATATATTCAATAATTCAGATGATCCTTTGCCAAATGATCTCCTTCCTCTTTTATAGTCTTAGGCCTTTCACAATACCACGGTCCAAAACCATAATAAAACAATGCCATGGACCCAATACTTGGGATCAACACTTCTGACGAGATACCATGGCCCAAAACCATAGGTTCAATTACCAAGGACTAAATACCATGGACCAAAGTAAGTTCTCCAACATGTACGCGCTTTTCCTTGCGTGAAAGTGCGTGTATACGCATATGCACTTACGTAACGTATAACACGCGTGTATACGCGTCTTCGTCTAGGTGAACCTGCGTATATATATTTTCCTTCATTCTAAAAGCCTGAATTGAGATTTGTCACCAGAGTGAGTTGCCATCAAGGACAACACCTGTGCCATAGCGCCAAACCTGCGTCATAATGCCAACAAAATGTTGAAAGGAACCTAGAAGAATAACACACTGGTTACAATAGGCTTATGTCAGGCTGATGATAGTTTATAATAGGTTATGATAGATTTATAATATGTTGGTAACAAGTTGTACTATATTGGTCACATGCAAATGACATGCATATTACAGGTTACTATAGGTATATTGGTCACAGGTAGGTGACATGTTTGTTACTAGTTATAATGGAAGTGTTACAGGTAGGTGACAAGCTCATTACAGGTTACAATAGAGATATAGGTCATAGGTGGTGACAAGATTTCTAACAAGTTTTATGATTTATTATTCACAAGAGGATAACTGGTTGTACCATGTCTACAAAAAGTTAAGGAAAGCTTATGGCAAGTTTACATAGGTCTTCTGATAGAGCTTAATATGAATACAACATGGTTGTAATTGGACCATACCAAGTGTATGGAAAGACTAATGACAAGCTATGATGGGTTTTATGATAGGTCCTAGTAGGTGTTATGACAGGTTGTAGCAACTTGTAACAGATTTGATAGTGACTTTGACAAGGCGCAATGCCATATGAATTGAGACAGAGCAACAAGAACGAAGGCAATCAGAAATGCAATAATGGTAGTTAAGGATATAAGTTTGTATGCAGTAATTCTATGCAAGGACCATGTCTAGAATTGATGCAATTGGAAGTCGACTATCACTTTTTACACTACATGAAATTTCATTTTTCATTATTTGTTTCTATTTTATGATTCTCTACACTTGGTTGTTGATCATTCCTGTTGAAAGAAATAAAATATACATGTATATATGTCTTTATACATGTTTATATATGTGAGGGCTAACTACAACAGATACTAATTTAATTTATTTAATGTCCTCTACATGGGTTGATATGGGTGCCAAGGTTGCATGCTCATCAACATGGAGCAAGGATCTACAAATCTTGTTGTTGTACAAATGGCACTAGAATCATGTTGGATTCCCAAGGATGAATCCATGCACAAGGACATGGAGATATAGCTAAAGAGTGGAGCTCAAGTCACTTTTTAGAAGCACATTTAGATTATAAACATGAAGTGCATTGAGTATGATGCATAAAATAAGGGGAGAAGGTATGTATAATACCCCTGTCCTTCTAAGATGATGTAACTATATGTACACCATATTAGGTTGATGATCCAAGCTATGTTATGTGGCCTACATGGACATGTAGATATATTATATATTTTGGGGCCAATGTGCCTAGGAAAATATGATCATTTTAGTTAAGTGGTCAGAGGGCCAAGACTGTAAATATGATGAAACAATTGTACATATTTTTAATAAAATAATATAAAATAGGTTGGCTGAGGATCCCACTCCACAGTAAAGAGTATGGGGGGCAAGAAACTCGATGGTGACATACAATGGAATTCTTGATGTTTTGATGACATGTGTTGATGTTAACGTCACATAGGACCCACATGGCTTTGGTGTGCCACTTGAATCAAAGAGGCCATACAGTTATGACTACTCTCTCTCTCTCTCTCTCTCTCTCTCTCTCTCTCTCTCTCTCTCTCTCTCTCTCTCTATATATATATATATATATATATATATATATATATATATATATATATATATATATATATATATACTAAAGGTATCCTTATTATTATTACTATGATTTTGATGACTATTCAGAGGATGGTTTGGACTTTTGGTCTTTAACAACTAGTTGATGAGCCTTGATCTTGGGTTTTGATACTAGCTAGGAGTTGTTTTTGTTTGTGGCATGGAGGGTTCATGACTATTCGGAGGGTACGTAGATCCCTAAAGCAGCATGACTTTTGGGTTGGAACCTTAGCTGTGGAGGTACAGATGTTTCTGTTTTACAGTTTCCTAGGGAGTTACAACCCTATCTCTCGGGTGATCCATGCTTGAAATCTATGGACCATGTGGTCTCTGGAAGGGTGGAACATGGAGATCCCATAGCTAGCCAAACATTTTTATGCAGATAAGTGTTCCCTTTTATGTGCCATGCTAAAATATTAATTTGTGTTGAAACCCTAATTTTAGGGATCCGTGCTTAATTGGACTATGTTGTTCCATGTATTTACATGACATGTATAATAGTTATCGACAATTTTTCTATAAATCCTAGTTTCAAGTTTATGTGTTTAAGTGCTAATAATTACTATTAATTATTGCTCTATGTTCATGTGTTACATTTTCTTGGAACCCTAATAACAATTTTGGATTACCATTGTATGTTCCACTATGCATTATAATTCTATTTTATATTACAATGATATGATGTTTATTAGGTTTGTAGTGAATTTTTAATCTTGCATGTGGTTGTGACATAATAAATGGAAACCCTAATTGTTGTGTAAATATTAATAGCTGATGAAATACAATAATGACTCATTAATTATACATGATTTTATTGGATTCAAGTTAGGGTTAATACCCTGATTGCATAATGACAAAAGCTTTAGATGTGAGCTAGGGTTTAAGATTGGAAATCATAGATTATGTGTGCTTCCACAAGAATCTTGGTGAATTGTTTGGTGAAGTTTAGATCATGGTTACATAGCATTGTGAGAAGGTGGTTGGGGATGTTACATAATAGATTTAAAAACTCCTATAAAATTCCAAAATAGAGACAAATTCATCATCTAGGAGAAGATATTTCTTAGAATGCAGATATGTAATGATGTTGTTTTCCCTATATACATGAAAATTTTAATATCATCATATTATTCCTGCAATTGTTGAATGCTTTGTTTCCATTCTTCTAAATGAATAATTTTAAGTTAATGTATTCCATTAAACCATTTTAATAATATCTTTGGATCCCTTTCCAATTTGAATACTCTCACCTGTTTCCAAATAGATACATGCATATCTATCCACATTGTCAATATCTCTTCCACAAATTTTGTACCTTTTCCCACCCTTAGCTTACATTTAATCATTACCCAATTCTCTAAGTGTATAATTTCCCTAGCTCCAAATCAACAAGTTTGACTAGCCTTGTTAAAGAATCCCCACATTGAAGCACTATTAAGCTCCATACCCTTCTCAACTATTTTCTTTTTACTCTTAATAGGATTTTCCTTTTCTAGATACACCACTCTTGTGTTGTGTGCAATAGCTCCAAAATGGATTACATAGTTTTGGAAAGAACTCTATTCCATTCTAGCCACATGCCCCAAAAAACAAAGATAGGAAGAAATTTAAATGAAGAATCCTTATATCTTAGGGTCCAATTAAATAAGAACTCTTCCATAGAGTTTCCCAACCTCCAATCATTTAAAATGAAAGCAGAGATCACATTATTCCAACCACCTTTTACAAAATGACAAAAAAATAAGATATGATCTATGGATTCACTATCATTTTCACAAAGAAAACATATACCTAGGCCTTCCCATATTTTCTTTAATATAACATCCCACATTAATATTTTCCTTTCCATCACCAGCCACATAAAAATTCTACTCTTGAGAAAACCTTGGCCTTTCCAAACTATCTTATGCCACCACTCGAATTCACAAAACAAATTTAGTTGAATGATTGCATCATACCCCTATTTAGAATTAACCTCACCTATCCATTTATTATTATATCACACCATATGATCCAATTCCTCCCTACTTATGATGATGCCTCATTTCCTTAAGATCATCAATTACCAATTCCACTCCTCTATCAAACCTATAATAATTCTCAACCCTAATGTAGAGGCCCACTCCTAAGTATCCATGGTTGGGAAATATCCTCTTGTTTCATACACCCAATAATGAATTCCAATGGAGTTCAGATAGGTTATCAAAATTTCTATCAACCTATGATTCCCATCACTTCCCACCCAAGGATCATGCCCAATCAACACTTCCCCATCACTTCTTACTTCCCACCTAAACCACTTCTCCATTGCATGTAATCCACTTACCATATTCCTCCACATCAAGGATCCACCTCTCATTGATATAGAAAACATTCTTTGCCATTCAATTACTATGAAATTATTCAAATATTTTGATCCCATAACAATTTTTCAAAGGCTACTACCAAATCACATTCTCTTGACACTCTTTGTAGTAAGAGAAATCCCAAAGCTTTCCAAATTTGTTATTCCCTAACTGCCATACTTTTTTGGTAATGCTAGCTTTCTCCATTTTACTAAAACCATACCCTTTTTCTATCTTTTATGACTCCATAAAAATAGATAACATAATTTCCTAATCCAAATTAGAATAGCTTTTATAATTCAAGCTAATGATATCCAAAATACTATGATTCCTTCTAAAACATGCTTCACCAAAATTAAATTCCCACCAATTGATAGCCACCTATTAAACCAAATATTTTTTCTTTCTTCCACTTTTCTCACAAGCCAATACCAATCCAACACTCTCTAGTCATTAGGTTTGAGGTAATATTTAATATATTTAAACCCCTCATTAAGTGTGTCGTAATTTAGAGGGAACATGCCTTTAATACTATTTGAAGTATCTTCTTCTAAATTTTTGTTGAGCCCTTTCAAATTATCCATACTAACCTATATGTGGTATGCAACATAGAAAACCTAAATAAAGTATTTAAATATGTGTCATTCCTTGATGGTTCCCTCTCCACTACATCATCTACATATAAGATATGAGTAATTAACAACATGGATCCAACATGCACTCCCATTATTTTTCCTTCATCTTTTGCTTCCATTATCAACCTACTCAACCCTTCTATAATAAGAAAAAATAATAAGGGAAACAAAAGAAAATCCTATCTAATACCTCTTGAGGTGTGAAAGAATTTTGTTGGCTATCCATTAATTATAATAACATAGTTTGTAAACCTAACACACCCCATGATACAGGAACTAATTCAAAGCTAAGACCTATCTACAAAAGCACCATCATTAAAAATGACGAGATCACCCTATCATAGGCTTTCCTAAGATCAATATTCATAACAATACCAAGTAACTTGCATGATTTAATGTAATTCATCACCTCTTGATCCATTCCAATGACATAAATATGAACTTGTCTATTATTAAGGAATCCAAACTGAGTTAGAGACATGTGTGTTGATAACCCATGCTTGATTTTATTAGCTAAATTTTTTGAAATAATATTATATAAAGAATTCTAAAGAGTAAATGGTTTGAAATCATTAAAATTCTTCGACTTTGATATCTTAGGAATAATAACTATGAAAGATGAATTTATAATACCTTAAAAAATCCCCTTCTCCTTGACTCTTAAACCACTTTTAAAATGTATTTCCCCATCAACTAAAAAAGGGAAAATTAAAACTCAATGGTGCATCCATCAGACTTAGGGCACTCATGTATCGACATATTTTTTATGATTTCCAGAATATCTTCCTCACTAGTTGGTATCCCAGTACACTAAACTTATTCATATGAAATTAATGTAGGATAGCATCTATTAGTTCTCAACTAATCATAAATATTGGATTGACTATTGTCTTCAAATAATTTCTCGAAAAAAGATACTCCTTCCCATGCGATATAATCATGAGAAGAAACTGAGCCAAATACATCAAAAGAATTAATTTCTCCTATATAATTGATTTCTATCCTATGGCTACCAAACATCTGAAAGAAATTTTATTTGTTGTCCCCTTTCTATAACCAATTTTCTCTACACTTAAATTTCCAATAAAATTCTTGTTTCTTCCAAATTTCTACATTCCTACTTTTAAGTAATTTCACTTGTTCCTACGTTAAATAAATGAGAAATTCACGGCATGTATAGACTAAATTAGATATATTCTTTTCAATATTTTCTAAAATACCCATAGACATCTCCTTTCTCTTCTTTAACCACTTACAGGTCTCATTTTTTAGTTGCTGCAAATTCTGAGAGAATTGTTCCATAGGTGACAAATTTTTTGATCCGTCTATATGCTTCCATAAAGAAGCAACTAACCTTTCGAAATTGTAATCATGCAACCAACGTATGTTAAACATAAAAGGGAATTGATGAAACCCCACCTCTCCCATTTGAAACAAAATTGGTTTATGCTTAGAGAATAACCCACTACTAACAAAATATCAAAATTTTAGAATTTTTTTGGATTGGGGATTCCTTCATTTAGAACCGATCCAACCTCTTTCCCATTGCTTGGTATCCTCTCCTATTATTATTCAAAGTAGGAATTAGTTTTCTAGACTTTATGTCTAGAACCCATGTGACTTATGACCAATGTTTGAAAAATACGGCATGTGCATCCATTCTCCCATTTTCACCCTTGACTTCTCTATGAGCCAGAGTGAAATTAAAGCACCTGTAATTATAATATTGTCTCTTTTTATCACTAATACAAAATGACTAATTATTTATTAAAAAACAACTAAACGATCATCTTTCAGTCGGTGACCAGTAGTAGCTAATTTACATTATCTTATAACACCGCCAACTTTTAGTCATTTTTAGCATAGTGATTAATTGGTGGTCTCAATTTTATCATGTAGCAATTTATTTAGTCATTAATTTGGCCATTAATTTAGTCATATATTCATTTTATTTGTATTTATCATTAATCAATATAAATTAATAATTTAGTAGTTTTAGATTGATTTTATGTGTTCATTATTAATCAACATAAATTATTTAGTATGATTTTGCCACTAAATTAAAAAAAATGTCATACAATGTGCATATTCATCTAATATGAAAATACAAAGTTACATATGTTAATTACAATGCTAAATAATATCAAGTGCAACTATAAATCATTTCAACCACATAAATTATATTATATGAAATGTCAAGTATTACAATACCAGTTTCCAAATTAATATTGGTTGGGCTACAATTTACACATGAAATATTGTTTCATCACATCAAAACATTATCATTATGTTGCCAAGGCATTGTAGGTGATTAATTCACCTACTCTAAAGACTTGATCATTAGTATATATGTATGTGTCTCATGTGATATATTTTCTTTCATGGTATCACTAGACCAATTCTCTTATCTCTTTCTCTCTTTCTGCATTTGTCACTCCAGTGTTATTGTTCTCCTCTTTCTTCAGTTCCTACTTTTGACCATCAATACAAAGTTCCTTTTCTGAAATGAAAGAATATACGATGTAGAGTATAAGACATGAAATACGATGAAGATTATAATATAAACTAAAGTATGCTATAAAGGATTTATACAACATATACCTCAACAACATCTATGGAAATGTCATTTTTCCCTAGAAAAGCAAGAAACTCGAACAAGTTTTCTTCAGTTGGGTGATAGTGGTCACTATGTGGCCATATGACCTGTATAAAAAAAAAAACAAAATGTCACCGTAGAAAAATAAAACCTTGGGAACTTAATAACAATCATGTCAGCTAATTTATAATCTAAAAATATGAAGTTATAGATATCTTGTGAAAACAAATGGAACAAAAATACAACATATAATAAGTAATGTGTGACAACTAGTTGAAAATTGCATCATAGAAGAAAAAAAATATCCTATGGTTACCCATACATGTGGATGGGTAACATGCCCCACTATACCATGATCCTTAGGATTGTAATAGCCTTGCTGAAAATTCCTTGTAATAAAAGTTAATAAAGGCAAAATAATAACCACGGTTGATGGGACACTTCTTCCAAGCTGAATGTTGGGCAAAGCATCCTAGTGTGGGTGTTTGTTTGGTTTATTATGGCTAAGGAAATTGGCAAAGGCAAAGTCAAAGGATTTGGAAAGGAAAAATGACATTTTTGGCACATTTATTTATGAAAATAATGGAAATTAAGGGAAAAGGAAGGTGAAAAGTCACATGTTTCATGTGAGGATAAATATGAAAGAAAATAATGGAAAATGAAGAAAATAGAGGCCTAATTGATAAAAAGGCTTTTGAGGATCATTTTGTAACCTTTTGTTAGTTCAGTTTTGGAGATCTCTCATTATTCTCTCTCTCTCTCACACTCTTGGACACTTAGAGTTTTCTTAGAGCACTTTAGCATTGGATCAAGAAAGGTAGAGAAGGAAAGAGGAAGGAAGGAGCAAGCAAAGAAGAGCAGGATCAAGCAGCTACAATGAGATTCCTTGCAGGTTTCGATTTGCATGTGTGTTTTCATCACTACATTTGGCATTCATGGTATTGCATATGGTTATTTTTTGTTATGGCATGGGTTTTTCTAGATGTGGCAGTGTTTTCAGCCTAACCTTTCCATTTCCAGATTAGCCATGGTGTGATGGGGTTCTATGTTTTGGTTGAGCTAGATTGTCAAATGGATTCAAAGCTCAGTGAGGTGGATCTCTAAATGATAGAACACATGGCTTACTAACCCCTGAACTAGACGATGGGTTTTTCGTAAAGCCAGATTTTGTGTTGCCTCAGTGGGCCTAAGAATCCTTGACCGGTGGTGGGATATACAATAAAGCCAAGAGGTAGGTGCTCTCCATCAGGCCTAGTAATCCTAGGATGGGATATGTGGTAAAGCCTGGAGAGTGGGTCTCGGTTTAGTACCTAGTGATCTGATGTGGATTGCGGTAAAGCTTGAGAGACTGGTGTCTTGGTTTGGGACCTATTGATCTGGTGTGGATTGTAGTAAAGATTGAGAGACTAGGAGATAGGAAAATTCCTCACAATGTAGGTGGAGAAATCTGGTGGCATCCATGCTTGTTTGTGCTAGTGATTCTGTGGAGATAATGGTAAATCATGTTATTACATGTTTATTGTGTTGGCCTAGTGATCCGGGATAGATTACAATAAAGCTTGGTTACTTATGATGAGGGTGAGGTGGTTTAGTCTTGGGATGCCCTGGTTGGTTCTTTTGGTTTGAGTCCCACATTCATGCTTCAAATATTGCATGAGGGTGAATGGATGAAGAGAGATTTAGCTCAACCATTCTATTTTCAGTTGGAATGTGGTAATCCCATCCTAGGTTGTATTTTTCATTCATTAATAAGAGGTTCTCTCCTCGATATCTTATGTACAAATGTATTAATTTATATGTGGATTTCATGGCTGATGTATCCTTGATATTTTTGTTGTTATTATGCTAGTTATAAGCATGGATTATGATAGTGATGATGTATGGATTTCCTCATGTTTTGATTGGTAAATGAATGAACAATGTATCTTTGACCTAATAGATCAAAATGGAGCTAATGATATAAGGGAACAATGATTCTTAATGATTCTTAGATAAATATGAGACCCCAATGCCTAATTCTATTGTTTACACCTGTAGAATACATATTTGTGATATGTTTGATGAAATGTCTGTCATGGCTAGTAGGGGTCTAGTTAAGGGCTTTTTGAATTAATTGCATTTGTATCATCATTACCTTGTTATATCATCATTACCTTGTTATCTTTATGTTCTGAAGGTGTCATTTAATTCTGGGGAGTGACCTAGGCTTTGGGCCTAAAAAAGTGGCACAAATTCCAAGGACACGTGCATAGAACTGAGAAAAATACTCCCTAGACACTGGCATGCCATGTTGTGGGAGCGTCGAGAGCCCTCTTGACACTGGCATGCCCATAGCATGAGAGATTCTGGGAGTTAATTGGTATAAAAAATCAGTGGGACCCAGGGACTGGTTGCTAGAAAGGTTGTGATGGTTCCTAGGAGTACTCATGCTGATGTGAAAGGTCTATATGTTGTGTTTCCATCGATTCCACTTCCTTAAGGTCCCATAGGAGGTTGAATCCCATCATCATAACCTATCATCACATGTTTACCCTCGTTGGCTAGTTACTTTTGTAGATGTGGTAGGAGGGTGTTACAGAGTGGTATCAGAGCATTGTTACCCCTCGTACTGGATGGGCAGTGTGTATTGGTCATGCATTCATGTCAGTTACATGCGTGTTAATCATCCTTGGGGTTTATATGCTTGTTCCATATGCATGGTATTGTTCATGGTTATAGTGTTTTTGCCATGTGAAAGAGGATGTTTTTGTTGTGAAGTGTGCCATCATGAGTGTATGATTGGTTACATGTTGTTTATGATTCTGTATCATCAGTGTACATTGGCATGGTTTTTGTTTTCATTCATGAGGTCACAGTATGTGTTGCTGATATGATCATGCATCGATGACTAGACTCTAGTTAGACTAGTGGTTACATGGTTATATGCTTATGCATTATATATCTATATGTTGTTATGATTATGTTACACATGTATTATGTTGTTTTGATGATATTGTAGATGATATATCCTCCCCATATTATGATAAGGTACATTGGTTTACTCTGATTTGGTTTAACAGACTTAGTATGCCTTGTACGAAAGAGATCAAAATGATTAGAAAGATGGTAGACTAAAAATATTCTCCCTGTGAGTCAGATGAGAAACGTGGCATTGGGCATTATTCTGACTTAGCAGACACGTTGAGAAGCTTGAAGGAAGAAATAAGGAGTTATAAGGCAGTCAATGAAAAAATTATGCAGACAAGAGAAACAAGCATAGGTTAATGCAATACTTCTTCATAGTTTTTCAGAATTGCAACAATAGGGGACACTTCAGATCAGCCATGGGAAGGAGGAAAGAATTGATGGGCCATATGGTAGTAGGTCTCATGGTGGTCACATGTTAGATAGAGATGACATGATTAGAGATGGAAGGTTGTTGGATACTCTAGATAGGAGAGGTGATGGACACATGTGCTATTCTAGTTTTGGTTCTAATAGGCATCATGATCACCATCATTATCATCCTTACAGGAGGAGTGATATGGGATACTTTCCAAACGAATTTAAGAAAGGAATCCAACCTACTTTTGATGGAGACGTGAAAATTACAGAAGATTCAAAGGCTTGGATACATGGGATGAATAAGTTATTTAAATTGCATAATTACACAAATAACATGAAGGCCAAAGTAGTTATCTTCAACCTGAAAGGTAAAGAAGACATATGGTGGGAATATGTGAAGCATTTCAGAGACATCAAGATGGATGACTTGACTTGGCATGAGTTCAAGAGGCTTTTTAGGAAGAAGTACTTGTTAGAAAGGTACTATGATAGTAAGGCCAAAGAATTCTATGAGCTAAAGATGGGATCAATGACAAATGAAGAGTACACAACCAACTTCCTGGAGCTATTGAGGTATGTACCATATGTTAAAGATGAGAAGGCTAAAGTTCAGTGATTTTTAAAAGGTTTTCCAATAGAATTTAGAGATCAGATTAAGTATGATGAGCCTCAGTCACTTGAGGAGGTTGTTGGAAAATTGAAACATTGTTATGAACAGTCAATGCATAAGAATCAATCTCAAAAAGGATGGAAAGGGAGATACAAAAGGTAAATGGCAGTCGAAAAGAGCAAGGCCTCAGAATGCAGAAGAGAAAGAAAATGTGGCATCAAAAAAGAATTTCAATGCATATAGACAGGAACATGGGTCACAGTAGAAACATATAGGTGATGGTATTGGATGGTTCAAGTGTTGGTCATGTGCTAAGGAACACCTTAAGAGATATTGTCCACAAAATTAGGGTGGTAGCACTCAGATATATAGTGCACATAAGGCGCAGACTGTTGGGGATGTTGGTCAAAGCGTTCCTCATATCTATACAACATTGGATTATATTTGGATTATATTTTGATTTGCGATCAAGTTGTTTATATTTTGATTGACCCTAAATCTAATTATAGTTATGTTAGTCCTGACCTGGTGGATAAGTGTGGTTTGAATAAAGAAGTGCATGCAGAGTCTTAGTGCAGCTGGCTATAGGTAAAAAGAAGCGAGCTCACCTTTGGGTAAGAGCTTGTGCATTTAATTTGAATGGTATGCCTACCGCAACACATTTGAATGTATTACCATTGGGACCATACAATATGTTATTGGGCATGGATTGGTTGTACCTTCATAGGATCAAGGTGGATTTTTATGAAAAATCCATTGAGTGGTTGGATGATAATGGGGAACCAAGAGTCTTAAAGGGAAAGAAGAAAGCCACATTCGTTAGGATGGTGACAGCGATGCAAGAAAAGCACAGTCGCAAAAAAGGCTGTGTTTTATTTGTAGTGCATATTTCTAGTGACAAAGGTAAGGAAGTTGAGGATGCAGATGTTTTCAGTAGGTACTCAGTTCTACAATTATTTCATGGTGTGTTTTCCAAGAATATTTTAGAGGTGCCACCTCACAAGGAAGGAGACTTTTCTATTGACTTAGTGCTAGGGGAAAATCCAACATCAAAAGCACCATACCGGATGAGCCCTCCAAAATTGGTAGAGTTGAAGCTATAGTTGAAGGAAAGTTTGGACAACGAATACATTAGGCCAAGTGTATCACCATGGGGCGCACCGATATTGTTTGTAAAAGAAGAAGGATGGTACTATCAGATTGTGCATTGACTATAGGAAGTTGAACAAACTGACCATCAAGAATAGGTATCCATTGCCAAGAATTGATGACTTGTTTGATTAGCTGAAGGGAGTAACAATGTTCTCAAAAATCAACTTGAGATCAAGATACCATCAGTACGCATAAAAGAGGAGGACATTTACAAGGAAACTTTCTAGACCAGGTATGGGAATTATGAGTTTGTTGTAGTTCCATTCAGTTTGACTAATGCTTCAGTTACGACTACCTCTCATGGAAATGGTCATACGTTTGAATGACTTACTTAACACAGTTGAATCCCAAAAAATGATATCTAATATAATGCACTACGTAAATCCCCCATACTTAAATTCAAAAAGAGTCAAGGGATCTCTACTTGAATGGTTCATGAGGCACAATACTTGCTAAGGTTTTGCAAATGGGGTAGCAAGCTAAGTGGGCTTGATTGTGGGAAAAACTCCACAGTTAAGCGTGCTTGAGCCAGAGGAGTTCTGGGATGGGTGACCTCCTGGGAAGTCCTGGTTACCGGGTGCAAGCCCCGGAAGTGATGATTGATGCTATGTGATTCGTTCTCCACATTTCACTAGTTTCAATCCCACTTCTTCACCCCTATGAGCATCACCCGATGCAATGAGTGCTAAGTGAACTATTCAAAAATCATGAGAAATTAGTCAGTTATGACTACCTCTCATGGAAATGGTCATACGTTTGAATGACTTACTTAACGCAGTTGAATCCCAAAAAATGATATCTAATACATTTATGTGCTTGATGAATAGTGAGATGTATTTGTATTTGGATAAGTTTATTATTGTGTTCATTGATGACATATTGATATATTCTGAAAATGAGGAAGAGCATGCGGAGCATTTAGCACTAGTGTTGAGGTTGTTGAGAGAGCATCAATTGTATGATAAGTTAAGAAAGTTTAGTTTCTTTTAGACTGAGGTGCATTATTAGGGACATGTGGTTTCCAAGGATGGCATAGCAGTGGATCTAGAGAAGATAATAGCTACCATGGAGTGGGCATCTCCTAGGAATGGATGAGGTGAGATCTTTCATGGGGTTGCCAGATTACTATAGGAGTTTCATCAAGAACTTCTCACATATTTCCTATATTATTACCTCATTACATAGGAAAGGTAAGAATTTTGAATGTACAGAGGAGTGTGAGGTTAGTTTTGAGAAGCTTAAGAAGTTGTTGACACATGCTCCAGTGTTAAATATTTCATATCCAGAAAATGATTTTGTAGTATGTATAGATGCATGCAAGAGAGAACTTGGTGGAGTCCCTATGCAGGAAGGACAGGTAGTGTGCTATGAGTCTTGGAAACTAAATGAACATGAGAAGAACTATCCGACATGTTGTAGCATCCATTGTCATTTAAGTTTTGTTTTCAATTTTATCACAAAAAATAAAAATAAAATCAAATATTATGTTCTAATAGAATTAAAAGACAATGCGGAAGTTAGAAAGAAGTGATTTGTTTTATGTTATTGATGTCTTTCGAATGTGAGAAATCCAAGAGAAGATCTGAGTCATCTGATCGACAGGCAACAGATCTAATGGTAATTGCGTGCTAACAAATGCAAAGGATAACTCCAAAATCGGATGTGAGAAATTATAAAACTGAGTTAAAACCTCAGTTAATTGGGGTCGTTCGCTTGAGGGATTCAGATCCAACGGTAATCATGTGGTTAACAAGGATGAGGTTTAATCTAGAAAATGGATGTGATGGTTTATGGAATGTGATTTAATCAGTTGAAGTCTAAATCGTTCACAGCCGCTCATCAAGGAGTGACAAGATCTGACGGATATCGCGTCAAAAAGTGCACATGTTTTATTATAAATTTCAGACCCGAGAAGTCTATGAACTGTAGTTTTTCTTCCTTTCGGTTCTATGGGGAAGGTAAAGGTTTGTGGAAAAGGAAAACCCTATATGTTTTGAACTAGAGTTTATTTCCTTTTGGGTTCCGACCCTAAACATTTAGGAAGTATTGACGGTGATTTGTCAAGTTTCTTTGTGATTCTACCAATTAGAATGTTTCCAATATATACGTGGGCCCATAGCCCACAAGTCCATGCACAGAATTTTGAAAAGATGCAACTTTGATGTGTTAAAGCAGTTTAGTTGTCATCAGAACATCTACAGGATTACAGCTTGTAGAATAGCGCTCAAGCCACATACTCAAGCCATAGATCCGAACAATGAGCAAAAATTACCAATCATAATCTAATTTCTATTATTTCTTGTTATCTTGTTTTCTCTAGAAGAATGAGGTGTCTTTTACCCTCCAATGTAATATTCTGTAATGATTTTTACTTTAGACAGTTAGTAGACAGTTAAGCAGTTTGACAGTTTTGGTGGTTACCGACTATCCAATGATGTATAAGAAGAGGCAAAATTATAGAAAAAGGGTCTGAATTTTGAAGAACCTAGAGACTAGGCTATTGTATTCTTGATAAAACTGATGATTAATGAAAGAATCAGGAGTTTTCCACACATTGTTGGGTATGATTTGTAATTTCTCTGTTATGTGTCATCATGTGTCTTCCTTTCTTTAAGTATGGTAATGAAGCTACAGGTCTTTGTTTACTTATGTGAATGAAGTTAAAATTCCTTAAAAGCGAGCTCTTATACTTAAAGTTCATACTTCTACATTTATTCTAAGTTATAGATAATAGTTTCTATGAAAAATAGCATAGTTAGATTTAAGGACATGATAAATGTGCCAGATAGCAGTGAACTCAAGAAGGTGATCTTGAGGGAGTTTCATGTGAAACCATATTCAGGCTACCCAAACTATTAGAAAACATTGACAGTAGTGAATAAATTTTATTATTGGCCAAAATTGGAGAAGGATGTAGCAGAGTTTGTGGCTAGGTGTTTTGATTTTCATTGGGTGAAGTCAGAGTGTAAGCATCCAGGTGGACTACTAAAACTGATTGCGATTCCAGAATGGAAATCGGAGGTCATTTCCATGGACTTTATCGCAGGATTGCTGAGGATAGTGAAACAACATTATTCCATCATGGTTGTTGTGGACAGGTTGACTAAGGTTGTGCACACCATTCCAATGAAGTGTACATTATCATCTAGTGATGTAGCATAGGTATTCATTAGAGACATGGTTAGATTTCATGGATTTCCAAAGACGATTGTGTCAGAAAAGGATGGAAGCTTGACTTCCAGGTTTTGGAAGGAGTTGTTTGTAGGTTTGGGTACAAAGTTGGCCTTCAGTACATCTTATCATTCACAGACAGATGGACAGACTAAGAAGGTCAACAGGATATTAGAGGACATGTTGAGGATGTATGTGATGCATCAACAACAGAAGTGGGAAGAGTACCTTCCACTGTTAGAGTTTGCTAACAATAATGGGTATCGCTAATATTTGAAGATGATTTTGTTTGAGGCATTATATGGGTGGAGTTGCAATACTACCATCAGTTGGAGTGATTCTATTAATAGGGTGTTGATTGGACCAGACATGTTGGCTGAAATGGAACAAGAAATTTAGGTAATCAAGAATAATTTGAAAGTAGCACATGATAGGCAAAAGAGATATGTAGATCAGAACAGGTTGTTTATGGAGTTCCAGGTTGGGGAAGAAGTGTACTTGTGCATCAAACCAAAGAAAAGCTCCTTGCGAATTGGATCATGTGCCAATTTGGCACCTTAGTTTTGTGGACCCTTCAGTATTATTGAGAGGATTGGGCTAGTAGCCTATCGAATTGCACTGCCTCTGACAATGAAAGTCCACGATTTTTTCCATGTGTCATTGCTTAAGCAGTATGTTAAATGTGTTGATCATGTGATTGACTGGTTTTTATTGCAAGTAGAACTAGATGGAAAATTATAGCAAGAGCCTCAAGTGTATATTACAAAAAAAGGTGCTCATGATCCAGAACAAAGAAATTGAGCAAGTTAAAGTTCAGTGGAAGAACTTTGGGCCCGATGAAGCTACATGGGAGATGGTAGATTAGATGCGGGCTACTTATCCTTCATTATTTTCCAGTTTAGGCAAACCAGTTTTGGTATGATGTTTGGTATATGTTTTGGCATATGTTTTAGTGTGATGTTTAGATATATGTACATATGTATATGGATGTAAATACCGCCATGAACTATGTTATAAATATCAAATAAGCGGTATGGGTGTCATGTTGTTATGTTTTCATGTTGGTTTTATTTTAGCAAGGTGATCATTTTAAATATTGCATCGAGCTATGTTATAAATCTCCATGAGTAGTATAATTGTCTTTCAGCAGTTTTGTTGAGGTTTAGGTGTGGTTGAATGCCGAGGAAGGTGTCCCCCAAGGGAGAGGTTTCTGTAATAGCCTTGGTGAAAAGTCAATGTAATAAAAGTTAATAAAGGAAAAATAATAACCCCGGCTCATGGGACATGTAGCTAAGATGAATGTTGGGCAAAACATCCTAGTGTTGGTGTTCATTTGGTTTATTATGGCTCATGAAATTGGCAAAGGCAATGGAAAAGGCTTTGGAAAGGAAAAATGGCATTTTTGGAACATTTATTTATGAAAATAATGGAAATTAGGAAAAAAGGAAGATGAAAAGTCACAGGTTGCACGTGAGGAGGAAAATGATGGGAAATAATGGAAAATGAAGAAAATAGAGGCCTAATTAATGAAAAGGATTTTGCGGATTGGTTTGTAACCTTTTGTCAAGTCAGTTTTGGAGCTCTCTCATTATCCTTTCTCTCTCACATTCTTGGACACTTAGATTTTTCTTAGAGCACTTTGGCATTGAATCAAGAAAGGCAGAGAAGGCAAGAGGAATGAAGGAGAAAGAAAGGAAGAGCATGATCAAGAAGCTACAACGAGATTCTTTGCAAGTATCGCTTTGAATTTGTGTTTTCCTTGCTAGATTTGGCATCCATGGTATTGCATGTGGTCATTTTATTGTTATGGCATGGGTTTCTCTAGGTGACACAGTCTTTTCAGCCTACCCCTTCCATTTTTGGATAACCATGGTGTGATGGGGTTCTCATGTTTTGGTTGAGTTGGATTTCCGAATGGATTCGAGCTAACTGATATGGATCTCTAAATGATAGAACACATGGCCTAGTAACCCCTAAACTAGACTGTGGGTTGTGATAAAGCAGATTTTTGTGTTTCCTCTGTGGGCCTAGGAATCCGCAACCACTGAATGGAGGGATATACTGTAATGCCAAGAGGTGGGTTCTCTCCATCATGACTAGTAATCCCGGGATGGGATATGCAGTAAAGCCTAGAGAGTGGATATCGGTTTAGGGCTTAGTGATCTGGTGTGGATTGCATTAAAGCCTGAGAGGCTGGTGTCTCAGTTTAGGGCCTAGTGATCCAATGTGGATTCCTGTAAAGCTTGAGAGACTATGAGACGAGAAAATTCCTCATGGTGTAGGTGGAGAAATCTCGTGGCATCCATGCTTATTTGACCTAGTGATCTAGTGGGGATCATGATAAATCTTGTTATTATATGTTTATTGTGTTCGCCTAGTGATCTGAGATGGATTATAGTAAAGAATGGTTTCTAATGATGAGGGTGAAGTGGTTTAGCCTCGGGATGCCCTGGTTGGTTCTTTTAGTTTGCTTCCCACATTCATGCTTGGAATATGGCACAGGGGTGAATGGATGAAGAGAGATTTGGTTCAACCATTATATGGTCGAGTGGAACGTGATAGTCCCATCCCGGGTTGGATTTTACATTCATTAATAAGAGGTTATCTCCTTGATATTTTATGTATAAATGTGTTGGTTTATATGTGGATTTTATGGCTGATGTATCCTTGATATTTCTATTGTTATTATGCTAGTTATAAGAATGTATTATGACAATGATGATGTATGGATTTCCTCATGTTTTTGATTGGTAAATGAATGAAAAAAGTATTTATGACCTAAAATATGATAATGCAGTTAATAATATAAGGGAACAATGCTTCTTAGTAATTCTCAGATAAGTATGAGACCCCTATGCTTATAGATTACATATTTGCGATATGTTTGACAAAATTTCTATCATGGCTAGTAGGGGTCCAGTCAAGGGCTTATTCAAGTAATTTCATTTGTATCATCATTACCTTGTTATCTTTTTGTTCTGAAGGTGTCTTTTAATTCTGGGCAGTGACCCAGGCTGTGGGCTAGAAAAAGTGGCTCAAATCCTAGGGATGCTGGCACAACACTAAGAAAAATAGTTCCTAGACACTAGCATGCCATGTTGTGAGAGTGTTGAGAGCCCTTTGGACGTTGGAATTCCCATATCATGGGAAAGTCAGGGAGTTAATTAGTCTAAAAACTTAGTGGGACCTAGGGGCTAGTATCCAGAAAGGTTGGGATGGCTATTGAGAGTCCTCATGCTAATGTAGAAGGTCTATATGTTGTGTTTCCATCAATTCCACTTCCTTACGGTCACATAGGAGGTTGAATCCCATCATAGTAGCCTCTCGTCACATGTTTACGCCAGTTGGTCAGTTACTTGGGTAGATGTGGGAGGAGGGTGTTACAAGGATCCAAAGGAAGTAAACCTCCTACTAACATAATGATTGATTAGTTTCATTGTGGTGTTACCTTTCCTTTGTGAGTAAAAAAAATAAAAATAAGTCCATCATTAACTAGTTGTACTCCATAGTATCATTTTGACATGTTATCTCCACATACCTACCAAAAATGTCATATATGCCAAAAAAATGGAATTTTGGAATTGTTTCTAAAACTATGTCATTTATACCCCCTTCCAATGTATCTAACCAAATGTACCCACTTGATTTTCTTCTTTCATATTCATTTACATCCTAAAAAATATTCATTTAAAAAAAAAAGACAGCCCCAATACATCTAGTTCCTAATGCTCATCGATATTTTCCATAAACCGTAAGAATTAATACTCTCTTATGATCAACAATGTACAACAATGGAACTACACAAAACTAACTATTCATATAAAAAAAATGAAGCTATTGGTATAAAAAAAACAGTGAAGCTACACAATGAAGCTTAATTTCTATTGGACACAACATAGAAATGAGGTTATTGGTATAAAGTAAAAAACAATGAAGCTACACAAAAAACTCAGTCAATCAGTATAAATTCCAAACATAATGAGAAAAGGAGTAGTGCATCATTCTCTACCAAATAAAATGGTAAAAATACTAGAGGAAACACTCTTATTTACAATGCATTTTAAGAAGAATAAATGGATATTCAGTTCCTTATATTCTATTTTGAAATCCATTTGTATTCCAATGTCGAAGTACCTCCACATAAATAGATAACATTTCAAGTTCCCACATACATCATACAAATTCAGGATGATAATTCCATAAAAAAGAAAATGAATTAGACCCAAACAAATCATATACCTGTGACAAGAAAAGGTATCAAAAGTGTTGGGCATGGGATCCCCCCAAGGCATGTTTTGGGGCTTATAGCCCAAGTTTTGACTAAGTCCATTGTAAAGACTCCGGAATTTGTGGGCACAGAGGGCAAAGTCATATTAGAGTCATAGGGTTGTCCGCCCTTGTTTTTGTAAAGTAATGTTAGTTTGAACGATCTACCCATGGTCTGTGGACCATGGGATTGTATAAATAGAGTGGGGCCCTAGGTGTAAAGAGACATCATCAAAGGATGGATCCATAAATATAAGGAGTCAATGAAGCATTTGAGTCGAAGTGTAAGTCATATCTTTGGGTCGTAGAGTAGGAGAAGGCTCTGCAGCTGAGTGCACAGAGGCTTAGTAGTCCGCAGCTGAGTGTGTAGACCCCTGCAGCTGAGTGCGCAGGGTAGGTAGAGTTTTTAACTGGTTGGAGGCATTAATAAAGAGAAGTTTTACCATATTTTTGTGTATCTTATCCTATTTATGCATTGAATTATATTGGGTATGAATTGCAAGTTTACTATTATGTTACTGCACGAACTTATATAAATGAGCTAAGTAAGTAAATATAATAAAAGGTAACTGTTTACGTGAAGGTAACTAACTGTCAAAAGAAGATAAGTAATATACACAGTGTGGCTTGGGGAAACAGTGAAGATTGCTGCTCCAGCAATGTGAAAGCCCCACAACCCCTAGTTAGGGCGTGAAGGCCTCGTAGGTCAAAAAAGCGCGCAAAGTAACCTGTGTGAAGGTACTCATGGTTGGACCAAATCGACCCCTCAGACATCTCAAGGGTGCGGAAACCTGGTTCCAGCACCCCCCCATACTGCTTCGCGTGAGACTTCAATCTGCGCTCCACAGAATATTGCCAAAAGGGCTAGCAGTACAAGGATTTGTTTGGCTATCTAACTCCAAACTTGGGTCAAGCCCCAACAACCCAACAAATGGTTATGTTGTCGAGACTAGAATCTGTATAGAGATGTCTGATGTCGTATCAATGGAATCCAAATAAGAAAGAAATTGAAGGCTGGTTGAGTAAGGAGATTCATGAGTTCGTGGCACAGGAGAACAAGAATACGCGACTATCAAAGGAAAAGTGATTAGACTGCTACCTATACACGGAAATCCATGAAATTTTCTTTGCATCTTTCCCTACTGAGCTGTATGAATGGATCGCGAAGATAGAAGATAGCCAAGGAAGGTGGAGACTCAATAATCCTATTGTGTGGACTCCAGAATTGGTGTGCATATTGGAAGCATTGGAGGATAAGATTGTGCGCATTGTTGATCACTGGCTCGATTGGATTATAGGAGGCTTCGTTACTGAGTTCGCGGTAGATACTTCAGTTAGCTATAGCAAGGCAGAATGACACTTTCTCAGAGGACCACGAGGTAAGTACGTTAAGTCTCTAAAAACTTGGATTAAAATTCTATTGTGTGAACAGAATATTATGTGAATACATTGATGTTCGGGGCTACGCAAAGTGGAAGAATTTACAGAAACGAAGGAAGTGCAAAACTAGAAACTAGCCCCTTGATTTCACCTCCGCAAGGGGGCGAGGAAGAGTTCTTGAAGGTCTCACCAAGAAGTGCAATAAATTTGATAAGGCAGAGGATTCTGTGCATACCATCCCCACCCACACCACCACCAATGTCATCACCTTCACCCCCATCTTCACCCATACCACCTCCGCCACCACCGTGATTCGATATGACAAGCATGATAAAGTTGCCAGTATTCAATGGAATAGGAAATGAAAATCCATACCAGTTTGGTTCGTGATAAGGACTGTATGGGAAGCACAGGGAGTTATAGATGATAATATAAAGAAAGTGACATTGGTCAGCGCTTTGCAGGATCACGCGTTGACCTGGTATATTAAGTATTGTAATGACAATCCGAATGCAGGGGTCACGGATATCCAAATTGTGCTGAACAAAGAATTTAGCAGACTGGAGTTAGAGGCACAGTCAATAATTGGGTTCAAGGAGATCACAATGCTGCCAGGCGAGACTCCTTGGGAGTTGGATTAGAGACTAAAGTGCACAATTCGTGAGGCCAATATGACTTTGATGGATGGACAACATCACGAATGGTTTGTAGCATCGCTAACGCTGCATTTAAGGAATGAGCTATGACAACAGAGGTTAAAGACTCAGGTAAAGGCCTTAGAGATCGCAATGAGATTGCATGATACCCTAATAAGGGATCCAAACCTAGGAGTTCAGCAGATCCATGCGTAGTTGAAAAACTTATGCCTTGAGATGCAAAGTTTGAAACAAGATAGGACAACTCGCCCGGAGGTGCGCGAGGAGATATGGTGTGTTAAATGTAAGGGTCAGGGTCATGACAAGGACCATTGCCCGGTGTTCGTGAGTTTCCTTGTGGGAGGAGGTTCGATGCCATTAAGACCGAAGGCACAAGAAGGACCTAGAGCGGAGCCTGCTTTGTGGTGAGTGATTTGTCAAATAAGGGGAAAGCATATTACAGACAACTATCATCTGTTGCAGAAGTACATGCGGAATTCGCAACAATTGTTCTCTAATTTCTGTAGATCTATGGGACATGATGAGCGCACTTGTAGAAGCTATGAGCTGATGATGGATAGGACTCCCACCTACAGAGTTCAGAGCGAAACACGGCCCCTTGATCAGAACACAAGAATGGCACGAACTAGATTTCAGGGGCGCGGATGAAGCCGAGGTGGAGGAGGACCCAGAAGGGATCACGGACAGCTGATATGTTACAATTGCAGAGGGCCAGGACATTATTCCTGTGATTTTACGAATCCAACACGACCATCATGTCTATATTGTACATTGTTGGACCATGAGACAGAGGATTTTCTAACACTGATAGCTAGGTTGTGCGACAAGGGAGCACTCCAACCTCCCCCGACTTAGAACTTGTAGACGATGAGGTCTGAGCCGCGCGAGGAAGACCCTAACGTGAATATTATGCTCCAAAGTGGAATTACAACAGGGGATGATAAAGGCACGAAACGTGAAGATAATACTTGGGTTCGCAAGGCTCCGATGAAAGAACCAGAGTTTGATTTGGAGCGCGATAAGGAAACCTTCATGGAAGCCAAGAAGAGCTTCGCTGATGCCTCCACTTCAGGAAGAAAAGACAGACCGGAGCCAGAAATGGACCCATCAATGCTCATGACGTTCCTAGAAACATGCATGAAGCTATTGCACGACACTAAGGCTGTAAATGGATTGCAGGAACTCATCAATAGATGCGCTGGGACCGCGCCAGGAGAACTGCGTGTAATCCAAAAGATTGGAAAGCATGTGACGAGGACAGGAAGAGAAATAAGGTTGACCACACAGATTGGGGAATACGAGATGGACCAAGTGATTCTGGATCTAGGATCAGGCGTGAACGTTTTGCTAAAGCAGACTTGGGAACACATGAGAAGGCCTATGTTGCAATGGTCTCCTATCCAGCTGTGAATGGAGAATCAGAAAAAGATAATACCTATGGGGAGATTGCAGGGAATCACAGTGGATATTGAAGGAGCGAGTGTGCTAGCAAACTTCGAAGTGATAGAGATTGTAGATGAAACAATCCCTACCCCACGCTATTAGGAATAGATTGGGCCACTGACATGAACGAGGTGATAAACATAAAGAAGTGCAAGATGATCTTAGAGAAAAGATCCCTGCGCGTAGTCGTCCCTTTGGACCCTGTAGAAGGATCATGCTACACAGAGCCAGTGCATGACTATAAAAGCAATGATGAATTAGACTGCATCTACAAGATAACTACATGAGAGTAAGACTGGGTAAATCCCTCTGCGGATGGACGAATCTCATGGGATCGTGAAAGCTCCTATACATTGGATTCTGTTGAAGAGATAGAACGATGGCAGAACTAGTTACATGAGGTAACCATGCTGACATTGCGCTACGTAGTGACAGAGGTAAGGGATCTCCCTACTTATGATGGGTTAAGTGGGGTAGATGTTTTTTTGAATAGGTTTGAAAGAGAAGTGCCAGAACATCAACATTTCGAAGCTTTGAAATGGGTATTGCGCACTACACCCGCGAGGTGGTGGGGTACACAATGAGGAAGCTTTGAGAACTGGCGTGAATGTAGGAGAATGATGCACATGCGTTTCAGGAAGCCTCAGGTGCGATTAACAGACAAGAAGGTTGGACAGAACAGTCCGTGCGTGAACCTATCCAATTAGGTACAAGCCCATGTTAAAAAACCTGCACAGATGCACATGGACTTCGCATTCGGAAACACGGTCAATACGCATGGGTGGGCAAGGCAATTGCGCGAACAGTCCCTCCAGTTGGGATGATGGAGTGGGGAAAGAACGACTACGCAGGAGGATATCCATGCAGAAGCCTTTAGCGGAGTATGTGAAGCACTGAACAGGATATATAAGGTGCAGTAGAGGGATTGGGACCTGCACGTACCAGCAATTTTGTGGGCTTATAAGACAACGTGCAAGAAATTGACAGGGAAAACACCTTCGAGACTGAAATATGGTGCGAACATTGTAGTTCCAACAGAGGATAATATGCTTAGTCCACGCATAGCAGTGCCGGTGGATATGACGGCTCGCGAAACTTTGGAAGGAGGGATAATGAAGTTGAACAAAGAAGAACGCTTGGGACCTAAAGAAGAAATTCGACAGGGCAATCTTAGGCTCCAAGAACTCATGAAGGAAAAGATGTGATTAAGGGAGAAAAGAGCTCTGGTGGAAGCAGAAGTCGAGAAGCTTGAGGAAGAAATAAAGAAGGATTGTCTTGATAAAAGAATCAGGGTGATAAAATAGGGTGCGCACAATTACATTGACAAATTTGGGGACTACCGTCAGGAGTTAATCAGCTTGATGCCTTGGATTGGACCGTATATTACTAAAGGGATCACCCATGATGGCATGATGCAGATGGTGAAGTACGCAACACAGATAGTGAAACCAAAAGGAAGATTTTTTCTAGGAATGGTGATGGATGACCAGTTGGAACCCTATACAGGTGGTGCAGCCACATGACTAGTTGTGGGAACTACAGTCTTAGTGCTCCAGGTAGTTGAAAGGAGGCACAGGACTATAAACTACTCTGCCCGGGAGCTGCACGATGTTGGGGCTGCACGCAAGAGCAAAGTGTCACAAGGTTCATGACCACGCAAGGGGGGTTGCGCTGCCACACAGGTTGGCTAGAAAGTGACTATTGTAGTCACTATTGACGATGTGATGCTTGACTTGAGACCAAATGGAGCGGGCATAAGGCATTTAAGATGCACTTATGGGAAATATTTGGGAAAATCTTTCACCAACGGAACATTAATGAACCGGATTTGGGGGAAACAATCAAATTCAAATTCAAAAGGCGCTATAAATTACAAAGGGCTGTCTCGCAAACAAAAATTGGTCATTTGCAAATTGAGCTATCATATGCCCCATGTATTCTAAGCCGAGACCTGTTTGCTCTATGGAGAGCATTGGCAAGCGAGATGGCAACGTCCGAAGAAGCTAGGGAAATCGCAGAAATGACCTCTGAAGAAGCCACGCAGGCCCTCACCATAGAAGATGCCCCTGAAAGTGCCAGGATTGTTGCAGAAATCCTTAAATCGTCGCACACACCAAGACTGAAGACAGATAAACAACCAATGATTCTGGTGTGTGTGTCCCCATGAAACCCATTGCACACTAGATTATCGATGGAGGAAAAATGGAAAGCAGTTAACCTGGAAACCGACGAGGAGGAAGAAGACCTTGACGACCTCATAATTGAAGAAGACAAGGATGAGGGCATGGAGGAAGAAACCGAGGTTGCGCACCCTCCATCAAAGTTGCCCGCATATGTCCCTCTGCGAAAGGGGAAAGAAAAAGTGCCCAAGGACCTTGACGAGAGCAAGAGCTCTCTGCAGACTCCACTCCTCCCAGAAGATATCATTTTTGAGGGAACGCACCTAAGATGAGTGCCGAACTTGAAGTTTGAAGATTGGGACCTCACTGACCATGACAAATTCCCTCACCTAGAGACCGCACAGCTCATGAAGTTGAAGTAGAACACCACGACAGGAGTTATAGAATTAAAGTCGTGCAAGTTATTACGTGGATTTAAAAAGGCAGGGTTATCAAACCTGCTCTGGGTGTAACATTACCACCGTGCCTGAGTAATAATCTTTGTCATCAGGTAGTTTCTCTTCCTGGTTCATGGTGGGTGTTTGTGGCTGGAGGAGCCCATCCCCATCACGGACAACTTAATCCATCGCATTACCCAACTCCCATGTAAAGGAGAGGATCTCGCAGACATTTCGTAGGGAAAGAGCAGTGATTTGGCCATCACAGAGGCCATGAAAGGGATACACAAGCTAGAGAAGAAGAAAAAGGGCTATGCTATATCCAACATCAACAACAAAGCCGTCAAAGTTGCGACCTAGATACTGGCCAGTAAGATCATGCAGAAGTGCCGCGCGAATGAGGTACCCACACCGGTGGTGGCACTTGCTGAACAGTGCGCAGAAGGGGTCTAGTTTAACAGGTCTGAATTCTTGTGCAAAGAGTTCCTGGAGAATTTCCGTGAGGCACATGAGCAAGGAAAAACGTTCCACTATGCATGGATTATGTTGTCCATAGTGCTGGTGGTAGGGGAATTGCCGGGGGATAGCTAGTTCCCCACAATTGTCAGGGATCTCCCGGAGGCCGCGAAGTATGCTTCATTGTAGGCCACTAAGGATGTGAACCAGATCCACGACATCAAGATATTCTGGGTGTTCATGGAAATGAACATCAGAATGGGGATTAACTGCAAGCCACAATTATCACCCACTGTCTACAACAGCCTGCAAAGTTTCACAGATTTTAAAGTGGAATTTCATCACATCTATCTCAGAGCGTGCAAGGACTCGGCCAAGAAATGGAGCGAGCTACCCTTCATAGCCACAGATGATGTGATTTTCGATGTACTAGAGATGTGGCCACTGGAATGGTGCGCCCCAGACATCGTCACAGTGGAAAAGTCTGTTGCACAAAAGAAGAAGGAGGAGGCCAAATTGTGCATGGCACAGTTGGCAGAAAAGAGAAGGAAAGAAGTAGTGGCAGCAAAAGCGCAGGAGGTGCAGGACATTGTGCAGACAGCAACAGAATAGAAAAAGGCCACAACAGCAGCAGCACAGGAGGAAATAGAGAAGGTACGCAAGGGCCAGAAGTCGCCTTCATCTGAGCAGGAGAAAGAGATGGAAATAGAGGAAGAGGAGGGTGACACAGACCCACAAACAACGCCAACACAATTGAAGCGCTAGCGCCCGAGTGAGCGGATGGGGCCGCGCAAGAAGGTGAAATCATGCAAGTTGTCGATCGACCCCATCACCCTTACTGAGGGTGATCTTCATGATATAAGAGAGATGGTGTGCGATGTCACAACAAAGGCCCTCCAAAAATTTGCGGTGGAGAATCAAATTATGTTGGGGGCCCTCCGAGCACAGATTCAAGAGTTTCAGGTGCGCGCTCCTCAGGCTGGTACTCTCAACCAGCCTCGCAATTGGGACAACCGCAGCCGAAGAAATGATGCGCGCTCGTACAACCAACACAATAGTGCTACTAGATTAGGCACTGGTTACAACAAATGAGGTTGACCAACCTACGATAAGTACACTGAAGGGGATTGAGCTCAACATGGTTGTGCTTCCATGGGAGACGCTCTATGTTTTACAGGATGGGATTACTGCAGAAGTACGGGATAGGGAGAGATGCGCATTGTAGGTGCTAAGTGAGCAGAAGATCAACATGGAACAGCTCATCTTGCAGCGCGATGAGGTCATGCCTCAAAACCGACAGATGGTGTAGGTAATTGAAGAAGCCTGCCAGATGGTCCCTGAGATGGACATCACAGTAGAAGCACCAACAGAGGCGCGCATCTAGAGATTAGCAGCAGGGGTGCACGAGGCGCGAGAAGAAATGGCCAAGGTGCAGCTGGAGCTGAACCTTCAGATAGCAGAGCTGCGGTTGAAGGCACAACCATCCACTCCTCCAGAAGTAAGGGAACAATGCGCTAGCACTACTACATCAAGGATGGAGGAGATCAACAGTGCAGTAAGGGACTACACCAGAATGTTGGAAGAATCATTCGAGGTCCTCACCAATCTACAGGAGGACCCAAACATCCAGCGCCTAGAGCCAGAGGCACGTGAGCTCCAGTAGCAATATGACAGTGTCAAAGGGACCGTGCAGACGGTGGTACTCATTCAAAGGATCGTGCAAATGCAACATGCCAAAGCGCTTAAAGAGAAAGTAGACGCGGCGTGACATAGAGAAGCAGTTTTGAAGGTGCACGTTCAGCCTTGAATCGATGAGGCCTTCGTTATCACAACAAAAATTGAAGGCAAGCTCACACAGCTGCACAGGACATAGGAACAGATCCAGGGGAGCAGTTTCGACACCACAATCTCAGAATAACGAGTACAGGAGATTGAATAGGCAACTGCTCAGTGCATTTCCAACCTTGCAGTTGTCCGAACAAAGTTGGAGGGTCTCTCCGCGAAGATCTCTGCTCCGACAGAGTGAATCGAGGGTGAGTCACGATGTTTGTGTTGGGGGCCTGTTGGGCATGGGATCCCCCCAAGGCATGTTTTTGGGATTAGAGCCCAAGTTTTGACTAATTCCATTGTAAAGACTCCGCGATTTTTGGGCGCGGAGTGCGAAGTCATAATAGAGTCATAGGGTTGTCCGCCCTTGTTTTTATAAAGTAATGTCAGTTTCAAAGATCTACTCATGGTCCACAGACCATGGGATTGGATAAATAGAGCGACACTCTAGATGTAAAGAGAGATCATCGAGGATGGATCAATAAATCTAAGGAATCAATGAAGCATTGAGTCGAAGTGTAAGTCGTATATTTGGGTCATAGAGTAGGCGATGGCTTTGCAGCTGAGTGTGCAAAGGCCTAGTAGTTCGCAGCTGAGTGCGTGGACCCCTGGAGCAGGGCAGGTCGAGTCTGTAACTAGTTGGAAGCATTAATAAAGAGAAGTTTTACCATATTTTTGTGTATCTTTTCTTGTTTATGCATTGAAGTATATTGGGTATGAATTGCAAGTTTATTATTATGTTGCTACACGAACTTATATAAATGTACTGAGTAAGTAAATATAATAAAAGGAAACTTCTTACACAAAGATAACTAATTGTCATAAGAAGATAAGTAAGATCCACGGTGTGACTTCGGGAAACAGTGCAAATTTCTGCTCCAGCAGCACGAAAGCCCCATAGCCCCTGGTTAGGGCTGAACGAAGTCAAGTATAACAAGGGGGTGAAGGCCTCGCAGGTCAAGAAAGTACGCAAGGTAACCTGTGCGAAGGTACTCACAGTTGGACCAAATTGACCCCTCACACATCTCAAGGGTGCAGAAACCTAGTTCCAACACCCCCCCATACTGCTTTGGGTGAGACTTCAGTCCACGGACTATTCCTGAAAGGGACAATAGTACAGGGATTTGTTTGGCTATCTAACTCCGAACCTGGTTCAGGCCCCAACAAACCAACACAAATAATTGGTTATCGTGCACAAATAAAAAAATTTCATTGTTATGTCTGTGGATCCTGTAGCAAATACTAACTCATTGAAATAATTGAACGCAACAAAGCTAAACTGAATAAATAGGAATACACTTTATTAGAAAAAACCAAAATAATACCTCAAGCCAAAACAAAACTCATACTACAATATAAACAAGAAAAATAAACCTTATTGATATGTGTGTGAATTGGAAGAGAAATGAGAACAATTGCACAAGAAGGAATGTGTGAGAGAAAATCAAACTGTACACTCTATATTATATTAGGTATATACAAGAGTATAAAATTGGTGGATAGAAATATTTTATGGGTTACGAGAGTGATAATATTTCACCCACCTCATTGTAGTAAACTTACATATATAATAAATATTGGACCAAATCAACTAGACCTAAGTATCATCACTCAACTAAGTTACTAAAATTACATCATAGAAGAATATCCTAGCCTCAAAAGCAAGTTTTGATACAAAGAAAAACATGGGTTATTATGAGTATGAGCTTCATTTTTTGTTTGCCTCCTACACCTTATTTGGATGGTCTTTATAAATTTCTCATTCAATCTAAATCAACATATAAGTTATGTCTTATTTTATGTCCTATAGATTTCTCCTGTAGATTTCTCTTGGTTTAGAATCTATCTTTTATAACAAACATGGAAAATCTCTCTTGGACAATAAACCTCGAAACCTGGTAAGATTTGTCATAATATTGCAAGGTAACAGGGTTAAAATACAAATTGTTGAGTTTTTTGAGTTAATGAAGAAATTATTAATCCTTTTGCCCTTTTCCATGTATCACCAAAAGAAAAATAGAAGCAGGGAATGTTACATCTATCTAACAATAGCTCGTATTAACCCTAAATTTGTAATTAATGGTAGTTTAATCCTTGAGCTACCTGATATATATCACATAGAGTGGACAAGGTTTAATCAAAGGAACTCCCCTCCCTAAACAAGGAAACAAGTAGCCAATTAATGGTCATTTTGTAGATGATTCCTCACATTTCAGAGGAACATGAATGAGTGGAAAATATGATGGACTACCTTCAAACCTACCCAGCTCTATGATCATGAATGCAATGTGTCAAAACACATCCAAGTGTTCCCAACAATGTCTGCGAGACCACACTGGTTTGTTAGTTGATCAACTTCGATACTGAATTCAACAAGGTCAAATATGTAAATTCATTGGTGTCCCTGTCAACTTCCAGGCTGGACACAAGAATATTTTTGACATGGTCATTCAGGGAGTGGAAAAGTAATTCAAAAATTATTGACCAAGGTAATGGATAACATTACTATATTTCAAATATGAACTAAGGTTCTAGCTGCCAGCCCATCTACATTCATCCTATTGGGGTTCATTACCTAATGCATAACAACAGCATGAGGAATCTCTCCAAAAATCTTTGGGCTAATAAGGGAGGAGGCAAAGGATTCCATCACATCAAAACGAACACCCATTGCATCTGAGGAGACATGAGGTATAGGAATCATCAAAGCCTATACCTAGTGCTGAAGCCTTATCTTTTTTTATTTCCAGTGGATTCCTTGAAGTTCAAAAACTTGTTTTTATAACAAACATATCCAATATTTGTGCACAAGTACTTCACCTTGTTGACCACTATCTGAGAACATTCATTCATAAAGGGGTTTTACAATTCTAAAAAATAGAGTCAATATATTGTAGTTATATGGGGGCATTTATATTCATTCAGAAAGGGGTTTCACAATTCTAAAAAATAGATTCAATATATTGCAGTTATATGGGGTTATTTATATTCATTCAGAAAGGCTTTTCATAATTCTAAAAAATAGAGTCAATATATTGTAGTTATATGGGGGAATTTATATGTATTAGGGGTTATAAAAAAGGTATTTAGTAAAAATAGGGGATACCTAGTCATTTTAGGGGATGGAAGTCATTTCATCAAAAAAGGTATTTTAGTGAAAATAGGGGATGACAATCATTTCATCAAAAAGTGCAAGGGCATCCTGCACCTTACCTTCTTTATAGAGACCATCGATGAGGATGTTGAAAGTGTATAGGTTAGGCCGACAACCTACCTTCAACATCTAGCAATAGAGAACATTTTCTATCTAAATGGCTTGGTGGGTTAAAAGAATGTGAATGAGAGTGTTCCAGGTGAAGGTGTCAGCTTTGCAGGAGAATTTCTTCATCACAGTAAATGATTCTATTACTTTCTCCACCATACCCACCTTCACATATGCCGACATCAGAACAATAAAAGGTGAAATTGAATTTTTCTTCCCTTCTCCTTTAATTCATTTCAGCACCTCCCAAGCAACCTCAAATTCTTTACTTTCCCATAAAATGGCAATCATCATATTGTGTAAATCCCAACATTTTTACAAGTTATTTTCTGTACAACCCATAGGAAAAACCTGAAATACAGCCTTGCATCTTTTTCATTCTCCATTACCTTAATCGCAAGCTCAATCTGGATCTTGAGAGGGAGGCCACCGAGATCTGAAAAAATGAAATGGATTTTGGGGGAGAGGCCCCCAAGATCTGAAGAATTACAATGCTAGAAAGAAAATGACATAACACATAGTAAATAAAACCACAAAGAAACTTTCTATTTAAACCGATAATAACTATAAAGGCTACTTTGTGGCAAACAAACTGTCATTTTACAAAATGTGACTTGTTACTTATAGCCTTTTTTCGATTACAATACCACAGGTCAATTCCATGGGTGAATGACTACCATGGGTGGATGTCACAATACCACGAGTCAATTACATGGGTGAATGATTACCATGGGTGGATGTCACAATACCATGGGCAAATACCATGTGTGAATGAATACCATGGGTGGATGTCATAATACCATGGGTGAATGAATACCATGGGTGGATAAATACCATGGGTGGATGCCACTTACAATACCATGGGTAAATTCCCTGGATGGATAATACCATCGGTTGATGCCATTTTCCATTCGGATCATTCGTCCATCCTTAAGAAGAAATGGTCCCCATTGCATGAAGTTCCCTCCTATGACGCCTTTGTTGAATATGAAGAGCCATTGAAAATAATATTTTTATGTGGTTAAACCATAACCATCTTGAACGAAGATCCGAGGATAGAGATATCCTGTAATGCTTGTGACCAACTGTGATGCGGATAGTGTGTGGTGTAGCAAATGGAATTCGATGAAGTGTGGGTTTGTGGATGACCCATAACCATGATGAACGAAGATCTGATGACAAAGATACCCTGTAATGCTTGTGACCAACTGTGATACTGATAGTGTGCACCCTAGCAAATGGACTTCAATGAAGTGTGGGCTTTTGGATGACCCATAACCATGAAAAATGAAGATCCAAGGATATAGATACCATGTAATGCTTGTGACCAGCTGTGATGCTAACAGTGTCCGGCCTAGCAAATGGACTTCAATGACAAGGATTTTGTGTGGTTGACCCATAACCATAATGTTGGTTGTTGTGCTGCTATGCTGAAATTGATGAATGTGAAGCAAGTGCCTACTAAAGCGGGGTGGGAGGCCACGTCTCCAAAGTGAACCCGCTCCGAATGCTGCTCTAGAATTAAAATGGACATAACTCGGTCAATATAACTTAGAATATTTATTATAACCTACTTTTGGAAACAGAAGGACCATTTTTCATCTTCCCATGTGTTGGAAATCCTTATCTGGACACTCTAGAATCTCATATTCGCACTGCAATGTTTCCGCCGTCATAGAAGTTCTGAAAAAATAACTGATTTTAAATCAGTGATATCTCCCACATCTGAACTCCAATTCAACGCTTTTTTTTTAAATGGAGCAATTTTTCGAGACAATCTCAGATCTACAATCATTTTTCTGAAATTATGCAACAAAATTAAAAGAAGAAGAAGAAGAAGAAAGAAAGATAGGAGAGACACCGTCCACAAATTATCATCAAAAACATTTCTGCAACATAGTTGATTTTATATCAGCGATATCTCCCTCAACCAGACTCCGATTCGACCGATTTTTTTTTTAATTTGGTTATTTTTTCACAAGGAATCCAGATATGTTATTTATTTTTGTAAATTTTGCACCAAAATTTTCATATCTGATTTTCCAACTCGCAGCCCAAAACATTCCTGCAAAAAAATGAAAAAAGAAAAATTCTTCCTACTTGGCCCAAGAAAATGCTCTATGGAGGATGTAGCACATGCCTGAAGTTTGTTGAATATTTCTGCAAAATTTGAAACTGAAATATGCATCAAGCCCTCATTCCCATGGAATCATAACCTGCTTTGATACCACTGATCCGGATCTTGAGAGGGAGGCCCCCAAGATCTAAAAAAATGAAATGGATTTTGGGGGAGAGGCCCCCCAATATCTGAAGAATTGCAATGTTAGAAAGAAAATGACAGAACACAAAGTAAATAAAACCAAAAAGAAACTTTTTATTAAAACCGATAATAACTATAAAGGCTACATTGTGGCGGACAAACTGTTCTTTTACAAAATGTGACTTGTTACTTATAGACTTTTTCGAATACAATATTACGGGTCAATTCCATGCATGAATGACTACCATAGGTGGATGTCACAATACCATGGGTCAATTCCACGGGTGAATGAATACCATGGGTGGATGTCACAATACCATGGGCAAATACCATGGGTGGATGTCACAATACTATGGGAAAATACCATGGGTGAATGAGTACCATGGGTGGATGTCACTTACAATACCATGGGTGGATAAATACCATGGGTGGATGTCACTTACAATACCATGGGTAAATTCCCTGGGTGGATGAGTACCATGGGTTGATGCCATTTTCCATTTGGATCAAGGAGTTAATTGATCAAGAAACATATCGACTTAAGATCCTCCATGTTTCATGATTCTCTGGATTTCATTCGAAACATAAAAATATTGTAACGAGAAACTTGAACCCTTCCTATTCTATTCCAACTCATAATCATCCAAATTAATAGCACTCATATGCCCACCACCATCTTCAATCAACTCTCCACATTCAACACTATCTATTTCTTTGTTTTCCTTCACAACTAGTGTTTCCTTGGGTAGCTTCCAATTGTTTATAATCCTCATCATACAATGATTGGGACTCTGAAACCATAGATCTTCATTTCTAAAAAACCCAAAAAAACGGTGCTATAATTCCACCTTCTGACTCCCATTTCCCAATTATAAAATCTAGAAACTTCAACTTCCTTTCCTAGATTGAATGAAAAAATATTGACAATAGCCTTGAAATCCCCCTCATGGGATCTCCCCCTAATTTCCTAGAAAAACCCAAAACATGTATGTATACATGCCCTACAGCCTTCTTCTATTGCTTCTACATATGTTTCTAATTTTGTTTTGTCCCTCATTCAACCCCCAATCATTTCCTTTACTTGGGTTTAATGTGAGAAGCCAAGAAACACTTGCAAATGAATACACTATGCCTAAGGATGGGGATGAAGCTAAAGATTCTTCAATGTTCCATGAAAAAACGCCCATATTGCAAGTAGAAAAAATTCCTATAATGATTCTCATTGTTGGATATATGGTTTGCTACTATTTTGAATTAAATCCAAATGACATTACTTTTGTAGTATGAAAAATTGATGAGAACATCAATATCACTGAGTTGGGTACTTACTGTATATTTTTGGAAGGAAGTAAACTCCATGAAAATCTCATACAGATGACCAAACGAAGTGTGTAAGTTCCTTCCCTTCGACACCAAAGAAGTAGGTTTGTGGTCTAACACATGATGTCTCTGCCTTATGAGCGATAATGTCATTATTGATTAGTCTAGTGTTTGAGTTCAGACATTAATTGGCTATTATAGTTTTCTTGGTGTTTCATAGGTATATGGATTTTCCTGGTGTTTTAGTTGGAATTGGAGGTTGGGTTTTAGATATTTGGCCATTTTGCAACCTACATGATTTACCTCTACATCAAGAGAGGCACTTTCTACAGTTAAGAATCTACTTTCATAATCAGATATGTCAAAATAAAAACAAGTGCTACATAGTAGCTATTCCCTACTGCTTAGTTTAAGTATAAGTAGATTAAAGTGAAAAACAAGGACAAGTTTAGAGGAATTTCTCTTGTTGAAGAAACGTATAGGAAAAACAGTTGCAAAAATGACCTAGCACTCTCAACAACGAATGAATTGGTGTCATTGTTTGCTGACCAAAATCCTTCTACTTAGTTACCTGATAACACAATTATAGTTAATGATTGAGGAAAGGGAAGATATATGCTTAAAAGGGGAGGTTTCATTCTCTCTTAGGATTGCTCAGCTATGAAGGTGGGCCATTCTATAGACCTTCTGGAGGCAAAAATGCTACAATCCCATAATCCACAAGAGGTGGATCATTATAGAAAGCCACTACAAATTTTCCCAATCTTGCAAGTTAAGTGGCTGATGGTTTCTCAAAAAATGAAAGAAGTAAAATGATATGGTAGTATATGTTATCAAAATAATGGAATGACCTCTGAAACCAACATACTGGAATCAATTTCTAAGAAAAAAAAAAGGCCTGGAAATCTAACAAATCACACTGTTTTATTGGAAATGAGCATTGTGCAAATGAGTGATGGCTATGTGAAACTTTGGAATATTAATCAAGAATAAAGTGTTGTTCAGTTTCCACTAGGCTCTGCATGGCTACTTGCATCCAAATATGTATATTATAAACTATATTAGATGATCTTCAAAAGATAAAAACACCATGGTGCATTTTGGCACATCACAGTAAATTGTGGATAATGTCAAGTCTCTTGATTCGAGCAACCTTGCCTCAACTTCAATTGATGGTACACTCAAGCCTTAGAACCTGGAAACAAGTACATGAAGTGTAGTTTGCAACCCTATTCTTAGATATTTTGGGAATAAAAAAGAAAAGAACCTTGTGGGGCTTTCTGTTTCTAATAGGTATAATTCTACTACTTCATAGTCAAATGAGATGCTTGTCTATCATGAATATTTTCCAATACCAATGGCATCTCACAGGTTTAACTATGTAGACCTAGTGAATGGTCAAGAGGTCTATGATTTCGATGGGTAGTTGGTTTCATCTGTGTGCTAAATAGGGAAGACCCAAAATTTCGTTGCATCACCATTATTAACATCTAGAGGCATCTATTACCCTTCATTTGTAAAACAAATTGGATGTAAGGTGAAAATCAGAATTCATGTCTCTCATGTAGTTCTCAAGGCCTATGCATATCGTTGCATGAAGAGAAGGCCTAACATTACAAAATATTAGGTATTTGTACCATTTTTTTTCAAATGACCCAACCCTCCTTGAACAATGTTGGATAGGGCTTCTCCAAAATCATACACTTCCACATATGTGTGTGCTCACAAAGGAGTACAAGTTATTTCTAGATGGAACTAAATCAATAGTGACTGGATTATTTGTGCTACCATAACTACATGAAGTGAGACTAATTATTCTTCAATCTGGTGCTTTGGATCAAACCCCAACGAAGTTTGGGCATGGAAATCCTTAAACCAAAAATACCAAAGAAATGAATTCAATGGATACAAACACATCTGGTCGCATCATGGTTCAATTTAGAATACAAGATTCTAGTTTTCTTTGGGGCCTTGCAATATTGATTTTGTGTGATAAATACCATGCAAAATCATTACCATCCTCTAGCTCCTGCATCTACAATAAAAATGGAAAACTAACTCAAGACATCCATATATATGTAGACTCTAGGTTTCTCTCAAAACAAAACTTTAATGACAAAGAAAATTTTTCTTGCAAATTTTGTCTAGAGCTCTTACAGATGCTTATATGGGAAGTCACTTTATTCTTATCAATCTTGGAACAAGTTATCAAGTTTTATCTAGATAATCGCATAAACAATGAAATCTTTTTATTTATTGCACCTTAAATTTGTATGTATTGCAACACTTTTGGAAATGATAACTTTGATATTCCTAATCATGGTGATCTAATAACTACATTTTTAGGAATTGTTGGAAGCCTTGAGTATTGGATGGCTCACAGGTTATGGAAATTCTCTGAATATTTGTTATGGAAAATTTTGAACATCCTCTGCAATTGTGAAAAAACTCTACAGGCTACCAATAATTTGAGCTATCCAACATTTATGTGATGTGGATGAAAATATTTATACATCATAAAAAAGAAGCTATATGAGTATCGAAACAAAATTAAGGATACAGACCAAGGAAATCAAGAATTCCATCAAATTCCTGAGAGAATCCTTTTGGTAATGGCTTCAAAAATGAGAGGCATTTCATATCAGCATCATACCTGTCAAACAAAGACATAAATTTCATATTATGACACATTTATTTGTGCACCAAAGAAAAGAAATATCACTTCAAATGGGGACTGATGTACCTTTAGAGAACTTACACTCGAGCATGATGGAAAACCACATTTTCTTCTTTGGAATAATTAACATAACCTTAAGGTATATGACATTTCGTAACACAAAAAGAACCCGCACAAACCAAACCCTAGATAAGATTGATTTCCCCTATTATCATGTATCTTGCATTTTCCTTTCAATTCTAGAAGAAGAAACAAACAAGCTTCTTAAGAACTTCAGTTCTTTGAAATCTGTATTTGCATACATTTAGTAACCAAATCACAAACAAATGATTCTAAATCAATATCAATTACCATCACACTCTAGAGTTCTGGAAAAATGATACAAATGCCAACTTAACAACAAATTATATCAACATAGATTCATCTTAATCTTGGATTTGATAAGTACCTTGAAGAATAAAATCACAAACCTATAAGTATTTAAAACATTGGAATAAGATAGATTTGTACTGGTATATTTTATAATTATTATGATTGAGTTTTTTTATTTTTTTCAATTTAACTTCTTATCATTACAAATATGACACATTTGGCTATTTGATGCACCTTGCTACTCTTTGTTGCAAAAGTTAAAACAAAATAATGATGTTGGTATTTTTAAATTATGTGAGGTAGCTTCTAAGGGTGGAATTTTTGTGTTGCATTTGTAAGTGTTATAAAAATGTCATATTTATGGTGGCTCTCCCGAAGTTTTGTTTGATCTCACAGAGATGGGATACATCTTCCTTCTACAGACTTGTACAAAGGCCAATAAAGTACAAGCTGGAGTTTTGATAGAGCTCTTAGAGCATTAGGAGTAAGCCCCTTATACTACAAGTAAAGACCCACCAACTCAGCAACAACAAACCAGATGTGAAAGAGACCAAAGAAGAGCAGGCAGAGTGGGTGTGTATCCCCCCATGTGATGATGAATGGAAGGCATCATGCAAGCGATCTACAACAGGAAGGCCATAAGTACAAAATGTAGACAGTTGATCCCACCTAGAAATCCAAGAGATTAGTCAGCATAGGGTGTGAACATAGACAAATTTGGTGGCAAGGTGGGGTACTAAACCACCCAAAGTGGAAAATCCTCCACCAAGACAACTAGGCGTCTTTTACAATATAGCTCGTTTCCCTTGAGTGGGTTTAATTTTTTTAATAATCTTAGACTTTTGGACTTGGAAGTTATGCCTCAATTTTGTGTGATTTTATACTTTGGTTTTTAGGAGTGTCAATTTTTTTATGCATGTTGACTTTGCTAAATGGTGGTTTAGAATAGAGTATGTCACTTTACTTTGTTTTTCTGCAGAGTGTGAAGGAACTTGGTGAAAGTCCATATGTTTGTAAGATGTTAATTACTCTGATTAATTAAAGCATCAATGTCGAGCAGGGAGAAATGATGTCAGTCCTTTTCTATTAAATCCATTAGTATTATACAAACAAACACTTAGTCAAAATTTAACAGAGTTTCAACATTTCATTCAAGTAAAATGAGTTACCCGATCTATGTTTTTATATTTCAACACCAATGAATGTGCCTGTTTGATCCCAATAGCAGGGACTAATAAAATAAAGTCACAACTTGCAAGGACACACATGCATGTAAGGAATACATTTAAGTCATTGTCACTCCAGGCACCATTCTTTTTGTTAATTAACTTTCCTTGCTCAAGACCATGGAGCTAACTGTATTCTCAATCATCAAGGCAAGAAACAAGATTACAAAATGAGGGAAGAGTAACCACCAAAACAATATAAGTCATAATTTTGTCCCACATCAGTTGAACTTAGGGATACAAACTATCATAAACCTAAACTTCAAAGAAAGTGCATTGGGTCTTAGCATGGCCAAATAAAGGACAATGAGGTTAAATAGTTGCAGTATGAAGTTCAAAACATTTAATACTAGTCCTTACTAAAATAATGATATCCTAAGAAAATACCAACTGAGTTTATGAAGCTAGAAGTATAACCTGTGAATAATTTTTGAGTGAAACATCTAAACAAAATTTCACGAGCTTGTGCAATCAAACAGTTGAACACCTTGTCCATTATAACTTCTTCTCCATCTCCAGACTGATCCATTTTGTAAATAACCTATTTACAACACCTTCAATTATTAATATCAACAAAACCAAACTTCCCTTGAAGAATAATCAGTTAAAAAAGTTATAAATGCTTCCAAATGAAAAATTCTATATTCTATCCAAAGAAAGTGGCAACATGAATGTATTATTTTATATAGGAATTTTAGGAACAAAACAATCCACATTGTAACCATATTCCATTAAATCATTTCCCTCACTAATGACAACTATTTTCCACATTTCTTTGGCTCTAACCTATACAACTAAGCTAATTGAGCATTTGCTTCATAAGTTGCAACAACAAACTCAACTCCTCTCTTAAGGATCTAAATCAAGGAAGAGTTCAAAATTTCAATCAACACAAATCTTCAAACTAGAAACATCTCAAACAAAAACGTAGATGGCAGAAAAACTTGTGAACCTTTTTGGAAATATCAAAAGCACTACCTAAATTAGTTCATTTTCCATGGATGGTGTAATATGTACCGTCCTCTGTGAAAATAGATGAAGGAAAACATCACTAATTGTAGGCAAAGCTATATTTTTTATAAACGGTGACAATAAAACGAATGTGGTTCATAGGCACTTCAAATCTAGATTTTTTATTTCTAGAAAAAATTACATGGAAGAGTTCAATAGAACCTTTAACATCTCCCTCTGCTAATTTGGTTCTAGCTTGTTCTAAGAAAGTATCTCTCCTCCTAAGAAAGAGAGAACAACAACTAATTACAATGGATTTATATGGTAAGGCAATATCATCAGTTCAATCCACCAATAGCTAAATGAGATTAGATTTTACTCACACGTATAGATGCACCCATACATCTATAAAGCAAGTAGTTCATGTAAAAAATGAAACGCTTCACATTACAACACAGAATTTGGGTAAATGTGGTAGTAAATTTTTACCCCTGACAACTCACTTAGGGAAAAAAAGTAATTCACTAGTATGATCCCATAGAAAACCTACAAAAATTAGCCCAACAAAGAATAAGATATCCCTAAAATATTCATCTAATAGGCATGGATTTGTACTTAATACCAGATTAGTTTCCTGATGAAGGAAGCAAAGCAAGCTTGGCATTGATATTTTTCATAATTGGACATTAAAAAAACAAGTATTCACTACATGAAATTTTTATGAAATAGGATTAACATATGGAAACTGTAGCTATTGTGGGAAACCAAAAATTGTTGGCCATGTTTTATGGAGGTTTGTTATGCCATAGGCAATCTATCCTCAAGGACCATTGGTTATACTACATATATGTTTGAAGTGTCTCGCAGATGATCAAGTTGGTCACTGTCCAATTCCTACAACATTTTTAAGATTTGTGAGGAGAAAGGGTAACTAAATAGATGAATTATCAATGTTGGACCCTATAGCTATTCAATTTTCAGATTATTTTACTGAAAGCTAAAAGAAGGGGCTAGATTTTATACACTTTCCTTAGTTGCATGGATGGATAGGAAGAGACTGTTTTGATCTAAAATGGCTTAGCATATATTAGATGGCAATGGCACTAATATAAATGTTAGGTTTTCCCCAATGAAAATAACAACAAAACCTCTTTTTATCAAATCTGATATTGATAAGGGACCCAGAAGTTAATCCATTACGAAAAAATTATCTAGTAGTTTCCCCAGAGCATGTATACAACACGTACATTTATAGTTTGAGCTTCTCAATAATAATAGAAAACCCTAGATTTGTGAGAATAAACAAACCTTTGTTGTTCTTCTTTTATTGTCATTTTTTATGGGAGATGACCACCATCAAACACAATGAATGGAATCACCTCGTACTACCAAAGCATGCTGATCTTATGTATGTAATCATACAATTAGGGGAGCTTGGAGTTTTTGGTATTCAAAGCTTGTTCATGACATATCTCCATACTGCATGAATAGGTTGATCCTAGAAAATTCGAACCTCATGCCTGCTAAAAATACACCCAAAAAATATAGATGTTTAACTTATGTGCAGAAATGGGCTTACCTTCCTTGTGAAGCCATGAGTAAGCATTGATGCCCACCTGACAAAAAAACCACAGGAAATTCCATTTAGGAATAAGTAAAAGTAACCATTTCAGCTAACTATAGGCATTGGGGATTGCAGAGAATATATTAAAATGGCATCATGCTTACTCATTTTCCTACATATTTTCTAATGTGGACAGCCTCAATGTAAGGCTTCATGACCTTGAGAAGCCCCTATATACCCATGCTTTTCAATAGAAAATCTTCATAGAAGGAAATCAAACTACAATGTAGTGGGAGTGTAGACAATATCCTTTGAAAATAACTGAAGTACTAATGGTTTAGGTCATAGTAATTATAGGCATTATAAATTAAATCATTATTTTGTTTTAACTTTTTCAACAAAGAGTGGCAAGATGCATCAACTTGCCAGATGTGTTAGATTTGTAATGTTAAGAAGTTAAATTGAAAAAAAAAAAATTTATCAATCATAATAACTATAAAATATGCCAGTACAAATCTATATTATTCCAATTATTTAAATACTTATAGGTTTGTTCTTTGATTCTTCGAGGTACTTATCAGATCCAATATTAAGATAAATCTATGTTGATATAATTTGTTGTTAAGCTGACATTTGTATCATTTTTCTAGAACTCTAGAGTGTGATGATAATTGATATTGATTTAGCATCATTTGTTTGTGATTTGGTTACTAAATGTATGCAAATAAAGATTTCAAAGAACTGAAGTTCTTAAGAAGCTTGTTTGTTTCTTCTTTTGGAATTGAAAGGAAAATGAAAGATACATGATAGTAGGGGAAATCAATCTTATCTAGGGATTGGTTTATGCAAGTTCTTTCTATGTTACAACTAGATAAGAAATGTCATATACCTGAAGGTTATGTTAATTCTTTCAAAGAAGCAAATGTAGTTTTCCATCATGCTCAAGTGTAAGTTCTCTAAAGGTACATCAGTCCCCATTTGAAGTGATCTTTATTTTCTTTGGTGAACAAATAAATGTGTCATAATATGAAAGCTATGTCTCTATTTGATAGGTATGATGTTGATATGAAATGCCTCTCATTTTTTAATCCATTACTAGAAGGATTCTCTCAGGCATTTGATGGAAATCTTGATTTCCTTAGTTTGTATCCTTAGTTTGGTTTCAATACTTCTTTAGCTTCTTTTTTGATGATGTATAAATATTTTCATCTACATCACATAAAATTTGGATAGCCCAAACTACTAATAGCGTATAGATATTTTTAACAATTGTAGAGGATGTTCAAAATTTTCCATAACAAATATTTATAGAATTTCCATAACATGTGAGGTAGCCAATACTCAAAGGAATCGAGAGGTCAACTTGGGCATGGAGTGACTCAGTTCCATATTTGGGATCCTGGTATTAAATTCATCCTAGGTCAGTTGGTGAAGCGGTGATTAGTGATGTCATTGCTTGAGGACAAGAAATCTTGGGTGGGGAGGACTGTGATGTCCCCAATTCCCTAAGCATGGTGATATCTTTCCACTAGCCTAACTTGTCTCCTTTAGGCTAGAAAAAGGGAAATTATTAATGGGACAAAAGGATTTTTTTCCCAACTCACTTTGATATTACTATTATAATAAAAGGAACAAATTATTATTAATAAAAAAGGGGTAACATTATTGATAATAATAAAAGGAGGAAAAAAAAATTGGAGGGGATAAGTGAATTATTCAATAAAATAATTAAAAGAAAAATCTAAAAGATTCATAAAAGTATTTTGAAAGGGAGAATGGAGTCCATTTTGAATCATTCTATTTCTGCTAAATTTTCATTGTGTTTTGGTTTGAGCTCAAGCGAGTTCCTACAAGAGGGTTTCAGGTGAGATCTTCAACTAGTTTCAATGGACAATCTCTACCACTGTAGCTAATACCTTACCAATTTTATGGATTCCATATGCCACCCTAGTTGGTCCATTACAAAGGGGGATTTGTTTTCTTATCGAGTTTGGAATTGCAGATGATCTTCAAGTACCAAAGAAAATATTTTTGGGGGGTTTGTATGATTTGTAGGTGTTGATCTCTCTATTCCCCAAAAGGCCAAGTTACTCTAGTAGTTTTATAGATTCTTGGAGGCCAAGTTATTTTATTACATTTGTTGCGGTTTCCATTATGATAAAGGCTAATAACCTTGCATCTTATTGGTGTGATCTCCCTTGTTGGCAAGCTATAATCTCTTATAATTTTTGGATGTTACCATTATCTGATTGGAAGGGAAGATTATATTACATTTTATGGGAACTTTTGTTATAATTATTTGGCAGACCAAAATATTTGTATTTTGAGCACTATTTTTACTATGTTAGTATACCATAGCGCACTTGGTAAGGGGGGCAAGGACCTTGTACCAAAGAGGGAAAATACCATCATTTTCTAAGTGTGATTATTGTGTTTGATCAGGAGGCCTTACATAGGACAAGAGCACTTGAGATGAGGGTCATACTCCTGGCCGAGTTCATCATTAATATGTTGATAATATATTCCTAAGGGAGGGTTGATATTTCAGGGGTGATTTTTCTTAGATTTGGCACCATATATCATTATTTTCAGTAGGATACATTGGAGATCAATCATCATATTATGAAGCTAAGATAATATGTATGTTTCCTGCAGAAATTTAAGACCAAATTCTCTGTTCTAAGAAGTGTCATTAAAGGGTTCAGAATTTCTAAAGGAGGCTAACATTATGTACCTTCTTTCTAAGTTTATACCAGTGGGTCAAGATTATTCAAAAATTATCACTAAGTGAACCTCCTATTTCCTTGATCTTCCTATATTGTAATAGCTCTATGAATTAAGAAATAAAATTAATGATTACCTCTTATTTCCTCTTGTTGTAGTATTTACCCTACTGTGCACTCCAAGTGTTTGATGAAATTATTGCATTTTAATTGTTTGTAAAAATTTGTCAAAGAAATATTTTCTATGAAGGAAATTTTTGCATAGTTTAGAATTGGTACATCACAGATAAACTAACAACATATCATATCTTCAAATCTAATTTCACCACAATAACAAGGAGCCAGAACATACCACACTTAACCTACTTTCTTAGTTACAAGAACATAAAACTATGAATGAACAATTATAACCAGAGAATTCTAGCATCAAATTTCTTCAACCATTTCAGGTTACATCAAGAGTTGGAGTTGTTTTTACTTTTTACCTTAGTCCTAACATCCTCTTATTGGAGCAATAATTCCCTTCTATGAATAATATTCCATCAACAACATACAATGGAAATGTTTGCAATATGCTAGTTGTCCATGCAAAAGAAAGAATAAATGGAGAAACCTTACATTGAACTTTACCATTAACTTCTTTGGAGAATTAGATACAAGTCTTTAGAGATTTGGACAAAAGAGTAACCCCTACTACAGTAACTTAGCTGATCAAAAGTGCTTGTGATATTTAGTTTTCCCTTCAAGTCCTATGTGATTTTGACAGAAAAGCACTTGGCAGTAGCCAAGGTTCAATACCCAGAGCATGATTAAGTGGTTGGGGCATGATGTAATCATGTAAGCCTTAGGTAATTTTCATAGAAGAGTACACCTTGTTATGGAAACTTAGCCAAATGAAAGTGCATGTGTTTAAATATTCACACTAGTTCTAATGTGTCTCAAGTTTAAAGAAAACACTAAAATACTTTAGATAACCAACTTTAGCCACAAAAAGGATTAGACAAACATCAGAAATTTGGATTTTTCAAAATCAAGTCAAGGTTTCGAATCTATTGGGGTCATTGTAGGTGTGAAAAAATCATATGTCATTATCCCAAAGACACATGTATTGACCTAATTGTCATTGCTATAGCAGAGATTTATTTGACCTCCCCCACCCCTCAAAATTTTGAAAAAATGAAAATTTAAAGGAGTAAGGTATGGAAGGGTACACACCATTCCATCTACGATTTCCTCTGGCCCACCAGCAGTGGCCATTTTAGCCCTCTGCATGGATTTGTATGTTTTTCCCCATTCTACTATGCAGTGACCTTCAGGTTGAAAAGGATGCAGTTGGGTGTAAGGTGATTCAATCGCAAGGGCCCTGACATATGAAATTAAGAACATTGGAAACCTTCAATGCAAATATTTTCGATCTAGATACCCTCCATTTCTAAGGAATTTTGTTTCAAAGAAAAAAAATTGAATGTCTCTTGTAGCCTAGGGAAAGCTTCAAATTCAAAGTCTGTGAGTCCCTGAAATCTAAAATTGTAGTTAGTTCCTAAGAAGTCAATGACCCTTCCTCTTGTGAGGCCACTCTGAGAATTTATATGGCTTTTATGCGAGTTGGAGTTGGGATATTAGGTATACAATAACATTAATGCAAAATTTACACATTTGGTAGCCTAAGCATGAGTCTGGTTTCAAGGAAGACAATTGATTATGGTGGGAGGCTTTATTTAATTATTTTTTTATATGACTTTTAAATTGGTAGTTATCTTCCATATCATGTTAAATATTTTTTCTATTTTGTAAATTCAAAAATATTGATATAATTTATATAATTTTTAAATTTGGTAAATGGAATATAAATCAATTTAAATGTTTTAAAAAATTCACACATATTTAGTCTTAAAGAAAATATAATTAATATAAGAATGGATAAAATTTTAGGCCTAGAGTATGTCTAAAACTGCTTTTTCTTGGCTTAGAGCTTGTTTTCTTCAGACAAGAGGAAATAAGCTAATGACGCAAGACCTAGAGGCATCTATCAGGAGTGAAATAATGTCCCCTTACGGACCACCAATAAGTAATTATGTGTGGCATCGTTTTCTTTAAATAACAATGATGAGTCAACTTTCATTACGGATATCAAACAGTGATGGTTGTCCCCTTTATTGGTTTGACAATTGAGTTATGATAGGTTTTTCAACTGTTTAAAAGAAAATGGATAAAATTTAAGTATTGAAAATATAACCAAAAATACCATTGAATTAATATTTACACATAGTTAAAATTTTATAAAATTTAAGTATTGGAAAAAAACCAAAAATAACAATGAAATTAATATTTGCATAAAGTTGTCTATGAGGCATAGAATAGGAATGATAGTTTGTTTTGTTAAGGCACTATGTGGTGTAAAGGCCATCAATTTGAAACTCCATGGGAAAAAATCCATCCATGCTAAGGGTTGGTGCATGTGGTCCAAGCTAGATGAAATCCATATTTTCATGGCTTAGATGCCCCTGGGTGGCGACTAATCAAGCCACATGTTAGTCATGCAGTCATTTCAAGGCTCACCTAAACTTGCAAACAAAAGAAATATTTACATAAAAGTAGTATATGTGACATAGAGTAGGCGAAGACATGTGCTGATGATGATTTTCGTCAATGCCTACTAATTCGGTCTCCACTATATCTCTCTCATTACCGCACCTAATTTTGTGCATAAGTTTCACCTCAGTTTTGCAATCTACCAAGTTTAAATCAACATAATTTGAAATTAAATTAATAAAATCATTATCTCTATGAACCTATTGCAATAATCAACCATGGTATGTAACAACACCACAAAAATCCCACAACAAATAGTTTGTCGTCTCTCTAAGATGTGAGGAACAAATTCCTATTACCCCTTAAAACCCTTCTATATCAATTTCAAACTCTCTTTCTTCTTCCTCCTTCCAAAGGGAGTATAAAACTATTATATATTGTAAACTTATACTCTATATTGTATAAAACAATTATAATTTTTGCATTATAGATGAATTCATAGACCCCTTTAAGGGGGTCCTTGAATCCACCTACCTAAATTTTAACATTAGAGACAGATTTAGAGACAAGGGGGTTTCTAAATTTTAACACTGCAGGTGGGTTCAAAGACCCCCTTAGGGGTCTCTAAATTCATCTGTAATGTTAAAATTTAGTGAAAAATAACACTTTATTACCCAAACTACAATTTTCCATTTCCGGAGTGGCACAATTAAAATTGAATTGCACAAATAACTGATTCATATACTTGTTATTTGGTCATATTTTTATTCTTGGACTATAGTAGCCATTTACGCTAATCATTTTTAATTTTGTCAATTATTATCTAGTCATATATTTTAGTCATGGACTAAATTAGTCGTTTAAGTTAGTCCATTTTAGTTGGGTCACTTATTATCTAGTCATATATTTGATCCCTAGACTAAAATAATCATTTAAGTTAGTCATTTTTAGTCGGGTCACTTAAAATTGCTCAAATTTAGTAGTAATTCACTTGAAATAATTCTGGTGACTAAATTTTTTAGTTGCATAGTCATTAATCTCCCATTTTGTACTAGTGTCCAACAAGTCCATCAAGAATCTTTCCCTATATTCATAAGGTGCATAAAATTTTAAAAGATAGAGGATGAGACCAAGAGAAGGGACAAACCCTTCCATCAATAGACCAACTTTACATGTTGAGAAAGTCAAATTACCATATTTAGGGGACCAACTAGCAGGAAGACCTCTTGATAATCCATTTACATCAAAACCTGTATAACTCCAAGCTACCAATAGTTTTGAGAATACATCTACTACCTTCTTAATTGAATTCATTGTCTCCCAAATAAATATAATATCTAGGTTTTGAACAATTATTTTTTTTGAGGGAATTCATCTTAAGGGATTTCCCTAGTTCCCTTATGTTCAATGGAAATGTCTTCATTTTGAAACCATCAACCTAGGGAACCCTGCTCTAAGATCCCTAAATTAGGGTTGGAAAATGTCCTTAGGATTACTCAAACACACAGAAGTTTTTTCTTTGGGCATCTCCCTCTTCTACCCTGAGCATGTGAATCTTTGTATAGTCCCTTCTCTATAAATCCCTCCTCAGAAGGTTCAATATCTTTCCTATGGTTTTAATCCAACAATATTTCCTTTACCGACATCAAAATATTTAGAAAAGGAACTTCTTGGTAGAGACCATAATCATAGTACTTACCTCTCAAGGATTCAATCCTTATTAGACGTTTAGATCAAATTTTAAAGCATCAAAAAATTTATCCTTGCTGATGAAAAGCACATTTTATTGTAAGGTTTTATCTAGATTTGTTAAAGGCACCAATGGATTCATAACTTTTGATGTTTTCCCCAAATAAACTGACAATTTATCTCAAATAAATCCCTTATTGAATCCTCCACTCTATAGGATTTCTTTCGCATCCTTACGTTCAGAATAATGGTCACTCCCATAGGGTTACAAAGCCACTTTCCCAAACTACTTAACAGTAAATACCTTATGGATGTCTTCATGCAAAGATTTCTCCCCTAAACATTTTAAAGCTTCCCTACAATCTATTTATCCATCGTCCATATAAACATTCCCTTCTCCCACCTTGTCTCTCATAACTTCTTCATCCCCAGAACAATGTAGCTCTCTCGAATTCTTCAGATGATCTAGCTAAGCTTGTCCTTCTATCTCTTCTCCTACTATCACACCTTCTACCTTCTTTGGAAATTAATTTGTCAAATTTATGGTTTCTAACAGGTCTTGATCTCCAACTACATCATCACAAAATCGATATTCTAAATGTGAAACATCATCATAATTGACACTTTGAGCTTTCCCTCGATCAAGGATTTTAACACCCTTCTCATTGGAATCTTGGCTAATATTCCATTTTCTATTGAAGCCTTTTAGAGGATATTTTTTTCATTATATGGCCTATATTTATGTATTTCCCTCATCTGAATGGGACCCCCAATAATCTAGGGGTTGATGAAAAGAAAATTCTCCTCATTTTAAGGACAACTTTGACACTAAACACTTTGAGATATTTTCTTCCACAAGGACATGAGGAACTCATCATTCCTCCTATAGAAGTTATTCTTCAAGAAAAAAATTGTTTACCTATTGCATTTCCTATGGTCATGAGATCCTCTTAGTCCAAAACTGTAGTGACAATCTAGGAAGCAAAAGCCACAAATGTTGAAGTAGAAACACCTCATGACGTGGGTCAAAACTTGGGTACCATGTGTACATGACCAAACAGGAATCCCCCCATAACCATAATCTCTTCAAAATTTCTTATGAATCTTGTTTTGACTTGAGTTGGAATAATATCTGCTCTTTAAAACTCATATGAAATTCAGGAGCGTACCCTAAACATCGTCTCCATGAATTAATCAACCAGTCTTCCATTGAAACCCTATTAATTTTATTGTCCATGAACTTGCCTATAATCCTCACCTTAGAATGCGCCATTGCATAATCAATGTTGATGTCAAACCCAAACACACATTCAAACCTACCCATTTTAGATTTCACACCCTTAGGTTTCCTTCTGCACCTGAATTTCTTATGGGATTTGGATTCCAAACGGGTTCTTGAAATATTATCTCGTACCTTCTCCTTATCAAAATCCCTTAACCTAATATTTTTAGGACCCTAATTTGCATGTGATCTCACTACAGACTTTTCATAACTCTCCACAAAAATCTCAGAAGGTCCATTCTTATTATCTCCAAACCCTCTATAGATCTCCTCTACATCATGTACACCTCAATTTTGTGCCCTTGGAAAAGCCTTTGAATTTGAAACAAAATATACTTCTTTTTGGTATGACTCTTTGCCAATTGTACCACAAGTCTTTTGTTTACTATCTAAAGAAAATACTTAATCAAAAATATCTAAGGACTTGTCTCAAGATGGATCTAGACCCATCTAAGTCACTGGCTCTCGCTTAACATTCCCTTCCTTATTCTCACGTTGGAGCCTATATATTTCATAAAATTCCTTATCATATTTAAACAAAATTGGGATCACTCTACAATGCATCATCATGTAGATCACCCCACACATCCTAACTCGAGTCCATATCCATTTTGTGAAGAGTTTAGTCCTCATCATATTTCATGTTCAAATTTCATGGGGAGGCATTGAGGATCCAATGTCTTAACCAAAAACTCTTACCACAAGTAACCAAACGAGCATCAAAACACTTACTAACACTTATTACATGATACATCTCACATTGTTAAAATAAAAAAAAACATTAAAGCTCACTAAAGTATAACTTCTTTTTATTATTATTATTATTAAATAATAGTTAGTGCAACCATATAAATTAAATGGTTGGTATGCACCAATCAAAATCAATCCATAATAAGCATCAAACACTTCACTATACATTTCACTTGCTAAAATAAAAATAAAAAGGCAGAAAAATTAAATAAAATTATAACTCTATTATTATTGTTGTTCTTAATTTAAAAAATCAATATATAAATTAAACATATATACATTTAAAACGAACTTGTACCAAGATTTAACCATAGAAATTGTTAATATGTCAAACGGTCTTATTATAATGTCATAGGCCGATGCTATGGTTTATCAATACCACATGCCCAAAAAAACAATAAATAATTTCACACAATATTTGTTCAAATGACATTTTTTTTAATTAATCAATTTAATTAAAAGGCAAAAAGAGCATAGCTAGTTTGAAAATAAATCTCGACCTTATTTGTGTATACTATTAAAAGCTATATGGAATATTTTGTAGAGGCTAAACTCGTACCATCCACCTATTAATTATTGATAATTAAATTAAAATTTTGGAAGCCCTATTCCTAGATATATATATATAAACATGGAACAAAATTCTTAACCATGAAAATTTACCCTCACTTTATTATGGAGATTGTTAATCTGTAAATAGACTTTGTCACAATATCATGGCTTGTCAATCCCACGTGCCTAAATAACCATAACACTCGTTAATATGACATTTTTTATTTAATCAATTTAATTAAAAAGGAAAAAGTAGCATAACTACCTTCCAGATAAATTTCAATCATTAATTTATGTAATTTGTGTATACTACTATGATTATTTTAGAGTATTATGTAGAGATTAAATCTCTACCAGCCACTTAATAATTAAATTAAATCCCAAGACTCCATAAACATAGTAAAAAGAATGTCTTAAGTGATTAACCATGTCTAAAAGGGTTATGTGTCAACTTTAACTTGAGGATAAAAAAAGAATTACACATCTTATTGTAAAATGGACCATTTTGCTAAATAAAAAAATAATGAGGAACTTATTAGAATTGGAATAATCTCAAATCCCTAGGAAATGAGCAATTTGGCATGAATCCAATTTTTTAAATTTATTAAAAGTAATGGACCATTATGGTAAATAAAATTTTCTTATATATAAATGAATGCTATAAATAATAATAAGAAACTTATCATGTAGGAGATTAGAATTGGAATAATCTCAAATACCTAGGAAAGGAGTCATTTCGCACAAATCTAATTTATTAAAAGTAATAGACCATTTTGGTAAATAAATTTTTCTTATATATAAATGAATGTTATAAATAATAATAAGAACCTTATCATGGAGGAGCTTATTAGAATTGGAATAATCTCAAATACCTAGAAAATTGATGGGGGAACCTCAAATACCTAGTAAATTGATGGGCGAAAAAACCACTTGACACGAATCTTATTTTTTAATTTATTAAAAGTCAATGCAACCTAACTAACACACTACAACCCTTGATAAACATTAAGACTAACCATATGTTAAGCATATTCCCTTGAGAATCAATCTAGACCATCAATTAAAAAATTAAAAAAAAATCAATAGATCCTCATCAACCTTAAGTTGAAATAAAAAACCTACAATTATAAAAATCTTATTTCAAAATAAACACACTTACTAATATAATTAATTACAATTTACAATTAAAACAATTTATTGAGATAATTATAAGTAAAAACTCAATTAAATAAATATAATTTTTCTAAAACAATTTTATAAAAAGCTTAAAACAATTAAATATAAAATGAAAAACCTATTAATTTTTTGTAAATTTAGTAAAACTTTTCATTTTTACTGTCCATTATTCACCGCTACAAAAAAAATAACACAAAAATTGAATCTAAAACCACTACCACTTAAACTACCCAAAACAAACCATAAAATGGTTAGCAGGTTAGACCAATCTTTTATTTTTGTTCGTTTCCTTGACTTAAAATGGCAGAAGTGCTCCATTTTCGTGAATGAAGTCCAGCTTTGGCGGGTCTTTCCAATTGCGCTTCTATTTGCCGTATGTTGTTGGTCATGTCTCTGCCTCGAGGGTTTGCATTTTATATTATTTTGGAGGAAAACAGAAAGGAGTAGCAGCGGCTTAAAAAAGTACAGTAACCACCCAACCTTGTCAAATGTTTCAGTGGAACGTAGTTGTTGCATTAGACGTTGTTTTGCTCTTGTTGATATTTTCTTAGATCTTACACATTTCCATGGTAAATTTTCGCTTGAACTGCAAAGAAAATGAGTTGCTGATTTAAAGAAAATAAATATTTGTCCAAGAAGAGTCTTCGTAGCGGAAATTGTCTGTCGCTCGTTTCGATCTTATATGATCGATAATAATTTTCCATCGATTCTCGCTCTGTGTGCAAGCTTCTGCATAACTTTTTATCACGGTCCTTTTAGCCTTGTGGATTGTCCATGAAAGAGCGATTATTTTCCAACATTAAAGGCACATCTTTATTGAAATTTACTGCTTTTACTTTTTGTCTCTTTTCGCATCTGAACGGTTTTTTAGTACATCTTGATCTTGAACATTTCCATTGTAAATTTTCGGTTCAACTGCAAAGAAAATGATTCGCTGATTTAAAGAAAATAAATATAATTTGTGCAAAAGCTTCTTAGTAGCAGAAATTGTCTGCCGCTCCTTCAATCTTGTATGATCGATAATAATTTTCCATCTATTCTCGCTCTCTGTGCGCGCTTCCTGCATAACTTTTCATCACGGTCCTTTTAGCCTTGTCCATTGTCCATGAAAGAGCCATTATTTTCCAACATTAAAGGCACATCTTTATTGAAATTTAGTGCTTTTACTTTTTGTTTCTTTTCGCATCTGAACGGTTTTTTAGTACATCTTGATCTCAAACATTTCCATGGTTAATTTTCGGTTCAACTGCAAAGAAAATGAGACGCTGGTTTAAAGAAAATAAATATAATTTGTTCAAAAGGCTTATTAGTAGCAGAAATTGCCTGCCGCTCCTTCAATCTTGTATGATCGATAATAATTTTCATATATTCTCGCTCTCTGTGCGCGCTTCCTGGATAACTATTCATCACGGTCCTTTTAGCCTTGTGCTTTGTCCATGAAAGAGCGATTATTTTCCAACATTAAAGGCACATCTTTATTGAAATTTACTGCTTTTACTTTTTGTTTCTTTTCGCATCTGAACGGTTTTTTTAGTACATCTTGATCTTGAACATTTCCATTGTAAATTTTCGGTTCAACTTCAAAGAAAATGAGTCGCTGATTTAAAGAAAATAAATATAATTTGTGCAAAAAGCTTCTTAGTAGCAGAAATTGTCTGCTGCTCCTTCAATCTTGTATGATCGATAATAATTTTCCATCTATTCTCGCTCTCTGTGCGCGCTTCCTTCATAACATTTCATCACAGTCCTTTTAGCCTTGTGCATTCGATCGATTAGTTTCCAACCTTACAGGCACATCTTTATTGAAATTTACTGTTTTTACTTTTTGTGTTTTTTAGCAGCTGAGCTTAAACGATTCGGAAATCCTCATCAAACCTCTAGCACAACTGCTTTCTCATCCGCTGCACTTTTCAATAACTTGACCGAATTCAAGTTTTAGCTTGAATGAAATGTTCGAGATGGATACATATAATGAAAGCTTCCACTTGTTTCAAGGCTGATCTCTAACCGATTCGACCATCATTGATTGAATCTAATCCCAGCTAATTTCTCGAGAACTATGTTTGAGATTCTTAACTATTATACTGTGCAAAATTACATGCAGAGAAACATTCTTAAACGACATCTACGCATGCATGGAAATTCCTTAAGCTCTTATCTAAAATTCCATTCTGCTCAAATGATGTGAGAAATTGTCTAATCGTATTTTCTTTCTGTAGGGATTGAATGAGAGATTTTGGTTATTAGTGGTGCCAGAATTCAAAATCACCGGAAAATTGCGAGAAAGATCGGACATAGGCGAGGTCCATGACTGACGTCTGAGCACTTCAAAAGCCTCACAGTAAGGTTTGTGCTCGATGTCGAATAAAAAGGAAAAACTGGAACAAAATAATGGCAATAGTACTATATCGTTGAATATTGAATCAAATTCAAGCTCAGGTCTTAACATGGCTGCAAAGGAAAACATTGAGAGTAAGAAGGGGAAAGTAGATGCCAAGAATACTGTGCCGGTTCACAAGTTATTTAGCTTAGCAGACACCTTGGATATTACATTGATGACTATTGCTGCTATTGCATCCACTGCCCAAGGGCTTACAGTTCCAGCTATGACCATCTTGTTGGGGAATGCTATGAATGCGTTCGGACATAATACAGATACCCACAGTTTGGTACACGAAGTAACCAAGATAAATCTTATTCCACTTCAGATTTAAAATAACAAAATAGATTTTTCGATCGGAAAAAGGAGGACTACTGAAATTATAACGCACAACACTACTGAAAAGTTAATTGTACTTTTATAGGGCTTGGAATTTCATCATCAAAATGCCGATTGTTGTTCGCGTTGACCCTAGAATGCAACTGAAATTAATATTCACTATTTATTTAACACATAACACATAAGAACATGTCTTTTTTTCAGAACGAAGCCTTATATTATATCACTAATAAAGTTACATTATAAACATGATTTTGTGCGAGACAAAGTTACAAAAAACAAGATCCTGAGCCTAAATAGATTCAACACCATCAGGACAATAGTGATGTCATAGAGTGCATTTACAGATGAGTTGTATGTAAGAAGAAAACAAAATCTGTTGCAAAAGGCTGAAGAGAATATCATATTCCTCAGTTGACGCTGAGCTGTAGGAACATATTAATAAGTCCTCCCAATAAAAATAACTTTGTGTCATCAAAAAAACCTGTTCCATATAAGTTATAGTAAGAGGTGAAAAGGGTGTATGAAAATTATGTACATTTCAGAACATAACTTTTGTTTAGTAAAAGGCACCATCTAACGAAGAGGTACATGCCTACCTCGTAGAGGACACTGTTTTTGCAGCCAGGCACATAACTTTCCAGAAAATTTTACACAAAAAGCATATATATATATATGAACATACAAAAATTTCCCAACAATTGAGCGTTTATAGGGCGTTTCTGAGAGTTCATTTCCCCTTTAGTGTTATCCTGAACAGATTTAACAGTATGAACTTATGTAACAAAAATTTAAAAAAAAAAAAGAAAAAACAATTCCGAGTGGCAAGCAAAGTAATCTTTAACCAGGATTTGGAAAAAACCCCATGTCGAATGTGGGCATGCGCCCATGTAATTTCTATATACCATTTATCAGTGTTTTCCTGTAAACCTTTTTTGCATCCATATTATATTTTTTTCCAATGTGCTGAATTGTGCAACTGTATTGAGCTTTCCATTGAAGATCAATTCTTTCCATGCATCCTTGCAGTCTAGGGTTGTTAATGGATGCCTTTCCCAAGACTTTGTCAATTATTATTTTGGAATCACCATATATATGTAGCTAAGGGATACCCATGACACTGTTGAACCATAGGAGACCCTAGAGAGCTACCACTTCTGCTTTAGTATTAGAACCACTACCGCACCTCCAATGCACCCTGTATGTCAATTCAGCATTTAATGCAATCAAAAAGCCACAGGCACATTTGTTTCCCTACGCTGCTCCATCAAAAAAACCCATACGATAAGTTAATTGTAATTCTTTCTTCATTTTGGAATCCTCTTTTGTGATTAAAGGTTTTGCAGAATATAAAGAGAGATTTATGATTATTTTATCTATAATTTTAGAGAAATCTTCTCTACTGTTATGAAAGATGCTTCTATTCCTCCACTTCCAGACTTCCCAGAACATGACTAGAGGTATGATTAGCTAGGTTGTTTTCTGTTTACTCCACCATTGTAAAGACTCTCTAATACATGAGTGTTGTATATAAGGAAAGCCGATAAGTGAAGATAGTTTTTTCCAAATCCAAGTTGTAGAAGTGCAATGTAAAAAAATATGGTCATTTCCTTCCGAGTGGTTTTTGCATATGTAGCATATCACAGGTCCATACCAATTCCTTTTTGAAAGTTTTCCCAAACAAGGTTTTTGTTATGGAAAACAAACCAGGTAAAAATTATAACTTTATTTGGGGCTTTTGTTTTCCAAAAAACATAGAAGGTGTGGATCTCCTCATTCCTCATTGCTTTCCTTGTTGCTTTCCTTGTTAAAATCAGCTATGTATCTGCTACAACTATGTTATTAGAATTCATTTTTCTAGACCATATACCATACAATTTTATCTTGGGAACCTATTCTGCATATGCCTAATTGTTGTTTCAGGGATGTGATAATCCTTACCCATTCATATTGCATATGATCAGTTAGGCCCAGTTCTTCGGAGATTTCCTTTCCAGCCAGTTATAAAACATGTACTTGGAACATGAAGTTAAAAAAGTTAATTTAAAGTATTTCCGAGAACAACATGGGCCAACATTGTAAATTGGAACATGAAGTTAAAAAAGTTAATTTAAAGTATTTCCGAGAACAACATGGGCCAACATTGTAAATTGGAACATGAAATTTGACAATTTGGAAAGCTCCATGCGAATGCGAACCACACAATATCCAAATCCGAAATTTGTCCATTGCTGTAATACCAATATCATTTAATAATGGTTCAATGAAAGATTTTAGTTTGTTATATGACAATGAGTTTGATATGTGCCTTAACATTTATAGATGTAAAAGGCCTTAGTTTTGCTCTAAGATACAATATAACATTCTCAACATTCATGAGATGATTGATAATTTAGTATTTTGCACTCATTTAGTATATTATAATTGGGCAGCATTTCGTACTTTTAAAGGCACTTGAACATCTTGATTAAGTAGCAAATATGGTGAATGGAAATAATTGTTGGCACAATTTTTTTCTTTCTTTCCATAATTTTTGTTTATAGGAAATTCTATTGTACTAAAAAGAACAACATTGGTTTGGAAGGAACAATTGAACACCTAAAGCTCTTCAAAGCAAACTAGGTGTTGGTGCAATCTTTTATCAATGCTTGTGTTAGAAAAAGAACATTGATTAAGTTCTAAGCTTCTAAAAGAGTCTAATCAGGTAAACAATTGTCTATGGATTTTAAGAGTCAAATGTCATTATTCACACAAATTCTAGGTAAGGTCATTATGGCCTCGTAGCTCTTTTTCCAAACATGAAATTGCAAAATTTAAGTCATAAAATAAGAACTTACTTAGCAATAGTTTGAAATTTTGCAAATATGAAACTGAAATTAGAATTTTACAATCTTGGTCAAGGAACTAGATCCAAACTTACATGCCATTTTTGCTGGTGTACATCTTTCAAATGAAAATTGAAGCATGAAGGTGTCATACCAAAAGTTGTGATATAAACTTAAGATTGTAAGTAAGGCCAATCATCAAAATCCCAATGTACCATGTTTTCTCATAACTAAGATTTAATGATAAGAATTGTAGTCAATACATGTTATATATTAACCACTAGGGAACTCCGCTCGTGTGACCTTTATAAGGTCTTCTTTTAAAGATGCTTATTCTCCTATTTTTATCATAGTAAAAAATATTGAAGAAACATTTGTTTATGCATTATTGCATATTAAATATGGTATATTGAGCTTGATAAAAACATGTTAAAGATTTTAAATTATGATGTGGGGTACTTTGGTTAACAATATCTAAGAAGACACAATGCAAGGCTATTGCATCTCTCATATTTATTGAATCACCTATGTAAATTGGTCATAAGAATGCTTTTCGATTGATTGTAATGACTAGCTAAATGTGCCAAGTGATTTATGGCATTTTGACAGGCATTGTAGAAACTTAACGTTATTACTTAAATTTTGATGTTGAATTTTGATGTTGGATTTATTATTTTTGTTGTTTTGATTGTTTCAGGTAGTTTTAGATTATGTTTACCTAGCTACTTGTACCGCGGTTGCATCATTCTTGCGTAAGATATTACCTCTCACTTTTACTTTACGCTTTGCCTTTTTATGATCATGATTCTTGTTTCAATCCCCCAATGTTTGTTTCTTGTCATTTTCATTGCTTAGTACTATTATAACAAATCAGTTAAATGAGTGTGAAAACAAATTTTGACATTTCTTGTAGATCATGATAATTCATGATCTAACTTAATACATTTTATGTGGCAGAGGTGTCTTTTTGGATGTACACAGGGGAAACACAAGCTACTCGTATTAGGAGTTTCTACTTAAAAGCTATTCTAAGGCAGGAGACTACATTTTTCAATTCGATATTGAGACGTCAACGGGAGAGATTATTGGAAGGATGTCAGGAGACATTGTCCTTATTCAAGATACAATGGGTGAAAAAGGTAAATAGTAATTGTTATTACAACACTTCCTTTTAGGAAACCCGACCTGGGTAAAAATGCATAGGATTCATAGCTAAATTTTCCATTAGAATGATATCAAATTTCCCACCAAATGAAAGAAATAAAACTATATCTAATTTGCCACCAAATGAAAACAACATAACTAAAACATTTCTCCATCTAGTCATCCACTAACCCCATAAATTACATCAATCGCCTCTTTATACTAGCCTACATCCATTCTCTTTATCAATGAATTATCTTACATAACAAGATTAATCACTTTCTACTTCCTATGCCATGTAATACATGGCTTATATTTCACATACTAACAACATACTCTATTCTATATAGCAACAATCTTATGTTCCATAACAAAATTCATTAACCTAATTGATTAGTGTTAGATATTCGAATCACAAACTATACTTATGTCCCAATTAATTCATCTAGTCTTGCAAGTTGGTTATAGAAAAATAATTATAACCTTTGAAGGTTAATTGGAAAATGTGGGCACATTGAAAGGGTTTGTAAGGAGAAGCATGCTAACATGACACTCTTCCCCTTATACAATTGGCATTATCTATGCGTAGAATGCTTAATGAAGTATATAGGCAAAAACAAAATTTATATATCATGGAAGAACTATATGATCTCTTTAATGCAATAAAATTGGAGATATGATATTTATGAGGTTAGCCAAAACATTCAAACATTATTTATAAAAAATATTGAAGTGATTCTATTTCAAATTTTACAAAGAAAAACATATATATATATATATATATATATATAGATATATATATGGGGTCTAGGGGATGGGATTATGGTATAAAGCATTATCATATTTAAGGATGACATGTTGACATGGCTTTATGTTTTGGCGTTTATAAGTCACATGAAGCGGGTTGAAAGGATAAACATGCTAACGTGTCACTCTTTTGTCTTTTAAAACTATTATAACTAGTTAGTAGGGTATTTAATAAAAAAATAAGAGAAACAATAAACTTTCAATGTAATGGGAAAACTATTAATGCATCTTGCAACTTTCTCAACATCCTCCTCTACATGACAAGATCTAGTGTTTAATTTGTAAAATCCATTATATTCTTTAACTCACATAGAATTTTGTCTAAGATTTTGTAAATGTTTAAAAATATTTAACTCATAATCTTTGGGTAAGAGCCTTATTTTATATTTTTCCACCATTAGGTCCCAATCTTTGATTCTAGAATTTCCTTTCCTCTTTCATTATGTTTGTACTTCATCCCACCATAGTGTTGCATTGTCTTTTAGTTAGGTCACTGCATTCTTTACTCTCTTATCTTCATAAACATCCTCATATCCAAAATTCGTATCTAAAGCATTGATCCAATCCTTCATCTCATAAACATTCAAGTTACCTTCATATGTTGGTTCCTTAATTTTTGGATTAGCAGTCATCTTGGCTATTATTTTGAAAAATTTCTCTTTTTTTGAATCTTCCACTTCTTCCTTAGTGGAATATTCTTCCTCTACTTCACTGGTATTTACTATTTCATATCCTCTCCTCTATGTAGTCTACATTTCTGCGATTCTTTCCTAAAGGAATCCTACCTTTGTTTGGAAATATGCATTTTCTATAGGCCTCCCTCAACCTTCTCCTCAAGTTGCTCCTCTAGTTGCTCCTCATTAGTCTACCTTTTCTTTCTCTTTCTCTTATACCAATATTATGTTGATAGTCTCATTTTCCCCCAAATTCACTATCATCTACATGCTAAGAGGAATGGTCCATAGGACTAATGTTGTGACCACAGTCCCAAACCCTAGGTGTTATGCTTCTTGGACTCCTCGCAACTTCCAATGCTTTCTTTATTTTTCTCGAGGGTTTTTAAAACAACCAATGTGATGATGGCAGTAACAAAACTTGGAATTGTCATGTCATGGCCCATCCATTAGGTCTTTTAGTTGATAAGATTACTTCATTGCTCGTTAATACTTGCAAATTTCAACACTTCCACAATCAGACGATGGGGGTGACAAAACTACAACTAATGTGAAGGTTTTGTCTATTGGATTTGTTAATTGATAGGACCACCTCACTGTTTATCAACTCACGAGATTTGGTGCTTCCCTGGTAGGGTGATGGTGGAATGATGGGGTTGTGTTTGTCATGGAATATCTCATCAATCAGGATTTTTAGTTGAAAAAATTGCTCAATGCTTATCAAATCTTTTGGGAAAAGGTTTGATCTACCAACATCTATGTTGGGCATGGAATCCCCCCAAGGCATGTTCTGGGCCTTAAAGCCCAAGTTTTGACCAAGTATTTTGTAAAAGTTCTGCAGATTATGGGCGCAGAGCGCGAAGTTATAATACTCACAGGGTTGTCCACCCTCGTTTTTGTAATGTAATGTTAGCTTGATAGACCTACCCATGGTCCGCAGACCATGGGATTGTATAAATAGAGCGAGGCTCTAAGTGTAGAGATAGTGAAGATAGAGAGGAAGCATGATAATTCTAAGAGATTGAATCGAAGCGTAAAGTGTGTCTTTGGGTTGTAGAGTAGGAGAAGGCTCTGCAGCTGAGTGCTCTGGATGGGTCGAGTCTATAATCATTGAAAGAATTAATAAAGAGAAGTTTACCATATTACTGTATATCTTTCCCTGTTTTAATATATTATTGGGTTTAAATTGCAAGCATGCTATTTATTTGCTGCGCGAACTCTTATGAATGTGTTGTATAAATAAATATAACGTAAGACATCCATTTACGCGAAGATAATTGACTAGGCATAGGAAGATAAGCAAGATCTCATGTGCGACTTAGGGGAATAGCGCAGAGCGCCGCTCCAGTAGCACGAAAGCTCCTTAGCCCCTGGTTAGGGCTGCACAAAGGCAAGAATATCAGGGTACGAAGGCCTGGGAAGTGCGCGAAGCAACCTGTGCGAAGGGACTAACCGTTGGACTAGTTCAACCTATCAGACATCTCAAGGGTGCAGAAACCTAGTTCCAACACCCCCCCATACTACTTTGGGTGAGTCCTCAATCTGCACTTTTTGGACTGTTGCCGAAAGGGCTAGTAGTACAAAGATTTGTTTGACTAATTAACTCTGAACCTGGGTCAAGCCCCAACAAGCCAGCAAATGGTTCCATTGTCGGGACCGAGATCTGTATAGAGATGTCTATGTCATATCACTAGAATCTGACAAAGAAAGGAATTGAAATTGGTTGGATAGAAAGATTCACGAGTTCATGATGCAAGAAAATAGGAATCCACGACTATCAAAGGAAGAGTGGTTAGACTACTACTTATATACAGAGATCCATGAAATTTTCTTTGCATCTTCCCCACTGAGCTATATGCATGGATCACGAAGCTAGCAGACAGCCAAGGAAGGTGTAAGCTCGACAAACCTATTGTGTGGACTCCAGAATTGGTACACAGATTGGAAGCATTGAAGGATAAGATTGTGCGCGTTTTTTATCACTGGCTCGATTGAATCATAGGAGGATTCATCACCGAGTTTGCGGCAGATACTTCAATCAGCTATAGCGAGGCAGAATGATGCTTCCTCAAAAGGCCGTGATGTAAGTACATTAAATCTTTGAACACTTGGATTAAAATTCTACTATGTGAAAAGTGAGTTATGCAAATAAATTGATGTTTGGGGCTACGCAAAGCGGGAGAATCTACAGAAACAAAGGTACTGCCGAACTAGAAACTATCCCCTTGATTTCACCTCCGAGAGGGGGCGAAGAAGAGCTCGTGAAGGTCTCACCAAGAAGTGCAATCAATTTGATAAGGCAGAGAATTCCGTGCATACCACCCCCACCCACACCACCGCCAGTTTCACCCTCTTCACCTCCATCTTTGCCCATACCACCTCTGCCACCACTACAGAGCAATATGGCGAGCACGATAAAGTTGCCAATGTTCAAGGGAGTAGGAAATGAAGATCCAGACCAATTTTGGTTCGTGATAAAAGCTATATGGGAAGTGCAAGGAGTCACGAACGACAATATAAAGAAGGCAATGTTGGTCAGTGCTTTGCAGGATCGTGCACTGACTTGGTACATAAACATTCCAATGACAGTCTGAATGCAGGGATCATGGATATCCAAGCTGTGCTAAACAAATAATTTAGCAGCCCAAAGTCAGAGGTGCAGTCGATCATTGGGTTCAAGGAAATCACAATGCTACCAGGCAAGACCCCTTGGGAGTTGGATCAGAGAATGAAGTGCACAATTCGCGAAGCTAACATGACATTGACAGATGGACAACACCACGAATGGTTTGTAGCATTATTAACGCTGCATCTACGGAACATGCTATCACAACAGAGGCTAACCACTCAGGCCGAGGCCTTGGAGGTCGGGATGAGATTGCACGAGACCCCGATACAAGATTCCAATCTAGGAGTTTAGCAAATTCATGCACAGTTGAAAAACTTATGCCTTGAGATGCAGAGTTTGAAACAAGACAGGATAGCTCGCCCAGAAGTGCGCAATGAGGTATGGTGTGTAAAGTGCAAGGGCTAGGGACATGACAAGGACCACTACCCAGTGTTCGCAAATTACCTCACGAGAGGAGGACCAATGCCATTGAGATTGGAGGCACAAGCAGGACCGAGCATGGTGCCTACACTATGGTGCATGATTTGTCAGATAGGAGGAAAGCATGCTACAGATAATTTCCATTTGTTGCAGAAGTACACGTAGAATTCACAACAGTTGTTCTGTAATTTCTGTAGATCAATGGGACATGATGAGCGCACCTATAGAAGTTATGAGATGATGATGGATCAGACTCCTACCTACAGAGTTCAGGCCGAAATTCAACCCCTTGATCAGAACACAGGGATGGCACGAACTAGATTTCAGGGGCACGGACAAGGCTGGGGTGGAGGAGGACCAGGAAGAGGTCGCGGACAGTTGATATGTTACAATTGCGGAGGGCCAGGACATCATTCCAGCGATTATACAAATCCAACACAGCCATCATGTTGTATTGTACATTATTTGATCATGAGACAGAGGATTGTCCCACGCTGAGAGCAAGGTTGCTCGATAAAGGAGCACTCCAACCTCCCTTAACTCAGAACCTGCAAATGATGAGGTCTAAGTCATGCGAGGAAGACCATAATGTGAATTTTGTTCTTCGAAGTGGAATTACGACGGGGGATGACAAAGGCAAGCAGCTTGAAGAAAGTACTTAGGTTTGCAAGGCTCCAACGAAGGAACCAGAGTTTGATTTGGGGTGCGCTAAGGATACCTTCATGGAAGCCAAGAGGAGCTTCACTGATGCCTCCACTTTAGGAAGTAATGACAAACTGGAGCCGGAAATGGACCCATCTATGCTCACCACGTTCCTGGAAACATGCATGAAGTTGCTACGCGACAACAAGGCTGTAAAGGGGTTGTAAGAACTCATAAATAGATGCGTTGGGACCACGCAAGGAGAACCGCGCGTAGTCTGGAAGCTCAGAAAGCACACAACACAAACGGGAAGGGAGATGAGATTGATCGCACAGATTGGAGAATATAAGATGGACCAAGTGATTCTGGATCTAGGATCGAACGTGAACATCCTGCCGAAGCAGACATGGGAGCACATGGGAAGGCCTACAATGCAATGGTCTCCTATCCAACTACGAATGGCGAACTAGAAAAAGATCCTACCTATGGGGAGATTGCAGGGAATCATAGTAGATATCAAAGGAGCAAGAGCGCTAGCAAATTTCAAAGTGATAGAGATTGTTGATGACAACAATCCCTACCCTGCACTATTAGGAATAGATTGAGCCACTGACATGAATGGGGTGATAAATCTGAAGAAGTGAAAGATGATTTTTGAGAAAAAGTCTCTCTACGTAGTTGTACCTTTAGACCCTGTAGAAGGATCGCGCTACACGAACCCAGTTCATGACTATGACAACGACGATGGCTTGGACTGCATCTACAAGATAACCACATGACAGCAAGATTGGGTGAATCCGACCGCAGATGGATGAATCTCATGGGAGCGCGAAAGCTCATGCACATCGGATTCGAACGAGGAAATAAAATGATGGCAGAACTAGTTACATGAGGTAACCACACTAAATTGTAACATGATGATGAGATCGTTGCACTACATATCAACGAAGGTAAGTTAGCTGCCTACGTATGATGGGTTAAGTGAGGTGGATGACTTCCTGAGTCGATTTGAAAGAGAAGTGGCGAAACAACAACGTTTCAAATCTTTGAAATGGGTACTACTTGCTACACCCGCGAGGTGGTGGGGTATGCACCAAAGAAGCTTTTAGGACTGGCATGAATGCAAAAGGATAATGCGCATGCGGTTTGGGAAGCCTCATATGTGATTAAAAGACAAGTATGACGGACAAGATGATCCGTACACGCACCTCACAAAATGGACAAAGGTCTATGGGGAAGAGCCACAACCTGAGTGGGTGCCCATGTTATATCATACCCTGGATATTATACCCATGAACTGGTATATAGAGATGGAGCTCTGCTATGGAACGATTGAATGGGATATCTTGCATGAAGGATTCTTTTTAACCTTCACGTTTGAGGATCATTGGTGGGATACTATTGATGATGCGCTACAAGAAATAAAAGCAGCTATTTTTAAAATACCCTAGGAGCTAATGGAGGTGCTTCAGCCTAAATGGGCAACCCAGCTGAGCTGCGCGCTAGAGTGTTACAACGTGAATCTTGAACAAGACGATGAAGATCCGAGAAAATTTAACATTCCAGAAACTGAAGGCTATCACGAGGTTCAAGGGCCATTGATTGAAGACCCTGACATAACCGCGTTGGTAAAGATGAAGCAAGTAAACATTGGTATGGAGGTCGAACTGAAGTATGCAACACTCGGTGACTACTGGGATGACGCAACGGTGGATAAGGTCATTGAGTTACTTCGCGAGTATCAAGACTTATTCCTGACCAAGACCACGGACTGAAAGGGGATCGTTAGCGATTTAGGGATGATGAAGATCACCTTAAAAACCGACGTTAATTCGGTTAAGCATAGGCCTTACCACTTGAATCTGAAGTACAAGGAAAAGGTCCATGCAGAACTAGACAAAATGCTTGCAGCTGGAATCATTGAACTAGTGGAAGAATCCGACTAGGTAAGCCCTATGGTAGTGTAGGAAAAGAAGCAAAAGGGTGAGATAAGAATATGTGTGGACCTCAGGAAATTGAATGACACATGTGTGCATGACCCATTCCCAACTTAGGGTCACTGATGGGTTCTCACGGTGCCACCAGATGAAAATCGCGTTGAAAGACAGGAGCAAGACCACCTTTGCAATTGAGTGGGGCTTCTTTCAATACACCGTTATGCCATTTGGGGTGAAGAATGCACGGCCATATTTTTGTGCATAGTTGTTGCAGCATTTAAAGAGTATATCCACAAATTCCTAGAGGTCTATCTGGATGTTTGGACTGTATTTGGATTAGTTAAGCACCATGTAGCGAGCTTACACTTGATGTTGGATACTTGCCAATGCCACAAAATCGCATTGAACCTCAAGAAGTGTACATTCCCCATTCCCTTTCGGAACCTGTTGGGACATGTGGTCTGCAAACAGGGACTAATGGTAGACCCTGCAAAGATTGCAGTAATTCTTAATTTGGAAGCACCGCGAAGTGTTAAATAGCTGCACACTACCCTGGGACATATCGGGTACTACAGGAAGTTCATCAAAAGGTATGCTCAGATCACAACACCAATGGAGAAACTATTGAAAAAGGATGTCACATTCTGCTGGAATGATGATTGCATGAAGAGCCAAGATGTAATAAAAGAGAAATTGTCCTCCGTGCCAATCCTGGTCTTCCTAAAATAGGATGTGGAGTTTCATGTCCATGTTGACGCGTCATGTATAGTGCTAGGAGCAATACTCACATAGGAGGGTGGAGATGGCTTGGATCACCCTATCACGTTCGCAAGTCATAGGTTGTCTAAAGCGAAAAAGAACTATTCCACAACTGAACGCAAGGGGTTGGCTATGGTGTACGCGCTCCAAAAATACTGGCACTATTTGCTAGGGGGACATTTCAAGATGTATATAGACCATTCCACACTAAAACACTTGGTTAATAAGCCTGTTTTGGGGGGGCACATATGTAGGTGGCTCTTATTGTTCCAAGACTATGATTTTGAGGTCATTGTGAAGCCTGAATGCCTAAACATAGGACCGGATCACTTGTCGCGAATTGAGACGGGCGAGGAACCTACTAATTTGGAGGAAGGATTACCTAATGCACAACTCTTTTCCATGCGCATCACGGACGGACACTTTGAAGATATAATCCACTTTCTGACAACAGGGACTGCGCTGAAGGAATACTCCGTCCAGCAGAAGAAGGAATTGGTGGTGCGCGCGACTGATTTTTCTATCATCGTGAGGCACCTATACAATATGGGTAATGATGAGATACTGCGAAGATATGTACCTGAATTTGAACGAAGTCAGATCCTCACGGAAGCACATGGGGGCACTGTAGGAGGACACTATGCAAGACGAGCGACCGTGCAAAAGATTCTCCGCGCAGGGTTGTGGTGGCCAACCCTTCATTAGGATTCAAAAGCACACTGTAAGGCTTTTGTATATGTCAAAGGATAGGTAAACCGCCACGTGGGAGCGAGATGCCTTTGAATCCACAAATAACGCTGCAACCCTTCGAAAAGTGGGAAATTGAATTTGTAGGTCCTATCAAACTTCAGGGAAAGATGGGCGCGAGATACATTATCACCATGACAGAGTACCTGACTCAGTGGGCGGCAACGTAGTTCGTCAAAGACTGCACAATCCCAATGACTGTGAAGTTTTGTTTGAACACGTGTTGACTCGATTTGGATGTCCGAAAATCTTGATGAGTGATCCCGGTACACATTTCCTAAATGAAACCATTAGCGTGCTAATAGAAGAGTGTCAAGTGTATCATCAGAAAAGCACACTGTATCACCCACAAGCTAATGGGATAGTAGAAGAATTCAACAAAATACTGGAGATTGTGCTGACCAAAGTATGCAACGCGCAGCGAAATGATTGGGACCTGCGGGTACCTGGAGTACTATGGGCTTATAGGACAACATACAAGAAACTAATAGGACATACACCTTTCCGGTTGGTTTATGGCATGGAATTTGTCATGCCAATGAAGTATATTGTACCTAGTCCGCGCATAGTAGCGCTCACAGGTATGATGGACCACGAAGCCCTGGAAGAGAGACTCATGCAGTTGGAAGAACTTGTGGAAGAATGGTACTTGGCTGGCTTTCATCAGCAGGTACAAAAGAAGCATGAGAAGGCCTGGCACGATCACCATATTAAGTTGCGCACCTTCAAGGTAAATGATTTAGTGTTGTTGTATGACAGTAAGTTTGATAAATTCCTAGGAAAGTTCAGAATGCATTGGCTAGGACCATACATTGTTAAGGAGGTTACAGATGGAGGTGCGGTACAGCTAGTCAAGCTAAATGGAAAGCCATTCCTAGGAAAAGTGAATGGCAGCCGATTGAAGCCCTACACGGGTGGCCCGACTATTTGACTAGCCGACAGAAGCACGATCTTCACACTCCAAGGATCCGAACGAAGGCGCGGGACTATAAATAAATGTAGGGAACACAGGCATGCATGCAAGGAAGCAGTTCCGACACCACGGTCTCGGAACAACGCATACAGGAAATCTAGCAGACAGTCGCTTAGTGCGCTTCCGACCTTGTAGCAGTTCAGACATAGTTGGAGGGACTCCAAGCGAAGATCTCCGCACTAACAGAGTGACTTGAGGGTGAGTCACAATGTTTATGTTGGAAGCATGTTGGGCATGGAATCCCCCCAAGGCATGCTCTAGGGCTTAAAGCCCAAGTTTTGACCAAGTCTTTTGTAAAAGCTCCACGAATTATGGGCGCAGAGTGTGAAGTTATAATAGATTCACAGGGTTGTCCACCCTCATTTTTGTAATGTAATGTTGGCTTGATAGACTTACCCATGGTCCGTAGACCATGGGATTGTATAAATAGAGTGAGGCTCTAAGTGTAGAGATAGCGAATATAGAGAGGAAGCATGATAAGTGTAAGAGACTGAGTCGAAGTCTAAAGTGTGTCTTTGGGTCGTAGAGTAGGAGAAGTCTTTGCAGCTGAGTGTGCAGAGGCCTAGTAGTCTGTAGCAGAGTGCGCGGACCCTTGCAACTGAGTGCATAGGGCAGGTCGAGTTTGTAATCATTAGAAGAATTAATAAAGAGAATTTTACCATATTACTGTGTATCTTTCCCTTTTTTAATGTATGATTGGGTTTAAATTGCAAGTGTACTATTTATTTGCTGCATGAACTCTTATGAATGTGTTGTATAAATAAATATAATGTAAGACATCCATTTACGTGAAGGCTTGGGAAGTGCGCAAAGCAACCTACGTGAAGGGACTAACCGTTGGACCGGTTCAACCTCTCAAACATCTCAAAGGTGCAGAAACCTGGTTCCAGCATCCCCCCATATTACTTCAGGTGAGACCTTAGTCTGCGCTCCACGGACTGTTGCCGAAAGGGCCAGTAGTACAAGTATTTGTTTGGCTAATTAACTCCGAACCTGGGACAGGCCCCACCAAGCCAACAATCTATGTTACCTCCAACAACGTGATGGATGATAGATGAAAAATATTGATGGGAAAAGGATATGTTACTCTCAATTCACATAAATTGATAGAAAATCGAAGTTAGTTAAGTGTTATCCACTAAGCCTTTACCACTGTGACTCAAACCTCATTGCTCATGTGCTTTTGTGGTAAACCTACAAAAGCACAAATTCTAGTTTGCAACTTGATCCACATTCAAACAAGATAAATTCATTCAAACATACAACACACATAGATATTTGATATTATTAGAAAAGTAATACTAATATTGAGCTCGAATCAATTTTGTTTGTAGGTCTTTCTCCTCTTTGTGTTTCTTCAATGTGATCTCTTTCTTTTCCTCTCTCTTCTTGGTCTCTCCCTCTCTCCGAGAAATCTATTTCTCTTCTCTTTTATTATATGTTATGAAGTAGCTCACAAAAAGATAGAAAAGATAGATAAATGCCTTAAAAATAAGCCTCTTCAAGGGGGTAACCTCCACACAGATGAACAATTATTAGATGATTCAAATGACAAAACCTCCTTTCTATATATAGGAGTCTAAGGGGTCACAATATAACCAAAGCTGACCTAACAATAATAATATAAAGGCACAAAAATAATAATAGTGAGATTCTGTGGGGCACAATAATAACAATATGGGGACAATAGGGGCACAACAATAACAATAAGGGATACACTGACAATAGTAATGGGGGAATCACTAGTATTATAGGGACCTAACATGCTTAAAAAAAGTGTTGTCCTCAATGCTTGAGTAGTTTTGGATGCTTTTGTATAAAATTCTCATCCTCCAATGTGGAATCTTCAATAGGTAAGTTCTTCCACTTGATGAGATACTCTGAAATTGATCGATTTTGTCGCTATCGAGTTCATGTTTCTTTGACTACTTCAGGTTCCAATATGATTTTTCCTTCCTCATCAAGTTTTGGCAATATTGTTTGAACTGGAAGCTTGTCACCTATAACCTTGTTTAAGCATGAGACATGGAAAACTAGGTGCACTCGAGAGGATGCAAGAAGCTCCAATTTGTATGCCATAGTACCTATCTTTTGCAACACCTTGTACAGACCATAATACTTTGGTGATAATTTATTATCCTTCTTAGCTTGCTTGAGGGACATTTTTTTATATAGTTGTAACCATAGGAATATCCAATCACCTACATCAAAACTTCTTTCATTGTGATGTTGATCTACCTGTTGTTTCATTCTATTTTCTGTGAAGGTGAGGTTATCCTTTAAGAGTTGGAGAACTTGTTGCTAATGCTCGATGTGATCTTCCACTACTTGAACCTTAGAATTTTCTCTTAAATATGATGTGATGGATGGTGGATGATTTCCATAAATTTCCATAAATAGGGTCATTTTTGTTGTAGTATGGAAGGAAGTGTTATACCACCATTCAGCCAAAGGCAACCATTTGACCCATTGTGTCTATTTATCAGATACAAAGCAACGAAGATATCCTTCCAAATATTTGTTTACTATCTCAGTTTTCCCATCATATTGAGGATGATAAGATGAGCTATGAGCTAACTGAGTACCAAGACAAGAAAATAACTCTGTCCAAAAATTTCCAGTGAAAATGATATCTTTGTCGCTTACAATAATCTTTGGGTTTCCATGTTGCTTTTGAATTGTTTCCATAAATGGAATAGAAATTGTACTTGCTTTAAATGGATGAGATAATGCACAAAAGTGTACATACTTGGTAAGTCTGTCAACTACCACCATGATAACACTCTTTCCTTTGGACTTGGGTAAACCTGTGAGAAAATCCATTGAAACCTCCTCCCAATGTTGGCTTCGAATGGATAAAGGTTGTAATAGTATTGGGGTCTTAATTTTTTCAACTTTATTTTGTTGGCAAACCAAACATTCTGCCACAAACTTTTGAATATCTGATTTAAGTCCATCCCAAAAAAATTCCTTCTTAACCCTATGGTAGGTTTTTAGAAATCCTGAGTGCCCTCCTAAGGGAGAGGGGTGTAATTCCCTAAGAATATTTTGTTTGAGTTGTGAATTCTTACATAGGTATAACCGATCCTTGTACCATAACGAATCATTTTTCAAGCTAAATGTATTAGATGTACTGGGATCTTGTTGTATCTTTTGAATGAGTGCCCACACTTCCTCGTCATTCTTCCATTCATCCCTTGCTTCGTTTATCCAATCTAGTTGGATAATAGAAATGGTGCAAAGAAATGCTTTGACATCCTCATCCTTTCTTGAGAGTGCATCTGCCACAACATTTTGCTTCCCTTTTTTGTAGATGTTTTCAAAGTCATAACCCAACATCTTTGTGACCCATTTTTGCTGCTCTTCTAAAGATAATCTTTGTTCTAAAAAGTATTTAAGACTATCCTGATCTGTTTTTACCTTGAAGTGTCTTCCCATTAGGTAGGGTCGCCATTTCTTAAGTGCATGTAGTATTGCCAACATTTCCTTCTCATAAATAGCTTTGTGTAAATACTTTCCTCTGATTGGACGACTTTCGAAAGCAATGGGTCTTTCTTCTTGCATTAAAATAGCACCAATTCCATTTCCTGAGGCATCACATTCCATAATAAAGGTTTTTGTGAAGTCTGGTCTAGCTAAGACTGGTGCTTGGCAAATTGTCTCTTTAAGATATTCAAATGCCTTCATTGCTTCTGGACTCCATGAAAATGTATATTTCTTCAATAATGTTGTTAGAGGTGCTACTATTCTCCCATAATTCTTAGCAAACTTGCGATAATACCCTGTCATCTTGATAAATCCTCATAGATGCTTTATGGATGTAGGGATTTTCCATTCCTTACAATATGACCTAGATATTCCACCTCTTGTACTCCAAAGAAACATTTGGAGATTTTTTCATATAATTGTTTCTCCTCCAATAGTTTGAGCACTATGTCAACATGTTGGACATGATCCTTCCAAGACTTGTTGTAGATTAGTATATCATCAAAAAATGCTAACACAATTTTCTAAGGAAGGCTTTGAAAATGGAATTCATCAAACCTTGAAATGTAGAAAGTGCATTAGTAAGGCCAAAAGGCATGACCAAAAATTCATAATGACCCTCATGAGTTCTAAATGTCGTTTTTGGAATGTCTTCAATCTTCATTCTGATTTCATGATATCCTAAAAGAAGATTCAACTTGGTGAAGTAAATTGATCCATGCAATTCATCCAATAATTCATCAATGATAGGAATGGGAAATTTATCTTTAATAGTGAGCTTGTTGAGCTCCCTATAATCTGGACACATGCGACATGATCCATCCTTCTTGTGAACCAATACTACTAGAGAGAGAAAGAACTTTGACTAGGTTGAATTATATGAGCCTCTAGCATTTCTGCAACCATACATTCAATTTCACTTTTTTGGACATAGGGATATCTGTAAGGCCTAATGTTTGGATGAACACTTCCTAGAATCAAATTAATAGCGTGATCATGATCACGAATAGGTGGGAGGCCTTTGGGAGTCTCAAATACCTTGGAATGATTGTCCAAGGCTTTTTGAGATCTGGAGAAATGGATGATTTCGATGCGGGAACCTCTCGTGAACATATTTGTGCAATTATGCCTCGTTGTTCTTTCTTTATAAGCTTTGTCATTCCGTTAGAGATGATTATCTTTCCCAGTTTCCCTGTGATACTCCTTAATTCAACTTCCTTTCCTTCTGAAGAGAATTTCATGAAAAGTTCCTGAAAATTAAAAGATATTGTACCCAAGGATTGTAACCATTTGACTCCTAGTACAACATCAGCACCACCCATTGGAATGGAAATCATTGGGCTATTCAATACGTATTCTCCCATGGATAGCTTGACGTTATTGCACTTTCCTGAGAAATTTATGGCTCCTCCACTTGCAACCATCACTTGACACTCTGGTGCTGGATATAGGAAGCAATTCAATTCCTTGGCTATCTTACAATGAATAAAATTATGGGTACTTCCCGAATCAATCAGCACTGTTACCTTTTTCTTCTTGATATGCCCTTCTATATTGATAGTTTGAGTGGTAATTCTAGCCAATGCATTACAAGATATGGTCGAATTCATTTCTTCTTTTTATAGGCTTTGTTCCTAGTGTATATCCTCTTTTTTTGACGTTTCTTGTTTCTTTTCTTCCTCCTCTTCACAATCTATGTAAAGTAATTTCTTTTCGGCACACTTATGACCTTTAGTGTATTTTCTATCACAACTGTAACAAAGCCCTTTTGCTCTTTTTTCTTCCAATTGTTGCGGTGTCAACCTTGTAGGTTGTGGATGGCTAGGGGCAGCAACACTTCCATATTTATGATTGTGAGTGGTAGGCTTCCTTGTTGCCATAATTTTGCTTTCCATTTTTCTTGTCAACCTGAATGCCTTCTCCAATGAATCTGGTTCCCAAAGGTGAAGCTCATGTTGTATGTTATCTTTTAAATTCCTTATGAACACATCAATCCCATGCTCCTTTGAAATATCTTTCACCCTTATATTCAATTTTTGGAAGCCCTCAATGTGCTCCATCATTGAACCTTTTTGTTTTAGATTTATCAAATGGCTAAAAAAAGTGTTGCTTTTTGTATCCTCATAATGTGCTACAATTTCATCCGTAAAAATAGGCCGAGTGACAATTTGTTTACGAGACCAAAGCCATCGATATCATACAAACTGATTTGGTTCCAAATATAAATTTTCAATGCGTACCTTTTGTGTGTTTTGCACATTATGGAGATCGAAAAATTGCTCCATCTATAGTATCCATGTTCCGGGATCCTTGTCATCAAACTTCCTCATATCAATCTTTGGAACATGGTGGTTCCTTGATCCAACGTTAGAGTCTATGAAATCATGATTAACAATTATTTTGTTCTAATCATGAGTTTCCTTTACTACCCTTTCGCCATTAGTAAGCATTTCTTGTAGAAGCTTTGTCAAATCTGTCTTCAAATCTTCCATGCCTTTTTTTAAATCATCCACCTTAGCTTCCACACCATCCATATTAACTTCCACGCCATCCATCTTAACTTCCACATCATTCATCTTAGCTTCTATGCCTTTCTTTAAACCATCCATCTTAGCTTCCACGCCATACATCTTAGCTTCTACGTATTTCTTTAAACTATCCTCTTAGCTTCTGTTACTTTTTGTGCAAGTGAAATTTGTTGCACTTGGTCTCGTAATTTTGATATATCATGTTGCATTTCTTCCTCTTCTTCATGAGTCATGCTAGAGCTTTCAGGTTTCTTACTAGGTGTTTCCATTTTCTTTCTTCGGGGCATCAATTACCGATAATAATGCTTCACTATGCCCTTTGAATTCCTTCAAACTAATTTTTCAAACCAAGCTTATGCAAAAATAAAAAATAAACTACACACCTTTTTTCACTTTGTAGGAGCTTGATATTGAATCTGATGTATCTATGTAATTGTGGATCTCCAAGGTCTAAAAAAATTTCTTGCGGTAACCCTCTGAGTAATCTTTCTAACCCCCCAAGTTTGATCAAGATTGGATTATCCAATGAAGAGTTATGCCAAATCGCCCACGATGACCTGAGTATAGAATAGTTCAATAGAGAAAACTTGTATGACGTGTTGTGGGTCATTGTTTCAACCTTAGGTTCTGAGAATGATACCCAAAAAAACTACAGTCCGCCCTCTTTTTGTAACTTCTTACGAACTGAATCTGATGCATAGAGCAAAATTTATGATGATTTTCTCAAGGTCACCTGTTTGGAATGTAATTTGGGGGTCTGCAAAATCCCTAACTTCCTCAGATTATATCTCCGAACATATAGAGAGACAAGATCTAAAATTCAGGCTTGAGGTTCAGCGAGATTTCATCTCAAATGGGTTTTTCTTTAGCTTCTAAAATGTCGCATAAAAAACATTATAGCAAAAATTCCACAATGACCTATTTGGAGCAACGAAACCTAGAATCCAAAGCTCTAATACCAAATGTTATGAAACTAGCTCATAAAAAGATAGAAAAGATAGATCAATGCCTTAGAAATAAGCCTCTTCGAGGGGGAAACCTCCTTTACATTACACAAATGAACAATTCTTAGATGATTCAAATGACGAACCTTTTTTTTCTATATATAGGAGTCTAAGGGGTCACAATATAACCAAATTCGACCTAACAATAATAATATAAAGGCACAAAAATAATAATAGTGGGATTCAATGGGCCACAATAATAACAATATGGAGACAATAGGGGCACAACAATAACAATAAGGGATACAACGACAATATTAATGTGGGAATCACTAGTATTATAGGGACCTAACATTATATAAAACAAAATATCTCATAAAATAACTTTCAACAAAATTTAAACCTAACTTCTAATCGATATCTTCAATTGGCTAGATTGCCTTGTTACATAGGAATTTGATAACATCTCATCTAACTAAATAGGTTCCTTTTAGGCTATTACTAAAACATTACACATTAAAATGGCTTAGGGAACTCAACTTCCCATGGTAAAAGAATTAGAGAACTAGCTCCCTTAATAAATGAGTTTTGTCCCAAGGGGTTAAAAGCGGTCTTTGTTTGAATATCCTCCTTCATCATTGACCATGCCTCTTATGGAATATTATTTTTCATATTTCTAGTAGGTGAATTGTTTCAAATACGTATAGAACAAGCCATTTCTTCCTCCAAAAATTTGTGAGACACATTTTTTCCTTTTTAGCATGCTCTTTACCACATTCATGATAATTATGTTTTTCCTCTTGAGTACACCATTATGTTGTAGTGCATATATAGTTGTGAATTGTTGTTTGGTGCATTGTTGTTTTCAAAATTTACTAAACTCATTCAAATCATACTTCCTCCTTTATCTAATCATGACACTTGAATCCAATTGCAACTCCACTTCTCCACCAGAGTTTTCAATTATATGAACTTGGTAAATACTTGCAATTTCTTCCCAAAGAAGTTGACCCAAGTATTTTTTCCATATTCATCTATAAAAGTTAGGAAATAATAACTTCTTCCATGACTCTAAGTCTGCATTGGTCGACACAAGCCATTATGAACCAACTCTAGGGATCCTTTTCTCTATAGGATACACCTTTAGAGAAACTATCCCTATGCAAGAATGCATCACTCACAAGTGCCACGTGGTTCATGGATGGAAGGAAGAATTTTGTCTATTCTTTTTGGTTGCAACAACTTCAAGCCACAAAAATGAAGATCACCATGTCTAGAATGTCATAACCAACAATCATCCATGGAGGTTGCCTTTATGGAAAATGAAGTATATTGTTTGCCAAAAGTTTTCACAAGTGGATACATTCAATTCTTGGTCATCTAAATTTTAACAGTTAAATTCTTACTATGAGGCTTATCATAAATGAAACACTCTTCTCTCTTGAAGACAACATTGCACCCATTTTGAGAGATTTGGACAACGCTTATCAAGTTATCTTTCAAAGTTGTATTTGGTCATCAAATTGACCACTTCTTTTCCCTTAACATCAACAATAAAGTCCATAACTTATTTAACTTTTGTTTTTAATGATTGATCCAAATTTGAAATTAAATCTACATTTCCAATCATGTGATTACTACATCCACTATCTAAAAACCACACATCATTTGAGATTTCATGGGAGACAAAAGATATAAGGAACAAAAATTCTTCATTTCTCTTATAGATATTTGAATAATTAGCCTTTTTTTTCTAGATTAGTTTGCTTCTTCCTACATTCACTCACATGATGGCCAACTTTATTGCAATAATAACATCTAATGTTTGTAATATTTGTGTGAACAAGAGGAGCGAGTGTTTGCAGAAAGAGGACATTGTATTTTGGACGAAAGCTTCGGAGAAGAAAGTTGAAGTTGCATCCCATGTGAGAGAAGAAAACCCCATGATTTGACTGAAAGCAATGTTTCAACTCTCACGTTGTTGAAGAAAATCAAATCGAATGTTGTGAAGCTCTTTGATCACTGAGATTGTAGATCACTCAAATATGTCGGACCTGCATTCTTGCAAGACTACATAGGCCGTTGCAGAAGACGTTTTTACGCTAAGAAATTTGTGAACATTTTCTTGCCAAGGTTAGGTCGTTGTCGTTGCTATAGACATGTTTTGCATAGTTGAGAGTTTGTGAACATTCTTTGGCCGGAACATGGATTGTTATAAATATTCTAGATATTTTTAGAGTGTTACGCTCATTGTTGTCATGACTTCAAAGACCATTGGGATTTGAACAAAGGGGACTTTTTTTAGGTATTTAACGGTGGGTTGTTTGTAGTTTGTTTTTAATTTATAGGTGATCCCTATAATTTGAAAATGCATACACAACTGACTTCAAGAAGCCAAAGCTTTGCTCATATTTTAGCTTTTACACGGAAGAGGTATGAAATATGATTGATAAAAATGATGATCCCATTGACGACTCAAGATGTTTGGGGTTGTGTATCTCGTGGATATACAGAATTATGAAACAACCAAATAAATTTGATAAATAATCAAAGAAATCAATTGAAAAAACATAGAACAAAGTACGCAAGGATATTGCATCTCATCTAAAATGTATTGGATGAAACTATCTTCCCCAAAATTTCTCTTGTGAAGTTCTCTAAAACTACCTATGATGTCTTGGAGAGGGTCTATTAAGGTATCGCTAAGGTGAAGACATTGAAACTGCAAACTTTGATAAGAGTCTTTGGAAGTTTAGTAATGAAGGAGTGGAAGTAGATAGATTGGTACATGATTTGAGTAATGAACATTATAAATTAGTTGAAGATATACAAAGAAAATGTGCCAAATTAAGAGGTAGTTGAAAACATTTTCAAAAGACTTTCCAAAAAGATTGATTTAATAGTGAGGGAATGAAAGAAGCAAAAGATCTAAGTCAACCTTTTGGTGGGTCTTTTCTCTACCACAAATTCAAGACAAAAATAACATTACTTAGCTTGAAAAGACATTCAAGACTATCTTTCTAGAGGCAAAGGAAGATCAAGAAACAGAGGGAAAAGGTGGAAGAGGCAAAAGTTAACAAGGAAACGAGGAATATTATTGCAATGGCAAAGGTTCATAGAGGCATGATTGTTCATACAAATATTGCAAACACTCAATCCTCTTGTTCACACAAATATTTACTGGGGCATCTTCCTTAGTTGATGTGTCTCCTTCAAGTGGAACGTTAGGTCTAAAGTTCTGGACACATTCCTTATAAAGCGGCAGTGACATATGACAACAACTCTCCTACGTTGAACAATCGTACACTGCACGCACACAGATCACGTCCTCTTTGGCTTTGATTTCAATATATTAATATGTTAATCGAAAACAGTGACTATGTCTATACCCACAAAGAAATGCACAATAACAAAATGAATTCCAAATTTATTTTCAATTTCTACTTAACTTCCCATATGCACAATAACAAAATGAATTCCAAATATATTTCCAATTTCTACTTAACTTCCTACAGCATCAACCTGTATTCTATATTTTTAATATAAATTAAATGGTATAACTGATTTTTAACTAGATAACTACTGAAATTTTGTTGAATTGAGGCTTCTGTGATCCATATCAAGTTTATGATAGATTTTTCGGCGTAAATCACAAGAAATTTCATTTGTCGACGCGTTTCGAACCAACCAGTGTGGTTCATCGTCAGGATAAGTTGAAGAATCAGATCTAGCTTAGCATCTTAAATAGTTAGATCAGAACATCCAATGGCTATAATTCTTGACTAGCTATATTGTCTAACGGCGAATCCTTGCACGGAAAAGCCATTGCTACTAAAGTTCATCAATTTGAACGGGCACGCTTGTAGGTTTCGAAGTTGAAGACTGATCTTGCTTTTAACCATTGGATGTTCTGATCTAACTATTTAAGATGCTAAGCTAGATTTGATTCTTCAACTTGTCCTGACGATGAACCACACTGGTTGGTTCGAAACGCGTCAACAAATGAAATTTCTTGTGATTTACGCCGAAAAATCTCTCATAAACTTGATATGGATCACAGAAGCCTCAATTCAATAATCGAATCCTTGCATGGAAAAGCCATTGCTACCAAAGTTCATCAATTTGAACGGGCACGCTTGCAAGTTTTGAAGTTGAAGACTGATCTGGCTTTTAGCCGTTGGATGTTCTGATCTAACTATTTAAGATGCTAAGCTAGATCTGATTCTTCAACTTGTGAACCACACTGGTTGGTTTGAAACCCATCGACAAATGAAATTTATTGTGATTTATGCCGAAAAATCTCTCATAAAATACTGAAAATTTGTAATTGAAAAGCAAATTAACAATGTACTTACATTACTCTTATCATTTTGTTTGCATTTTCCACATAAGATTTGTATACTAATATTTTCCGCCGTTTGTTCAGGTTGGGAAATTCGTCCAGCTCACGTCCACATTCTTGGGAGGTTTTTTCATTGCCTTTATGGAACAACCCATTGGCTTCATCCAAACAGACTCCAGCCTTGTATGTTGACTTAAGAAATCTCTTTATGGTCTCAAGCAAGCTCCTCGGGCTTGGTATGCCAAAATGGATAGCTTTCTTTTAGAATCTGGCTTTTCTAGGTGTTATTCTGACAACACTGTCTACACCAAGAAAGTGGGCAACTCTCTTATCATCCTTGTTCTTTATGTTGATGATCTTATTCTTACTGGTAGTGATCCCAACCTTATCAACCATGTGAAGTCCAACCTTAAAAGGAAATTTGAAATGACAGACTTAGGACACTTACACTATTTTCTCGGTCTTCAAGTCTTGCAATCCAAGGAGGGTATTTCCCTTTCCCAGTCCAAGTATGCTTGTGATATTCTTCGTCATTTTCACATGGAAGACTGTAAGCCAGCCCCTTCTCCCTTTCAGTCTGGAGTCAAACATTCAGTCTCTTGTACTTCTCCTGAAGATGATGCTACCTTATACCGTCAACTTGTAGGAAAACTCTTGTATTTAACTCATACTCGTCCTGACCTTTCCTTTGTTGTTGGCCTTGTTGCTCGTTTTATGCAAAACCCCCGTGAAAGTCATTGGAAAGCAACTAAAAGAATACTTCATTATTTTCGAGGTACAGTATAGTTTGGGATTCATTACAGTGCCAAAGCAGCTCCTCTATTAGTTGGTTTCACTGATTCTGATTGTGCTGGTGACCCTGATGATTGGAAGTCTACTGCCGGTTATGTCTTCACTCTTGGTTCAGGACCTATTACATGGGCTTGTAAGAAACAGGCTGCCATTTCTCTTTCGTCAGTAGAAGCAGAGTATTGTGGTGTCGTGGAAGCTAGTAAGGAAGCCTTGTGGCTTCGTCAGATCCTATCAGAGTTTGGCTTTGAGTAGCAGCATCCAACCACACTTTGGTGTGATAATCAAAGTGCCATTCAGCTATGCAAAGATCCAGTCCAGCATCAGCGCAGCAAACACATTGAACTACACATGCACTTCATCAGAAAGCTCATTCATGACCATGTTCTTGAAGTGCAATATTGTTCAACAGATGATCAGGTTGCAGACATCTTCACAAAGACTCTCACAGAGGCGAAGTTCACTAAACTTCGATATATGCTTGGAGTTCATGAAGTTGTCACTAAGGGGGGATAGGCTCTAGTGCCTCCTTCCTTCTCCTATTGTGTCATATTTGTAAATCCTTCAATCCTATCCCAAGTTGTTCTTAAGGGGGGATGTTAGGATATTCCGACACATAGGAAATAGTTAAGTTCAACTTGGTCTAGTATAGAGTTAGGTAAAGTGTGTTTCTTTACCGTTGTACATTTTGTAACTTACAATCCGACGGTCACGATATGTAGTGATCCGACGGTTCACTCTCTCCTCGGTATTGCCGACACTTGATCCGTGGCTTGACACCCGATTGGTCCATGAGTTCTATTTAAAGCGCATGGAGGGTCATTGTTCGGGTAATCCGTCTATGAGAGAAAGCTTATGTAAATTTTCATTCTTTGATTAATAAATTGCTTGAAGTGGCCACGTTGGCTCAGGCCGTGGATTGTTTCCCTCTTTGAGTGTTTTAACCACGTCAAAAATACTGGTGTATTGATTTGAGATCTGGTTGTGAGCGGTGTCCTTTTGGTGTTCTTTCTAGGAACTTACCCTGTAAATTCCTACAATGAAAACTTACCCTAGCATTGCTATGCATGATTCCCCTGGAAACTTACCCTAGCATTGCTATGCATGATTCCCCTTATTGCACTGGCAAGCGTTGTTATGCAGATGACAATATCAAAGATGGCAAGCAAAGGCCAGCAAGCATATGCGGAAGCTTGAAATGTTGTGGAGCAGAAAATTGGTGCAATTAGAACGGTAAGCATGTCATGGCACAAAGAGAGGTTTCTTTATTTTTGAGCTTTTGAGGTTACTATGTCCTCATATTAATAACACGAATGTCATGGCACAAAGAGAGGTTTCTTTATTTTTGAACTTTTGAGGTTACTATGTCCTCATATTAATAACACGGATTAGTTAAATTTAGGTTGCGTCATTTTCTGGCCAGAAGAATGCTGTGACTGACTATGAAAGGTCCCTAATCATTGCTTACAAGGCTACTGCTCACCTAGGGTTGGCAACTGGTTTTGGTTTTGGGTCTATCCTATTTATTATCTTCTGCAGCTATGCATTGGCTGTTTGGTATGGATCACTTTTAGTTATTAATGAAGGATATTCGGGCGGCAGTGTGATCAATATCCTCGTTGCACTTGTGATTGGAGGCACGTAAGTTGAATGTACATTGTAAAATGCATTATTGTCACTTGGTCAGGAAATTTGACTCTTTTTTTTCACCGATTTAAACTACATAAATTCATGTTAATTAATGAGAAATATTATGCTGGATTTCAGGTCTCTGGGCCAGACGGTAGAATGTTTGAATACCTGTGAAGTTGGACAAACTGCAGCTTACAAAATGTTTTAGACAATTGATAGAAAGCCAGAGATTGATGTATATGATACAAATGGATTGGTACTTGAGGATATTCAGGGTGACCTTGAGCTTAAAGATGTACACTTCAGTTATCCAGCGAGGCCTGATGTTCAAATATTTTCTGGATTCTCATTGGAAATACCCAGAGGTACCACTGCAGCTTTAGTTGGAGAGAGTGGAAGTGGGAAGTCCACAGTTATAAGTCTCATAGAGAGATTCTATGACCCACAATCTGGTGAAGTTCTTATAGATAGTGTCAATATCAAACAATTTCAACTTAAATGGATAAGGCAAAAAATTGGACTTGTAAGCCAGAAAGCTACTCTCTTTGCAACCACTATTAAGGAGAATATTGCCTATGGTAAAGATGGGGCAACACCAGAGGAAATACAGGCTGCTGCAGAGCTTGCTAATTCAGCAAAATTTATTAGTAACATGCTGCAGGTTTGTAGAAATAGATCTTGATTATGGGTAATCGGTTTTGGTCCTCCTTGTGGAAATACATTTCTTTTGCATGACTGCCAATTTGTGTATGCTGACAGTCATGGTTACTCTTTCTAGGGTTTGATACAATGGTGGGACAGCATGGGAGCCAATTATCTGGAGGCCAAAAGCAAAGGATTGCAATTGCCAGGGCTATTTTGAAAGATCCCCGAATTCTCCTCCTCGATGAAGCTACCAGTGCCTTGGATGTACAGTCTGAAAGAGTGGTTCAAGAAGCTCTGGATAGAATCATGATAAATAGAACAACAGTTATTGTTGCACATCGTTTGACTACTGTCAGAAACGCCGATATGATCGCTGTGGTCGAGCGTGGCTGTATTGTTGAAAAGGGTAAATTTCTACAATGCTTCAATGTTTACAATCTTTATTAACATCCACTAAAACATTTCTAACAAATCTACAATCTAACATCCACTTGCTTATAACTAAAACATTTCTTCTCCATTCCGCACTGTTCAACCGACAGAATGTAGTTGATATTTTGCAAAAGGCATCTTTTCAGATCATTACTCATTACTCGTGCAGATCTATTAATGGATCCGAGAAATGTTATTTTCAGGTTATTAACATCCACTAAAACATTATTTTCAGGTTTTAGGTTATCAACATCCACTAAAACATTTCTGACAAATCTATAATCTAACATCCCCATAGTTCAACGGACAAAAATGAATCTGAGAAATGTTATTTTCAGGTTCGCATTTGCAGCTTATCATGAACCCATCTGGGGCATTCTCCCATCTCATCATGAACACTCTGCAGGAAACGCATCCATCAGAAGAACAATTTGCAAATGATTCTCAGCGGATGGAAATACATTTGCATGATTCCTTGGGTGGTACTCATAATTCTGCTTCCTTGCCTGCTGTAGTTGGTCTCCGGGATGATGATGTTCAAGTAGATGAATTATCTCTTTCCTAAAGAGCTTTGACTCTTGTTTAATGCTTTAACCATTTTGCAATGTTATTACTAATTGGAAGGACTTATATTTCAGGTGATGTATGAGGAAGCCAGTCAAGTTGCAAATGATGCTGTTGGAAGCATTCGGACTGTTGCCTCTTTTTCTGCAGAGGACAAGGTGATGGGCCTTTATAATGAAAAGTGTTATGCTTCTTTGAAAGGAGGAGTTCGAGAGGGAATTTTAAGCGGATTTAGTTTTGGGATTGCAAATTTCATGTTGTATTCAGTATATGCATTTAGCTTTTGGGCAGGGTCTCAAATGGTTGAACGCGGGGAAACAACTTTTGCCAATGTTTTTAACGTAAATATTACTCATAATAGTTTGCCTATTTGAAAAAATTTCAAATGAGAATGCAATTATTTATTATGTGATATTGGAATTATTAGAGTTATTAGGCCTATAAAATATTGTGTAATTATATGAGTCAGCAGCTAATCAGCCAGCCTGCCATAGTGCATTAAATGCCTGGGGAGATGCAGACTGGATAGCCCGCTAACACGCAAATTCCCATTCTTATTTAGTGTCCAATTTCGTGTTAGCAGGCTATCCAGCCTGCATCTCCCCGGGCATTTAATGCCCTATGGCAGGCTGGTTAGCCGCTGCCATTATATGAAACGGCTGGTAATTAATTATAATAATGAGTTTATCATCATTTTCTAAGAAATGTATCTTCCATTGGATTTTATGTACTTGGTGTATCTTAGTATCATTGCATTTCTAAGCCCATAGAGTGTTTTTGTAGGATTTTTTTCCTCTCACAGTCGATGCCATGAGGGTTTTCCAGATAACAGGCATGAGCCCTAATATTGCAAAAGTCAAATTGTCTGTCAATTCAGTGTTCAAAATCCTTGATTGATGCAAGTGATTTCTCGGGAACTACATTAGAAAATATAAAAGGTGACATTGAGTTTCAACATGTTAATTTTAAATATCCTACTGGCCCTCACATACAAATATTCAGAGATTGAAGCATCATCATCCGTTCTCGAAAGGTGATTTGTGGATTTGGTAATAAAATGTTTTGTTGTAATATACATAATGATAGGTGTATTTGAGTTAGAATAATTGGTTTATACTTAATTGTCCCAAGTCTTAATATTGGCTTTTCTTTTTGGGTGTTGATCATGGTAGAGTGTTGCTCTTGTGGGAGAAAGTGGAAGTGGTAAATCAACTGTTATTTCGTTTTTGGAACGATTCTATGATCTTGACTCGGGCTACATATTACTTGATGTAGTTGAAATAAAAAAACTGCAAATTAAATGGTTGAGGCAACAAATGGGCTTGGTTAGTCAAGAGCCTATTTTGTTTAATGATTCAATTTCTGCAAATATTTCTTATGAACAGGATGGCCTTGTTTCTGATGAGCAAATTGTAACAGTGGCTAAAGCTTCAAATGCTCAGGAACTTCCCGAAGGATATAACACACGTGTGGGGGAGCGCAGGGTGCGGTTATCTGGAGGTCAGAAGCAACGAATAGCAATTGCAAGAGCAATAATTAAAGACCCTATGATATTGTTGTTAGACGAAACTACAAGTGCGTTGCATGCTGAATCTGAGCGGGTAGTTCAAGATGCATTAAATCGTGTAATGGTAAATAAGACCACTATTGTTATTGCTCATTGTCTTTTAACAATTAAAGATGCAGACATCATAGCTGTGATGAAGAATGTGATGAAGAATGGAGTTATTGCAGAACAAAGAAATCATGTTTCCATTAAAGATGGAGCTTATGCATTCTTGGTGAAACTTCATCAGAGGAAATTTTAAGGATGAAAATTTATCTTAAGGTTTAGAAACCTTAATTAATCTCAGTAGCTCTTGATATGCTAACTATACTATGTTTGGCCATATTTTTGTAAAAATATTCAAATTTCTAATGATTTTATATAGTCTTTATAAATTTTTGGCTATTTTTAAAGTAAAATACTTTTAAACTCTACAATTTGGGCCAATTATTTTCAGAAAAAATGGAAATTCACAAATGTTTTTTTTTTTTTTTAAATATGAAAAATTAAGCTAGCTGTCAATATTAACCCCTAAAAAATTCCTTGAACTACATATAGCTTCCACATCAAAAGTGAAAAAAAAGGTCTCTTGGATACATTTTATCCAAGTGGCTAACTCATACATGGATAAAGTGCAAAAGCATAATTATGTTATTATCATTTATCAATAAATCCAAGCAAATAAATAATCCCAGCTTATCTACATATCTAAACTACTTACTTGAAGTGAGCTACTTTTGAAGTGAGCTACTTTCTTCCTTTAGAAAATGGACTTTTATTGATCAAGTTAGTACATATTTACATTTTTTCATTTAAACACTATAATTACACGGGATGGAAATGTCCCTTTCAAACGTGAATTTTAACTAGTTTTCCAATGACATATTGTATATGAACTTCTTGAAAACTAGTTGTGTTTTCAATTTCATGGTCATATTTCTTTCCTCAATTTCATTAGACTAGATATTTGTTTGTTTTTCTCTCTCACCTCTGTTAGATGCACCAATATCAACAATATTTTTGTCCTTGGAACTATTAAGGTGAAAGGAGGAAAAACAGGAAGATGCAAGAATAGATTTTTCATTATATATATAATTAAGTAGCTATTACACTATAAATGATCAGTTCTTCATTATATAAATAAATGGTCACCAAAAATTTCAAATTAATATTCAAGCATAAGCATATTACAAATGAAAATGTTATTCTCATAGGATTAAAACAATAATGGAGCTACATGAAGAGTTAACTAAATTTTAAGAAAGATCATATTGTTTCCCAAATATGGTGTCTACAACATGATAAAAGTTGTTCTCTAAAGAAAAGAAAAGAAATTGGTAAAAAGAAAGAGTTCTCGATACATCAACACGAAAGTTACCAACAAGGAAGGCATAATTGGTTTGGTAATCACTTCGATTCTTTAATAATAAACATGGAACTCAAGTACATTTGTGAGAGTTCACTTCAACGTTTTAATAATAAAGAAGTAGCTTGAGAACCATTTGTATGTGAACTCCACGAGGCCAGAAAAAAAATTATTGAAAAAGATGAATGTAGATTTTTGAATTATCAAAGCAATGAATCTCTATAATATAAATAAGATAATTCTCACGACAAAACTAGTTAATTTCTTCTTTTAAACAAAAAAGAGAAAATACCCATTACATTATAGTTCTCTCTAATGTGGAAGTAGGCCCAAACCAAATGGCTATGCTCCTAAAATTTTGTAATTGTCATAAATCAATAACCTTGAATAGAAGGAAGTAAAAACCTCATGTAACTACAAAAGTTGAAGAAGAAAAAGACTAATCAATAGTAGTCGGCAACCACAATATTCAAACTTTGCAGTGAATTCTCAAAAATCCTTTATTAATAAGTGATGAGCGCCAATATTGCAGCAAGGATGCTGCAACTCCTGGGCTACCAAATTTACTTATCAACCCAGGGTTTGTACAAACTTGGAGGTGATAGTGCTGTATGCACAAGTAAAAGTGATGGTTCTGTCTATTGTCACTGTTCTGCTGGCGAAAGACCACTGGGGTTCCAAGCCAGACTTTTATGGAGTCGGAAGAAGTTTGATTCTTTGATGGAAAAAAGGTAAATCTACTCTAAGAGAGTTACTCTACTATAGTAATGGAGAAGGTCAACATGTAATGCTAAACCACACCATACCCTAATTAACCATTTAAGAAGCTATGCTAAGAAGAAATGCTAAATCAACACAAAACAAATGCTACTATCTAAGTTGCAGAAGTAAGAAGCATCAAACAATACTAATGTGCAAGTAAAGAAACTAAACTAAATCTGTTTTCACTTTTTTTGGTCTTTTTATGCAAACTAATTGTTCTTGTGGATGTGGCAAGTGGATTAAAGGTGTTTGAGGATGGCTAGAAGGTTTATGAAGTGGTTGGATGGTGTGGAGGATCCCTAGGAGGCGTTTTGTGGTTTCCTAGAGGTTTTTCATCAATTCAGCCTCAAAACAGGCCGTTTCAGGAAAACCTACAGGATGATCCTGTAGGAATTACAGGAAACCTACAGAATACAAGCGAGAGCTAAATGTGAGGTGTTGGAGGTGATGGGAGACCTAGGAAAGGTATGTGATGGGTGGAATGGAGTGTTAGAAGGTCTAGGATCATTCAGCAGTCAATATCCAAGATGGTAGATGGCTAGATTCGCTCAATGTGTTTGGGAGAATTTTAATGAAAAATGATGAAAAACTAGTGAGGGTGATGGTGAAAACAAGGGATGGCTAAGGTGGATGAAGTGGAAGGTGACTACTGGCTATGAAGTCTTTGTCTCCTCTTGAAGCACCTGCTCTATATAAAACATGTGTGTCTCCCAAAAGATATGCAACAAGATACATTTTCATAAACTAGAAAAATAGAATTAATGAGTCAACTGCCTATACTATGCATGAAGAAAGTTGTTGAAAGGAATGAAAGCATGAATGACATCTACTGCAGAAATGTAGATGAAAAATATGACAATGGATTCTACCTTGTAACATTAACCAAATACTAAATTAAAGACAACAAACTCCAAAGCTCATAAAAGAACTAAAAATCTGTGTTTTTGGGGCTGCTTAAGGGTCCCTTCCTCAAGTCATGGTCCCAAAGGGAGGAAGTGATGCTGAGACACCTGCTAATAACCTTGTGGTGATCCTTTTTCTCCTTGCTAACTTGCTACTTGAAATAAGGCACAAATGGAAGCAAACTATCACACAACCAATCTAATCTACACTACTTGAAATGGAAATGCATCTAATAAGCAAATTAACAATTAAGCTATGAATCTACACTAAACATACATGTACAATCAAGAGGAGCCTTGGCTGCTAGGGTTGGGCCCTGACCCAAGAGCTTCAACCCTCTAAGTTAACTTATTGCTGGCTCAAAACAAAACTCATTCTTATTACCAAAACATCAAATTACATCAAAAGAACTGTCACAATTTTTGCAGCTCGAAAATAGAGTAGTGTTTCACAATAAAAAATCTGAATCCTACTGAGGTCATAGGCCTCTCTACTTATACATCTAAAGTCCCCAATGACTTCCTCAAAATTAGGGAGGTTGGACTCCCAAACTCGAGATAAACTGGTACTTTGTCTCTCACTTGCTTGACTGCCTTCTAGTCCTCATGATTTGGTTGTTTGCACTCCGAGATGATGTGATGAATGGAGGAATATTTGAATGGAGGAGTATTAAATGAGGAGGAGTTGCCTCCTATAATCCCTCTCCCTTGTGCCATTCAAGTTTTGACCTTGGTCTTTGCCAAAATTCCTTGATTTTCTCCTTTAATCCCGCATTCAATGCATATTAGACCACAAAGCATAATATCTAACTCTAACTCACCTCATAAACAAAATATAATCAAAAACATGTAATAAGTTATGAGAAAAGTTGGTTTGACTAAGCTAGGAGGTGAATTAAGGCCCATATAATTACCGAATGATGAGGCTCATCATCACCCCCCTACTAAAAGTGTTGCTCATCCTCTGAGAAACTTAGTCAATATCCATATCCTTCATGGCTCTGGTGGCCTCTCTGACATCCCATGCCTCTGTTGTGGTCTCTTATTCTTGTTCATAGAAGCCTGCTTTCTTTTCTACCTCTTCCCAATGCCTCTTTTCTTCTTCTTCTTTTCTCCCTTCTAGCATCCCTAAGAGTAGTGGTGGACTGAGTTTTAGGCCTATCCAATTGACCTTCAATCTTTGCATAGATTTCTTATACATAGGTGTCCTATTGAGTGCTTCTCTCAACCTTTGAGGAGAGTGATATTCTCTTATCTTTAAGTTGTATGTTAGGGTGTTCCATCTCCTCAAGGAAGCATGTATACTATCATCTCCTAGCAACCTGAACATGTCCTCAAAATGTGAAATTTCTTTCTCTTGGGTAGCAAGATACCTAGGTGCCAATTGAGGATCATTTGCAATCAAATTATGGGTACTGATGAGGGCCATGGGATTTTGTTGTTCAAATCTAATAAGAAGAGGTTTAGTTTGCTCTCTTTCCAATATCCTTTTCATCTCTGTAGCTCTTGACTCTTCGTGGTTCATCCATGATGCCAAAGCCATTAATTGTAGATCTCCTAGCTTGGCATTAGGGTCCCATACATTCAGGTTTGTGAGGGCCATGTTGTGCAAATAAAAATCAGCTATTTTGGCCCTATCTTCTAGTGTACTTTGATCACAAAGATCAATAAACTTCCTGTAGTCCAGAAATGGCATGGTTTCTCTCTGTGCTAGGGTCTTAATCTAAAACTGTAGCCATTATTCTTTGAGGTAGAGAGCATAAGATTTAGCTAGCATCCTACACTAATTGCTTCCAAGGAGAGACTGGCCATACATGCTAATTGATTCTCTCTTTCCTGGAGTTGTCCCCTTAGCCATGCATTTTCTGTCTCTAGTTGATTTCTCATTATAGCTTCTCTATCCCTCAAGCCACTTAGCTCTCTACCCATCTCCTTGAGTTTCTCTTCCATGTGCCTAATGTCTTCCACCCCCTTTGATTTGGCGATCTGCATCCATCGGTGAGTTCTAGCCCTCTCCTTCTCAAGCTCAAAGAACAGTGGGATGGAAAACTTTTGAGGTGTGACCCTACCTCCTTCAATAAACTAGTAATATGAGTCCAGGTTAGGTCGGGGGCTGGGTTATTTTGTCTCTAGGTCCTCTTCTTTAGTTTCTTGTTGCTCCCCTACCTTTCTTTCCAATTTCAACGCCTCATGTAGATTCAGTGGAGTATCCTCTAGGACTGTTTTTGCTTCTTGTAGATTTTACTGTGTATCCTGTAGGATTGTCTTTCCCTTGGATGAAGTGGATCTAGTAGTAGGCCTCCTCACATAAGTGATAGGGGACTTAGGGGAAGGCATTTTATCTTTTTGTGTAGGGGAGTCTTCAATCACAATAGGAATTTTGGTTGATGTTTGGGGCTTCCACTGTCTTATTCTTATGCTCTTTCTTGTCCTGAAATATAATGGGGTTTGCCTCTTCCTTTTTCCTTTTTTCTTGATTGGGGTGCTAAGAGCAGTGAAGGTAGCTATTGCCTTTCTCTCAGTGGCTTCTGGAGACACCCTAAGTGACTCTTCCTTGTTTTCTTTCCCCTCTTTTCCATTGCCTTCTTCCTCTATGCCCTTCCTGTCTTCTTCTTCTTGTAGATCTTTGTCATCTCTATCAGTTTCCTCCTTAATTTCCTCCTTTGTTTCTTCATCATCCTCCTTCTCTTCTCCCTCTTCTTCTTCATCTTCATCATGTTCCTCTGTGTCATCTCCTTCTTCATCCATCTCATCCTTTTCTTCTTTTGTATCTTCCTCTTCCTGTTTTACTTCCTCTTCACTGAGAGTAGGACTAACATCATAAGTGAGAGCTTTTATGTCATCCTCTGCTGGCATGTCTCTGAAAATTGACCATGTTATAAGAGTTCTGAGGTTTTGGAGGGAATCTTCTATGAGGATCCCAATCAACCCATGGTGAGCTAACTGTTGTGAATTTCCCTCCTTCACTTTGATGCTTGAGTCGATGAGTGATTGAAGCAGGAAGTATGGTATGTTGAGCCTTTGGTGAGGGGGTGTTTTTTCTCCGAATCTTAATTCTTCAAGGATCCTAAAATGATAGCCATAGACAACATTGTACCTACCCTCACATGAGATGTATTTGATTAGTTGGTAGCCTACCTCATTCCATAGATATGGTAGACTTTCCATCCTTACTCCATTTTTGTCCTCAGTGGGTTCCTCACCTTCTAAAAAGAATTTTCTTTTGGCAACCTTGCTATCTCCTTTGTCTTCTTTCCTCCATGGTATTCCTAGGGGGAGTGTGGTGACTCTGTTGATGAGCTCAGGGGTGATATCTATAGTGAGGCCCCTTATTACAATAGTGGCATAGATTCTGGTCAGTGGAGTGAGGAAGAGAGAAAATTCTTGAGCCACCTCATCATCATATCCTCTGAATTTTTCGAAAAACCCCATCCAATTATGTCTTGTGAAGATTTAAAGCACTTGGGGGTGTTGTTGAATTCTCACAGTGTTGGTGGGTTCTCTCCTATTAAACACTCCCATCATCTTGCTCACGAAGGTTGAGGAGAAAATGAGAGGGTTGAAACAATTTTTCAAATGCAGAACCAAAACAGAGATGACTGTGTATTTAATTCCCTTCACACAGTTGCTAAATTCACTCAAACTTAGAGGATTCTTGGTTCATTTACTTGCAAAGAGGGATGTAATTATAGATCCTACCTCTTTAGATCGTTTTCAGTGGCCAACTCCTGTGATATCCCTTCTGGACTATACTCTGCCAATCCTGCAGATAGTCTCTGTGTATCCTGTAGGAATTCCTGTGCATGCTCCTGTAGGAATTCTTTTGCAGTCTTGTATGAATTCTTGTGCAGGGAAACGATGGAGTTTTGCTTCCGGTGGGTTGCCTGGGTATGAGAGTGACTTGAGTGAGGGAGTTTCGAGGAAGTGAAATGCATGAAAGCATGGGAACGATGTTTTATTTTTTCTTATGGTGATTTGGGGTGAGGTGTTGTGCTGGTAGCAAAGGTACGTTTCCATTTTTGGACCATTGGTCCCCACTACCACCTCATCATTTCCCACTCCTCGTAATCAGTTCCCACCTTATGGATCTATAGTTTTAACCACTTTTTGTCCTACTCCTTCTCTGTCTTTGAGTTGACTGTAGCCACATGTGAGAGGACACTCAGTTGTGCATGTGTTGACTGAACAAAGGTGGCCAAGTTAATTGGCCACCTTTTCACTTATAAACCAACTATCTCATAACCCTTACATTTTTTTGATTACATGATGCATATGAGAGAGCGAGTTGGATACTTACCTATGGTTCCAATGCTATGTTGTAGTTGTTGAAGACCAGAGGTGTTGTTGTGTATATTTGTTGCATGTCATTCTTCTTCCTCTTCTTGGTTTCTGCTAATGGCTTCTTTGTTTTTGCAGGTACCTGTGGTTGAAGATATGATGTTGCTGCTTTGGAGCTCATGGATCATCATGGTGAAGACTTGTTGTTGGTGTGATTGGTATTCTATGGGATAGGCTACTACAGGATGTCCTGTAGCTGCTTCTCCCTCAAAAATATTTAATCATTTTTCTTGTTGACGCTATGAGGATGGTGACATGGATGGAAAGAAGGAGTGGGAGTGTGGAGAGCAAAGAATATTCAGGTGATGCTCTTTATTTTTCTCTGTTTTCATTTTTCGAAGACTGTAAAAAACTCTTGAAACTAGTTTTTTTGAATGGTGAGTGCAGGGATGATGATGGTAGACAAGGTGTGGTGATAGATCATGAAGAGGGTGAATTTTATGGGCCTAACAAGTCCATCGTTTTCCTTCCGATTTCTTCCTGTAGAATTTTTGGGTCATTGTAATTCCTACAGGATCATCCTATAGGTCTTCAGAGGATCCTGTAGGAATACAGGGGATCCTGTAGAAAACACAGTCTTTTTATAAACTAAAGCAATGGAGTGGAAAAGCGACAGAAATGATGGAGGGATGCATGGTAATGAGTGAAAAAATAAATATGTGAGTGGCAGGGGTCTCCTTGGGATCCTCTTTTGCTCCTTGACTGTCCTTCTTGCCCACCTACAAATGGAAATTCCATGATATATATATACATATATATATATATATATATATATATATATATATACATATATATATATATATATACATATATATATATATATATATATATATATATATATATATACATATATATATATATTTGAAAAAACAACTAGGCTACCTCTGAGAGGTTTTCACCCTAGCTATTTGCCTTGGGTGCCTCAAGAAAGGTTTTCACCCTGGGATCTTTCTTATTTTCTTTTTCTTCTTTTTTTGTTTTTTGTTTTTTGTTTTTTTTTTTTGACACCATTAAGCCACCTCAAGAGGTTTTCAACCCAATGATGGGACTCAAGTGCCTCATGGAGGTTTTCACTTGAGTCCTTATATTTTTTCCTTCTTTTTTCAGTGATTTGATGAGGGAGGAGATGGAACTTGCTTCACTATCATCATTGTTTTATTGATATCTTCAATGAACTCTTGTTTTGATAAAGGTCTCTTGTAAATTTTCAATCGGTGTCCATTAACAAAAAAAAGAATGGCTTCTTCATCTATGGTTCTGATTTGCACTGAACCATTATCATGGCATATTTCCACAACAGAAGGTCTGAGCCATCTTGTCCCTAACTTTCCCTTGAAGTCTTTATACCTAGAATCATATAACAACGCCCAATCGCCTTCCTGAAATTACTTCTCCTTGATATTTTTATCATGCCAGATCTTCCTCTGAAGTTGAACTACCTCTGTATGTAGGAGGGCTTGCATTTTGAATTCATCCATACCATTCAACTGGAACAATCTCTCTTTCTGTGCACTGCTGAGATCTAGATCTAGTTGGGTTGCCATCCTTAATGTGTTATATTCAAATTCAATGGATAGCAAGGCCTTTTTCCCATAGAACAGTTCATAGGGTGTGAATCCAGTGGTGGTCTTCAATGTGGTATTATAGGCCCAAGTGGCCTCAACTAGCCTTTTTTTCCAATCCTTCCTACTGCTGCTCACCACTTTGGTCAAGATGCCCTCCAGTGCTCTGTTAGTCACCTCCACTTGTCCATTAGCTTGTGGATGATAGGGAGTGGCGGTTCTATTCTTGATCTTGTGATGGCTGAGCAAGTTTTCAATCATGTTGGAGGTAAACTGGCTGCCTTGGTTTGTGACCAGCTTTCTAGGGTACCCAAATTTGTAGAATACATTCTCCCTTAGGATCTCAACCACCTTCTCTTCTGTTGCTGCCTTAATTTCCTTGGTTTCAGCCCACTTAGTCAAATAATTAGTGCACACAATAATGTACTATTTTTTTATTTGAAGGAGGGTCAATAGGCCCAATGAAGTCCACACTCCACTTGTCAAATGGCTCGAAATTCACTTGATGCTACAGAGGAATTTCATCTCTTGAAGTAGGCCTTCCCATCCTCTGGCACCGATCACACTTACTAGCATATTTTTTTACATCTTGATGAAGAGTGGGCCAATAATAGCCTGCTTGTAGCACTTTGAATGTTTTCCTCATTGCTGCAAAGTGACCTTCACAAGGCCCATCATGACAGGTCAGAAGGATGTCAAAGAATTCCTCCTCCCTGACACACCTTCTCAAGATTTGATCTGGCCCAAGTTTGAAAATATTGCCCCCAATCCAAGTGAAGGGGGCACTTTTCCTGACTATCTTGCTATTTTCTTTGGAAGACAAGTTTGGTGGGAACTGTGCTAATACCAAATAGTTTTCTATATCAGAAAACCACGAAGAGAGAACTGAAATAGCAAATAAGTGCTCATTCGGTAACTGGTCATCCACCATTCCTTCTTCACCTGCAGGCAGATTTACTCTAGACAAAAAGTCTGGAATAACATTTTCATTACCAAGCTTATCAACAATGGTTAGATCAAACTGCTGTAATAAAAGTAACCATCTTATAATTTGAGCATTCACATCTGATTTATTCATTAAATACTTGATTGTATCATGGTCAGTATGCACAAATGTTTGATATCCTGTAATATAATGCCTGAATTGGTTTAATGAATGCACAACAGCCAGGAGTTCCTTTTCAGTTACTATATAATTTAGTTCAACCTTTGATAGATTCTCACTAACAAAATAGATAGCATAAGGCAATTTTTCATCTATCTGACCTAGGGCTGCTCCTATGGCTTTGTGTGAGACATCAACATGAATATGAAAGGGGAGGGCCCAGTTGGGGCCTCGGAGAATCGGTGCAGTGGTTAAATTATCCTTTAGGATGTCGAAGGCCTCTTGACAGCTTTTTGACGATATAAACTCGGAGTCTTTGGCCAACAAACCAAATAAAGGAGAGGCCAACTTGCTGAAGTCCTTTATGAACCTTTGGTAGTATCCAGCTAACCCTAGGAAACTTCTGACATCTCTATGCTTTTGAGGAGGTGGGACCCTTTGGATGATAGCTATTTTGTTTGGGTCCACCTGCAGTCCTTGCTGAGATATTGAATGACCTAGCATGGTCCCTGCAGTCATTAAGAATTCACATTTTTCAAGACTGAGAGATAGGTTCATTTCAATGCATTTGTGCAGTACTTTGCCTAGGTTAGACAGGGCTTCTTGAAAATCACAGCCATAAGGTGTAAAATCATCCATATAAATCTCCACCGCATCATGGACTAATTCAGCGAAAATACTCAAGACTGCTCTCTAGAAAGTGGCAGGAGCATTGCATAGGCCAAAAGGAAGGACCCTATAGGAAAAAGTACCCCAAGGACAAGTGAATGTGGTCTTATCCTGGTCTTTTAGGCAGATTTAGATTTGGTTGTACCCACTAAATCCATTTAGGAAAGAGAAAAACATTTTCCTTACCAGGCCATCTAACACTTGGTCAATGAAGGGTAGAGGAAAATGATCCTTCTTTGTGGCTTTGTTCAACTCCCTGTAATCGACACAAATTCTCCACTTACCATTTTTCTTGGGACCTAACACCAAAGGAGAGACCCACTTGCTGTCGAAGATAGGGTAAATGAATCCTGCATCTAGTAGTTTTTGCATTTCTTCTTTGAATATATCTTTAAGAGTTGGATTCATCCTCCTTTGTGGTTGCCAGACCAGCTTGCAACCTTCTTTGATGTATATGTGGTGAGTACACACTGAGGGGTGTACTCCCTTCATTTCCATGTAACTCCAAGCGAAGGCTCCTAGATTTTCCTTTAACATGTTGCATAGCGTCTCTTCTTAAAGAGCAGAAAGAGATGGATTGATTTTCAAGGTTCTCTCTAGACCGAATTCTATGGTTTTGACATGGAGTGGGTTGGATTCAGCCAAGCATAAGTCAATTAGATTATTGTTCTGGATTTCCTTTATCACTTCTTCTAAGGCTAATGAACCGGGAGTTTGACTTTGGAGTAGGTGTTCAATCAAGTCATCCTCATCCTGCTGTCCTCCTCCCATGGTTGCTTCTAAAGCATAAAGTTGGGTGAAATAAACTTCATCTTCTTCCTCCTCCTCCAACCATAAAGGTAAGTCATGCTCTAAAGAAGGTTGAGGAGGAGGGTATATGACTAACTGCTTGGACATATGCCTATTCTTAATGGTCATATTCCTAGCTCTGCAACTAATGTAAGCATCGGCAATGGCCAACCATGGCCTCCGAAGGATGAGAGGGTAACCAGTAAGCTTAGCCTTAGGCTGGAGAACTAGGAAATCTATAGGTTACTCCCAAGAGTCAATGGAGACCATCACATCCTCCACGATTTACTCAAGGATTACCATGGAATGGTCTGCAAGTTGCAGAACTATTGTGGTCTTCCTCAACGAACCTTGGAGGTTGAGCTTGAGCATGGTGTCCTTGGTCATCACATTAATGGCAGCCCCAAGATTGATCAGAGTGTGTGGGACAATGGTGCCATTGATGTGCACATCTACTACAGGGCTTCTAGGGTCAAAATATTTTGGAGAGATTACCTGACCCAACATTAAGTCAGATAGTTGTTTAATGACATTAATGGTAGGGGCATCCCTTTTTCACCTCCCTAGATGCTTGAAGCACTTCTCTTTAATCAGCTTATTGTAAATAGGAACATCTTTTATTGCCTAGAGAAGTGGGAACTTTACACATAGATTTTTCAATTCTCCCAGAAGTTCAGTCTTTTCTGGGGTACGCTGGATTGGTTGGGCTAATCTCTTAGGAAAGGGTGGATTTACTTTAAGATTTCTTTCCTCTCTTTCTTCCTCAACCTCCCTAAGTGGAGGTGGAGGTTGGTTATCCAGGATAACTCTCCCAGATCTGAGGTTAATCTCCAGGATTTCCACAGCATAAGTTGGATATGATGTCTCTCCATTGTATACTTGCTGAGCCTACCTATTGTTCAGATTCAGATTTGGCTAGGCAGGCATGTGGGGTTGCTTGGGTGGATCAGAGTGTAGGAGCTATGGTTGGGCAAGTGGTGGAGGCAATAGAGCTGGAGCATTGCTGTATTGGGGCCTCCACCCCTGGAGTGGTGTATTCCACAGAGGTTGTGGTGGACATAAGATTGAAATGACTAGTTGGCTGGCTAGGAGTGATACTGAGATGCATAGGACCAAGGAGGGGGTGTAGACCAGGAAGGATGAGTAGGGGGTCCCCAAGAAGGTATGGTTGTGGTTTGGTTAGGGTTGTAATATGCATGGGATGACCCTTGCATGCCCTGCTGGTATGCTCTAGGCCCATGAGGTCTTCTTTAGTTAATATAGCAAAGTTGCTCAGTGATCCCTTCAGCTCCTTGATATACAACTTTGATTCTGAGTAAAGAAAGGCACTTGTCTGTGGAGTGGTTTTCTTCATAGGCTGAGCAAATTTCAACAGATTTCACAGGACATTCATTCCTAGGATGCCTCCTGGTGCATCTAGGACAAAAAATGGCCAAGGATCTCTCTACTTCCTCCTACTTCCTCTTAATGTTCATGGTGTCCATTTGCAAAGCAAGGGTCTGCAACATCTCGCTTTTGAAATCTTCCTGCATGTTTCCAATTTCACCCTTGATGGATGAGTTGGAAGATGATGAACTGGCCATAGGTTGACTACCCCTACGCTTTTTCTTGGCTGCCCTAGAATGGTTTATAAAGACAATCTTGATATCCTCATAGGGTAATTGGTAGATATCTCCTCCTACTAACAAATGTAAGGTATCTAGAAGATCTTCTCTTACTCCCTTAAGACTCAGGGTCAAGTGTGCACCTAGCCCTTTTGTAACTAAGTTGGAATCTTTCTTCGTAATCCTCTAAGGATTCATCATTGCCTATGGTCATCCTGAAAATTTCTTCTTTAGTATCCTTTGACCGATAGTAGTCCCGATATTTGTTGTTAAAGGCCTGTTGCATCTAAGCCCAAGTTGTGATGCTATCTCCAGGTAAACCCATGAACCAGCGCAATGTTGCATCCTTGAGGGTAGATGGAAATAGTTTTAACTTTTGCTCATCATCTGTATAGTCATAGGTTCGGCATATAATAGCAAACTCAAACAGGAAAGTGTCGAGGTCCTCTGTGGTCAATACATGGAAATGAGGTAGGGTAGAGGGGCTTATATTTTTCATCTTAGTGTCCCCATTGGTTTCCCTAGTGGGGAAGGCAGCCTAAACTCTCTCTCTATTCCTTCTGTCATTTCGATTTTCAGCCATTGGTTCAGTAGGAATGGGTTCCTCTTCTTCTTCTTCCCCTGTAAGTTCTTCAAATATGTCAAGTTGCTCACCTAAGGGTTCCTCCAGTTCACATCCACCAAAGAAGAGAGAAGGTTGGATGTTGGATGCAGTGGGGGTATTTGGCACAAAATTCCCTAAGTTGTCCCTATTCCTACGAGGCATGAAAGGAAATATTTTTGGTTTGGTTTTGTATTTTTTCAAACTTGGAAAGTACTTGCAGAATTGAAATTGTTGATTGAATGAATACTATTGACAGAATGAAAAAGCTACTTGCTAAGTTGAAATCTTACTTGCAAAAATGGAAAGGAAAGCAGGCAATGCAAAATGAAATAAAGGAAACAACTAGATTACTTTTGCAGAAATAAACTAATGGCAGAATATTGAAAACAAGAAATAGAACAAAAGAAAGCAGTAATCACATTCTACACAGACACCTCCCCGGAAACGGTGCCAAAAAGTGATGAGCGTCAGTATTGCAGCAAGGATGCTGCAACTCCTGGGCTACCAGCTTTACTTATCAAGCCAGTGTTCATACAAACTTGGAGGTGACAGTGTTGCATGCACAAGTAAAAGTGATGGTTCTTCCTGTTGTCATTCTTCAGCTGGTGAGAGACCACTGGGGTTCCAAGCTAGACTTCTATGGAGTCAAAAGAAGCTTGATTCTTTGATGGAAGAAAGGTAAATCTACTCTAAGAGAGTTACTCTACTGTAGTAATGGAGAAGGCCAACATGTAATGCTAAACCACACCATACCCTAATTAACCATTTAAGAAGCTATGCTAAGCAGAAATGCTAAATCAACACACAAAAAAAATGGTACTATCTAAGTTGCAGAAGTAAGAAGCATCAAACAATACTAATGTGCAAGTAAAGAAACTAAACTAAATCTATTTTCACGTTTTTTGGTCTTTTTATGCAAAATGAAGTATGCAAACTAATTGTTCTTGTGGATGTGACAAGTGGATTAAGGGTGTTTGAGGATGGCTAGAAGGTTTATGAAGTTGTTGGATGGTTTGGAGAGTCCCTAGGAGGATTTTTGTGACTTCCTAGAGGTTTTCCATCAATTCAGCCTCAAAACAGGTCGTTTCAGGAAAACCTATAGGATGTATTAGAAACCTACAGGATGATCCTGTAGGAATTACAAGAAACCTCCAGGATATAGCCGAGAGCTAAATGTGAGGTGTTGGAGGTGATGGGAGGCTTAGGAAAGGTGTGTGATGGGTGGAATGGAGTGTTAGAAGGTCTAGGATCATTCAGGAGTCAATATCCAAGATAACAGATGGCTAGATTAGCTCAATGTGTTTGGGAGAATTTCAATGAAAAATGATGAAAAACTAGTGAGGGTGATGGTGAAAACAAGGGATGGCTAAGGTGGAGGAAGTGGAAGGTGGTTGTTGGCAATGAAGTCTTTGTCTCCTCCTGAAGCACCTACTCTGCATAAAACATGTGTGTCTCCCAAAAGCTATGCAACAAGATACATTTTCATAAACTAGAAAAATAGAATTAATGAGTCAACTACCTATACTATGCATGAAGAAAGTTGTTGAAAGGAATGAAAGCACGAGTGGGATCTACTGCAGAAATGTAGATGAAAAATATGACAATGAAATCTACCTTGCAACATTAACCAAATACTAAATTAAAGACAACAATCTCCAAATATCATAAAAGAACTAGAAATTTGTGTTTTTGGGGCTACATAAGGGTCCCTTCCTCAAGTCATGGTCCTAGAGGGAGGAAGTGAGGCTGAGACACCTGCTAACAACCTTTTGGTGATACTTTTTCTCCTTGCTAACATGGTACTTGGAATATGGCACAAATGGAAGCAAACTATCACACAACCAATCTATTCTACACTACTTGTAATGGAAATGCATCTAATAAGCAAATTAACAATTAAGCTATGAATCTACACTAAACATACATGTACAATCAAGAGGAGCCTTGGATGCTAGGGTTGGGCCCTAACCCAAGAGCTTCAGCCCTCTGAGTTAACTTAGTGTTGGCTCAAAACAAAACTCATTCTTATTACAAGAACAACAAACTACATCAAAAGAATTGTCACAATTTTTGCAGCTCGAAAATAGAGTAGAGTTTCACAATCAAAAATCTGAATCCTACTGAGGTCTAAGGCCTCTCTACTTATACATCTGAAGTCCCCAACGACTTCCTTAAAATTAGGGAGGTTCAACTCCCAAACTCGAGATAAATTGGTGCTTTGTCTCTCACTTGCTCGGTTGCCTTCTAGTCCTCATGATTTGGTTGTTTGCACTTCGAGCGGATGTGATGAATGGAAGAATATTCGAATGGAGGAGCATTAAATAAGGAGTTTCCTCCTATAATCCCTCTCCCTTGTCCCATTCAAGTTTTGACCTTGGTCTTTGCCAAAATTCCTTGATTTTCTCCTTTAATCATGCATTCAATGCATATTAGACCACAAAGCATAATATCCAACTCTAACTCACCTCATAAATAAAATATAATAAAAAACATGTAATAAGTTATGAGAAAAGTTGGTTTGACTAAGCTAGGAGGTGAATTAATGCCTATATAATTACCCAATGATGAGGCTCATCAATAAGGATGTTACGATTACACAAAAAAGGCATCCTAATTTCACAAAATTTCCAAATTAAGAACTACTCAGATCCATGTTCTAGTATTGTAATATGAGAACCTAGGTTAGAGATGCTAAATATTGCAAAAAACTTGCTTATAGTGGTTGAAGTCTAATGAGACAAAAAGTAAGAGTTCCTATCAATATTGAACTCATTGAATTTTTGATCATCTTGGTCAATTCAAAATTGGAAAAAGCCCCTAAGGATAGTGTTCCACTATGCATGGACCTTGGATCATGGTAGAACTCTACTCATGCTTGAAATTTTCACTAGATTTTTATTACACTTGTGACTAGAAAGAGGGCCTATTTGCTACAAGATTAGCCTAGTCAATCTTGGTCATCCAAGGTGTACTCACATCTTTCCATTATCCATCTTCTCACAAGAACTCATCCGTATCCTTATAATCTACGAAGGGTCGAGATTAATAAATATCCAATGTGAGGGATCATGTATAAAACATTACCTTTTCTAAAGAGCACTTCATTGCCATGGATTATAGGTGGAGTGTAATTGATAAGTATGCACACTTAGAAAATCTAGAGGCCAAGATGATAAGATTATAGCCACAATTCATTGGCACAGTTTCATGTGTATCAACAAGTGTCCATCCTTTGCACCAACGTCCTCCATCCAAACCACTATAGCATTGTGTAGAATTGTCCACCAACCCAAGGATTGGTTACATGGAACCCCACATGGAATATAAGTGGTACTACTCTTATTATGAGTAAACTAATATTGTAGCAAAAGGATCCTCTTTATAACTGCAAATTTCATAAGAATATTTAAAAAATGTCAAGCATGATCAAAATTTCACCATAATCCAAGTTCCTTGCATAGTGGAAAATTCCCTTGGAAGTTTTGGTCAATTCTAATTGAACCATATCTGATCTAGGTGGATATTAGTGGCCACCCGCCTATTCCACTTGGACCCCCACCATTGTTTCTTTCAGTTTTTCAATTTCCTTATTTGTAGCACAATTTACTATTTTTGGCAATTTTTTGGGTCCTGAACTTCTAGAGCCGTTTTGAGGCCCTAAACGACATTTTTTGGGAAACTAGGAACAACTTGGGCCATAGGTTGATGTTGGTCATTCAGAATTTGTAGTCCTCAGATAGATTTTTCTAACGAGGTATTTTGCGCGTCAAACGGAGACCGCATGCCAAAGTTACGACCCCGAGAAGTTGGTGTACCAATTTACCCAAACGGGGCCCATAGTTTGACACTTCATCTCCTAGGGTTAGTTTTTTGGATTTTGAGGGTTTTCCATTGTTTATCAATAATAAATAGGCCTTTGAGACTCATTGTAACATAGTTTAGAGGCATGTAGCCGCCACATCTCTTCTCAGAGATAAGATACCATTGCCCGAGCTAGTCTTATTTCCATTATGTTTGTAAGCATATTTCAGTATTTGAGATTAATGAAATGAAGTGTTATTTATACTGAATCTTTGTATTTATGGTTATATCTGTAATTTGTTGTGTTCCTGTTTAAATCCAGATCAATATCATCAGAAATTTGATCATAGTTCAATTTTGATGGGATTATTGATTTTTTGTATCAACATATTTTAATGATTAGAGGTATGTCTCTACAAATTTAGATGGCTCTTCGTAGTGGCCTCTTGTCACTACTAGAAGAACAGGTAATTAAGGTTGAGAGGTCAATGCCCATGTGCTAGTAAGACTTCTACAACATTTTTTGCATGGAATTTGTGTTGCATCTATGAAGTACTATCTTTCACACTTCCATAATGTATGTGTAACATTTTGTACACACATACTTCAACATGTTGTGCATGTGTACTCACAACCTAGGATGCGAGTTGTTGCTAAGATTATTATGGAAGCTCAACAAATGCACCTAAAACACATACAAATTGTGGAAACACACTTGTGCTAATAATAGCATGGGGCATGTAAGGAAGATGAACATTCACTCCACCTTCATAGCCTAACTAAAGAACCTTCAACAATTAAACATAGACTTTTGAAACTAAATGCAATTTTATATATACATTATATTATATGAAGGATAAGATAGTAGTAGGGGAATCCTTTTCTTCACATTTACACTCAAACTCACACTCACACTGACATCATAAATCAATTTACAAACCATTTCATAATAATACAAACAATGTTTTAGTGTAATTTTCTTTAGCTACATTTCATTTGATATTTCGCTTAATTTTTGTTCATTCCTCCACACCTACAACTTATCTAGTGCCATTTGTTTAATTTACCCTTTTATTTTCATCTTGGAATTAATTCATAAAAGGGTTGGTAGAAGAACTTGATGCAATTGTACATATTTCACACGTGCTTCATTCAATGCCATTAAAAATAAAGTACAAAAGAACAAAACAACGAGAAGAATATGCTAAAGCGGAAAGAAATACATGTAGAGTCATATATCTCATGTGTAAAGTCAAGAGATCAATATTGTTTGAAGCTAAAATCTAGAATAAAAATTTCAATGGCAAGTTGTTTCTCCTTGAGGAAAATTTTCCCCATTTCTATTGTTCTAAGGGCACACACCCTTTACAATGAAGTACAAAATAGTTTGCTTTTGGTGCACATCCTTTCCATTACAATCTTTTATAATCTATAACCTTTTTTGTAAGTTGAAATTGTATATTACCTTGTGATCAACCTATTACATCAAAAATTTATAAACTTGGAGGAACTGATCCAATATCTAAAGCCAAGATAAAATTAACTAAAACAATACAATTACTATTGACCTGGTCTTGAAACCTAGAATTAATCATGGGTTTTTTTGGAGCTCCTTTTTTCCTTTCAAACATCTATCCATTTTGAGGAGTTGTCTAGTATGAATTTAGAGGGGACAATAGTTGCATTTCCTTGAGACATTTCTATTTCTAGAGGTCCTTTAGTGGTGGCTACTTCCTTATCATTATATGAGTAATATTATTCATGGAATAATCTATGCCCACTCATTGACAAAGTCAATATTTTTGTTTTTTTTTGTTCATGTCCATTTATGCGGTAAACCCCAACAATATAGGGATGATATGGATCCTCTTGTGGTTGTGTTGATGTTGAAGGGATTTATTTTTTTGTGGATGTCTTTTGTTGCTACTAGATGTTTTGCTTGGGAAAAAAAAGTTGATTATATCATTTTGTAGCTTTTGGATCTTACCACCCTTGGGTCTTTTTAGCCCTTGAGAAGAAGGGATTTTGGAGAGGACCGGGATGTTTCCATATCCTACAATAGAAACCTATGTTTTCATACTCCATTGACTGCAAATAAACAACTCCCCTCCAATTCAAGAGGATTTTATCAAGTAGTCCTTTTCTAAGATATATTTCAACACATATACGCACAAATATTACAATACCCTTCGCAACCCTGTCCGTGTCAATATTGATGAATTGACCCAAAGAATTTCTTGCATTGGATAGGATATCTAGATGTAGTAAGTGAAGATGAAAATTAAGGAGGCATACCCAAATAGGAGTGGCTAGAGCTTACATATAGAGGAGGTTAAAATCTAGAAACCATGGTTGAATGAAAAGCCCATATCAGCCCCAAAACCATGGTCCAAGATCAAAGACCATTTTTTGATCCTCCATATTTTTAAAATATACCATAAAGAAACCTTTTGAGCCAAAAAATGAATTTTATTCGACGACTAGGTCTAGTGCACCCATTCTCGAAGCACAGATGTTGAAGGCCAAAACCCATTGGAATCAGAAATAATGGCATGTTGCATTTCATAAACATTGATAAAGTCTGGTTGATCATTAAGAACTTTAATAGATTGAATATTTTATGTATAATCCACAATGAAGGCCATCCCTAAGAATTCTGTAGGAGGCTAATGTAAGAGCTCAAGCTTTAGGGCATCTTTAAAATATCTAGGTGGAGAAGAGCAAGGCGCACCCCATCCTTTAGCTCCACCTCTTAATCTTGAAACTAGAAATATAGATGCATCCTTGGCTATGCCATAAACACTGAGTGGATTCCTTTCTTGAAGTTGTGAGCCCTCATAAAGGAGGTGCATAAATATAGAGGGGATTCCTATCTGTTCTTAAATTTAAGTTGTACAAGATCAATGGCTTGCACCTATAAACAAAACATTCACCCAAAAAGGGGCTTCATAAAGACTGATAATGTTAGTAGATTTGAATCACTGGCCTCAACTTTGCAGAAGGAGGATTCCATCTACAAAATATTAACCAAATCATTCTTCCACTTGCGAGAGGAGGAAGAAGCAGAGGCCTAAAAAAACCATTGGACATAGAGCCTTCAATGGTTGCAACAATGGAAACACTAGTGACAGAGGCCAACGTGAAGGTACTAGCAGGTGATCTAGTGCTGGATACGACAACAACAACAACAATAGCAATAAATTCTAACTCAAAGGTATCTATGAGAAAGCTAGGGATAGTTGTGACTACGATGCCAACATCAGTGAGAAATGTTGGCTCAAAAGTATTAGTGGGATATCTAATATGGTTCAGCTTTGTGACCATTGCTTGTAGTATACCTAGTGGGGATAGTATGGGGTACAAAGGGAGGTACCCAAGGGAATAATGTAATAATGGGATGGGCCATATTTAATAAATAAAATGGTTAACCCACATCATGTAAGGGACCACAAGTAGTTAGCAATAATGTGATAAGCCCATTGTATTAGATATATGGTATTGAGAGAACCATGGTAATGACCCATGATATTGTATGTATGAGGCCTATATAGAGGCTAGAGACTCCCCCATGTAGAGATGTCAATAATTATTGTATGGAAAAGCATATGGCTTGTGGAGCATTCTCCTTCCTTAAGGAGTGATTGTATGGTGTTGCCCTACCTCAAGCGTTTTGATATCAATAAAGAAGCATTTTCTATATTATATCTTGTTATTCTGGGTATATTTTTATTTTTATATATTTTCAAGTCAGATCTATTACAAGTCGTATTGAAGCACTTTCTTGGGAAAGCGAAGATATTTTTTTTTTCTTTTGCAAGAATTTTTTGGGGTGGCAAGTTTGTAGATTAGATATGAAACTTCTAGTGAGAAATTAGTAGAAAAAAATTACAGAACTGGATTCTTTGCAAAAATATACTCAAATTCAAAAAACAAATCGACCAAATCGGAGTCCAGATGAGGGAGATATCGTTGATTTAAAAATCAGTTGTGTTACATAATTTTTTTGATGAAAATTCGTGGATGACGGATCTATAGTTAATTTTTGTCATTTTTGTGGGGAATTTTGAGAAACTAATTGCATATATGAGATCCTCTTGAAAAATTACCCAATTTCAAGAAAACATTCAGTCGAATCGGAGTCCAGATGAGGGAGATATCGCTGATTTAAAATCAGCTCTCTTTTTTTTCAGAAATTTTTGTGATGGCGGGAAAGTTGCAGCATAAATATGAAATTCCAGAGCGCATAGATTGAGATTTCTAGCACATGGGAAGATGCAAAATGGTCGTTCCATTTCCGAAAATAAGTCATAATAGGGATTCTGAGCAATATTGACTGAATTGTGGCCATTTTATATTTTCACCAAGTAAGTGATTGTTTTTCAAAACCCTCTTCATGGCTTCTAGCAAGATTTGTTTTACAAGGAACGATAATGTCTTACTATTGAAGAATTCATAAAAAGACAAAATTCATTATGGCCAAAACATTGGAAAGGTTGCATATGGATGGGTTGGATAGATGAGGCTGCCATATGGTGGAGCTCACTTGATAGCAAGAAGTACAAACTTGCTCTGATAACACTTGTAATGGATCTAACCTAAAAATGTATAAGAATAGAAATATGCCCAGAAATAACAATAGAGAAATAGATGAACTTCAGATCTTTATTAATATCAAAACCCTTAAGGTAGGGTAACACCATACAATCACTCCTTAAGGAAGGAGAACACTCCACAAGCCTTATGCTTGTCCATACAATAATCCTCGACATCTCTCCATGGGGAGCCTCTAGCCTTTATATAGGCCTCATACATACAATACCATGGGTCATTACCATGGTTCTCTCAATACCATATATCTAATACAATGGGCTTATTACATTATTGCTAACTGCTTGTGGTCCCTTACATGATACAGGTTAACCACTTTATTTAGTAACTATGACCCATCCCATTAGTACATTATTCCCTTGGGTACCTCCCTTTGTACCCCATACTATCCCCCCTAGGTATACTACATTCCTCAAAGCTTAGAGCTCAATTCTGTTTTGACTACAAGTGATGAAACCACTGGTGTGACCACCATTTTCATCAAATCACAGATAATCTATAACTTAATCTTAATATGCCAATAATAGTTTTGAAATTGATATTTCATAGTTAAATTTCAACTTCAATTTAAAATAACAACAACAACAAAAAAAGTTCCTGAAGAAAAAAATCTTTATATTTCCAAAAATACGAACATATACAATGTGAAGATACATTTATTTTTTCGATTTCCACATCCAAAAAACAAGAACAAAAAAGGATCCAAAAGGTAAGTCCTCTATGAAGACAATACCAGTTCTATTTTCAAAACATCAACAAAGAAACAAGTTTTTCTTGAATGCATCGAGTTTAGAGGTGGAGGCCATCTACCCCCACAAGTTGATCATTAACAAATTATTGATATTCCAAAACCCTCAGAATAAATTGGATTTCCTCCTTTGAAAGTCTATCTAAAAATGAATTTAAGCTCTATATATATGTTCTTGCATAAGGACCAATCCAATTTGCTCATGGAATATTTGATGCCTTGCACGAAGTGTGAAATATATCGAGCCATAATGCCCACACTTCCATTTATCAAATCAACAACTAGCTTCAAATCCCCAAAAATCTGTAACTTTTTAAGTTCTTTTTGTGTGGCTACATGTAATAGCCCCGGGTCAAAGTTCATGTAATAAAAGTTAATAAAGGAAAAATAAGACCATAGTCAAGGGACACTTATTCCAAGTTGAATATTGGGAAAAATATCCTAGTAGGCATCATTTTTTGTGTTTATGGATAAAGGGAAATTGGAAAAGGAAATGGAAAAGGCTTTGAAAGGGAAGAAAGGCATTATTGGTATTTTATTTATGAAAAGAAAGGAAATTAGGAGAAAAGGGAGGTGAAAGGTCACAGGTTACATGTTATGAGGAAATTGAAAGAAAATACAGGGAAAATGAAGAAGTTAGAGGCATCCATAATAAAAATACAACAGAGCATCAATTGGTATCCTTTTGTTAGTTCGGTTATTGGAAAAAGTCTTAGAGAAAGCAATCAAAGGAAGGACAAGGAAATCATAGGAAGGAAAAGGAAAGAAAAGGAAGAAAAATGAAATAAAAGGAAATAAAATGAAAGAAAGGATCAAGAAATGAAGGGTTGGATCAAGCCGCTTCAACATGAATACTTGTAGGTAAAAAGTTTCATGTATGATTTCCTAGTTGGTTTTGACATGCATTGTATGTGCATGTTGGTATTTGGTTCTTTTGTTTTCATTGGCATGGATGTTCTTGGGTTTCAATAGTGGATTTTAGCCTTGCCTTTCCATTTCCAGATAGCCAAGGTGTGATGGGACTTTTCTTGGTTTGAGCTTTGGATTGGAAGATGTTGGATTTGGGTGAGGTGGTCTCAGGAAAATTTCCAAAGGCCTAGGAATCCCTTGACCGATAATGGTGGGATACACAGTAAAGCTTGATGGTGGAGACAGGAAAATTCCTCAAGGTGTTGGAGAAAAAATTCTGAGGCATCTAAGCTCGGTTTGGTTTTGTGATCTTGGCACCGGTTTAGGTGAGATCATGGTATGGTGAGGTTGGAGGTGGTTTAACATCTAGATTACCTTGGTTTTATATATATTGGTTTATCCCATGCGATCCCACATTCGTTCTTGGAATATGGAACAGGGGTGATTGGCTGAAAGAAAGATTTGGTTCAGACAATCTATGTTCAAGTGGTACGTGGAAGTCCCAAACTTGCTTGGATTTTTCCTATATTTAATAAGAGATAAGTTTTTCTTGCTTTTGATGAGTAAATGTACTTGTTATTATGTGGCCTTAATGATTGTTCTTTATCTGGTTATATCTTGGTTATAAGAAAGGGTATTTGATAGTTCTTAGCGATGGCTCTTTCCATGTTTTTACTTGTAACTGAATGGATCATGAATGCTAGACCTAATTAATGTTGTGACAACTAATGTGGGAAGGAAGTGATCCTTCTTGTTAAACCTCAGACAAGTTTTCATCTCCTTATGTTTAGAATTGCATTGACGACCTGTAGGTTGCATGTTTACCATGTGTTTGACAGAATGTCAGTCCCATTTAGGGAAGGTTAGGTCAATTCCTTGATCAATTTTATTATCAAAAGCATTTTCTTCATGTCTTTTATGAATGCTAGAAGTTTCATGGAGTTCTGGGCAGTGATTGGGTCCTAGCCCTGGAAAATAGCCTTAAATATCGCAGTCACTATTATAGCACTGTTAGAAGAAGGCTACAGTCACACTTAGGCATGCCCATGGGAGTGACTGGAAGCTCCAAGTCACTTGGAGGGCTTGGCAAGGGAGCGACTAGGGCTCTAGTTGAGAAAAATGTAAGTTGTTTTAGGGACAGAGGTCCATGAAGGATGGGTCAACACTTGGGGGTCCTGTAGCACCTGGGGAAGGTTAGTAAGGTCTTGTTGTTTCGACTCCATTTCCTTAAGGTCATCTAGGAGGTTGAGTCATATTATAATAGAAATTTGTTTCACATTTACCAGGAGGGCTTGTAAAAGTGGGTAAATGAGGGACAGGGGAGTTACAGGGTGGTATCAGAGTGGGTTGTGCTCTCATTAGGGATCATGGATTTTTCTTCATTTTGTTCGGTACAAAGAAGTATGTGATAGTGATTAGAGTTACCACCTAGATCTACCAAGGATTTTGAGATCATATCATCAATAAGATTATTATCAAATATGTAAAAGCGGTCAAGCCATTTCAAGACCGCATCAGTTCTTTCTCTAGGTTGGGGAAATTTTGATTGGACACATATCAACAAGATGAGTTGATTCAAAAAGGTCACATAAGTATTCCTCTAATGGGATGGCTCTGGGATTTAAACCCCACAGTACTCTAGTGGACATGGTAAAATTGAGGTCACTGCCCAAGATCCTGGGAAAACTTGACAAGAGAGTAGAAGAGATCATGTTGTCCCAAAACGGTTTTTAGCCTAAATATTAGGCATATACATTGATGATTTTCCAAATGGAATTGAAACCTTTTAAATCTAGGTCAATTGATGTTACATTTTTTCAGGTAGAAGAATTTATGGCTTTAAAAGGGGGGTGCCATGCAATTAGCAAGCCACCAGATAACCCAACAACATCCAAAGTGCAAAATGACCAGCCCTTAAGTTAGGGTTCTATAGCTTCATGGGACTTAACAACATATGTCATTGTCTCCTTTAAAAGAATTATATCGGAATTTGTAGTTCTTAGGAAACATTTGAGGGTGATATTTTTAGGGAAGCCTCTAAAATCCCTAACATTCAACAAGAGCATGATCATATGGAAGTCCCCGTAGGGATTTTCTTTTCTCCAAGGGTCCCTAGAATGGTGTTTTGATGTCCAGTTTAATGTCCTCCCTGGCCTTGGTATGGGATTTTGAAAACAAAGACTTCCTTCGAATATGAAAAGTGATGGGTGGATCTTCACCTAAACTCCCATGAGTGCAGGCTTCTAAAGAATATATGATCTAGGAAAGAAGGTTATAACTCCTTTTGATAGTCATCTTTAATGTGAGACACAACCTCATCTAATGAGGATGATGAAGGATGGGGGTCCAAAGAATCAAAGGCAATATCAAAATAAAAAACTAGAGAGGACATAGGGTTTGAAACAACAATGGGAGAGCAAGAGGAAAAATAATATTTTCCACTGGAATCACATAAGGGGCTAGATACAAAGGAGAAGAGGAACCCATAAGAATTGTCACATGTACTGAAAGAAATGAAAAAAATTATGTTCGACAAGAAGATCCAAAACCATTCCTGAAAAAATCTTAGACATAGAGGGGGCACCTTAATATTGGAATAGAACAAAATATGTGGAGTCAACACCCAGAGGAATCAAAGCATCATTAATTGGTGTCTTTTTCACTGATGTATTTTTTATCGATCTAATCCTATAGGGATTCTTCACACACTAGTCCACTAGATTCCCCACCTCCCAACCAACATAACACCTAAAAGGCACCCTCCAATAGTCAAACTTATGCATCCATTTATCCCCGTTGAGGATGAGTTCAAATTCCTCAACCAAACCTTCACGTACATCGACCTCAACTTGTAGCTATGTGCATAATTGGTCGAGCTTCGAGAGACAACCATCCTCTAAACAAATGAAACAACCAAGACAATTCTCGATGTCCCTCAGTACAACTTGTGACCAAAACATGGGTGGACGTCTAGGAAAGGTGGCCCATAATTTATGGTAAGCCATTGACTCTCTGGTAGGGTGAAAATAAATCATTAGAGAATTTTGAGGTCTAAAATGGGCCTCCTAAAGAAAATAATAAAATAATAAAATAAAAGTTATAATTTTTTAAAGAAAAAGAAAGAAACCCATTTTTTTATTGTATTTTTGGCTTATCTTCTTATAGGATTACTCAAGTTTCAAGTGTAGACACATGTTGGATGAGAATTAAACTCCACATCAAACAAGTACTTACTATGCATACTTTTGAGTAGACCCACATTGAAAAAAATTGAAAATATGTGAAAAAATTATGTTTGAGACAAGTCAAAAATACAATTAAAAATATCAATTTTCTTATTTTCCCTCCAAAATATTTATCCCTAAGGATAACATCATGATATTTAATCTCATTGGTTCTTTTAAAGTTAATTTTGTTAGTACTTTTCTGTTTTCAAACCTATTTTTTACCTTAAAATTCCCCTAAAGATTCCATTATTGCACAATTAAACTAGGTTTTCCCTAATGCCATTCACTCTTCATAATCTCCAATATGTCAACTTCGTCGCACATAATGGCACAAAAACAACCACTGGTTAAACTATGAATAACTCACGAATAAACAATTTTGGCTCCCAATTGATATCCACCGAGAATGAAATGGATTCTAGATTGATCCTCTTGCCTGTAAAACGCCCAACAATGGCCCTTTCCATCAACACACGATTTTTTTTAAGAGTGGCATCATTCACTTTTCTAATGGTCACGACATTTCTATAGCGTAACTATTTTTGATGTGAAGGTCTCCTCCGTTGCGATTGAGACAACGCCTCACCACCTTTCTTTCCAGTTATACATGACTTAAACGCAGATGTATCTAGAATTTGTTTGCTTAGTTCACGAGGAGAGTCATTTAATGGAGGAACACTAGGAGAAGGGATCACATAATTGATCGGCACATCCAACACTTAGAGATAACATGTCTGATCACTTCTTCCATAGGGAAAATGTCAAAGAATCCAACATTGTTTGACTCATAATCCACCATATCTAACTTTGTATCCATCAATTAAACATGTATAAGGACCAAAGGTCGATCGTCAGTGGGAAGGACACCTATCAACAACCCAAACCTCTCAAAAAAGTCAAGTTGGATAGTCAGAAAAAGGATGAGCAGCCACGTTGCTTCCATTAAAACAAAACTCCAGTTTGGATTGAGGAGCATTAATAGTTGTAAAGGACGGGGAATAAAAACATTATATAAAAATAGAAATGTGACATGTCACAAGAGAGGATATGAAAAGAAAAAAGGAAACGAAAAAAACCATGAGAAAGAAGATATTCTAGTGAGATTGAGAAATAGGTTTGAAAAAAAAAAAGGAAATGAAAAAAACCACCACAAAGAAGATATTCTAGTGAGATTGAGAAATAGGTTTGAAACTCTAAAGATCAGTGAAAACACAAAAACATAAAATTCTTACCATATGCAAAATACCCAAATAAACACTAACCTAAATGCACACTACCCACCTTTTATTTTTTTCAAAAACTCAAGTAACTTCAAAATCCTTATTTCCATTTTCAAATATTTAAATTATAAAAATCTTAAAATATTTAAATATAAATTTTAAAGATATTTATAAACAATTTCTAATTAAAATAAAATTTAAAATTCGTAAAATGTTTAAGCATAATTTTTTATTACACTTATAAATCGTGGTTCATAGCTGTGAAATTAATTAAAATAAAATGCTATAAAAGAATATAAAATTGTAATATAAACAAGACAGGCTACGTAGCAGCTAGTCCCTGCTTTGAGTGCTTTAGAAATGCGTCCTAGCCAGCAAGCGGCGAGAGCAAATGAAGCCATCCCGCCAAACATGGATAAAAATGCTAAAAAGGCATACCTGCCATTTGTTCTTCCCATAAAAATTGGTGCAAACAAGAAATAACAAACAATAGGCCTCGAAGGTAGGCCTGGCTTCAATGCCTAACTTTCTTTAACTGCTAGTATAAATGTGCCCTTAACTCTCCTGCCTGAATTCTGCCAAGTCTATCTACCTATAAGAAAAAAAAATTAACTATAAACATCCATGAAGGATCATGGGTTGCTTTAAACTTTTTAACAGCTACGCGGTGTTGAACGATGACTTCACGTACAATTCATATAAGAGCTTGTAATAGTGCTTATGAACAAAGGCTACAATATACTTAGACCATACAAGACCCAGAGCTGGTACGGACCAAAGAGAGGCTACATTTTGGGGCAAAAAATGTTATCTGATAGATGGATCTGCAAGCATAGAACCTACCTGTGAATAAGTTGACTGTGATCACAAATCTCGGCTATGGAATGCTCAAGTGGCCTTTTTCCAAAATATATCCTAGCACTGCATGACAATGATGTCTACGCCCTTATACACTAGAATTCTTTAGAATCAGTGTGTATGAAATGATTAAAATCAGTCCTTGAAGTGGTAGATGTGAATTAATTCAATACCCTCTCTAGAATTTGCACTTCTTCCTTTCCTCTCTATAACATGTAGGACCAAAACTTTCCCTGGTTTGTGATGGTATCACCTGTCCAATACAATGTTTTGGAGGAAACAGTCTTTATTACGAGTTGTAAAATTATACATATTATAATTCATTCCTATGTTTGGTCTTTCTTTTTTGCTTCCTGCAGTGAAGTTTTTATATTGCATAGGGGTAGATTCCTACATAGTGGAAATGGTGATATCAGGTAGAGTGGAAGTCATATTTGGCCAAAATTTAGTCTTCATGATTGTACACAATTGGAGGGAATGGCAATGCACAATGTAAGATATTATTTTCATAATTTAAGAAGGATTTTCATTACTGTAGATATCAGTGTCTAGTTTTGGGAGAACTCTAGCCTTTGAAAGGTGCTAGGAAGATTAATGTGATGGAACCAGCTTAGAAATATTCTGATTCATTGAAAACCACATGTGAATAAAGGCAATCGGACTATGGACAAGAAACAAACTCTTTCTCCCTTGAAGGAGACCCAATTCCTCCCTGGTGGGTTGTCATGGTCATTGAAGATGGATCAGTCTTCTAGTAGATATGGACTTGGCATGATGATCATAGCACCTTGTCTGAAACATATTAACAGGGCGCATAGTAGCAGCAAAGGCCCAAGGTTATATTTCCAATTTGATTGAATCTTAACTTTCAGTGTAATCCAGTCCTGTAGCAATTGACTATAATCAGATTGATTTCTCCAGCAGCTAGGGTGCCTCTGTGCAGTCCTAGAAGGCATTCATACCAGCAGTAGAACAACGTTTCCAAGCAGATTTTACAGGTGAACGAGGATGCATCAGTTTTGATATGTCATTAGGCTTCTCAGCATTTGACTAGCCCTGTATGTTCACCATCTTTGCACCATCATTTGGCTTAAATGGGCAGTATCAATGTTTCTGTTAATCTTTTGTTACAAGTTGAATTTAATCCATCCATGTTTGGTTGTTGGAATAGCCAAGCATTTACAGAAGGTAGTAATTTCACAGTGGTTTACATTTTAAATGGAATATACAATGAGTGAGCACTCCTCTCTGGTAAGATGCAGAGCAGAAAATGAGGCAGCTTTGGATAGAGGAAAGGTAATATACATCTCTACGTAGTACTTCTGTCCTTGTTTCCTTGCCAGGACTTTTCTTTGTGATACCAGAATGCAACAAAAGCATTTCAATTATAAGCCAACATTCAAAACAAGTCCACTATCAAAAATGAAATGGATTTGGAGTTGAAGCTAAGGAAAAAGACTCAGAAAATTAAAAGGCTCAAGCAAGAGATGCTGGTGGAAATCTAATATAAAGATCTTCTTATACACATAATTTTGAAAGCATGTCGTTGTTCACTATTACTTATCAACAGATATCATTTACCGACTGACAATACTCCTTTTCTTTTTCAGTGGCAATTAAGTTTTTGATCAGTTCTGCAGCTTGATGCTGAGAGTAGCATCCGTTTTTGGACACGTCATCGATTAGGCGTCCCCCAGAGCATAGCTTCACCACAAGATACAAAGTGTTTGCATCATCATGAATAACATTCAGTGCAACAACATTAGGATGACCAGAAAGGTGCTGCATGATCTTGACTTCCACATGGATAATTTCTTTGGTCTTTTTGGGGAAAGTCTTGCAGGTCAACTTTTCTCCAATAGCCTTGCCTGTGTAGAATCTGAGCATACCAATTTGTCCCATCCCAATTCTCAGTCCATTTTTTTTAAAAAGAAAATCAAAGTCTTTACTCTACAGGTTCGAAAATAACTGGGATGGATGTTCATGTCCTCACCATGTTGAACTGAAAGAGAAAGAACAAAAGGAACAAAATTGAGAAGTTGTTCTTGAGGAAAAAGTTGAACTGGAACAACATTCCAAAGAGGACCATGAGAATCGCAGATACAAAAGTGAGGATGCCTTCCCAAGTCAGCCAAGCCAACCAGTAGGCTGAATTATAAAGCCCCATGATAAACATTGCGTGTCGGATCCCAAAAGATAGTTAGATAACAACACCTATACCAACATGCAAAGTTGTTAAGTGCAATCATGATTCAAACTAAAAGAAAGCATTTCCTGCATAAATTCAAATGCTGAATCAGTGATTGCCTTGGTTGGCTCCTTCAGGTAGGTAAGGAAACAAACCGATCGTTTTACACCTGAATGTAATTTTAGATACGAAGGGATATGACCTATACTAAGTGGATTTAGACCAGTTTAGGTAGGGGCTACATCAACAGGCACCCAGGATGGATATTCAATAGATGGAAGGAAGGCTATGTTGTACCTCCATTCATCTATCGAAGTGTGGAGACGGCCAAGGACAGACTCGTCAAGACGCATGAAAATCTACTTCAAGGGTGAGGTTTTCACACATGGGTTCCATAAACAACAGAATTTAAAAGGCACAGAAGAGCGAAAGAATGGAAAACTTACTTTGCATCTTGTAGGATGTACACCCACTATATAGAACAAGAGACCCTGCAATGCATCTGAAATCTAATATCTAGAAGAGTGCATGGTGATAATTGTTATAGTTAACTAGTTATTAAAGGAAATATATTAATTTAATTAAATATGAATTAAAATGTAAAAGCTAGCCCATGTTACAACCACGTATCTATCAGTTATGAGCACCAACATGCATACATATCACTATTTGACACGGTGATACCTATTGACTATTTATGTGAAAAATATGAAATAGATTTGGAAGAAATATATTAATTTAATTAAATATGAATTAAAATGTAAAAGCTGGCCCATGTTACAACCACGTATCTATTAGTTATGAGCACCAACATGCATACATATCACTATTTGACACGGTGATACCTATTGACTATTTATGTGAAAAATATGAAATAGATTTGGAAGAGCATAGGTAGAGGTTGTTCGAACAATCGCCGGAGCAATATATGAGAGGAAAAAGACAGAGATTGTTTGAACAATTGCTAGAACGACATATGAGAGGAGAAATAAGGGGCTCTATTGGTTCTCCGTCCTAGTCCCAGTCCCTAATTCGAGTTTTCATCCTGTGCTAGGCATCAGCGATTTGCTACTACGCTGGGCATCAGTGGTTTGCTAAAAAAATTTGAGATCCCTCAAGTAATTTGCTCTCAATTACAAAAAGAAAGTTGTGCCAACCTACATGGATGGGATAGATTATTTGATATCAGACCAGGAAGGGGCGGATGGATAGATTGTGGGTGGTCAGTTAAGGACCTTGTATTAGCTCACCATGCTCCTATGAGATAGTCAAGTAGCCTTATAAGGTTGTTAGCTCACTTATCTCGTTGAACTGATTTAACTACTTGAATTGTGCCAGATGAATTCTTGGATTATGGTTCCTCATAGAGCCTCATTGGAATTAATGGGATGATGGGACCAGGCTTCACAAGGGACACGCATAAGTTACAGGGTTGTTGGGAAAGGCATAAAGGATAAGATTTAGCACCAGTACCAAACACCTGGAATACCAGAGTGTTGTGTTATTACGGTATTTACAATACAAAATCCAAAGCGTTGTGTTATTACAGTATTTACAATACAAAATTTGCAGCCCCAAAATCGTCTAAACAATGCAGCTGAGGTAATTGCCTTCTCCTTTGCTATATTTCATAATCAAACTGAATAGAAATGTCAAAGAGACATCAATAAAAAAACAACCCACTGGTTTTCCCACTGATGGGTTGTAGATTTTGTGACTGATGTTGTGGGTTGTAAATTTTGTGACTGATATTGTAGCTGAGGCTGAAATTGAGAATGTGAATGTGGCTTGTCATCTCCACAAAGCTGAAATTGAGAATGTGAATGTGGTTTGTCTTCTCTACAGAGTTGTCAAGACCATTACAAGCACTCTAGAAGCTTTGTTTTTAGCTCTCTAGAAGCTCTGTTATTGCCATGATTTCTCCATGAATCTTTGTTGTTGCCATGATTTCTGCATGAAATCATGGTATTAGACCAACTGCAGATGAAAAAAATAGTGAAAATAGGCTTCAACAGTGAAAAGAGGCTTCTTCTTCGATGTGACTCGAACCTGCGACACATCCGTCAGACCAACTCATAGTTGTTGCACAGAAAGCTGGTAGTTGTTACATATAAAGGTAATCAACAATACACCTCCTCTCCTCTTGCCACAATACACCTCCTCTCCTCCTCTCGCCATGCTCACCATTGTTGCACAGAAAACTGGTAATTGTTGCTGGTAGCTCTTGCACAGAAAGCTAATGGCGCTGCTAAATTTAATGTATATTTTTTGCAGGCCGTGCAGGGGATTCTTTTGCCTCCAGCGGTCTGGTGTCCGGGGTTGTTGAATTGCTGAAGAAGACATCATGGTTCTAGGTATTCAACTAGCAATCTTTTGTCTCTATTTTTATTCCTCGTATTCAACCAGCGATCTCATGTATCTGTTTTTATTCCTGGTATTCAACCAGCAATCTCATGTCTCTGTTTGTATTCTGAGTATTCAACCAGCAATCTCCTGCAGGCCCTTAACTCTCTGCATTCCGCTTTCTATATGGTACTTATATATCCATCTTATACTTCACATAGCCGGGGAATCACCCGTCTCCTTATTCATTCCATTCGTGGTTTCATTGACCTCCGCTGGTGGTCCTCAAAGCCACCCATAATCCCCTCCTTCATTCTTATTATAAGCCTCCCTACCCTTCGGTTCTCCCCTTTTTTTTGCATATCCAGCCTTCTGATTCTTCGGCTTTATGCTTATCGACGGAGATGACAGCACAACAACATCTGTTTTGTAGATACCATAGCAGCGTGCAGAGTAGACACATTGCAACATGTGGCAATTTCAGAGACATTGTTGCTGGAAACTTCAAAGAAAGCCCATCAGTCTCGCATAAACAATATTTGGGAGCTAGCATTTCATACTGCTAGATTAATGTTAGCATTAATCAACAGCTCCAAAAAATGAACGAGAAAGAACCAGACAAATGATCGAGAAAGAACTAGATAAATGCAAGATAATATATGCTTTCAACGTCTTTGCCTCAGGAAGAGGCCAAATAGGACCGTAAATCACTATGGACTAAAAAACTTTGTTTATACTCGATAAATAGACGCGAGCAAACATGTCAACTAATGTTAACTACATCGTTTTCGATTACTATAGTCCCTTACCAGATGCCAGGGACTAATAATATAGGTAACATTTAATAATATAGGTAACATTTCCCTATAAAGTCAATTGAAATGAAATCAATTTACCGTATCCGTTAAATTATAAAAATTAGATTACGTATCCATAAATATGTTTAGACATCTAAGTAAAAAATTCCACGCATCACTATATATTAACACTCAAAATTATATTTTGAAATCTAAGAGGACGTCACTAGCTACATTCAATGTTAATTTAAAACTATGAAATACTTCTTGGAAGCATGTCACATAAGTTCCGGAAGTTTTTGATAAATTAAAATATAATATAGCTGGGGCGTAAAGCCTTTGTCATGGTATTTATATGACATCATCAATATCATTATACAAATTTAGATAAGATGCATGATCTCGTTTAAAAAATTTCATTTATATAATATGGTATAATAAAATATCCTTTATTCTTGGTAAGTTTATAAAATAAAAATTATTTATGGTTTTTAATTTTAATTAAAATTCTCATTTTTAACTTATGAAATTGGCATAAAGATGTTTAGTTTTGGCTAGAGTATTGAGATAAAGAAAAAGATGAGTAAAAATAATATTAAAAATAGTATTGCTTCTAAATTTAAGGTTAAGTTGTGGGATGATAAGAAGTTAGATGAAAAAAAGAAACTAATATATTATAAGGAGGTGATCAACTTTAATATTAATAATCAAAATTATCTTTATGCCATAACCTATATTAAGAAGAAAATGAGCATTGCCAAGATAAAAACTAATTCCCAATAGCTTTAAAGTGAAACCAAGTGTTGGTCAATTCCAAAAAACCTTTATATTTGCAATACTAAGAGGGTTGAAGATGAAAAACACTCTCTTGGATTGCCCACTTCTTACTCCCGTCCATTCTAATTTTCAAAATCATTGCCACGCTACCAACCTTCTTGACTTGTTAAGTCAACAAAAACTATGGTGATCTAGGAATGCTTCTCTCCCTTCTTTTGGATCATAAAAATAAAATATTAAAGAATCTTAATTAATTTCTTACTTTCTTAATGTCTCATAAACCATATTGTTCTTAGTGGAAATTAATCATCAACATCATCATCATTTATTTAATTTTATTCAATTCACTTTTATTATCATTATAATTTTTAATTTAAATTACTTTTATCTATTTAATATTATTATAATTATTTTTTTCAAAGTTAATAGTTAATGGGGAATAACCTCCTAAGATACATGCAATAGCCCACACGCTACATATATCAAAAACTCATAGTTCTGCCAAAGACCAAGATGTCTGAAGACCATTGGAAATTGGAGTGAGGATCCCAAACTCCAACATGATATATATCCATCTAGCCTTACTATGACAGGCCATGTTGTCACCACGTGGGATTTGAAACCCGGTGGAGAGGATAACATCCCAATGACAATGGTTATATATATATATATATATATATCTAGGTTATGTGAGTCGTGAGATGACTAACACGCCTAACCTGTGGCCCACGGCCTAATGGCATCTAAGCCCTCAAAATCATCTCGGGATCGCACCCAACCTAACCCTTAGCATGACTGAGTTTTTTACCACAGAGTTTCAAACTGGTGACTTTTGTACTACAGAATGCCCGAACAAAACACCCTGTCATCGACTATTTTACTCCCCATAGGTAGACTATGTATACCTTCTTAATTTAAATATATAGATTTTTTCCAAATAAAATATAATTTTAATTTCAAGCATATTCAAATCTAAATAGGTAGACTATGTATACCTTCTTGAATTTTTGTGTTGAGGAGCACTCTCCAAGCTAATATGGAAGAGATGTTGGAAGATTATGTTATGTTAAACACTTTGACTCAATCAAATTACATAAAATTTAAATTAAATTAAAAAATAAAATAACTTAAAATAAAATAAATTTATTAATGATAGTTAATAATTATTATTAATTAAACCAATCTAAATTTATATTAACTTCAAATCTATTAAGCTCCAAGAAGGATCAAACCTCTCGAGGTGCAAATCATTCCTCATGTTTTGCATTGATAAAAAAAAACTTATACCTTGAGAGATTTGATCCCTCTAGACATTTAATAGATCCGGAATTAAAATAAAACTAAACTTATAATAATTAAATTATTATAGATTCCTTATTCCACAAAAAAATAAATCTTATACACCAATTCCCTAAAAATTTATAATTCAAAATTTTCATTTATTTGCATTTCAGCAATAAATATTAAATAACAATTTAAGAATAAATATAAATATGTACATTTAAACTAAATGGCCCTCTATTAATTAAAAAGGATAATTGAAAAATTGGAGAATTTCAAGCTTGGGAGTTATCTGACCTTCATGGAGGAGGATAAATTAAAGCATATTAAGCAAAACGTTCACGTTTTTATTAGTAATCAATTTATAAAATACAATTATAAAAAATCCTGGTTTTATTATTAAGATTTTTATTTTATTTTTAAAATTTTTAAAATCCATGGAAACCAGAAAGGTCATGGATAAAGAGTGATGATGGGATAATATAGAAGGGCCATGGCAACCACAATATTGATGTGAACTCATAACATGCTAAGTGATATAGGATTGAGTTTCTAATTTATAACTAATTAATTATAATTAATATATCTTTAATTTATAAGTAATTAGTATAATTATATAAATTAAATGGCTAGTAAGTGTTGATAGGCATTCATTCACAATAAGCATTAAAATACTTCACTATATATTTCAATTACTAAAATAAACAAAAAAATAATAAAAATCAACCAAATTATAATTTCATTTAAAATAGTTGTTATTATCATTAATGATAAAAATAAATAATAATTAAGTTAAACATATATACATTTAAAAAATAAAAACATGTAACAATATTTTTAAACACTGAAATTCACCCCACTTTATCATGAAGATTTTTAATATTTAAATAGACTTTATTACAATATCATGCCTTATCAATATTACATGCCCAAAAACCATAACTCGACATTTTTTTAATTAATAAATTTCATTAAAATTACAAAAAAACATAACTACTTTGGAAATAAATATCAATATTTAATTTGTTTATACAACTAAAAATATTCTATAAAAATATTAAAACTCCTTTTTTTGGTAGAGAAGCACCCACAGAGGATTTGAACCAGTGAACTATGGCAAGGAGTGCCTTAAATATCTTCCGAAATCATTTACTTTAATCATAATTGCCTTTTTGGCTAGCGTTTGAGTATATAAATCGAGTCTGTACCATGAAAAGGTTAGAGTTTTCTGTAAAAAAAAATCTTTAAATATGAAGCAATTACAAATTTTGTGATTCTGCCAAGTATCACTTCTTCCTTAGACAGTTCAGCGAAAAATTGCGGAGTCTAGTTGTAAAGCGTTCAGTCTTTTGCCTCAGTAAATCGAGTCATACAATATTTCGGGATCATTCAAAAGCAAACCTTTAAATCAGGGAAAATTAGCAAAATATGCGGAGAATATTTTCAATCCTTCGCGTTTGCCTCCATAAATCAAGAATATTTTGGATTTATTTAAAGGAAAAGACTCTAAAAGATGTAATAAATACCAAATTGTTGGGAGTATGTATTTGAAGGTTTTATATTTTTTGTTTTTTGCTTTTTTTTTTCACTGGATATAGTGTTAGAAATTGTAATTACTCCAGTATGTGGAATTGGTTAAAAAGTGAGTAATTGATAATTGAGTCAAGTCTAATTAATTGATAGATGATTTTGTGTGTGGTTACATGTGGATGCATATCGAGATATTTTAGGCAAATAACTAATTGGAAAAGGATAAATTTTGTTCATCGGGTTCATTGTAAGAATCATGTTTCGTGTGATTAATAGAAGAACAACAACTCGTGTGATTTTATGTGTGAATTCATGCTTTGTCTCCTCCACCTTCCCATCAAATTGGTATCAGAGCCAGAAAAAACAACCATAAATTTTTTGGAAATTTCTGGTAATTTCAAACACAAAAGAACAGAGAAAATACTCTGTTTCTGCCACAGGATCTTTAACACAGGGAAGCTAAATTGTTTTCTAAGAACAGAGATTTTTCACACCCATAAAAACTTTATATTCATTGATAAATACTGTTTGTTACATATTTATTCCTCTCTCTCAGAGGGATTCACCAAAAACTTCCACCAAAAACAAAATTACCCTGCCTCTTTTACAAATAATTTTACACTGTTGTGTAAAATTTTCATTCACTGCTATGTGAAAAAACTTTTACATTCACTGCTGTAAAAACAAAAATTTTACATATACTGCTGTAAAAAAAATTTCTTACATTACATTCACTGTGGGGTGAAAAACCATTTCTTTACTACATCACGCTGCTGCGTATTGGAAATTACATATTCTCAAAATACATACCGTCGCTGCTCTATTTCACACTCCTGTGTGTTTCACACCACGCTAGCCCTGATCTGGTTTCGCACTGCTGTGCTCCCATTTTCATTACACATGCGAATGAACACTAAAAAAAAACATTACATATACCAAAACCAAAAAACTTAACTATGCATTGACTTACCCATACCTATCTTTAAATTCGCCATACTTCCATGCAAAAAAATATTAAAACTGAAAACATCTCACCTACAATCTACGAAACAACATAAATCACATTAATTCCTTCACGTGGGTGGTCAAACAAAAAGTTTAGGCAGGTTGAAATGATCCTGGTCCGTTGATTTAATCGGACGTATATCGCTTGCCTAAGTCGCACGAACTTTACCGGCCGGGGAATGGGCGATATTCGAGTCGTACATTTGACACGCGTCACTCGGTTGGGGTGATCGGAGGCCTTCTGACAAATACTGCTTTGTGCGAAAAGTGGTGTGATATGAAACAGGTGGTTTTGCTGGAATAAATGCGGGCAGTTAGAAATTACAGTTTCAACACTCCCCTTTAATTTCAACTGCTAGGTTATCAGTCATACCCAGACATTTCCTCAAAAATTCAAAGCTTTTCTGGTCCAATGGCTTTGTCAAAATGTCTGCAACCTGTTCCTGAGTCCTGCAATGTTGTAAAACAATTTCTCCATTGTCACCAATTCTCTGATGTAATGAAACCTTATGTCAATGTGTTTCGTTCTCTTATGAAACACGAAATTCTTGGATAATGCAATAGCTGAGCTATTGTCACAAAAGATCACTGTTCCTTTTTCCTGTTCTTGGCCTAAGCTCCTTAACATTCTTCTCATCCAAACTGCTTGACATGTTACTGCTGTAGCTGCCACATATTCAGCCTCTACTGTAGACAACGCTACAATAGGCTATTTCTTAGAAGCCCATGAAATGGCTCCCGAACCCATGTGAAAAACATAACCAGATGTGCTTTTCCGATCATCTACACTTCCAGCCCAATCATTATCAGTGTATCCAACTAAATCTGAACATTCTGAGACAGTATATAAAATGCCAAACCGTTTAGTACCTTTAACATACCTCAGAATTCTTTTTGCTACCTGCCAATGTGCTTCTTTTGGCCTCTCCATGAATCTGGAAATTAAACTAACAGCAAACATTATATCTAGCCTAGTTGCAGTTAAGTACATGAGGCTACCAACTATGCTCTTGTACAAGCTAGGATCAAAATCCTTGCTGCTGTCCTCTTTGCTGAGTTTTAATCCCATTACTGTGGGAGTGATTGCTGCCTTGTTGTCCTGCATATTGAATCTCTCCAACACTTCATCAACATATTTTGCTTGTGAAATAAAAATTCCATTTTCATTTTGATCTACTTCTATTCCTAAGAAGTATCTCAGCAAACCCATGTCAGTCATCTCAAATTCCTCTTTCATGACTGCTTTGAAATTTTCAATGAGATATTCATCATTACCTATGAAGATAACATCATCAACATACAACACAACAATTAGTAATTTACCATCCTTTTCTTTGATGTAGACGATGGGTTCTCCCTCACACTTCTCAAATCCATTTTCTAGTAGATAGGAATCTATCCTACTGTACCATGCTCTTGGTGCTTGCTTCAACCCATAAAGAGCTTTCTTCAATTGGCACACTTTGTGCTCTTGACCTTTCTTTTCATAGCCTAGAGGTTGTTCAATGTAAACCTCTTCCATTAACACTCCATTTCTTATCTTTAATTGCATCTTCGAAATGAATAGGGTCATCAACATGACAATACAAAGCAAACAAGGAATTCATTCCTTCATCATAAATATCACTTAAATTTCTGAATTTCTTACCTCTTTCATTCGGTGTGCAAGTGCTTGAAGATGCACTTGAATTTCCTCCTTGTGGTGTGCTTGTAGAAGCACTCTCATTTCTTCTCAAGGGTGTCCCTTGCTGTCCTTGTGTTGGTGCCACTGTTTGGGGATGTATTTTAGCCATCTCCTCATCATCTTCATCATGAGGCAAACAATCTTTAACATTAACTGTTTTCTCTATGCTTTCCATCCCAAGCTTCCTCCTCAATGAACTGAACATCTCTACTCACAAAAAACTTCTTGGTAGATGGGATATACAACCTGTAAGCTTTGGATTCCTCACTGTATCCAATGATAATACATTTCTCCCCTTTGTTGTCCAACTTCTTCCTTAGCTGATCTGGAATGTGTGCATAGGCCACACATCCAAAAACTTTCATGTGGGTGATTCCTTGCTTTCTCCCACTCCATGCTTCTTCTGGCACTCTGTTCATCACTGCTTTTGTAGGACACCTATTCAAAATATATACTGCACAGTGTACAGCTTCAGCCCAATAATCATTTGGCAAATGCTTTGCCTTCAACATGCTCCTCGCCATATCCATGATGGTCCCGTTCTTCCTTTCAGCAACTCCATTTTGCTGCGGGGTGTACCTAGCTGTAAACTGTTTATGGATTCCATTTTCTCTACAAAACTGTAGGAATTCCTTGGAGATATACTCACCTCCTCTATCAGTTCTTAAAACTTTGATATGCAGCCCACTTTGGTTTTCTACAATTGCTTTGAAATTTCGAAATTTTTCAAACACTTCACTTTTGTTCTTCAGGAACTAAACCCAAGTCTTTCTGGTGAAATCATCAATGAATGTTAGAAAATATTGGCTGCCTGCTAGTGACGGAGTTTGCATCGGTCCACATAAGTCTGAGTGGACAATTTCTAAGGGTGCCTTTGCCCTTATGCTTTTCCCTGATGGAAAACTTTCTCTGTGTTGTTTCCCCAATATACAACCTTCACAAAGGCTGTCCGGTTTCTCTATCAATGGTAGTCCTCTTACCATTCCTTTTCTACTCAACAAATTAAGACCTCCTGTTAGCCTCCTGTTGCAACAGGTGTTCATCTTTCATGATTGACAGTTTTACATGCCAAATATGTCATACTTTGCGTCCTGTAATGCTCCATATTTCCAGAAAAAGGCCAAAGAGGAGGCCATGAAAATGTGCCAGTCTAAAGGCCACTGCTGTATTCCAATTTTGATGACTTAACCATTTTTGAAGAATGTTCTGTAAAAGGGAAGTCCAAACAGCTTAAACTTGGCTTCCTTAGGTTTCAATTTCTTGTTTTAGAATGTAGAGAATTGATATTTGTCCAAACAGTTTAATCTTGGAAGATTTATAGATAGATATAGAATCAAAGGAGCCCAACTGCTTAATCTGGGCCCTTGGAAGAAATAAGTGTAGATTTAGATAAGAGGGCAGTCAAAAGAAAAATTGTAAAGCAGGGTTTGCAAGTCTAAGTGCACCCAAAACAAAAAGAGGAAAAAATGCTAGGTAAGTAGGCTGGGTAGGTAGTTTTTGAGGTTGCAGAATGTTGATATATGATCAGTTTTTGTGTTTTAAAGTGACATTGTACTTCAGATCACAGGTACAAGGAAATTTTCATTTGGAGGGGCTCAAACTGGACATCTCTAACATCCTCTTCTTCGTCTTCCCCAAAATCACTCACTAATTTCCTTGAAGGGGTCAAGATCTGCTTCATTCCTTTTAGTTTCATCATTTTCCATATCATTTGCCTGGTGAAGATCTGCTTCACTCAAAGATTTCCATTCTTCCTCTATGAGTCACTTTTCCCCCTTCGATAGACTAAGATCCACATACTTAGCGCTTTCTTGTCATTTCCATATTAACTACTGACTCTATTATGTAAATCCCTATCTGTGTTCCCCTTCCCCTACTAAAATTATGTTAATAGCTCCCCTATATACTTATCCCCTCCCCCTGGTTGAAACATAACCATAAGTTCATTGGGAATCGCTAAGTTTATCTGAAACTCAGCAAGAACCCTCATCTCCACCCTCAAACTATCTCTTCATGCAGATTACTCCACCACACAGTATAAAATTCCTTTCATGTGTATAAAAACCATCTTATTTGACTTATTTTCACCCTCCCAAGGCATAAACCCCTCGTTTTGCCTTAAAACCCTTCTCAAACTGCACAAATCCACCGTTCTAGGCTTTCAGACCCCTTCCGATGCCTTAAAAAACTGTTAAAAACCCCCCAAACTCCACAAACCCAAGGTTTTGGACCCCTGCGGCGCTGTATTAAGATTCGAATATTCGCAAGCCCCGTCCTTAAACCTTCGCCGCATCATCTTTGCTGCCAACCGTTAGATCTGGCGCGCCGCAGATCAACGGTGGGCGGGTCCTTTCCCCAGCGAAGCCGCCGAGGGTTAACGCCCAGGATATTGGCGGTTTTGCCGTCGTACTCCCTCCACGCGTCACCCTCTCGTGGTGGATCCCCCTCTGCCAATACCACTTTTGCCCAAAGGCGGTGCGCCCAAAACTGAAAACCGCCTCCGCCCAGTGACGTCATCTTGCTACGTCATCAACCTGCGTCAGGTCTCCTGCCACCGTACTGCCAAGTCTTCACTACCACATCACTCCCACCGTGTACCGTCACCTCCTCGGCCGTACTACTGACGTCATCTGCTGACGCCACCCTGCCACGTCAGCTCCATACTGGGACCCACTGCTCACGTCATGCTGACGTCATGTTGACGCCATCACTCAAAAAGGCGCGAAAGGTGAAAATCGTACTTAGGAAGCCCGGATTCAAAATCTGAGGCAGTTTTTCATGGGAAATGAGCCAGAATGGAAAGCCCCTCATCACACGGCCCCCAACAAGCCCAAAAGGTGCAGAGTGACCCAATTTTCTTCGCGAAGCATTTAGAAAGGGGCAAACACAGTTGTTAAAGCAACAGAGGTCCGAACAACTGCCATGAAGGATCAATGGGACAGTCTAAACCATTCAAAAGATATTAAAGACTCCAGGATCAGCGCCAAAGAGTATCAGGAAGTGGCAAAGAGTATCAGTTCAGCAACATTAAATCAGGGGAAAATTAAAAACCTTCATCAAGGTCAGCAAAGCAGTTAAGGCCATTTAAGAGCCTATCTGGTCGGGATTAGTGCACATTAATGCCAACAAAACAACAACAAAACCAAGCTAGAGGTGGAGATAAAGGACAAATCATAGTTATTACTGGAGGAATGCACCGAGCCACCCAGGATAGACATTAACTCAGTTTTGATACAGCTGCCCTCAGCGCAGCTCAAAGATATTTTCATGCATTTATTTCTGGATAAGATTAGGTTAAAGTAATCATTTTCTTTCATACCTATTTAGGTCGGCTGTAATAGATTAATTTTTGGATATTTTCCCTATATATATCGACCCTCTGTATTGTTTAAAGGGTTGGTTGGTTGATAATCCTCATTAGAGACTCGCATTGGATATCTGAGATGTTTTACTTAATCAAAGATTGCTGAAAAGCTTTGGAGGAATGACTGTCTGCTCTGTGTCTAATGGTTTGAAGAATTGAATGCGGAATTCTTGTGTTGCTATATGAATTAATAAGTTTTTCTAACCTCTGTTATTTTGATTTCACATATGCTCAAGTCACAGAACAAAGGATTGGTTTAGAATTTGCTTGGTTGCACTCTATGCTCAGTTTCTGTGGCTTCTTAATGTTTTCCTCTTGAATTAGGCATAAATATGAATTCTGTTATGGCTCATGTTTGACCTATTTTCATATATGAATGACTGTTATCCAGGAATTCTTAACTGCTCCTAGATAGGGCTCATTTGTCTTCTTTCTGCTAATCTGAATGAGAGATTTTTAGTTGCCTCTCATTCCTTAGCCTTTAATCCATCTCTTTTACCTTGAATGATTGTTTCATACACAGCTAGCTTGCTCCATATTCCTTCTTGTGACCAAGAAAACGCACCAGCAGTCCTACTCCTTGACTCCACACGCAATGGTTCTAAAACTTTCATGCTGTCCCTGCTTCTTTACTTGAAAGCATCATCCTTCCCACCAAAAAACAAAACAAAATCCCTTGAACTCAATAACTAGCCTAAAAACATTATCAACAAAGCTAAATCCGAAAGAGAGAACCCTCTCTGATTGCAGGTGGGCTAGAACCTGCAGTCCAAAGATTGTTCTGTGGTTACCTTGGCCATATCCTTTTGATGCCGACCAGAAGGACAACCTGAGTGATAACACCTCCAAAGTTGAGATGCCCAAATCTCAAGTGCCACAACCAATTTTCATTCTTTGGTACGCTTTGGAAAGCCTCTCGGGTAACTGCTGCAATTACTTCTTTGTTTTTCAAATCTGCCCTTATTCTGAGAGGGAACATCCTGTTTCTTGTCATCTTCACTTCAGTAATACATCGTTTGCTGGGTGCTCTATCCATGATGGTGCATACATCATTATCAAAGAAAACATTTTAATCCTTTTGAACAAGCTATCCAATACTCAAGAGGTTACATCTCATTCCAGGAACATAATAGACATCTGCTATGGTTTTCCTTTCACCTTTCTTTGTAAATATTTTAACTTCTCCTTTTCCCATAACAGAAATTTTACTATCAGTCCCAAGTGTGACTTGTAACTTCACACTCTGATCTAAAGCAGAAAACAGGGCTATGTTTCCTGTCATATGGTTACTGCAACCGAAGTCTAGAAACCATATATCATCACTGTTTGTTTCAGCCATATTACAAGCTAACAGCACATTATCTTGGCTGATATTTTCTCTAGTAATATTTGCACTAGATCTATTATTCATATCATGCTGCTTCTTCCTACATTCATTTGCATACTGCCCATATTTTTTACAGTAATAACATTAGACATTGGATTTTTCATACCTTTGTCCTTGAGCATGATGTTGTCCTCTTTGTTGGCTGCTGCCTTGGCCTTGGTTCCGATTTGGATTGCTGCTTCTTCCTTAAGCATTTGCTGGATTGTTTCTTCCACCTCTATTTTGACTTCTGCCTCTTCCTCTCTTGTTTCCTCTGCTTTGACCTCTTCCTTTTCCAAAGGACATCTGGGTCTTGAAGGCTTGCTCTAGAGAGAGTTTTCATTTCTACTCAATCTCTGCGCATGTGTTATCAGTGATGCATGAAGTTCATCAACTGAAAAGTTTGAGAGATCCTTTGTCTCTTCTATGGTGGTGACAATCACATCAAACTTTGAGGGTAGGACCCTCAATATTTTCTCCACAATCCTCCTTTCTTCAAGAACTTCTCCATGAGTCCTTATTTGTGTGACCAAACCAATTACATGTGTGAAGAATGAGTCAATATTGTCTGACTCCTTCATGCACAGATTCTCAAAATCTCTCCTCAACAATTGTAGTTTTGCTGTCTTCACTTTCTCCATGCCTTGATAGGCTGTCTTGAGGGTTTGCCATGCTTCTTTGGATGTCTTAGCTGCTGCTATCCTTGGAAACACACTCTGGTCCATTGCTTGATACAAAAATACAAGGGCTTTTGAATCCTTCTTCTTATTGCTCTTCAACAGATCCTTCTCTGCCTGAGTTAATCTATTAAACTCATTTTCATCTACTGGTTCTTCAAAACCATCCTCAACTAATTCCCATAAATCTTGTGAGGAAAACAGGGCTCTCATGGTTATTGCCCAATAGTCATAGTTTTTCCCATTAAACTGTGGGAGCTAGGTATTAAAAATACCCATGATAGTGCTGGAGCCAGCCATTCCATGCACTCTCAGCTATGCTTCAAATATTTGACTGTGTATTTTAAAAAACACTGACTTTCTTCAAAAACTACACAAAAAAACTTTGAGAAATACCTGGATTTTTTTGCTTGAGACTTCACTCTACTGGAGAAGTTGTTGCAGCAAAAAAAAACTCCTTCGTTCAGCGTCTTTGACGCCTTCAAAGAGCCTGGATCAGCTCTGATACCATGTTGGAAATTTCTGGTAATTTCAAACACAAAAGAACAGAGAAAATACTCTGTTTCTGCCACAGGATCTTTAACACAGGGAAGCTAAATTGTTTTCTGAGAACAAAGATTTTTCACACCCATAAAAACTTTATATTCATTGATAAATACTGCCTGTTACATATTTCTTCCTCTCTCTCAGGGGATTCACCAAAAACTTCCACCAAAACCAAAATTACCCTGCCTCTTTTACAAATAATTTTACACTGTTGTGTAAAATTTTCATTCACTTCTATGTGAAAAAACTTTTACATTCACTGCTGTAAAAACAAAAATTTTCCATACACTGTTGTAAAAAAAAAAATTCTTACATTACATTCACTGTGGGGTGAAAAACCATTTCTTTACTACATCAAGCTGTTGCGTTTTGGCAATTACATATTCTCAAAATACATACCGTCGCTGCTTTGTTTCACACTCCTGTGTGTTTCACATCACGCTAGCCCTGATCTAGTTTCGCACTGTTGTGCTCCCCTTTTCATTACACATGCGAATGAACACTAAAAAAAAACATTACATATACCAAAACCAAAAAACTTAACTATTCGTTGACTTACCCATACCTATCTTTAAATTCGCCATACTTTCGTGCAAAAAAATATGAGAACTGAAAACATCTCACCTACAATCTATGAAACAACATAAATCACATTAATTCCTTCACATGGGTGGTCAAACAAAAAGTTCAGGCAGGTTGAAATGATCCTATTCCGTTGATTTAATCAGACGTATATCGCTTGCCTAAGTCGCACGAACTTTACCGGCCGGGGAATGGGCGGTATTCGAGCCGTACACTTGACACGCGTCGCTCGGTCGGGGTGATCGGAGGCCCTCTGACAAATACTGCTTTGTGAAAAAAGTGGTGTGATATGAAACAGGTGGTTTTGCTGGAATAAATGTGGGCAGTTGGAAATTACAGTTTCAACAAAATTCTGTAGCCGAAGCTTGCAGATTCCCCAAGTGAAAGGTCGAAAGTTTCGCCGTAACCGTTGAGCGATAAGTCGTAACTTCTTGGTCATTGAGAAATAACCCATAGCTTGTCAAATTATCCTGAATAAAGGTAGGGTCACAACGCTAGACGCCAGTAGCTAAAGCCCGAAGTGCGTCAACCACAACTGCCACATCTGCTTCGGAATCCGAAGCAAGCGTGCAAAGAAGAGGTCCGACAAAAATTTCAAAAGATTGTTTTAAAGGGTGATAGTCGTAATAAAAAGTTGGTGTCGAGTTAGCCACGGAAGCCAAGTTTGCAAATTAGAAGTTAGTGTACCAGGTCAAAGGAAGGAGATGCACGAGGAGTCAACCAGGGAGTGCGTGGACAAGATATCAAGAAATGACAAGGAGATATATTTTTAAAAATCCATGTGTACAAGGCATTCTGGTGGGCATTTAAAAAAAAGGTTTTCGAAAGGGTTGCCCAAGGTTTGAAGTTAGAAAAGCGTATTAAAAGGGATTTAAAGTGCATGTTATTAAATGAAAGTTTTTTAAGAAGTTGAATTAATTGAAGGATTTTTAAAGGTTTGTTAAAGTTTGATATAATTAACGGTTGGGCTATTATAAAGAATTTTTTTGAAGGGTTTTTGTCGAGAGAATTTAGAGTTTTGTAAAGTCCGTTAGCAAAATTATTTGGTTTTTTGTCAAGTATGACAATGTTTTGGGTAAAGATTGTGCCTTATGCAGGTGCATATTGAAAATCATATTTTTTTTCGGGGGCGATATGGAAGATAGCCTTATGCAATCAGAAAAGCAACTATAATAAAAGGAATGACAACAGTCACGGGTCGCAAAGCACAACTGAAGCATATTAAGAAAATAAATTGAAAAGAAGAGGCAAAAATCATTGCCATGGTTAGAGAGGTTTAGGCCATAGCTGAGGAACTGAGAAGTCTAGCAGGAGACAAAGAAGAAATCGAAGGTGATTGGTGTAGCTTTGATTTGCTACTACCTCCGATGTTTACAGGTGAATATTTTGATCATTGAGTTATCAAGATGTTAACTTTTCTTTGAACTAGAGAGTTAATTGAATACAAATCTATTAACCCATATGATGCAGTATGTGATGTTTTAGCATTGAATTTTATAAAACAAGCATTGGATGAGAAGTGTTTGTGGAGGGTAGCAAAAGCTACAACTTCCAAGGAAGCATGGAAATTCCTTAAAGCAGAGTTTGGTGCAAGGGGGAGTGGCATGCAACAAGTTATGTCACAAGAAAAGAAGTCAACCGCAGATATGAGCATAGATGAGCATGACTCTGAGAGGAAAACAGAGCTTGGAGAACCCTACTCAAAAGTGGATGATGGTTGTCAAGACCATAAAATTGAAATGCATTATGCAAGCATGCATATGGATGAAGAAGATGCAGAAAGATTACAAAGAGAGAAGTTGAAGCCTCTCTGTGTGAAATAGAGCAAGAGAAAATAAATGCTCAAGAACTCCACTGTAATGTGGATGATACTGATGATCGTGAAATTCACTATGACAAAACACATGTGGATGATGACTGCAAAGTTATATGTGATCCAGGTGGATCTTCAGACACAATGGCATGGAAAATCTCAAAATTCAAAGTGGCAGAAAAACAAATATCTTGACATCAGATCGAAGTGTTCGTCGTCCTGATTCCAATGGTGTGAACGACACTCCAATCTGAGTCCGGATGACGAAGTTATCACCAAAAGAGTTTGCCTTTGTTCCTTTGAAAAATGAGGCATTTCTTTAAAAAATAGGCTTAAAGCCTTAAAAGGGAAAATCACAATCAGAGGAGGCAAAGGGGTAGACTTAACGCAAAGGCTTTTAGAACCCCTGATCAACGATCTTCGATATATCGGGTCGGAGGAAGGCAGGGACGTGATATCGGGACTTAAGGCAGGCGACATGCGATATCAGCGTCGGCGATCGGCATCAGCGATCGGTGTCAGCGTATGCCAAGGTATATGGTAGAACCTCTGGGCCGTAGCGACGCAATATGCCGATAGCGATGTGCAAACTCAGCGGTCAGATCGGAAGACAGATCAACGATCAGGATGATATCGGGATATCGGCGATTGGCGGATCGGCATATCGGCAATCAACGAATCGACACATCGGCGATCGATGAATCAGAAAATTGGCGATCAACGAATCGACATATCAGCGATCGGAAAATCATCACATCGACGATCGACAAATTGGAAAATCGGCGATCGGCGAATTGGCAATCAGAGATTCCCTGCGACATGGGCCATTGACAGTGCAATATGTCGACAGAGATAAAGGGCTAGACCCTATGGGTTATTCGACCTGATTTGATAAAATTTGAAGTCCGAGGTTTTTGGTTTTTTAGTGTTTCCACGTGTATTTGTGCATAAACAAAAAAGAGCTATTTTAAAGGGTTTGTTGCATAGAAAGGTTGGACGGTCGTCTTGTCGATCCTTTCGATAAAACGACTTCTCTTATAAACAAAGCTGACCCTCGATTAAAGCGCGACTGTAACAAAGAAATGAAATAAAGCCCAATGCACACAAAAAGTCTAGGGGAGAGGATTTTGGCGCGCAGTTCGAGGCAAGAGCAGTGCAAGAGGGCTGATAGTTCATTTTGTCTGAATTGGGAAAATTTATATGGTTTCTGCCCTTCTCGGCGCCACGACTGCAGTGGTGTTATCCATTTCTCCATCTGAGTTCTCCATTTCTCAACAATTTTCCAGAATGGAGGTATAAGCCTCATTTTATGTAACTGATGATTATATTCTCTTTTTTTCATGCCATTTAATGAATGAAGGCCTCCCTATTGATTGAGCAGGGCTCAGAGACGTAGTCCAAGTTGGAAGAACTCCGTTATCAAGTTTTGTTGTCTTATTTTCATGCCTTATGTGTTTCTTCTTTTTCTCTCATGTGCACATTAATTTTCTATGGTTAAGCTGCAATTTCTATGTTATAGCTCTGATACCACTTGTTATAGATCTGATATGAAAATATATGAAATGATACCAATATACCCAATAACTGTAAATAATCACCAGAAATAACAAGATTTGAATATAGAAATGCTTCACTTTATTAATCAAACCCTTAAGGTAGGGCAACACCATACATTCACTCCTTAAGGAAGGAGAACACTCCACAAGCCATATGCCTATTCATACAATAATCCTTAACACCTCTCAACGGGGAGTCTCTAGCCTCTATATAGGCCTCATACATACAATACCATGGGTCATTATCATAGTTCCCTCAATACCATCTATCTAATACCATGGGTTTATTACATTTTGTTAACTACTTGTGGTCCCTTACATGATATGGGTTAACCACTTTATTTATTACTATGGTCCATCCCATTATTACATTATTCCCTTCGGTACCTCTTTTTATACCCCATATTATCCCCCCATAGGTATACTACATTCCACCCCCCTTAACATGTTTCGTCCCCGAAACATGGGAAGAACACAAATAATAAGATCTACTCAAAAGAGTAGTCCACTAGTACCATGCACGTGCATTTAGCCATCCCAAAGAAAGGTGAAACATCGATCTAGCTGGTGCCTCGCTCGCTTGAGATGGAAGCTAACCGTCGCGGCTCTTCTGTGTGGATCAATGCTCCTCTCTATCTGCCATGCCGAGGTTGTTGTCCTTGTGGCTAATTTGTTGCCATCTTGCTGGCTGTTTTCTTGCGGGGTGATGTGGGTGGTGATATGCTGAATTTTTAACCCACTGTGTCTTTTTCTTTAATTCACCACCTAATGGAGCCTGATTGGTAGTTGGTACATGTTGTGGCATCTTTTGTTGTTGCTTATCTTCCAATATTACTTCAACCACTGATTCCTCATTTGATGTATCTGTACCTGTAACATTTTCTGCTTCAACCTCTTTGGACTCTACCTGTACCTAGTTTGATGTTTGTGTTTGGTTGTCGACCATCAAGGGCTCATCATCTGATATGTCAGTTCCTGAAACATCTTCTGCTTGGGTCTTAATGGAAATATCCTGCAATGTAATTTTCTTCTTTTTATACCAGAGTTTCAGGAATTTCTTATGCACATTAATATTAACAGTACCCACAGATTTCATCCAAGGATATCCAAAAACAACATCCATGTTATCCATATCTGAAGTATACAAGTCACAATGCAACACATACTTATCCATAGAAAGCTTCAAATCTTTATAGACTTGAACATCTCCATTATCATCCTGTGTGTTTTCAATGTGTTTTACTGGAACTTGCAATTTTTTTGCCAAATTAACATTGATAAAATTATGCTTGCAACTAGGATTTATAGACACAATGATCTTTCTCCTTCTGAACCAATCCATGAACCTGCAATAAGGAGATACAACAGAAAATAACCCTTTAGGTTTCTTGATTTTCTTCTGTCCTGCAAAAATAAAATCTTTGCTAGGTTTTTTGGTTTCCTCCTTTCTAGTATAAGACCATTTGTCCAAAAGTAGTTCTTCAATTTTGTCAGCACGACATAACTTCAGAATCTCACTGTCAAGTGATTTCCACCATATAGCAGCCTCATCTTTCAAATAATACCCTATTTTGTCCTTCCAACACCCTGGGAAGTCAAACTTAAGATGTGCTATAAAATTTTCAATAGAAGACCCATTATTTTTTCCTGTAAAAAACTTACTGTTATAAGCCATGAAGAGGGTTTTTGAAAACAAATTGCTTACTTGGCGAAAATTTGAAATGACCACAATTCAGTCAATATTACTTAGAATCCCTATTATGACCTGTTTTCGGAAATGGAACAATCATTCTGAATCTTCCCATGTGATATAAATCCTGATCTAGGCACTGGAATTTCCTACTCACACTGCCATTGTCCCGCCGTCACAAAAAAATTGCTGAAAAAATAGCTGATTGTAAATCAACGATATCTCCCTCATCCGGACTCCGATTCGACTGATTTTTTTTTTGAAATTGGGTATTTTTTCACAAATACTCCAGATCTGCAATTAGATTTTGCATATTTTGCACCAAAACATACAGATCTGTGCCGCAAAATCGCTGCCCCAAAAAATGTTTGCAACAACACTGATGTTTAAATCAGCGAGATCTCCTTCATCCGGACTCCGATTCGACTGATTTTTTTTTTGATGGAGCATTTTTCATCAAAAATTCAGATCTGCAATTAGATTTTGCATATTTTTCCCCAAATCATACAGATCTGATCTACAAATTCGCCACCCTGAAAAATGTCTGCAACACCACTGATTTTTAGATTAGCGATATCTCCTTCATCTGGACTCTGATTCGACCGATTTTTTTTTTGAACTTGGGTATTTTTTCACAAACAATCCAGATATGCAATTAGATTTTACATATTGTTGATAAAAACATAGATATCTGATCTGCAAACTCGCTGCCCCAAAAAATTCCTGCAAAAATAACAAAAAAATATTCTCCACTTTGCCCAAGAAAGTGCTCTCATTCCACTTGTTATAAATCTGATCCAAAAATATAAGATAATAGAAATATACCCAGAAATAATAAGATAGAAATAAATAGAAATGCTTCACTTTATTGATATCAAACCCTTAAGGTAGGGAAACACCATACATTCACTCCTTAAGGAAGAAGAACACTCCACAAGCCATATGCTTGTTCATACAATAATTATTGACACCTCTCAACGGGGAGTCTCTAGCCTCTATATAGGCCTCATATATACAATACCATGAGTCATTACCATGGTTCTCTCAATACCATCTATATAATACCATGGGCTTATTACATTATTGTTAACTACTTGTGGTCTCTTACATGATATGGGTTAACCACCTTATTTATTACTATGGCCCATCCCATTATTACATTATTCCCTTAGGTACCTCCCTTTGTACCTCATATTATCCCCCCTAGGTATACTACATTCTACATGTGATTCTTTTAATGCATCCATAAGCAAAGATTCCTGGATCAAGTGGTATCAGAGCAGGTTTTTTTAAATTTGAATTGCATGTTTGTATGCTAACAAGAAACAAGCTCCAAAGAGGTGAAGGGGAACTAGAGCCTTTCGATCTCGAAGTGGGGCGTGCACATCGAAGGAGAAATATGGCAAATGAAGAGGCTCGCATTGAACAGGAACATAATTTCTGTAAGACCTTCTTTTCAATGGCAGAGAATGTCAGTCAGTTGGTTTTAAGGTTGGAGAGAGTAGAAGGGAGAAATCAAGAAGAACAAGGTTCAACACATGGAAATGGTGAAGAAGACCCCCCTCCTTCTCCTTCCATGAGTGAAAGTTCTTGTTCCTCTCACCATCATAATCATAGAAATTCAAGGGATGCATCCAAGAAACCTTTCTTTAAATTAGATGTTAAATTGGATCTTCCCATGTTTAATGGTGAAAGTAACGCAGAAAAGCTTAGTAATTGGATTAGGCAGATTGATGTCTACTGCAGGATTCAACAGATCGTGGAGGATGTGGAAAAGATTCAACTAGCCTCTCTACAGCTGAGCAGCACTGCTCTCGTTTGGTGGGAGAGAAAATTGCAGAGCAGTAAGAATGTGGGTAACCTCTTTTCCTTATGGCCTGATTTTATTTTTGTGTTAAAGGAATAGTTTTATCCCTTAGGTTACAAGAAAAAAGCATTAATGAATTGGTAGTATTTAAGGCAAGGCAAAGGTTAGGGTGTTCAGAGTTTTACAGAGGAGTTTAGAAAGAAAGCACTGAATTTGGGTATTGCACTTGATACACCTGAAATAGTAACTAAGTACATTGACTCATTACATAGTTACATTAGGCATTCATTATTGTTATTTGAACCAACCACTATTAATTCAACCAGCGTAAAGACAATTCATATTGAGAACAAGGGAAAAAATGAAAGAGATGATCATTCTAGAAAACCACCATTCAAACCTCCCAATGGCAAATCTAAAATGAAATGGAAAGGAAAGGAGAAGAAAAAGGTAGCAGCCAAAGAAGGAGAAAGGCCGTATTGAAATCACTACAAAAGGGAAGGTCACAATGACGATCAATGTTGGAAACAACACCTAGAAAAAAGACTGAAGAAGTATGGAGGAAAAGGCAAGCAGAAGACAGTGGTGACAACACAACAAGACCTTGGATCCGATTCTAGAGATGAAGAGTCGATCACAGCGGTAGGAACAAAAGGTACTCTTACACTTCATGTTAATTCTGAATCGCATGAAGACACTAGTTTTGTAAATGAGTCCCTTGCTAATGATCGAAAGAGAATTGAATTGTTTCATATCAGAGTTGTCATAAATCATACTAAAGTAGAAACTCTGTTTGATACTAGATCCCAAGCAAACTTAATTGCAGAATCCTTGGTAAAGAAACTCGACTTAGAAACAAAACCACATCCGAATGTAACCAAGTAGTGTAAAGTAAATTTGAATGTAACCAAGCAGTGTAAAGTAAAATTTGTAATCGCTTCTAAGCTAGTGGATGAAGTAGAACTGGATGTCATCCCATTGGATATCTGTGGCATGGTGTTAGGGAGTCCATATCTATATGATAGGAAGGAAGTCTTTTTCCGTCATGAAAACAAATACCAAATCACAAAAGATGGGGTAGAATATATAGTAAGGGCTCATCAAACTAAAATCAATGCTAGCCTTGTAAGTGCTGGACAAATGAAAAGGCTAGTGAATTCCAGTAAGGGTTGCATGCTGATGGTTGTAAGGGGAAAAAATGCAGAAGTAGCTGATGCTTTCTAGGGTTGTGATCAGGAACATAAACAAGAATTATGTGAATTAATTTCTAATTATGATGAGCTATTTCAGGAACCGAAGGGATTACCTCTGAAGAGGGAAATCCAACACGAGATCCATTTGCAGCATGATGCTCATTTATCGAATATTGGCATGTATAGGATGTCGACCATTGAGATGGAGGAAATCAAGAAATAGGTGCAGGAATTGCTGGACCAAGGGGTCATTAGGCCAAGCACTTTTCCGTGTGGCTCCCCAATTGTCTTAGTCCCAAAGAAAGATGGCACATGGAGGATGTGTGTGGATTACCACGCACTAAACAAGATCACGGTAAAAAATCATACCCTCTTCCACGCATAGATGATTTGTTAGATAAGTTAAAGAATGTTATCTATTTCACCAAATTGGATTTGCATAGTGGCTATCACTAGGTCCGAATTGCAGAGCAGGATGTGTGGAAAACCACCTTCAAGACCAAACAGGGGTTGCTCCAATGGATGGTGATGCCATTCGAACTTTGCAATGCTCTAGCCACTTTTATGAGGGTCATGAATGATCTCTTTCGGCCTTTCATTGATGAATTTTCTCTTGTATATCTAGATGATATCCTTGTCATTAGTAAAAGATGGAATGAACATGTGTGTCATGTGAAGAAAGTGCTTGATGTATTGAAAAAAGAAAAACTCTATGTAAAGTTGTCAAAGTGTGAGTTCGGGAAAACCTCTTTGGGTCACCTAGGTCATATTGTTGGTCATGGTTAGTTCAAAATTGATCCCTCTAAAGTTGAAGCAATTGTAAATTGGCCTAAGCCTACTAGTGTAACCAAGGTCCGTAGCTTTTTAGGTGCAGTCCAGTGTTGGAGGAGATTTATTGCCAATTTCTTTGTTATTGTAGCACCATTGCACACATTGACAAGTGTGAAACAGGTCTTCCAATGGGGAGGAAGACAACAGAAGTCCTTTAAACAATGAAGGAAAATATCAGCACCGCACCAGTCTTAGCCTTAGCAGATCTTCTACAACCATTCGAGATTGAAATAGATGCCAGCGGTTATGCCATGGGAGCTGTACTGATGCAGAAAAAGAAGTTGATATGTTACCATTATGAGAAGATTTCTCAGGCTGTGATAAACTATCCCACTTATGACAAGGAGCTTTATGCCTTGGTGCAAAGTGTGAAAAAGTGGAAACACTATCTGATCGGCAAGGAGACCATCATCCATACAGATCATCAGCCCTTGTAGTACCTTCAGTCACAAATCAAGTTGCATCAATATCATCATTTCAGCTAGATGGGTTTTCTTCAATAGTTTCATATGGTAATAAAGTATAAGAAGGACACTAGTAATAAAGTGGCTGATATGCTATCTCACCCTCTTGTTTCTGCTTCTGTTATTTTTCATAATTCTTTGTTGTCTTTTGAGAGTTATGTTGAACAATATGCTAACGATGATGACTTTAAGGAGATTTATGCAAAACTAACCCATGGTTCACAGGTGGACAACTATCACTTGTAGGGGAAACTATTGTATCACCTTGGAAATTTGTAAATTCCCACATGGGAATGAGTACATGTAATTCAAGAGGCCCACACCTCCTTGTGTCTGGACACTTTGGTGTTGAAAAGACTTTATGTCATGTACAAAGATTTTGTTTTTGACCTTATAAGAAGAACATTGTGACTCGCTATGTAAAGGGTTGTTTGATGTGTTATGTTTCAAAGCCCTCTAATAGAAAACTCAGGCTCTACACACCACTCCCTATACCGAGTCGTTCATGGGAAAGTGTGTCGATGGACTTTGTAGGAGGTTTGCCTTTGTCTAGAAAGAGTCACAACTATTTGTATGTCGTCGTTGACCATTTTAGTAAGATGCATATTCTAATGCCTTGTAAAAAGAAGATCACTGCAGAGCAGACTGCTTATCTTTTCTCTCCGCATGTTTGGGTCCATTTTGGGCTACCCACATCAATTGTGTCAAATCGGGACTCTCGCTTTTTCAGAGAGTTTTGGACCAACTATTGAGCAGTAAAAAGGGTCTTTTTAACCTCTATTTACCCTACATTAATTATCAATCCAGGTACGATTTTTTATCTCAAGAGTGTACTCAGTATGAGCTGGTCACTTGTTCAAGAGTAATGCTTGTAGTATAGTGCTTTAAAAAAGTAAATAAATGTTGGAAACAAACTCTAATTGTAATGGCAAGAAACTCAAATGCTTTGTAACTAGATCACTCACTTAAGAAATTACAGCAACCATCAGTCAAGGATGCAGTAATGATAACTCTTTCCCCTGTAAACTGATGTAAATGAAAATCAATCAAAGGTAAGATCTCCAATCTGAGAAATAGACAGCAGTAGTCAATGTTCGCTACAGTTGTAGATATTTCTATTCACACCAAAGCAAATATTTGAAATAACAATTCGATTAGCAGAAAAGGAACAACAACTAATTTATTGAAGAGATCGAATAGCAAAGCTTAATCTACAGGAATGAATTAAGCAGCAATCCTAACCGAAAGGAATTGAACAACAATCTTTAACTAATAAAGGAATTGAGAAACAATCTAAGAAAGGAACAACAAACTAAGTAAGTTTACGGAAATTGAACAACAACCTTAATCAAGTGTAAACACACAACGACTATGAAATCAGTAATCTTATTCTAGCATAATGGACATTAACCATAGTTATAAAGGAACGACAATTGCAATGATGATGGAATAGTAATCTAATGAACAACAATCACAATTGTAAGTAAACTTTAGCTAAATGAACAACAATGTTAATCTGTAAATGAATAGCAATATCAATTTGTAAATGAATAGCAATATCAATATGTAAATGAACAACAATATCCGAATTAGACAGTGCAATATTATTTTAGAATGAACAACATAACATTTCCAGTTGCAAATAATAATCTTGCTATTCCGATTACGAATTCGACATAACAGAGCAAATCAATGAAATGTTCAGGAACAAAATATTACTGAATAAAGCGAATTTAAAGGAATGCAAAAGAAATCAAACCACACACGACTGTAATCGGAAAATAATGATACAGAAAGCAAGTGATCCACTAGGGCCGGGCCCTTAGACACCAGGGAAGCACTGCTGCGGTTACTCCAGGATTAGAAGACAGAACAACAATGGAGTTATATATTAATCATAAAGGCAAAGTTACAGCTATCACTTTTTAAAGAGAGTTGACGATCAAAGTTCATATTAGAACAGTAAATTCTGCAAGTCAACAATAATATTCCACCCCCTGGGATAGCAGTGTTGTCCCTTTTTATAATGGCCAGGCAGAAGTATCAAAAATACAGATAAGTCTTTAGGTAGCGATCTCTCAGGATCAAAGGACCTTGAAGGCTTCTCCATATATTTGATCTTCAATTATCGTTTTGTCCTCTTGCGCTGATACTTCGTTTCTTCTTCCTTTTCCTGGCCCATGCACTCCGATCTTGATTTCCTGGTCTGGATGCGGTTTCCTGTCAAAGGGACAACAGTTGGTTCTGCTTTGTCTTTTCCTCCAGAATGGCGATTTTCCATTTTCTTCATTTCTGCAGGGGAAAAGGCAATAATTAATCATTTTACATCAATCACAAATCTCCTTAATTCTATCATAATCCTTTAACATATTACCACCTTAGAATGTAAAGAAGTTATGATTTGAAGGAAAAGATAAAGAAATAAATGGTAATTACATACATTTTCTAATGCTCAACACACCACCCTGCTTACCCTTTTTCATGCCCTCATGAAAACATTGTAATTGACATGCAAGGCAGTTAGGGAATACGCTGGAGAAGGATTTTCATGCAATGGTCTAAAGCCATGATTTCTAGCTAAGACTTCAAAAATATGTCCTGTCTGACCTTCAGGCAATTCATATAAGGCTCTATACCCTGGTGCAGGATACCAGATGATTGGACTTCGAAACCTACAGCCTAGCCAAGACAGGCCTTCTCTCAAGATGAGGTCACCATAGGTAACCAAGCGATCAATAGCTAGTTTAAAATTTTCATAATTGAATGGCTCTCTATCTTGGATATTCTGATTGGAAGTCTGGTATTGGAACTTGGTTGCTGTTATGGCAAGGTCTTTGATGGCTAAGAAGTATTCTACCCCTTGCTGGACAACTACTGTGTGAATAGGTCCCAATGTATGGATCACACCCTTCATTAGCATTAATCTTCTATGCTTATTCCAAAGTTGCAATGGGTTTCTAGGTTCACCCCTTACCCACAGATCTAACCTGTTCTCCTGTCTCTGGAAGGTATTGTAGGCTTTAAGCCACTTTATCTGGTTAACAACAAAAGAGATGAATGCCTGAAGCTGGATATCACCCACAAAAGGGCTAGGGTTCTTTTCCATTTCACCGTCCAACACAATATTATGAAAATAAAACTCACATAGCAATCGCTGGAATTTCACCCCATAATGCTTACAACAGTTTATGAAATCATCAATAGTTTTTAACTCTATAGGCACCCTTGCCTTGATAGCCTTAATTTTCAATTGTAAATACCTTTCCATAAAAAACAAAGCATAGTTTTTGGTAGGTGCCTTACATGCTAGAACATCAGTATACAAAGAACATAAGGTATCCATTTGACTCATAATTGTGTCTAGTCTATTGGTTACCTTTTTAACTTTTTCCTCTGCCCTTCGCCATTTATCGAAGGTCTCGCTCTCCGATGCATTGATGTTCTTTACCTGCTGTTGTAACTTCTGATATTTCTCCCGAGGAACAGTTTCCTCTGTGAGCTTTTCTATTGTTTGTTGGGCCTGTGCAAAATCTTTTTGAAGGTTCACTATCCTTGGATCATTGTCCATCATAACATTTTTGGGCTGGAGATCTACCTGGATCTCCTTATTGCGACATCTGGTTTTTATAGTCTGTGTTTCCTTCTCATGAACTGTCCTGTCAGTTGTGATGCTAGAGGACAATGCCTCTATCTGGACATCCTTATTACATATTGGTGTGCTTTCTGTTTGGGATTCTGCATTTGTAACAGCCATGTGCTATTCCTTGTGGTCCTGAATAATAATGGGTTTGGTTTGAGTCCTTTTGGTCTTCTTTTTTTGGAGTTTCGCCTAGGTGGCTGCATGCTTTGCTCCAGGGGTTCTTTTTGAGCTTTTCCCCATTTTTAGGACCCTTATTCGTTGTCTAATTTGTTTAATTACATTTAGCAGTCTCTGTTGTTCCTTTCGCAACTTTTTGATTTCATTTGTTTTCTTCGAAGGAACTGCTGTTTCTTTTCTTGGGCCTGGGTTTTGTTCTTCAGGGATTATACCCTTGCCCTGGCTTATTTCCATGTTTTCTTCCTGGAACACTTCTTCATTGTTCTCGTCTTGCTGATTAGGTTTTTCAAGGGTGAAAACCATGGGTTGATCTGTTATCTCCCAGCCAGCTTCTTCTTCTACTTCTTCTTCATCATGCATTTCTTCAGATGTACTCTTACTATGAGCAGAGTGTTCCTGAGACTGTCTTTCTTCTTCCTCCTCATCACTCATCTCCCCAGATGCACTCTTACTGTGAGCAGAGTGTTCCTGAGATTGTCCTTCTTCTTCCTCCTCATCACACATCTCCTCAGATGCACTCTTGCTGTGAGCAGAGTGTTCTTGCGGTCCTTCTTCGGTATCGGGGTTGAGTGGCCTGTGGGGTTGGACATACTCACCTATATTGGCCAAAATTTGGGCCAATTCGTCTTCTTGCAGAGGGTTTTTCAATGGGCTTTCGCTGGGTTTCTCTGCTTCCTCCCCTTCTTCCTCGCCGGAGTGCTTAGTTTCCTCTTCTGGTTCCTCTTCTTCATTTTCTTCTAATTCTTCTTCTTCATTCCCCCCCTTCACGTTGTGGGGGTTGCTCTTCCTCTAAGTCGTGTATTTATACACACTAACTATTGTTTCCTTGGGAATTTCCCAACATTCCTTTGCTTCTCCCTAATCTGGTGGATTGTCTTCGTTTCTGTGGTCTAATTGATGTGCTAGCAATGTTTTTTCGTTTTGGGGTTGGTAAGGCCAATCCCCCATCTATTGAGAAAATCAATTCTTCCCAACTAATTTGTTATTGAGCGAGACTGTAACTGACTATTAGTGTGAATTAAATCATGATGACTTACTACTGATTCTAAACGACGAGATTTTCTTATACTTCGGGCAGCATCATGCAATAAAAACTTCAAGTATGCAGGCAAATTCACAGCACATTTTCGTTTTAATACAGCTAATAGTTTGAGATGGCGTGGTCTTACCACGTCTTTTCTGCCATCGCAAGTGATGTAGCTTTGGACAATTCTGGCCAATTCTGCCCAAGGTTCTCCCAGGGTTGCAAGTAGGACTCCTTTTCCTTTGACAGTAAGGCTCCGTCCTTTGTCCCATAAGATGGTTATAGCGTCTTGAAGTCTGATTTTTTCAGGGTCCACACTGGTCCAACAGTTGGCAGTCCCGAAACTTCAGCAATTATTGCATCTGTTACTGTTATTTGCCTCCCCCTCACCATGGAATGATTTTTCTGCAAATTCTGCAGAAATTCAATGGCCACTGTCTCGTTAGACTGCTGTAGTCGGTTAAGGTAGACAATCCATCCTGATCTTGCTAAAATTTTGCATGTAGTGTCAGAGACCATTAACACCTGCGGTTTGCTGCGTATTGATCTGCCTCCCATTTTGTTCAAGCTTAGCACACTGTTAAGAAAACACAGAGATGACAATGGAACAGCAGGTTGTTCAAACTTTAGCTCACTGTTAATTTTTATAGATCAAAAACACAGAAATGGCGATGGAACAACAAGCTGTGCATATTGGGAAATACAATACCGTTAAACTTGCTATTCCCAAGTTTTGATGGAGTCATAATACCTCCAAATAATGAGTTGACACGTATGCCAGTGAATTATGGAGATCACCTGCACCGCCCTGAAACGCGATAGGCCGTCGTCGGCCAACAAATAAAGGAGCAGCATGCTGAACTGCAGTCGTACAGGAAAATAAAGGAACAACGTATAGATCCATGACATGTTTAAAAAAATCGGTGGATAACTGAAATCGAGGCTTATGATGGAAATTGCGAATAAATATGGAAATGCCGTGAAATGTTGCGAAAAATAGAGGATAGGACAACTTGACGTAAGTCAAAGTTCTTATGCGGTTATTATCCAATTTAACTATTATGATTGATTTATAAATAATTTTCATGTATAAAAGGTTTGAAAGGGTTATATAACATAATCTCATTTGAAATCAATATAAAGATATAAGAAGAAGGCTTTATAATGACTATTGGTGTATGAAAAATATGACTTCAATACCATCAACAGAGCTCTGTTGCCCACAGGTGTCTATAACCTTGACAGAGTTTCTTATTTCACCCTTGGAACCATAATCCTTTGTGTATGCCTAGGAAAGTGCTGTGCGATGTCAGAATGGAGGCCATTATGCTAGCTTGGTAACCAGATGAATCACAATGCCATTCACCAGGAAGGAGTGAAAGGTGGGCAGGCCAGCTCGTGATGAGACCTCCTATTCCAAGGACAATTTTATTTTTCTGATATGCCTCTTGGATCATATCCCTGATGTGGTGGCCATAGTGGGAATGCCACTTCACTTGCTTCCTTATGATCATGGTAGGCTGGCTCTTGATGAGACCCCCTATTCTTTATCTGACAAATCATGTTAGTAATCATATAGAGATGTATTTTTTCTTTTTTTTCTTTTCTTTTATATAGCACTTTCCTATTTATATACAGAGGGTGGCTCAACACTCCTTAAGAGTAGGGATGGTGGAAGAAGTCTGAACATCTCAATAGAGAAAAATATGCCCTTATTCTTATTCAATAATAATGATCAAAGAGAATTATGAAGATTTAAGAAAGAACCAACATGATAAAAATAATCAACCAAATTGGTTTTAATGAAAATAAAGACAACAAAGTGATATAAATAGTTGTGTCCTTTCCTTTTTTCTCTTATCGATTCAAAGCAATTTCTCTAAAGATAACAATTTTTATTTGTTTTGCTGATTTCAGTATCCTCTAGTTTTTGTATTCTTGCATGAATGTATACCTGTGTCTTAAATGAACCATCATTCACAAAAATCCTTTTAAATGATGAAACACACTCACACAAATATCAAAAAATGCACTCAAAAAGTGTTGTTCCTTAGATGGAACAACTGCTTAGCAAAAGAACATATGCACACAAAAACCGTGGTTCCTTTAAGAGGAACAGCAAGCAAAAGAAAAACACACTCAAAACTGCTCTTCCTTAAGAGGAATAGCAGCTATTCCTTAATTGGAATAGTGAATAAAGCAAGCGCAAAATAAAATACCGCTCCTTTAGCGGAACAACCTAAGATCATCTGAAATCAAAACTGTTGTTCCTTCCAAAGGAACGACAGAAAGGAAAAAAAAACACAAAGAAGGCTATTCCTTTAAAAGGAACGACAAAACAATCTGGCAGAAGTGTTGTTCCTTCGGAAATGAACGACATAAATGCGGAAATGTTGTTCCTTCGGAAAGCAACAACAAAATGAGAACGTGTTGTTTCTTCGGAAAGGAACAACGAAAAACGAAAGTGTTGTTCCTTTAAAGGAATAGCAAAAACGAAAGTGTTGTTCCTTCAGAAAGGAACAACAAAAATGAGGAGATGTTGTTCCTTCAGAAAGGAACAACAAAGATGTGGAAGTGTTGTTCCTCCAGAAAGGACAACAAAATGTGAAAGTGGTGTTCATTCGAAAAGGAACAACAAAAAGGTGAAAATGTTGTTTCTTCGAAAAGAAACAACAAAACATGAAAATGCTGTTCCTTTGAAAAGGAACAGCGAAAAGGAGAAAATGTTGTTCCTTCAGAAAGGAACAACAAAATGCAAAAGTGTTGTTCCTTCGGAAAGGAACAACAAAAAGGCGAAAATGTTGTTCCTTCAGAAAGCATCAACAAAATGCAAAAGTGCTATTCCTTTGGAAAGGAACATCAAAAAAGTATAAATGTTATTCCTTCGGAAAGGAACAACAAAATGAAACAGTGTTGTTCCTTCGGAAAGGAAAAACAAAAAGGCGGAAATGTTGTTCATTTCCAAAGGAACAACAAAATGCAAAAGTGTTGTTCTTTCAAAAAGGAACAACAAAAAGATGGAAATGTTGTTCCTTCAGAAATGAACAACAAAATTCAAAAGTGTTGTTCCTTCGAAAATGAACAGCAAAAAGGCGTAAACATTGTTCCTTCGGAGAGGAACAACAAAATGCAAAAAATGCAGAAATGCAAAAATCTATATAGAAAGTAATTTATACAAGTAGAAAAGAAAAAGTTATGTACAAAATTTAAGAATAATGTAATTACTTAGTGAACCAATGTTAAGGTAGAATTATTTTCCTCAACAAGAATCTGCATATCAGAATCTTCTCGGAGCTGCTGGTAGAAGGATTCCCGAGTAAGAGGTTTATGGTACAGTCGCACTCGATGGCCATTTGCCATAAAGGTATGTCCAAATCCGTCAATAGTAGTCAAAGTAATGGTGCCATTGTCATGCACTTTTTGGATTTCATACAGTCCAAGCCATTGAGTCTAAATTTTTTCTGGAAAATCCTGAAACCTGGAGTCATATAGGAGTGCCCAATCTCCTTTGTGGAATATTTTCATTTTGATCATGGCGTCGTGCCATTTTTCTCCCCGTTGTTGGATTACTGCAGGGTGTTGAAGAGCTGAGAGCCTAATTTCATCTAGCTCATTAATTTGCTGTAATCTATTAGTCTGGGCCTCATTTAAATTTAGTCCAACCTCTTGTGCTGTTCTTAATGTTTGTATTTTGAACTCTATTAGAAAGATGGGTTCCTTTCCAAATACTAGTTGATATGGTGAATAACTAGTGGTGTTTCTCCACATTGTTCGATATGCCCACAAGGCTTCCAACAATCTTGAAGCCCAATCATGCCTGTGTGATGCAATGGTTTTTGTCAATATTGCCTCTATCACTTTATTTGTGCTCTCTACTTGGCCATTTGCCTATGGGTGATATGGAGTGGTAATTTTGTATTGAATATGATAATTTTTTAATGTTGCAACGATTTTATTACCTACAAACAGTGGTCCTCCGTCCGTGATTATGTCCCTTGGGAGGCCATATCACAAAACTCATTAAAATATCAAAAGCCTTACATCTAGAGGAAAAGGTTAAATACATAAATCTATTTAAAGAGTTTCAAGATGTTTTTGCCTGGAGTTATGAAGACTTGAAGTCTTATGACACCAACATAATTCAACACAAGATCCTATTAAACAAAATCATAAACCTTTTAAACAGAAACTTAGGAGAATTAATCCAGTTCTTATTCCATCTATTGAGAAATAATTTAAAACAATTTATGATGTCCAAATCATAGCTCCCATTAGATATTCAGATTGGGTTTCAAACTTAGTCACTACTAGGAAGAAAACTAGAGAAATCAGACTGTGTGTTGATTTCAGAAATTTGAACAAGGTCTCATTGAAAGACAACTATCCTCTACCAAAAATAGACGTTATCCTTCAGAGGGTAGTAGGCTCATCTAGAATTTCATTTCTTGATGGATTTTTTGGATACAACTAGATCTTAGTTCAACTAGAAGACCAAGCCAAAACTTCATTTACTACTCCTTGGGGTACTTTCATGTATTTGAAGATGCTTTTTGGATTAATGAACACAGGAGAAACATTTCAAAGAGCTATGGATATAGCTTTTGCCAAGGAGATCCATGACTTCTTAATGGTTTACCAAGATGACATCACAGTCTTTTCCAAATTTGATAATGAACATCTAGATCACTTGAAAAGAGTTTTCATCAAATGCAAAAAATTTGGGATTTCCTTAAATCCCAAAAAGACACTCTTTGGTCTGGAAGAGGGGAAACTCTTGGACATATAATATCCAAAGATGGAATTAGAATAGATCCTGCTAGAATAGAGGCAATCTTAACCATCACCCATCCTAGAAACATTAAAGAGTTACATTCATTCCTAGGCAAGATAAATTTTCTGAGGAGATTCATTCCAAATTTAGCAGAATTAATTAGAGAACTAAATAACATGTTAAGAAAAGATTCATCACTTAAATGGATAGTGGAGGCCAAATAGTCCTTTGAAGCCATCAAGGAAGCCCTAACCAAAACTTTGGTCCTTATAAGTCCTGATTTCAAGAAAGATTTTATAATCTTTTCTTTTGCTTTAGAACATACTATTGCAGCAGTCTTGTTGCAAAAGAATGACAAAGGATATGAACAACCAATTGCATTTTTCAGTAAATCCTTAAGACATGCCACACTCAAATATAGCATTATGGAAAAACAAGAATTAGATTTAGTAAAGGCTATTAAAGACTTCAGAGTGTACATTTTGTATTCTCACATCATTGCTTATGTTCCAAATTCAGTAGTTAAGGACATTTTGACACAAAATGGGCCTGAAGGAAAAGGAGGCAAATGGATTGCCACTATTTTGGAATATGACATAGAAATAAAGCCTACTAAACTTATCAAAGGCCGAGGTTGAACCAAACTCATGACTGAATCGAACTATCAGGCCCTAGATACAAATTTCAATGGTGCTCTTGATGATCAAGAAGAGATGGTGACTCCACAGATCAGTGAACCTTTTACATATTCACCTTGGTATGCTGATATCATATTTGTATTACTAAACTTCCAAGGTCCTCCTGGTTTAACAAGAACTAAAGCTAGATTCTTGAAAATGAAGTCATTAAAATATTTTATCATAGATAATGCTTTGTTTTGGAAAGACAATGGTGGTATTCTTTTGAATTTTTTACTGAAAGATGAAGCTGATAAAATTATGCAAGAATTTCATGCAGGGGGTTGTGGAGGACACTTGTATTGGAAAACCACTGCTGACAAAATCCTGAGGGCTAGTTTTTACTGGCCCACTCTTTTTGTAGATTCTAAGAAACATGTGACCTCCTGTCATAGCTGTCAGATATTCGAGGGAAAAAGAAAGCTTTTACCTTTACCTCTCAAACCCATCTCCGCATAAATGCTATTTCAACAATGGGGTTTAGACTTCATTGGAGAAATACACCTAGCCTCCTCAACTCAACATAAATGGATTTTGAAAGCCACTGATTACTTCACCAAATGGATAGAAGCCATCCCTTCTAGACAAGCCACAAACTTTGTCATTATCTCATTTCTAGAAAACAATATCCTGTCAAGATTTGGATGCCCCCAAAATCTCATCACTGATAATGCAGCTGCTTTTAAATCCAAGAAAATGGTAGACTTTTGTAACAAATACCACATCACCCTTGGCCATTCCACTGCCTATTACCCTCAAAGTAATGTATTTGCAGAATCCTCTAACAAAAGCCTGGTCAATATCATTAAGAAATTACTGGAAGACAACAAAAACACATGGAACAAAAAGTTGGTCAATGCCTTATGTGCAGATAAACTAATTACTAAAAAGTCAATTGGTACATCTCCTTATTAGTTGGTATATGGAATGGATGTTTTTTTTCCATCATTTTTGGGACTACCAATGATGAAGATCATCCAGGAATTGCAGGTAGAACCAAATGATATCCAGAGAAGAATAAATCGGACCATACACTTGTAGCAAACTAGAGGGGAAGTCTATGTAAAATCACAAGTAATTCAGGAAAAAATCAAAAAGTTTTTTGATAAAAATACCAAAGATGATGATTTTTACATAGGTGATAAAGTTATTAAGTGGGATTCAAGAAGAGAAGACAAGGGAAAACATGGGAAATTTGACTTCTTATGGCAAGGCCCTTATGTCATTAATGGTTACAGGGGTAACAATGCATTTTTCTTGAGAGAGATAGATGGATCAAATCTACCAGGAGGACCTGTCAATGGTAGAATGTTGAAGTATTACTTATCCACAGATTAACAATAGTTCACTTAACTTTGATGATTGTATATAACATTGCAGAGTTTAGATTGGATTGGATGGTAATTTTTTAAAGTTGAAGCCCGAAGAGAAGGCACTGAGCTTTGAAGGTTTCACCATCATAAGTATCAATAAAGCAGAATCATAGAAGGAAAGTCTACAAGGTAACTTTAGTCACAATTGAAAGGCTATTGATCTTTAATTTCTTGACATTTCACCAGCAAATTCCATCCCCATGTGGAGCCACTGTTACGGTCGTATAATAATAGGATTCATAATTTTGGATTGGCTATGGTTAGTCTTGTAATATTGTACATACTTTTACTTTCTGCAAAATGTTTTCCATATTAAAAATTAAAAAATGTAAATAGGGTATGTCCTAAAAGAGATATCAAAGGACAAAAAGAATAAGAAAACATAAAAAAATAAATGAAAAAATATGAACCCCAAATAAAAACAGATCATGAAAGTGTGAAAATTCAAGTGCCACTACTTTTTACTTCACTATGAAAAATAATGGTTGTGTGCAGCTTGTCATAGATAGAGAATAAAGATCTAGCCAAACTGTTTAACCTTGGCAGATCAATAGTTAGGTAGAGAAATAAAATGGGCTCAATTGCTTAATCTAAGCCATTGGAAGTTATAAGGTTAGAATTAGATAGTTTTCTTGTCAAAAGAAAAGGAAAGAAAGGGTCTGCTAGCTTAAGTGCACCCAATAAAGTGAAGAAAAAATGTTAGGATAAGTAAAGGGTAGGTAGTAGAAAGGTTGCAAATGTACAAGGTTTTTAAAACATAAGCACATTTATCATGCTTAATCCTATGTTTTAGTATGTAGGAGCATTTATGAGAGTGAAAAGATGTTCGCAAGCTTACTTGATTAACTTCCCCTCATTTCATTTCACCCCCACATACTTTCTTACTAATTTCTCCATTATCCCATCATGTCTTATGAAAATACACTTTTCCCTTCATTTTGACCCTTACCATTTGGTTTCACACATTTACCTAGCAAATTACCCTTCAATGGTCATCCCCCTATCCAAAACCCCTTTTCCATAGTGTGAAACCCATTCCCCATTGAAAAAATCAACTTCCCCCTTATTAATTTCCATATTTTACCCCCAAAGCCCCATAAAAAAACCCTTATCCTAAGTTTTTATCCCCCCCCCCCCCGCATTATTTAATTAACTCCTCAAGTTATATTTCTCCGACATAAACCTTTTAATCCACCAACCTAGGTGCAATTAAATATACCCCGCTACATTAAACTGTGGTCCCACTCCTTAAAACCGCTCATTATATTTTTAATCCCCACCTTATTCATTAATTAATTACAATTAGTTGTAATTAATCCCCTGTACCTCGCAAATATTCACTCCTATTCCCTCCGTGCATCTTGATCTCGCGACAATTGTTATATATTTCACTCCCAGATCTAACGACACACATCCATATCGCACTCATTCCCTCTCCGACCTTTACTAGCCCGAGAGCACGCAAGATTTGCGGTTTTGCTCGGGCCCCATTCTGCTACATGGCAGCTCCAAGTGAAATCATGTGCTCTCAAGGAAATACTGCCCGCCTGCCAAAACTAGTGCGATGGCCCCTTAAACCGCCTCCCTGCCAAAAGCTAAAACCATTCATTGTTCATTTATGAATTCCACGCCAAATTCTAACCGTTGATGGTTAAAAGGCCAAAGAATCCCATTTCGACTCTTTTTGCTCGTTTGCACTGTGAATGTTGCCTAAGCCTTCCTGTGCCACCCTGAGCCTCTGCAACTGAAATTGACCACCGATTACCTCCCGAACAAGCTCCGGATGCCCCATTCAAGCATCCAGTGCACAGCTGAAGCCACCGTACCCTCTACAGTCACCATTGAAACCAGTTTGCAACCTGAACAACCAATTTCTAGGTATTTTGAGAAAAAACCAGAACGACCCTCTCAATTTGAAAACGTACAGTTAATTTAAAATATTAATTAATTGAATTTAATTAATTTTCCCTAAATTGAAGAGTATTTCCACCTAAATACCCAAACCCCTCTTTTGCAAACTGCAAATTACCCTCTCACTATACCATAGTTTTAAAAGCCTCATTGCTACAACCTGTACAAGCCTAATAGACACCTTTCCCCCTAAAAATGGCTTCCCAGACTTCTCTGCACACCAGACCTGTGTCAACCCTTCAGTTGGACATCGACCATTTGGCACTAGCAGACAGAGATTTCCAAATAAAATACACTGCCACACCAGCCTACCTTCTGAAACTCCACTATTGGAGTAAGGACATATTTATGAACCATGCAGATGACATCCACCTTTGGGAATCCAATTTACCCAAATACCTATTCCCAGAAGTTCACCCATTCCCTGATATCATACATTTTTGTCATGCATGCTATATCCCTAGCCAAAGAGCTATTGTTGCCCCAAACCAACAACTCTTATTCACCATTACACCAGAGTCCATCAACCAAATGCTTCAAGTCCAACCTAGCCATAATCAGACCCCTATATCCATTGGAGACCTATTGGACCTGTATATCACCCTAGACCTGGTTAAGATAAGGAAAATCTTCCAAACTTTCATCATTGAAGACTGCCATACTCCTACAGATACTCCACCCGATGCTGCCACCATTTTTTCAGATACTGGCAGACATATAATCACCATGCTCTCATTTATCCTAGGATACACCTTAGATGAGCATGTGGATGAGGTCATCCTGGCCTTTCTGTCTATTTTTACTCTAGACAAGCCTCCTGCTATCATGTACAATTATGCTCAGTTCATTGCAGATAGAATGCATGAACAATTCACCACACTGCCACTGAAAGAGTTTTCAAATACTCTCCGGTATTGTTTCATGTGTTTTTATATTACCAAGAAGATAAGTTCCCTGTAAGCATCCAAAATTTGGATACCAAGGGAAAAGAGAGATCAGTGGTCTACTGGACACCCTTGGTCCAAAAGTATTCCACAGGATTTACATACAAATATTTCATAGATTCATTTGTATACCCATTCATGAACATGCTGACCAACAAAATTCAACCTAGAATCAGCCAAGAAATAAAGAGGGTGCTACAGTTGGCTAAGAACAACAACGTGGGATACTGGTACTTGTACCAGAACCACACTAAAAGCAGGGTTGATGGCTGTCAACTAGCCCCTTACAAGTTGCCCAAATACCTCTGTATGAGGATATTTTCACTCGAGTATTTCAGACAAATCATTAACTTTGATGAGGTCCACTTCCTATATGCTAGGAATAAGACCCAGTTTAAGATGAAAAACCAATTGGGCCCATTCATTTGCAATAATAGGGAGGCTGGGCCAGAGGCTAACAAGATACTACAATAGATGAAGTTCAGCAACAACTTCATGTGGTAGTATGACCCTCATGGGGTCATAAACAAGCTGAGACTTGGGGTCAAATTTGGACCTTACATCCACCACCCAAGACCTGACATTGAACAGTTTCCCAACCAATCTCACTAGTTTGAAAACACATTGATTGACATGGATAACACAGTTGTGGATGTGGAGAACACACTCATTGATATTGAAAAGCAATTTGATCGGAGCTCTTTCCTACGGGTTCCAGAACTAGGAGAACCAATGAATGTCCATCCCATGTTACAGACCCCATCCAATGAAGAGAAGAATCCAAAGAGGAATAGGGAAGAGGTATCTAGTTCTGCCATGGACACTACAGATGAGTTGTTTGAGCTCAGAAAAAGGCCCAAGTTGAATCCTGTGTTTGAACAGGAGGAGAACATTGAATCAATGGAAATAACAGACATTGAAACAATGGGGCAGAGAAGAAAGGACACAATTGCATCAGGTGAAACATAGCAGCCATCAACATCCAACACTCAATTGATTGAAAGACAACAAAGTGTTGAGGTTTCTTCCTTTGTCAGGCCAGTTGACAGAGAAAAGGACATCAAAGATAGGTACAAAGAAATAAAGATGAGGAATGAGAAGTTGAAGGCAAAGACATATGCCCAATACTTCAAACATACACTAGCCAACTAGAGCAGGTTAATGTCAGCCTTTGACATTAAAGCAGGAAAGATGCAGGTATCATTTTTGCAGCCCACTATTCAGCAACCAAAGACCTCGGCTGACTATAAGAAAACTAATTTTGAGGTGTTGGCCAGGGATGTTCATCCCATTGACCAAATAGAGTTCCACAAGTAGGCTGGAGAAATGATTTACTCCACCCTAACAGGAAAAGTCACGGCTACACATAGGGTGAAGGATTCACTAGATAATGTGACAACTTAGTACAAATTGGAGAAGGCCTCCTCACAGGAAAAAAACAACAGGAAAAAGTCATTAGAGGACTTGGTCATTGAGATGGGCCATGATCCAAGTGACATTAAGGCTGTTGAAAATCTTATCAAAAAGAAGAATGAGGATATAGCAGCCCTCAAGAAACAACTCAAGCTACCACATTTACAAGACCCACAGACAAAGGAGGTCCTGGAGATCCAAACCAATCATGAAAAGATGATGGACCTAGTGTTGTAGATAAATGATCAGTTAAAGGAGATGGAGAAAGAATTGGATAGCTTGATTCAGCTCAAACATGCTAGTCTTGATGATGCTCTTGCAACTGTCATCCCAACAGTTACCACTATTGCACCTTATACTTTGGCAACATCCTTGGCCCCCACAGCTACAATGGCCATAACACTACCAGCATCTACACCAACTACATCATCAACAGGGTCTACAGGTGATGAGGCAAATAGGTTGGTTAAATCAATGGAAGAAATGTCCATTCAGACCACTAAAATGAATAGGCTGAAGGAGAAAGTGACCAGTCTGGAAACAGATTACAAACTGGCCCAAATCATGCATAAAGAAGAACAACAAAAGTCCACAAAGATGACCGAAAGAATCAAAAGCCTGGAGAAGTAACTGACACTGAATGAACCTCTAAGTCAGGCTAAGGAGCAACTGTGGTCCAATATCATTAACTCTGTCAATGATATTTGGCCATCCATCTAGGTTATTTGTGAACAAATTGATTTAATAAAGCAGAATACAGAAGCCATACAAAGAGTCAAAGAAGAACTTGGAGACATGCCAGAGGAAGTTGCAAGAATCATTCACTTCCTGAACTCCAAGAACAAGTATGAGCTGCAGGAATTAGAGATACCTGATAGAACAGGTACAATTTTGGAAGTTAAAAAGTCCTCACCAAGAGGAATTTGATGTTGAACTTAGAGGATAAGTGCCAAACCATGCAACTAGCCATTGACAGATTCATGGTGAAGTTTGAAATTTTGAGGCAAAAGGGTTTACCAAATCCCTTGGTTATAAACAACAAATTAATGGCACAGGAGGACTATAATAAAAATATCAGAGAAGTGGCCAGAGATCAGGTAAATACTTCATCCATGAAGGGCATACCTACTGGCAAAGTATTATATCAAAATTTTGAGAATCTGTTTTACCTCCAGCATGAGGTAAAACACCTTTTTGTCAATAAGCCTACTTTTGCCAAGTATACAGAGGCAGATGCGATCTATAGGAAGATGCTCAATATCCAATTACCAGATGTTGAGACAAGGAAAAAACTAAATGATTTACTGTAAAAAAATACACAATAAAAATGTAAAATGTACCGTAAAAGTAAAAGGGCACAGTAAAAGGATATTGATAGGTCAGCCAGGTCAGCCAGGTCAAAGTGTATTAGATGAAAGTGTATCAGATGAAAGTATATCAGATGAAAGTGTATCAGATGAAAGGTTAAAGTAAATACAACATCCAGTGTGAAGACCAAACAACAAATCATATTAAAGGGAAAAATATCAAATCCAGCAGAACCTAAATAATAGGGACAACAAACAACAGTTCAATAGTTGTCTCTATCTTCTTGCATGAAGATATTTCTTTCTCCTAGATTAGTTCCCAAGACAGTTTGGGATATTTTGTAAATTATTTTTGTATAAATACTTCATATTTCGAAGTATTGGGTGTGGATTACTATACATTTGTAGAGTTATTTTGATCTTAAACCTAAGGGTTATTGTACCAATTTTCAAGTCGACAGATTGGAGCAGGTAATAAAAGGATTGTATTACAGGATTCATGAGATGAGTTATTGCAGTGAAGTATCTTCTTTGTATGATTTTGTTACTTTCTTATCTGTTTCATAAACTTAAATGTTATCTAAATTTGAATGAATTAACTGGAAATTTATCTCAGAATTTGTTTAAATACACTCTTTTTTGCAGAGTTAATCATTTATATGTTTTTCTCTAATATCTAGATTTGAGAAACCCTAATTGCTCTCCCATACCGGTTGACCTCCTTCATTCTCTTCATAATCCGGCCTAAGGAACCCTTAATTTCTCCCTGGATCTGATTAGAAACCACTTCACCATCCAACCTTTGAGACCTGTAGTAACTCCTCTATCTTGCCCTGTAGACACTGTTTTTATAACTTGATCTAGTCTTATTTGTCTAGCATTTGACCCCATAACCCAATGGTAAAATCAAACCTCTGTTCATCTAAGTGATCCCACCACCCAAATTCAAATCAAAACCCAAGTACAACAAATAACTAGCATAAAATCAATTAACTAAAACAAAGTTAAATCATAAAGAGAGAGCCCTCTCTGAGAATTAGGAAGGCTAGATCCTAATCTGCAAAGTAGGTTTGTGGTTACCTTCGAACATTTCTTTCTTTAATAACTTCTAGAGAAATTTTTGGAGTGATAATAGGCTGAAGCATGTAACACAGTTGTTTACTGCAAAACCGAAGCACTCTTCGAATTCTCGGAATGAGTACACTGGAAGAAGCTTTTTCAGGTAAAAAACCAGATGTGGCACACTTTAGGATCTTTGTTTCATCAGTCTATTGTCATGGTACCAAGGATGCACAGAAAAAGCTAGATCCTACAACTGAGTTGGGAATATTTGTGGGGTACACTAATACACCTCACAATTAGCGAGTATACCTGCCATCCAACAAGATGACAGTGGTTCATAGAGATGTAAATTTTGATGAAGAGAAGGCCATGAGATGTTCCCTTGAGAAGTAGCTTCAGTTACATGCAGATGAGGAAATTTTAGCTCCAAAGGTGGAACCTCAGGATGATGTGGAGTAGCCACATGCAGACGTGTAGACACCCACTCATGCAGAAACTTCCATAGATGGGAGAAATTGCATCATAGAGGTTGAAATATTGTTGCATGATGCTTGAGAGAATGTGGGAGCACCCACATCACAGTGCAGGCAGAGGAGATTGCCAGATCGATACACTGGTTACATGGCTCTGATGAGCAAGAGTGTAGAGATAAATCCATCCTCATTCAATGAAGTAGTGCAGCAACCAGTGTGGGTTGATGTCATGGTTGAGGAGTATGACTCCATTATCAGAAACAACGTTTGGGAGGTGGTCCCAAGACCAACACACAAGTCAGTGGTGAGTTCTATATGGCTTTACAAGGTAAATCAAGCTACACATGTGAGTGTAGAGAAAAAAAAGGCCATATTTGTGGCTAGAGTATTATCTCAGGTGGAGGGAATTGATTATGATGAGACCTTTGCTCCTGTAATAATGTACTCATCAATTAGATCTATTCTATCACTATCAGCACAGGTGGGATGGAAGATACATCAGATGGATGTAAAGACAACATTTCTCAATGACATGATTGAGGAAGAGGTGTATATTGAGAATTTAGAAAGATTTGAGACCTTCAACATAGAGTCGCATGTGTGTAGACTCAAGTGAGTGATATATGGACTAAAAGAAGCACCCCGTGCTTGGTACGCTAGGATTGATAGCTATTTCACGGGGTTGGGCATCACCAAAATTGAAGCAGATGTGAACCTTTACCATATTGTGGTTGAAGGTAAATTGTTGATTATAGTATTATATTTTGATTATTTGATTATGCCAGGTGATGAGAAGCTGATAAAATATTTTAAATACAATCTTGCAAGAGAGTTCAAGATGAAGGACTTGGGGCTCATGCATTACTCTCTTGTTATGGAGGTATGGAAAGGAGATGAGGAATTGTTTGTCTCTCAGAGAAAGTATGCCAATGAGATACTGAAGAAGTTCCACATGGAGAGCAACAAACCCATGGAGACTCCTCTAGCTGGTAATTGGAGGAAGGAGGATTCTACTTCATGTGAAGTAGCGGAGGCTACTATTTATAGACAACTTGTGGGTTCACTTATGTATTTGTTGAACACATGAATGGACATGTGTTTTCTAGTTAACCATCTTAGTCAAGCCATGGTTAATCCAACCAAACTGTGTTGGTAGGTAGCTAAACATGTGTTGAGATACCTCAGAGGCACCACTCAGTTTGGTTTTTGGTACAGATGGAGAGAGGGAGTGAAGCTTCAAGGCTTCATAGATGCAAATTTGGAAGGGATTCCATTCGACATGAAGATCACATCAAGGGGAATCTTCACTATTAGGTCAGCAACATTTTCTTGGTACAACAGGGAGCAGAGATCAGTTGCATTCAGTTCAGTAGAAGAAGAATACATGGCTACTATTCAAGCAAATTGTGAGGCTATCTAGATGAGGAAGATCCTTGTTGGGTTATTTAGTTAGCAGATGGTTCCAATAATGATTTACTATGACAATCAGAGTTGTATCAAACTCCCCGAGAATCTATTTTTTCATGATTAGTCCAAGCATATTGACATATGGTATTACCATCTATGAGATTGTGTGCAGAGGAGACTAATGTTGCTAGATTTCATTCCTACAGAGGAGCGAGATGTAGATATTTTGACAAAGGCATTGTCAAGATGGAAATTTGAGTTTCACAGAGGCAAGATCAGGGTAGTAGATAATCCATTTCTTGTTGAGAGGGAGTGTTGAAAAAAATTGCAACAAGAAAAATCCTAATTTAATTTGTCCTTGAATTAAATTAGGAATTAAAATGTAATTCTATTCTCATAGAAACTTGTAACAATTAACTAAGTTAAGTTGACTTAGTTGGATTAGTAAATTCGAGTTGTGAGTATATCTAGAGTCATGTAGAGTGATCCCTAAATTTTAGGGGCCTAGGTTGAGTTATTATTGAGTTGTAATTATTTAATTCAATTTAACTGAGTTAAAATCAGTTAACCTAGTTCTAACTGATGGAGGAACTAGTGAGAGGTCAAGTGAATTAAATTGGATTTAATTCACATGCAGTGACCAATTAGATAATTGATAATTCACTCATGCATGTCAATTCTAAGAAAGACCGAGTTGAGATTAGAGTTCAAGGAAAGTGTACTATTAGTTGTAAAATAATCTAAATTAAACCAATGATGCATGGAATCAGAGGAAGGCCTATGGATGGATTGCACAATTATAAGTGAGGAATTTCCCAATTAAATATGGGCTGATTCCCAAGGGAACAATGCAGGGAAGTAGGAGCTTGGTAGGCAAAATATTTGGCTAAGCCTTGGCTTGAGATGGTTTGTGAAGCAGTGAGTGAGATTGTACTTGTGCAAATATTGTTCAGGTTGAACAAGCATTTTTTTTTCTTCTTAGATATTCTAGTTAATAAAATATACAGATAGCATTGGTTTTTAGCTAAGGATTTCCCCATAAAATTATTGTGTTATGTGTGATTGAAATTCTTCCTTTTTTGCTTCGTGATTTCATCGATCAATTTTTATTTCCGCTGATGAGTAGAGTAGATTCAAGTAATTTTTTTTAGAATATTACAATCCATGATAATTCTTAGCAAACCATATGCAACTCTTTAAAAGGAAAAACTCTTGAATTCTCAAACACAAAAACCCTTTGATAGTTATGGCTCTCAAACCATGGGATTTCACACACCATAGCAGTTAATTAGATTCTTTAACAATGATAAATAATCAAGAAAGTAGCTCTGCAAATCAAGAAGTATACCAGAAACTATAGGGATATGCAAGCCCCTCACACCATGAGAATAATCATACAAACCATTTCATTGAAATTACATGGGAATACATATTCATACACAGTCAATGTTAATAGACATGTTGTCATACAACAACACTATTTATCATTCACATTGCACAATTCTACACAAAAATACAAGTAAGCAACTTGTATTATTAGTTAAATGATTGGAAAATGATAGATGGATTTAAACTCTCCTCCCAATTGTAGTCCAAATGCATTGTTTTTATTTCTTGTAGTTAAGAACCCCTGAGCCAAATTCAGAGCCCAAGGAGGAAAGTGCTCAACGAAAATTCACACCATTCCAATTAACAATCACATGAGACTCTGGAGTGCATAGTGCCTCCACCTGACACCCAGGAGTCCAAAGAACATAATGTAGCCTTCAAAACAACACTTCAAAGAGTCTAAAGAACATAGTTATCCACCCAAACAATAACCCTAAGAGTCCAAAGACTAGAGTATTGTTTCTAGGAAAACTAGTACTCCTAAAGAATGCTAGCCGTCTAGGTTTGGCAGCTACCCTAGAAACAACAGTTTAAAGCAATTCAATGATTTCTTCTATGTGTAGCGGATAAGAGAAAGATAATGGAACCAACCTGGAACTTCCGCTTAATCCCTTGCTTGATCTCTCTCCCCTTTGACAGATCCCGCAACTCCTCCCCGTACTTAACACGCTTGGAGAGTACCTGCACAAGTACAACAACAAAGAACCGTCAAAAGATTGTGATCTATTACAGCATAAACATTATAGAATCGATATATAATGAACAAATGATAGCATTTAGAAATGATAACGTTTACAATTGCACAATCATATGGAAGAAAAATTGAAGAGCTTTATTAATAGAAAGGAGAATTACAACCCAGTTGTTTGATCCAGCATCATCCTCCCAGCTTCAATCCCTCTTCACCTCATGAAATAGCAAGATCACTCCAACAAGAATACAATGCTCTCTCCTCAATTACAAACTATCATCACTTACTTGCAATTCACAACATTCTAGCCTCTAGATCTCTTGGATGAGAGATCCATTTATAGATGTTTGCAAGCGTGTGAGTCATCCATGGGGTTTGATTAGTGTCATTCCACTTGTTACAATTGGTTCTACAAGAGAAGGGATTGGGGATTTCTTAGATCCCTTATTCATCCTTGGGCAAATTCAGAGAGGCAAGTGGCACAGGAGGAGTTTCTAGAAGATTCCATGAGCAACCACCTAGCAAACTGTCTCGGACATTTGTCCATCCTCAGCCATCGCACCTTATAGAAGGCCTAAACAATATGCATCACACCCTGGCAGTGTACCACTCAGTATGCATCGCACTTTGCCAGTGGAGCAATCGGTATCGTTCAATTTAGGAAATTTCTAGATGGTTTCTCAGATGGAACTTTTGGGGAATGATGTATTCAGATGACTATGTTCTTTTAGGATATGAAACAAAACTTTTAGGGATTGATGAGCCGTAATACATCGACATATAAGTTTGGGGTTGATGTTCCCAAATATGTCTATAACAGTTTCCCCCTAAAGCATGAAGTCGTAAATATTCATGTCGGGTGAAATGCCTTATCATGAGTGTTATAGACAATTTTGTGCCTGGCAGCATCAGGCATGAATTATCAATAATCCAAGGGATCCAAAGTCCCTAAACATGATGTTCCTACCCCTAGAGGAACAAGGTCAGCAAACCAACAGCTCTCAGATCAGTTCTCCACCTGAAAACACTCAAAAACAAGCAATCCTGAAATCAAAGCAGGTGCTCCACTAGGCTTCTGCGCTGAAACTCAACTCCTCCATGGTGTACCTGCGTTGCAAAGCAGGTAGAACAAAGGCCACCTGCGCTGAGCGAGATGGGACAAGTGGCACACTGAGTCATTGCTCTGGAATCTTCCAAAAATGACACTTGGATCAGGGATTTCGCCTTGTGATGAGTCAGAGGCTATGTTTCTCCAAGTGGAAGCAAGGTTCTCCAAGTGGACTCAAGAACTGAAGATCAACTGAAGAGAGAGAGGACACAAGGCAGCTACACACCAGTTGCAAGCTGACTCATCCTTTCTCAATTCATCTATATATTGAGCTCTCTCCTATGAGCTCAAGGGGGCTGGAATTTTGTGCAAAGTAATGATATGCTGTTGGTTTCACTATAGAACTATTGGGTGATTGCTTGAAGGAGGTGAAGAGGAGAAATTCTTTCTGCTGGGAGGTGTTGCTGGATTGGGGCCTTCAATGGTTGTAACACTCTCAGAACTTTACTTCTTCTATTAATAAAAGCTATTGAGGTTCTTCTATATGCACTTGTTTCAATGATGTATTGTGATAATTGTATATTTGATTTATGCTAATCCTTGAATCAGTTATGATTGCATGCTTCTTGTAGTTTCCTTCTTTGTTATTTTGCAGGATCTCGTTGTAGCTGGGCCAGCAAAAGAGCAAGGAGCTGGGAGCAAGCAGCAAGAAGAAGAGTTTGGATTCGACATTAAGCGCAAGGCAACGGTTAGTGCATTTCTTCATTCTCTCTTGCTTTCGTAAAGAAGTAAACCTTAAGTAGTTTTCTTTACAGTTGTTGCTGAGGTACTATCACCCTTAGAGTGGGATAGGGTCATCCGAGTCGAATACTTTTCCCTACAACAAACTGGCGACTCCGCTGGGGAACGTATCTGTTTGATTGTTTGTAGTATTTTGCTATTCATTTCCTGAACAAAAGAGTACCAAATCGAAAAGCTTTTGACTATATCAAAAGCGAAGTAGAGGGCAGCTACTCTAGCTCATTTCTGAGCATGTTCATGATTTGAAGAGCTGATCTACAAGGATCCTTGTAAGCTCTTAGTGATAGCTTTTCATCTTCCTTGTCATCCCTTAGTGTGTACTTGACTGATAGCTTCTGATTTGAGCAAAAACTGTGAATTTTTGAAAATTGTGACCCGGAAACTGAGAAAACGCAACTTTCGTTTTCCAAAGCAGGTAGTATACAGGCTACCTGCTTTGCAACGCAGGTCCCGAAAGGGCTACCTGCGCTGAGAGCCAGACTGGCTGTGCAGCACCTGCGTTGGCCCAATTTTTCCTTGTGCATTTGGGGTTTCCTCCCTTTTTCTTGCCTGTTTTCACTATAGATTTTGCAGCCAGTTACCAGTCTTGTACCTGTTCTGAAATCAACCTTACTTGCCATCATTCCGCCTCTGTTATATAACGAAATTGTACTTGTTCTTTTGTATTTCTTACATCATTTACAATTTCCCATAACGAAAGTGAACTAGTCTTGCTTTGGCCTCTTAGATCTGAACCTGTGTTAGGCATTTTGCTGGTCTAAAGAGTTAGCTTGTTTGATGTCCGTAGCTGATTAGTCTTTTTACTTTCGTCATTATGGTTTGATTTCATGCATTTCCAGTGTTTAAACAAGTAAATCTTAAGGTGTCTTTTGATTTTGGACCAGCTTGTTTACTTTCGCTTGAAATCGAAATCAAAGTTATATAACAACTTTCTTTTTGTAATACATCAACATTAAGAAAGGGAAAAGAAAATACATGCATTGTGCATTTTGCATTTGACTATTTGCATACTAATTTAGGAAAATTGCATTAGTGTGTGCTCTATGATCTGTGTGAAAAGATTTGTCTTTCTTTTCCCTCAGTAGTTAAGATTTTCAAAGTTGAAAGATTGAAAAGTTTGCTTCTCATCTTAGACTGCATTCAGGAATTTGTTACATACATCTCGTGGTGATCCTTAAAGGAAAACTGCTAAACAAGATCAACATTAAAATAAATTCAATTTACATAACAACGCTTTGTAACATAACGCAAACACATAGAGGTCTAGGTAGAGACGTGTTCCGGCGTTGTTAAACATAGTGACTGTCGATCTCTACGAAGGTGGGTGATTCCTCCTGAGAGTCGGTGGCACTAATACGGACTTGTGCTCCCACGTACCGTCGCGTATATATTGGGAGACCCCTATAGGAACAAAGCCTTTATCCATAGGAAGCCGTGTCGGCCGCCCTACTGATTGCGATGCAGTGAACACAGCATTCACGAAGATTGACCACCCGTACCGTAAAACGTATTCTGTGGTTTCGCGAAAAGTTTGGCACACCCTCTGCCTAGAACTCCAGAGTAGCTTCTTTTGGCCTTTTTCAAACTCTATAACTGAAAAAGTCCATCCGAGCATTTGTCACTTCGGGCTCGTTAAAACATCAAAGGAGACTAGAGTCATCTTTAGCTTTTTCTCGACTCTTAAAACATGAAAAAGCAAAGTTGTGTCTAAAGCGTCGTTAATAAAATTTATTTTAATCGGAACATAATCACCTGTTATTCCCACGTTGATCTTTCAGTTGAAAAGTATGGAGCCCACCAACCAAGGAAGTCACCTTGGTGGAAGTCCAAATCCCTTCTCCTCTTGGGGAGATGTTGGTGCGCCTCATATGGCCACATTGTCGCTTCCAGGATTGACGATTGGCCTACCTGTATGGCTCTTTTCAACTAATGTAGTTCAGATCACCACTAATCCTGAGCAGTCGAATCAACAGTCAGACCAGTCTAGAGCTACCCACCAGCCTTCCACTTCTTACAATTCTTCCTCTGATCCTTCATCTTCGCAAGGTAGAGCCGGCAAAAGTCAGCCTCCCATGGAGATGAAGGAGAAGAAGAAGAAAGAAAAGAAGCAGAAGGAGCCTAAGGCGAAGGCGACTGGAGGCAAGTGAAAGACATTTGACAAAAATCCACACACTGCACCGACCGGGCCTAAATCGCCATGTGTCATTTGCAAAGGGACCCACTTCCACCGTGACTGTCCTTGTATTCCCCGGATACTAAGGGACTGGTCCCCCAGGTTGCACAATCCGATAGCATCAACCTCTGATAGACATGTTGATTGCATTCCGTCAACTAGCGAGAGTGAAGGACAAAGAGGGAGACCAAGATCACCCTGCAGACTGTGTGAAGGCGATCACGCCATCCACCGTTGTCCATTCTTAGATGAGACGAAGAGAGTTTTGGAAGATCGTCCGGTTTCACCGTTACGACTTCCTCCTGGATACCAAAAACTCGTGCCAAGTCCCTCGATAGTTGAAAATCCAGCTGGCCCGATCAAGTGGTCAGCTGAAGTGTCGGTCATTGAGAATGAACCTACTGAATCCAGACCAGACGAAAGTCTAAAGGTCGAAACGGCAGTTGACTCGGTTCTTCCTTCAGAGGTTTCATCCTCAAATGACACCGTCGTTGAAGATTCATCTTCAAATGACACCCTCACTGAAGAGAACAAGGATGACACCATCCAGATTCTTTTCATCAACACAGACTCTGATGAGCATCAGGGCAGCGCGCCCATTCCTTTATTGCAGGAAGGAACATCGTCAGGGTCGTATCCGGCCGTGTATTCGGTCCCACCACCAAGCAACCTGGTTGTGTCCTTTGATTGGAATCAACTAGGCAGATCTCGGTTACCAGCCAGTATCCCATTCAGAATCATCGTCCAAATCTACAGAATGGTGATGGCTAGAACTATCATTGATGAAGGGGCATCTGTGAGTATCCTTTCCTCTATTGCTTGGAAAGCACTGGGTTCCCCGGCGCTTTTACCTGAGATGAGAAATCTATCAGTTTTTGATAAAGGAACCAGTCACCCGTTAGGGATTCTCCCCAATGTTCCCGTTACATTGAAGGGGAAGACAGTTCATATGAATGTCATGGTCGTCCAGGGACCCTTGGTGTATAACTTACTCCTTGGACGAGACTATATATATTGCATGGAGGCGATAGTGTCCTCACTCTTCAGAGTTATGTGTTTTCCGCACGAAGGAAGAATGGTCAAGCTCGTAGACCAACTTTCATTTCCAGGATCACGCATCGCAAATAGTCAAATACCATCCCTTAACGGTTTATTCACTCAAGGAATGCCTCCACCCCCGGTTCTACTTCCCGATGAATGCGAGTGATTCGGAAGAAAGAACTGGGACCCAGGGGGCATGCACCCTGGCCTGCCTTGGGCAGAGAAAACCTTGGGTATAAAGTTAATTTCCGCAGAAGAATATGACTAGTCCGTACCCCGTCCGGCATGGAAGAGAGGGTTGTTCTAGGATAAAGTTCTTTTGTCAAAGTTATGTGAGTGAGATAATCAGCTTCTCGCTCCCCTTGTCTAGGTAAGTAGGATGCCGAGGGAGGAGATCCATTTGTGGCGGCAAGTAGCCACCATCTTTGAAGGCAAGCCTCACCCATTAAAACATATGTTTTGGAGGATAAGTAGGGGCAGCCTCCAAAGAAAGAGATGAAATTGCTGCAACAAGTGGTCACCATCTTTAGTAACCTAGTAATAGACATCGCCGGAAAAAAGAGTTTAGTTTGTGGCAGCGAACAAAACCATTTTTCGGATAATAAGTAAGAGGCAAACCTCCCTCCGTAGCGCCAATGTTTTATCTATTACGATCTTGCAAAAATCAAAAAGTGAACTGATGGGAAGACAAGTACCGTCGGCACCGAAACATAACGAGAAGACAAGTATCGTTAAAAATATAGCAAGACGACAAGTAGAAAAACAGAGGTGGGACAGAGGAGGGGTAGCCTCGAAATTATACTTTATACCTGGGGGCATGCGAACCTTTTGGAGTGCAAGCATGGGACGACTATTTATTTTTTAAATTTTTAGGTCCTCCCTTTAAACCTGTAGGTCTAACCCGTTAAACTCGTAGGATTAGCCGTTTCCAGCTTGCATAAAGAAAGGATGTGGGGCAAAAGTTAAAACTTGCCAAATTGGAGTAACTAGTGAGGTATAGCTCCTTAAATATGACTACCTCACCTGAGGCGTTCCTTGCATCAAGACTGGTATAATCGAGCAGTTTTAGCACACAGTTCATGCTCGTTAAAAAATAAACGCAAGATCCGAGCAGTTTTAGCACATAGTTCATGCTCGTTAAAAAAATAAACATAAGTTGTGAGCAATCTTCCCCTAGAGTTCAAGCTCACCCAGAAAAAATGAACCGGTAAATAACCTTGGTAAATGTAACCTTTGACAGCCATATTAAAACCCTTGGTCGTGTTCTTGCAGTCTCACCTCCATCCGTTCATTTGGCCAATCGTTCATCTCCATATGTTTGTTTACCCATTTTGAGGAACAGCTGCGAAGAGTGATTTCACTTAGCCATCCTTGTGACACTGCCGTGATTGGAAAATTCCAACCTGTACCTGGAATCTGCTGCTATCCCTGTTTATCACTCGTTCCTCAAAAGACGAGTCTTCTTTGAGCTCTTTTCTCCTGACTCGTAAAATATGAAAAGTTTGCCGAGTTTTGGCCTTCCAGCTCGTTAAACGACCAGAAGAGCTATCCCTCCTCTAGATTTTAATCTTTTTGGACCTGAGGGATTATTGCACAAAAAGATCGAGCGCTTGTTTTGTTCGGCTCGTTAAAGCAATCAAAAATTCATCCCTTCTGTATTGTTTTATACTTTTTCGGACTTAAGGGATTAGATGACGAAAAAGGAATTTTGGAGTTGACTTTATGTACCTTTTCAGACTCTCTAAAAATGAAAAGGACCGAGTTATCCTTGTCGTTAGACTCGTTAAATTCATTAAATAGCGACAAACTTGTCTTTAGACGAGAACGAGTTTCCCTATCGCTAGGCTCGTTAAAACATAGCGATGGGCTTGCCCGAAGGGCAGGTTATAGAACAAGCATATGTTATCCTCCTCAAGCTTGATAAAAATAAAGAGGTACTGGTCAGCAATGACTGGAGAAAAATTGGGAGAACCTCACAGCTTTAATGGTAGCAAGTCGCTCTTGAACATGACACTTTGTCCTCTGTATCACATCGGGTTGGGTTGTTTCATTCACCGGTCTCATCACCATGGTCCTCGCCACACCATCCACATTTGGGGTAATGCTACCAATCCATCACATCAGTGTCGTTATATGTTCAAGAGATGTTGTTCTGCAAAGAGTCAACCGTGTCTCATCCACTGCCATACATTGTCCTTCATCCATTTCATGACCGCCACCATGAATCATACATCACAGTTTGTTTTCACCTCATCACAATCACTAGCTCCGTTCCGTGTCACTGATGTGGGATTCATTAAGGCCCTCCTTTGACGGATCGCTCCTTGTCGACATCAGCTCATTATCCAAGGAGTTGATCTAGGAACAACCCCTTCAGTACTTTGAAGCTTGCATGCCTCAATGGCAAGTTTCTCACTTCCGGCGACAGGTATACATCAATGACCTTCGACCAGAAGATTTTGCATGGTGGTCGACGCCAAGTCCTTTATTCCCACCATGTGAATTGTACTGCCGTACCTTGAGGGTCATCATCCTTATCGGTGATTCCTCTCGCGCTTGTTAACGGTTTACATCATTGACCGGTAATCAAGCGATGTCTTTCCATGTTCGACTTCAAGAAATTCTCACATGGATCGACTTGTACATCGAGTGAAGATCAGAAGAGATTGAAGACCCCGGATCTAGTTTCATCCATCCGGGCTGCGATATATATTCAAGATATAAAGACATTTGATATGTGCATCATTGCAGCAGATGATCATCCTTCTCAGAGGATGATAATTTCAGCAGAGAATTATCAGTCTATCATCAGACGATCGTCTGTGCTATGTACCAAAATGAATTTATAAAGCTGAGCATGGGAATGCCCGCCTCAGCTAGATCATGAAAAAGAATGAAAAATAATGTATTGTATTGTATCTTATTACAGGACACTTCTCAGTAGATTGAATGAACTTCGGATCCTCCTAATAAAGCATTTCACCCGATAAACGACCTCATACTTTAGGGGGCATCTGTTATAGACAATTTTGTGCCTGGCAGCATCGGGCATGAATTGTCAATAATCCAAGGGATCCAAAGTCCCTAAACATGATGTTCCTACCCCTAGAGGAACAAGGTCAGCAAACCAACAGCTCTCAGATCAGTTCTCCACCTGAAAACACTCAAAAACAAGCAATCCTGAAATCAAAGCAGGTGCTCCACTAGGCTTCTGCGCTGAAACTCAACTCCTCCATGGTGTACCTGCGTTGCAAAGCAGGTAGAACAAAGGCCACCTGCGCTGAGCGAGATGGGACAAGTGGCACACTGAGTCATTGCTCTGGAATCTTCCAAAAATGACACTTGGATCAGGGATTTCGCCTTGTGATGAGTCAGAGGCTATGTTTCTCCAAGTGGAAGCAAGGTTCTCCAAGTGGACTCAAGAACTGAAGATCAACTGAAGAGAGAGAGGACACAAGGCAGCTACACACCAGTTGCAAGCTGACTCATCCTTTCTCAATTCATCTATATATTGAGCTCTCTCCTATGAGCTCAAGGGGGCTGGAATTTTGTGCAAAGTAATGATATGCTGTTGGTTTCACTATAGAACTATTGGGTGATTGCTTGAAGGAGGTGAAGAGGAGAAATTCTTTCTGCTGGGAGGTGTTGCTGGATTGGGGCCTTCAATGGTTGTAACACTCTCAGAACTTTACTTCTTCTATTAATAAAAGCTATTGAGGTTCTTCTATATGCACTTGTTTCAATGATGTATTGTGATAATTGTATATTTGATTTATGCTAATCCTTGAATCAGTTATGATTGCATGCTTCTTGTAGTTTCCTTCTTTGTTATTTTGCAGGATCTCGTTGTAGCTGGGCCAGCAAAAGAGCAAGGAGCTGGGAGCAAGTAGCAAGAAGAAGAGTTTGGATTCGACATTAAGCGCAAGGCAACGGTTAGTGCATTTCTTCATTCTCTCTTGCTTTCGTAAAGAAGTAAACCTTAAGTAGTTTTCTTTACAGTTGTTGCTGAGGTACTATCACCCTTAGAGTGGGATAGGGTCATCCGAGTCGGATACTTTTCCCTACAACAATGAGGATCTGAAGTTTCGAACTGGAAGGTGACTTGCATAAGTTACAATACAATACATCATCATAATATAATTTTCATGATCTAGTTGAGGGAGGCATTCCCATGCTCAACTTTATAAATTTCATTTCATGTACATAGATCAGATAGTCATCTACAGATACAAACTGGTGATTCTTCAGATATAAAGTCATCATCCATGGTTAGGATGACCATCTGTGCAGAGCCTTTGTACATTTGATGTTTTTATATCCTTGAATATATCGCAGCTCGGATGGATGAAACTAGATTTGGGGTCTTCAAACTCGTTCAATCTTCGCTCGATGTACAAGTCAATCCATGTGAAGAGATGTTCTGAAGTCAAACATGGAAAGACATCGCCTGATTACCAGCCAATGATGTGAGCTGTTAACAGACGCGAGAGGAATCACCGATAATGATAATGACCCTCAAGGTACTACAGTACAATTCACGTGGTGTGAATATATGATCCGATGTCAAACACCACGCAAAATCTTTCGGTCGAAGGCCATTGATGTCAACCTGTCGCCGGAAGTGAGAAACTTGCCATTGATGTATGCAAGCTTCAAAGCACTGAAAGGGTTGTTTCTAAGTCAACTTCTTGGATAATGAGCTGATGTCGACAAGAAGCGACTCGTCGTAGGAGGGCCTTGATGTATCCCACATCTACGACACGAAATGAAGCAAATGATTTCTGGAGGTGAAAAATGAACTGACGACACAAGGTTCAGGAATGGCGATTATGAAAATATGAAGGTTGGAGGCATTGCAGTGGATGAGACATTAACTGGATGGTGATTTCTCAACTGAATGACTTCTCTTGAACATGTCGGCAACACTGAGATGAATTGGTAGTGTTAACCCCAAAATATGGATGGTATGAAAGACCAATGGTAAGATGACTGATGAACGGAATAACCCAACCCAACTCAATAATGGAGATGAAGTGAAAGTGTCAAGTTCAAAAGTGACTTGCTACCATAAATTCTTCAAGTTTTTTCCCTTTTTCCCCAATCATTGCTGATCATTACCTCTTTATTTTTGTCAAGCTTGAGGAGTATAACATATGCTTGTTCTATAATTTTCCCTTCGGGAAAACCTGTCGCTATTAATCTTTTAACGAGTCTAGCGACAGTGAAACTCGATCTCATCTAGATGGACAAGTTTGTCGCTATTTTTTTAACGAGTTTAATGACAAGGATAAATAATTCCTTTTCATGTTTAGAGAGTTTGAAAAGGGACGAAAAGAAAACTCCATGAGTTCTTTTTCGTAAAGTAATCCCTCAGGTCTGAAAAAGGATAAAATAATACAGGAGGGATGACATTTCCAATACTTTAACGAGTGGGAAAAGACAAGTGCTCGACAATCTTTTCATATTTAACGAGTCTGAAAAGGGTTTAAAGAGGAATCTATTTTGAGGAACGAGTGGTGTCTAGGGTAGCAACTGGTTCCAGTGATTTTGGAACTTCTCAAAACATGTTTATTTCTGTGAAGAGGCTGGCTAATAAGACAACTCATCGCAACTGTTCCTCAAAAAGGGTAAAACAACCAAGTGAAAGCGTATGATCGACCGAAAAGGTTGTGGCGATCGGATGTACACAACCAAGGCTCAAAAGGCTAACAACATGGCAATCACATGGGTTTAGAATTGAAAATGGGTTCATTTTTAGACAAGCTTGAACCATGGGGAACTATGCTTGGATTCAGTTTCATTTTTACACAAGCTTGAAACGAAAAACTATGCTTAGATTCAGTTTCATTTTTACACAAGCTCGAAATGAAAAAAATATGCTTGAAAAATGGTTTGCATGTCCCTAGCATGATGAAAGGGAGAGTCTCTTGTAACCAGATGGAAGTCACTGTGGTGAGGTAGGACGGTTATCCAACACCTCTTTGGTTTCGTCTAGATAGACAAAGGTGAATGGTGTGATAGACTAATCACATAACCTACAGGGAAACTTATCTTTACCACTAGTTGCAGGCCCCCAAGCTTCATGACATTCACCAGACTACTCATGGCTATCAGGTGGATGGAATGAAGGTTCTTTTATGAGATCAAGTGAAAGACTTGACTGGGATTTTACGAGATCTAATTAGAGACTCAACTTTGAACTTGGGACCTTGTTTCATTTTTAAATGAGCATGACACAAGATAACGAATTATGCTCACATTCTTGGTTTCATTTTTTAACGAGGTTGACACATGACAATGAACTATCCTCTGATTCTTATCACAACTCATAAGAGGTCATGAAGGAGAGATCTGGTTCCAATGCCCCCAGTACATAATGTATAACATCAATGAATTGATCATCAGCCGATGTGGGTATGGAACAGGTTGCCACATCATTAACCTGTGGTGGGGATGATACCATTGGTATAAATGGACCATTTAGGGATGATGGTTGGCTAGGGGCTATATTTGGACCAGGAAATGAAAGCTGGTCAACGGTGACTATCCTGCCTTCATGCAGGAAACAAATCACTTGAAAGAGTGTTGAAAAAATAGCTCCCATGTGATAAACATAATCATGCCCAAGAAGTAAATTGTAATCTAAAGGAATTGGGACTACCATCACGTTCAGACAAACAGTTTTTCCTCCCAAAGTGATAGGTAACTGAGGAAGGATCCTTAATGGTCGACTGGTTCCTTTGTTAAAGCCCAACAGATTCTATGTAATAGGCACAAGCGGTGGCGAACTGAGTGCTTGCCAAGCAATTGAGGAAAGGATACTCACCGATGCACCTTTGTCTATAATAGTGCCAGATACAATCATTTTACAAGCTTGTACTATGATCTGGAAAGGCATATAAGAAGGAAGGCAAGATCCTGCCAGTTGGTTCCAATCAAAGGAAGTGACTAGAGTACATGGAGGGGGTATCATAGAAACAAGAGAAATAACCCCTTGAGTTACGAGAACTAGAGGATTTTCCTCCTGTCTTGATGGAACCGGTGGATTGATCCCAAGCTCATTTGAATCTGAGAAAACAAAAAGAACTTGAGTGGTATCATTTTCACTCTCTTCGGGAAAGGTACGATTAGCTAAAGGTGAAATTGGGTCAACTATTACCTCGACCTATTGATTTTTGTCAGGTATAGACTCACAGGATTCACTTTCAGAGAGAGTGGTTTCGACCGACAGTTGATTTAAGTCATTTGGTTCATCACCTAGTGAAGGATTCAGGGAAAGTTTCTTGTAACCAAATGGAAGTCACTGCGGTGAAGCAGGACAGTTATCCAACACTCTTTTGGCTTCATCCAAATAGGGACAAAGGGGAAAGGGGTGTATACCTTCACATAACCTACATGGAAGCTTGAATTTTCCTTTCTATCCATGAATTTTACTATCACTAGTTGATGGTGTGTTTCCAACATGATCTCTGGAGGTTGATGACACAGGATGGTGTGAATGGGAAGATCATTCTTTCAAGATCCGAGGAAAATACAGACAATTTCGATGAAAATGGTCTTCCACACAAATTATGCATGGATATTTGAATTTGTGAGGCTTAATGGATAGATTTTGATCAGATGTTGCATTCAGAGCAATGGTTGCTTGGTTGCCCCCTTGCTAAATTGGCTTCTTCTTCTTCTTCTTCCCTTTCTTCTTCTTATTAGCCACCTGGTTACTAGTACCAATACTTTCACCAAGCGAAGAGGAAGAAGGGAAGGAAGAAGGCAAAGGGTCAACTTTAGGATCAACTGGAGGTTGATTTTGTCCAGTTGGAGGTGTACTCAATTTCAGAGAAGTATCGACATTTTGAACCAAGGAGGCTGAAAACAACCATACTGGCAAGCCAATGGTAAATCCTGGACGGGATAATGTAGCCATATAAGGAGCACCAATATTTCCGAAAGAAGGAAAGGACTAGGATTCCCATCAAAAGGGATTCCTTGATCAGTGGACTCTGGATTTGTCACCATATGTATCAACCTAAGATCAACTAAGGAATAGGGATGTTATTCGTAGTCAATTAATTTTAATGACACTTGGACACAACTTTTCTTTTTCAGTTTTTAAGGATCGAGAAAAAGCTAAAGATGACTCTAGTCTCCTTCGATTTTTAATGAGCCTGAAAGGACAAGTGCTCAGATCGACCTTTTATTTTAGAGAGTTGAAAAGGAACAAAAGTGACTACTCTGGAAAATCTAGACATAGGGATTACCAAACCAATTGCAAAACTAGAATATACACCTTGGTGATAAATTAAAAAGAAATTATGAAGGACTTATGTATGGCAGTCAATCTTCCTGAATGTTGTGTTCAGTGCCAATAAGGCGACAGACTCGGTTTCCTATGGATAAAGGATTTAAGCCTATTGTGGTCTCCCAATATATACTCGACGATATGGGGAGCACAAGTCCATGCTAGCACGTGTTGTATCATGGAGGAGGAATCACCCAACCTTCAATGAAAATGATAGCCATTAGTTTTAACGATGCTGGAACACGTCTCTAGCCTAGACCTCTAGATATGTTGCGTTAAGTTCCAAAGTGTTGTTAGGTTCATTGAAATTTATTTTAAAGTTGATCTTGTTTAGAGTTTTCCTTTCAATGGTTCACCATGTGATGGTGATATGAAATTCCTAAGATGTAACCTACAATGACAAACAATCTTTGCTTATTTGAGCAATGAAAATCCTAGCTACTAGGGAAAGAAAATTACAGTGCTTTTAAGAAAAGAGAAAAGAGCACCCACTAGTGCATTTCCCTAAATCATCTTTTTGCATACAAGTCTAAAAATGCTAAATGAAAATGCATGTATTTGTTTTCGTTCTTCTTAATGTGAAAAATGCCAAAAAGGAAAACTAAATGCAGCAAAGATCTGAAATATTTCGCTCGAAATGACATTTTTGACAATTTCTTCTTCAAAAAGAGAAAGGAAGACTCAAAACGAAACTTTTCAATTTTGAATAAAAATGCTTTCGACACTTCGAATATAAAAAAATCAAGCCAAATACATGAAGAAAAGTTCAATCAGTTATCAAGGGAAGGAAGGATTCACGACACTTCTCTTTTTGATGAAAAACAACAATTACGCCACTTTTTGTACCAAAGCGACAAATCGATTTAAACAACTTTTCGACAAAGGATTGTAAATGATGAACAAACACACAAAAACATTCACTAATCCTAATGTAACTGAGGCTGATCTAAGTGATGCAAGTAAGTTTCAGTAAAGACGCACTGTTCATTTGCAGCAAAAAAACCCAAACAAAACTGAAAACAAGTTCAAAAACCCTCAATTTCTAGATGGAAAAAGAGTTCAGTCAATCATCACACCTAGGATTCATAGAAACAGAGATGCATCACACTTACTACACTTGGGAGGTGCGATGCATACTGAGTCACAGTGGAAGACAATGCGATGGTATAGGGAGTGCAACTGAAATGGGTTTTGGCTCAAATGTGCAGTTGTTTTCAATGAGTTAAGTTGTATTTTGATGAACAATAAAGAGCAAGGTATGATGGAATGTATTGAGAGGTTACTGAGCTACCAAAAGGGCATCTAGATGTGCTTGTAAGTCAAATGTTTAACTCATAAACTAAACCAGAGATCGACTGAAGCAGTATTCATCTACTATGCAATTGCAGAGAAAGAACAATTCAAAGGCTACCTAGCTGACTTCAAACTCTGAATATAGTTTATAAAACAAACAATAACAACAAACAAAGATCTGTTCATTCCCCAGTGGATTCGCCAATTTGTTTCTGGGAAAACTAGTATTCCTAAAGAATGCTAGCCCTCTAGGTTTGGCAGCTACCCTAGAAACAACAGTTTAAACCAATTCAACGATTTCTTCTATGTGTAGCAGATAAGAGAAAGATAATGGAACCGACCTGGAACTTCTGCTTAATCCCTTGCTTTATCTCTCTCCCCTTTGACAGATCCTACAGCTCCTCCCTGTACTTAACACGCTTGGAGAGTACCTACACAAGTACAGCAACAAAGAAGCGTCAAAGCATCGTGATCTATTACAACATAAACATTACAGAATCATATATATAATGAACAAATGATAGCATTTTGTTGTGGTCACCAACACCCCCCCTCTTTGTTTGATATTAGTAATAACATCAAGCAAAGGGGGACCCTTAACCAAAAAATCCAAAAAATATTTTTGTTTGAAAAATCTTTTGTATCAACTCCCTAAGAGCTATATCACGTTGCAAAAGAAAAAGGAGCGCTTTCCCAAAGCACATAAACACACCAAGGAAGAGCGACGCGAGAACTCATCGCATCGCGTGCATTAAAGGCGCTCAAAAGGGGAAAACCTAAAGAACAGCCGATGGCCGATATGCGACGTCGCACATCGCAATGTCGCATAAGCAGCACAAAGTGACAAAGCGAAAAACCTTGCGACCTTGCGATATTGCGATATGCGATCTACGACCATGCAAAGCTGCGACCTGCGATCTATGGTGTGTGACAAATGAGACTATCAATCGCTGCGATGCCACCTATTTACCTCGCAATCTTCGATGCTGCGATGCAAATCGCAGAAGCCAATCGTCGCAGGCATTCCTCGACATGATCTGGGAGCCTAAAGTTAGGCGCGCACCTTATAGGAAATTAATGATTGTACGCCTGTGTATCCCAAGATGATTATGTTGCGTTTTTTGAAGAGTCAAGTCATAATGGGTGACATGATTATGCATTCATTAGAACTTAATTGCTTTCATGTCAATCTTTTCTTTTGTCTCTTTTCATTTACGTGAACTATAAGTTAGCAACTGATATAAATCTATATGCAGGAAACATCCAAGGAAAAGCGCTAGAACTAGAAGAAAAGAGAGGAGATGACGTCGCAGATGGATACCGCATACAGCAGGACCGCGGATCCCAGAGTATCACTCAACAAATGCTGATGGGAATAGGCTATCTAGGACTCAGAGTCAAAGGCGCACAAAAGCAAAGCGTTTATGAAAGATCCTGAGTCCCAAATTGGGTAAAGCAAAAAGAAAAACGCTTAAGGGGAAAGACATCTCAGAAAAGCCTGGAACAAAGAATGGAAACAAGTTTCAATTGAGAAAATCGTTCAGGCAACAAAATCCCCAGCTCATTGAGTCATTCGCACGGCCGGAAACCGAAATAGCAACAACACAATCAGTTTGAAAGAAATCTGAGTTGTACTAAGTATACACGCCGTGAAGACACTCCTCCAGAAGAACACTTTCAAAAATATCTTCTAGTTTGTCAGAAAGAGGTGCCAGCTCTTGTTATTTCTAATTTTCAAGCTTGAACAAAAGGAAAGGACAAGCAACCGACTCTTTCACAGTGAACAACGCATCGCTTACAGCACTAAGGAGCAGATACATAAATGGTTAGAAATTAGATTCAGTTTTTAGAAATAAATTTGTTTTAGTAAAAGGGCGGTCATTTGAAGCCGTTCCCTAAATTTGTGTAATTAAAATTAGCCAGTTAGTAGTATTTAACCCTTCTCGTTGCATTGGAGAAGGGTCCAAAAATTTGTCAAAAACTTGTCCTCAGAACATGCACTTCTGCACCTCAGAGGAGGTTTTAATGAATGGAAGGATCAGATTTATTAATATTTGCATCTTAATGTCTGCTACTGATGTTGCATTTCTGTACTCTTAGTAGGTGTTAGAAGTAAGTAGAAGTAAATCATTATTGCTTGAAGTTTGTGAGTAAAAATCAGTCATAAATGGTACTTTTATCTCTTGATGAATTTCTACTTATTTACTTAGAGTGATATACAGCTGATGTTATCTATATGTTAATGTATAAATGTGTGGTTACCATTTCGCACTTTTGTACAATGGAGTCATTTGTTCATGCTTGACATATGAATGATTTATCATGCGATATGCGGTCCACTACTGTCCTGTTTAACTACTTATGCAGAATGGTTTATCTTAAATGGTTTATATTCTTATAGTAGCTGAATAATCTTCATTACCAGTTATTATATGAAATCTTTTTAGATCGCGTGATGGAAAAGACATACCCCGGTTAGCGTAGATTGCATATGTTGTTTTCATTAGATTTCAGCAGCTTACAGTCAAATCATGAGTTACATTTAAATTAGTTCTCAAAAGTTCTCAAAGAAACAGCATAATCAAACCCTACATACACACACACCCCTTAGATCGGGAAGCTGGTCCCGTTATCCCCAGTCGGACCCGCTACACCAAACGGGTAAGGAGCCGCCAACCAGGTTCCCGACCGGGTGGGTATCCCCCTTGTTGTTGACCCGATTTCAGGGCCCTCAACATATTTGGTGCTAGAAGGAGGGCTTGAGCATAATACCTGTTGGAATGTTTTTGAATTATAAATCTTGAAACAGGATGACTACTCATGAAGTTCCTATTTGGAGTTGCATCTATGTTCATACCTCTTCCAACATTCCATCGAATGTGGTAAGGCTATTGTCTCAGGTAAAGTTCAATGGTAAGAAAAACTCTTCCGCATTCAATCACGCCCTTCAGTTCATACAAAAAGTTTCAACTTCTGATACTCAGAAGATTGATGAAGGCATTTTGTGCAGGATTTTTACTCTTACCTTCACAGCAGAAGCTACAAAATGGTGCAGAACCCTCCCAGTTGCATCAATTCACAGCTGGGACCAATTCGTTAAGATGTTCATCTTGGAATTTGATTGTTATGATTACGACCAGGTATATGATGAAATTGATTATCTTAGAGAACAAGATGAACTCGTAAGGGATTTCAATATGCGGTTTCATCTTAAATGCCTACAATATAATCTCGAGAATGAGCTCACAGGCGAAGAATCTTCAGATTATGATGAGTATTTCCTACCTCCTGTGTCTGACCAATCAGAAATTAATTCTACCGTGGTTAGCATTTATTCTAATATGAATGATCATTCCAAGTTAAATACACAAAGCATCCACAATGAAGAAAATCTACAAAGCCTGGGAGTCATGCATGCTCTACTACCAAAAAAGAGAGATGAAGATGCTAAAAGCAAAATTACCTTGGAAACAGAAGATGACTCTGACAATATCATTTCAAGTCAACAAATGCAGATGCCAAGGTTAGATCAATCAAATGTTTCTCTTTCAAAAAGTATCAGCGCAAAAAGGTATGATCTAAAGCCCGACATTTGTGATGGATCTGATGAACAAAGTTTCTTTTATGATGTTTTTAAATGCATTGTTCTAGATTTACATTTTTCTCTTTATCCTGATGTTTTTAGTGATGACAACCTTTCCCCTCTTAATATTCAAGATATCTCAAAAACTACAGAGGGTTATTTAAATGACTCATCATTAGGTTTTCAAGTTAAAGAGATTGCATTAACACAAATTTCGATCAAGGATAAAAAGGGATTGCCTGAACTCCCTTGTCAGAAAACATACAATGAAAAGGAGGAACCTAGGGAAATCTGTAGAGTCTTTTGTGATAATTACTTTGACGATGATAATGTTGTTGAGTTTTCTCAGATAACTCAATTAGGGTTAGAGGACAGAGGACATCTTAAAACAGAAATCATGTCAGTCCACCCTCATCTCGAAGTAAAAGATCACTTAAATGATTTTACTATCCCAGGTAATACCCCGACCTATGATTCGTATCATGAGGAAAGCTCCATCCCAGTTTGTAATCACGACCTAGTTCCCTATTCACAAAGCCTGGCCAGTTTTTGTGAAAAGCAAGATGTTACAAGTAAAGCCCAGTCGTGCTGTAACACTATTTGTATAAATTCCCAACCATTCCTTTTTCACTCAAACTCATTATGTGCAAAATCAGATTTCTTTTCAAATCTTCAAACTTTGGATAGATTATGTTTTAGCGACTCACATATGAGAATTTTCTTCTCAAACAAAATCACAAAAAATTCGAAACTAACAGATAAAAGGTTACAAATCATCAAAATCAAAAAATCTTGTCCACGATTTGACTTGCTGTCTTTCCTATTGCGACATCATCAATTCACAACTGAGATTCATTCTGATTTTTATGATCCAATAGGTACCCAGTTGGAAACAACTTTGCATAAGAAAAGAAAATCAGCCAGAATTCCAATTGAAGTTCTGTGTTTTTATTTCTTAGCCAACAAGTACGATCCAAGAAAAATTCGATTCTTTTTATTAATGCTTGGAAGATTCATTCGGCTAGGGATAAAAATGAATAGATGGTTCCATTGGAAATATCATTTCACATAGTATTTCCCGTATATGGTTAGAGTAGGAGTAGGAGTAGTTTAGTTAGGTTTTTGTTTTTAATAACTGATAGGCAAAGCTATACATATTTTCTTCATAACCTCAAAAAATAATTGCCTATCATTCCTTTTTAATTTCCTCCATAATAAATGTTTGTTCTGGTTCAATGACATTTGACATTTACTGAAGATACCTTGTCTCTGTTTAAAAATTGGAACTTCTACTACTATCAACAGCGAATCTTTTAAGAAAATTTGATCTTTATTATCATTAGAACTTCAACCCATATATGATGATAGTTTCAAACTCCAAAATTTTTAAAAAAGCTATCTCAGTGTAGGATTTGTTTTAGGTCAGCACAATGAAAGGTATCAATCTTAAGATAAGTATTCTCTGTCAAAACAGCCTTTATCGCCCTATCATTATCGTCCAGAACTTTCTCAAGGAAAAACAATGACTTCCTCCCTGCTAAAAGGAAATTACAGCATTCAGAGAAACAACCCAAGAAAAACACTATATCTCAAAGAATAAGAGGTCTCATCACGAGCCGGCTTATCATGATCACAGATATTATAACTTGCTGACTTTGCCAATACTGTCTATCAAAACAGGGCAACGACTTAAGATTTTTGCAATCAAAAGACAAGAGGTCTCATCACGAGCCGGCTTGTTCAGCAAAAGTGTAAATCAAGTGAATGACTGTGTCATAATTTGGCCACCAAACCAAGACATTGTTCTTTAGAGAATTAAAAAAGGAAAAGTGTGTAAAAAGGATTTTTTTTCTCTGGAATGTTGCGAGTAACCTCAAGCAGGATAAAGGATCATTGCTGGTTAAAAGGTAACCCTGTCGAGGCTATGGACGCCTGCTGGCAGTAGAGGCTCTACCTGCGACTAAGGAGCAGACTAAAGGACTGATAAACAGAGAAGACTTTATTTTATGTTCTACAAAGACCAAGTAACAGCTGATTTAGATGCAAAGACGAACTGGGTGTACTAATAATTGAAATGGAAAGAGTTTGAAACGAAACATCATAGGCAGTTTGAAGTCTCATTTGTCTTATCCTTTTATAATAAAGTTCAAAATTTTAAAATTTTTCAGAAGTTTTTAAAAACGGTCAATAGAAATGCAGAGATAACTGGTTCTTCACAGTGAATCGCCATTGTTGTGGTCACCAACACCCCCCCTCTTTGTTTGATATTAGTAATAACATCAAGGAAAGGGGGACCCTTAACCAAAAAATCCAAAAAATATTTTTGTTTGAAAAATCTTTTGTATCAACTCCCTAAGAGCTATATCGCGTCGCAAAGGAAAAAGGAGCGCTTTCCCAAAGTGCATAAACACACCAAGGAAGAGCGACGCGAGAACTCATCGCATCGCGTGCATTAAAGGCGCTCAAAAGGGGAAAACCTAAAGAACAGCCGACGGCTGATATGCGACGTCGCACATCGCAATGTCGCATAAGCAGCACAAAATGACAAAGCGGAAAACCTTGCGATATTGCGATATGCGATCTACGACCATGCAAAGCTGCGACCTGCGATCTATTGTGTGCGACAAATGAGACTATCAATCGCTGCGATGCCACCTATTTACCTCGCAATCTTTGATGCTGCGATGCAAATCGCAGAATCCAATCATCGCAGGCATTCCTCGGCATGATTTGGGAGCCTAAAGTTAGGCGCGCACCTTACGGGAAATTAACGATTGTACGCCTGTGTATCCCAAGATGATTATGTTGCATTTTTTGAAGAGTCAAGTCATAATGGGTGACATGATTATGGATTCATTAGAACTTAATTTCTTTCATGTCAATCTTTTCTTCTGTCTCTTTTCATTTACGTGAACTATAAGTCAGCAACTAATATAAATCTATATGCAGGAAACATCCAAGGAAAAGCGCTAGAACTAGAAGAAAAGAGAGGAGATGACGTCGCAGATGGATACCGCATACAGCAGGACTGCGGATCCCAGAGTATCACTCAACAAATTCTGATGGGAATAGGCTATCTAGGACTCAGAGTCAAAGGCGCACAAAAGCAAAGCGTTTATGAAAGATCCTGAGTCCCAAATTGGGTAAAGCAAAAAGAAAAACGCTTAAGGGGAAAGACGTCTCAGAAAAGCCTGGAACAAAGAATGGAAACAAGTTTCAATTGAGAAAATCGTTCAGGCAACAAAATCCCCAGCTCATTGAGTCATTCACACGGCCGGAAACCGAAATAGCAATAGCACAATCAGTTTGAAAGAAATCTGAGTTGTACTAAGTATACACGCCGTGAAGACACTCCTCCAGAAGAACACTTTCAAAAATATCTTCTAGTTTGTCAGAAAGAGGTACCAGCTCTTGTTATTTCTAATTTTCAAGCTTGAACAAAAGGAAAGGACAAGCAGCCGACTCTTTCATGGCGAACAACGCATTGCTTACAGCACTAAGGAGCAGATACAGAAATGGTTAGAAATTACATTCAGTTTTTAGAAATAAATTTGTTTTAGTAAAAGGGCGGTCATTTGAAGCCGTTCCCTAAATTTGTGTGATTAAAATTAGCCAGTTAGTAGTATTTAACCCTTCTCGTTGCATTGGAGAAGGGTCCAAAAATTTGTCAAAAACTTGTCCTTAGAACATGCACTTCTTCACCTCAGAGGAGGTTTTGATGAATGGAAGGATCGGATTTATTAATATTTGCATCTTAATGTCTGCTACTGATGTTGCATTTCTGTACTCTTAGTAGGTGTTAGAAGTAAGTAGAAGTAAATCATTATTGCTTGAAGTTTGTGAGTAAAAATCAGTCATAAATGGTACTTTTATCTCTTGATGAATTTCTACTTATTTACTTAGAGTGATATACAGCTGATGTTATTTATATGTTAATGTATAAATGTGTGGTTACCATTTGGCACTTTTGTACAATGGAGTCATTTGTTCATGCTTGACATATGAATGATTTATCATGCGATATGCAGTCCACAACTGTCCTGTTTAACTACTTATGCAGAATGGTTTATCTTAAATGGTTTATATTCTTATAGTAGCTGAATAATCTTCATTACCAGTTATTATATGAAATCTTTTTAGATCGCGTGATGGAAAAGACATACCCCGGGTTAGCGTAGATTGCATATGTTGTTTTCATTAGATTTCAGCAGCTTATAGTCAAATCATGAGTTAGATTTAAATTAGTTCTCAAAAGTTCTCAAAGAAACAACATAATCAAACCCTACACACACACACACCCCTTAGATCGGGAAGCTGGTCCTGTTATCCCCAGTCGGACCCGCTACACCAAACGGGTAAGGAGCCGCCAACCAAGTTCCCGACCGGGTGGGTATCCCCCTTGTTGTTGACCCGATTTCAGGGCCCTCAACACATTCACAAATGATAACATTTACAATTGCACAATCATATGGAAGAAAACTTGAAGAGATTTATTAATAGAACAGAGAATTACAACCTAGTTGACTGATCCAGCATCATCCTCCCAGCTTCAATCCCTCTTCACCTCATGAATAGCAAGATCACTCCAACAAGAATACAATGCTCTCTCCTCAATTACAAACTATCAGCACTTACTTGCAATTCACAACATTCTAGCCTCTGGATCTCTTGGATGAGGGATCCGTTTATAGATGTTTGCAAGGTTGTGAGTCATCCATGGGGTTTTATTAGTGTCATTCCACTTGTTACAATTGGTTCCACAAGAGAAGGGATTGGGGATTTCTTAGATCCCTTATTCATCGTTGGGCGAATTCAGAGAGACAAGTGGCACAGGAGGAGTTTCTAGAAGATTCTCAGAAATTTGTCCATCCTCACCCATCGCACTCTATAGAAGGCCTAAATAGTATGCATCACACCCTGGCAGTGTACCACTCAGTATGCATCGCACTTTGCCAGTGGATCAGTTAGTATGGTTCAATTTAGGCAATTTATGGATGGTTTCTCAGATGGAACTTTTAGGGAATGATGTATTTAGATGACTATGTTCTTTTAGGGTATGAAACAATTCTTTTAGGGGTTGATGAGCCCTAATACATCAACATATAAGTTTGGGGTTGATGTGCCCAAATATGTCTATAACAAGTATCTCCACCTACTTCACCATTTCAGAAATCTAGGGCCCATAATTTCTCCACTTCTTAAACCCACGAGAATCCAAATCACACCATGTCCCCACTCAATAAGACCACGAGAATCCAGATAACTCAGTATCCACCTAGTAAAAAACACAAGAATCTAGACGACACAATGGTTCCACCTGCTAAACCTAGAAGGAATCTATAACTTAGTATCTCCACCTAAAAAGTATCACCAGAGGAATCCATAGAACATAGTAGTTCCACCTACTAAACCCAATAGGAAATCAAAATTTCCTATGCCTCCACCTGCTCAACAACAATGTCTCCTTTCCCCAACCACACACTCTTGCGCGCTCTTTAGTCTAGTGCCTTGATTTTTCCTTTGATGTTCTTTCTTGCATTTCCTCTTTTCCTTATCACTTCTATATGCTTCTTGAGTGTGCTTGTTAACTACCTCTCTTTTCTCTTCATTGTGTGTTATCTAATTCCACCCGGTGAATCTTATCTTCCCCCTCTTGTGAGAGTGTCTCTCCCTTTTCCTCTCTTAATTTTTTTTTTGTGTGTTGACTAGAGCCAACATGTCCCACAAGAGTAGGACTTCCCTCATCCTCTTTCCCATATGCATTTTTAATGCATGTACCAACTTTTCCTTTTGTTCAATGGGGAGGTGGATGAAAAATTAAATTCCACTTCTAAGTTTAACCATTTCCCCAAGAAATTCCTAAGTGGTTTCTCCTCCATAGACTGAATTTGTGTTCTCCTCTCAGTCTAGTCACTTTTATATTTTTTACAATTATTTACACTTGTACATAAAAAATATTTACATGAGGGGGCATCCAAAAAGGATGTTACACTCAAACATAAAGGTTTCAAGATCTTTTGTCATTAATCCATAGAAGTGTGGAAGTATAGATGGGTTACTTTTTTCATTTTTTCTTCTCCATTTGTCTCTCTAATGGGGAATACAAACAATTTAGGCTATCTTAGCCATAGTAGCAGCGGAGGTTGATGGATTTTCTCCTCCTGAAAGTTCCTCAAAGATCCTTGATTTCTCAATAAAAAATTCCTCAAAGGCCCCCATGAAGTGCAAGACGCTAACAATCAGTTGAAAAAGGTTGTCTATTAGTAGAAGTGAGGTTTTTTGGTAAAAATGTTCATGTCTTGTGCTTAATTCTACGACGTGTAAATGAGGAAAACTCTAAAAGGAAAAAAAATGTATTTTCTAAAAGGATGTTATAATGTTATTTTTTTTTCTTTTTTTCAGAAGAGAAAATAAGAAAAAGGAGTGAATTACTCAAAGAAAAATACAATGCATACTTTGACACCTCCCCAACAACAATGCCAAAAAGTGATGGCCCTTGGTTTTGTAACAACAATATTGTAACTCCAAGAATCTCAAGCCTTTAACTATCAACCCAAGGTTCGTACAAACTTAAGACGGGATGGAAATATATGAATACCAAGCACTATATTCTTCCTCTTCTACTTCTTATACAGGTGAGAGATGTCGAAGTGTAGGCTAGATGAACAAAAATCTAGTTAAGTTTTTCAGACTAACTATGCTACAAGAAAGTAAAATTGCAGAAGTAGCTTGAAGGAATGAAATGTCACACATATATGCTGATTGAAATAAATAGAAAGAACACTTTTCTTGGAAATAAAGGACTTGGAAGGTAAGCCTAAAACCTATGTTGCAAAAGATAAAAAAAAACAACACTCAGAAAGCATACGAGATAAGACTCTAATATCGACTCCATGATATTTATATGCCTCTAAAATCCACCATCAACATCTCAAACATGTTCCAATACATTTATTTAAGGAGTCTAAACCAAGATTTTAATGTTGAAATGGATGAGAAAAATGGAGTATTTGCAGAATGGTACAGGATTCCTTGTTTTGCTTTAGGAAGAGACCAACAAGCAAATAAAATAGTTGGAATGCAAACCTAAGATGAGAAATGAGTTAGAAATGAAATATAATGATTTATTTAGGTGTTAATGGCATGGGGAAACCTAATGTAAGATTTATTATTACAAAATCAAGCTCATTCTACCCTTTGAAACCACTAGCTACATGGTAAAACAACAAATTGCAGAATTTGTAACAACAAAGGAAATGAAGTGGAAAAATACTTAAAGTTGTAATTATAAGTCATATGAGTGATAAAGAAGGTAGATAGATTGTATAAATGACCTGAAAATAATATTAGCTCATAAATTTACATGCTTAACCCTATATAAATCTATCAAACTATAATTTCTATAAATGTTTATTCAAGAGTTGAACAAGACAAATGCAAAGCATTCAAATAATATCAATAGAAGTACAAAAAGGGTTATGAAGCTCCTAGGGTGGTTCCAGTCCAAGGATGCGCAGAGTCTGTTATCACTCAGGTTGTTCCCTTTGAGTCCCAAGGGAATACGGCCGAGGTAACCACAAACCAATCTTTGGATTACAGGTTCTAGCCCACCTGCAATCAGAGAGGGATTTCTCTTTATGATTTAACTTTGCTGATGATGATTTTAGGCTAGTTATTGAGTTCAAGGGGTTTTGTTTGAGTTTGGTGGGATGGATGAGGCTTCCAAGTAGAGAGGTAAGTATAGTGTGAGATTTTCAAACCATTGGGCATGGAGTCAAGGATTAGGACTGATGGCGTGTTTTCTTGGTCACAAGAGCGAAATATGGAGCAAGCTAGTTGCACATGAAACAATGATTCAAGCTAAAAGGATGGAATGAGGGCTAAGGAATGAGAAGCAATTAAGAATTTCCCATTCAGCTTAACAGAGGGAAGGTGAATGAGCTCTATCTAGGAGCAGTCAAGAATCCCTAGATAACTGTCAAACATGAGTGAATAAGGGGGAATATGAGCCAAAGGGAATTCATATTCATTACCAATTTAGATGAAAACATAAAGAAACAACAGAAATTGAGCATAGAGTGCAGCCAAGCAAGTTCTAAGCTAATCTTTCTTTCTGCTATTTAGATGGTGATATATGTATGATATAAACATATAGGAATTTAAAACAGAGATAAGAAACACTTATTGAGTCATGTTGCAGCACAAGAATTCCATATTCATTCTTCAAAACAATTAATAACACAGTAGATAGTCCGTCCTCCAACCTTTAGCAGTCTTTGATTAAAGAAAACATATCAGATATACAAAGCGAGTCTCTCTTGGAGTGCATTAACCAACCAACCCCCTAAACAGTAAATTAGGGTGGTTTTATAAGTAAAATATCTACAAGAATCAGATCTGAGATAGATCTAATATAATAAGCGTCTTTAACCTAACATATGCCTGAAATAAATGCAAGAAAATATCTTCGAGCTGCACAAGGGGCAGCTGTATCAAAAAAGAGTTAATGTGTTGTCTTTATGGCTCTGTGCTGATCACTTAGCCATAACTGTGCTTTGGGTTTTGATCCCTTGCACTTGAGTGGTTCTAAGGTGCATTAACTGTGATTAGAGAGTTTTGAAATAGCTTCAACGGTTTCTTTGACTTTGATTGGGGCCTTCAATGTTCTCCTGCTTTGGAAATACGGATTTCCACCAAAAACACTAACTGATAGTCTTCGTCGCTTCCTCTGATACACTTTCACTGAACCTGGGCTCTTTAATGTCTTCTGAATGCTTTAAACTGTCCTATCGACATTTTATGGCTGTTGTTCGGCCCCCTGTTGCCTTTAGAACTGTCTTTGCCCCTTTTCGAACCTATGTGAAGAAATTCCTATGAATTTGCGAATTTCGGGCCCGCTGGTAGCCGTGCCATGAGAGGGCTTCCATTTTGGCCTATTTCCCTAAGCGCTAATCGCGCATCCAAAATTGCCTCGATTTTTCATTCCGGGCATGCGTTGGTGCAGATTTCGCGCTTCGCCATTTTTGACGATGATGTCAGCATGACATCAGAGGTGGGTCCTAGTATGGTGGTGACGTGGCAGGGTGACGTTAGCAGTACGACCAGGTGACGTGGCGGTATGGCAGGGGTGATGACGTGGCAGTACGGTGGCAGCGACGTGGCAATGACGTGGCAAGGACACGGTGGCAGGAGGCCGACGCAGGATGATGATGTCATGATGACGTGGTGCTGACGTAGGAGGGCGGAAGGCGGTATCCGGTTTTCCTTGCACCACCTTTTGGCACAGGCGGTATTGGCGAAGGGGCCTCCAAACACACCGGGAGGTTGACACGTGGCAGGGGTACGACGGGGAAACCGCCCATCCCCCAGACGTTAACCTTCGGCGGATCGGCATATGAGAACACCCGCCCACCGTCAGATCTGATACGTTGGGCATCGGACGGCTGGCAGGTTGATTGGGGTGGCATGCAACTTTGGAGTGGGGCCCGCGCGATTACAAAAATAATATTATGCCGCGTGGGTTCAAAACTTTAGAAAATATGGGTTATGCGGGTTAATTTAATGTTTAACCAAACTATTAAACATTAGACATTGGGGAAATGAGTGCGGAGGTAGAATTATAAGGTTCTTTAAGGGTGAAGGGGTAGATATAGGTTATTGGCCTAACCAGAGGTTTAGACCAATCCCAGGGTTATGACACGGATGGGTTCATAATAGTCCCAGGTGGACTATTATATCCCAGAACTGTATGTGCATAGCTATAGTGCTATAGGGGGGATATGTAATATTTTTTGGGGTTTTTATATAGTTTTTTGTGTAATAGGGGATAAGGAGGTGATCTAGGGAGCTAGATATTAGAGTTAGGAGTTAATATGAATTGGTGAGGTGAAGTGTAGGGGAGAGGCTAAGTTTGTGAGCTGAAACTTTAGACATAGGAAGTGAATGGATTGTGGAGACATGATTTTACACAACAAGTGTGGCTTCTTTTCACTGAAGAAAGTCAAAGCTTGACTTGGTGCTTTACAAAAAATGAAGTGATAACAGGACTGGTTGGGCAGATCCCAAGGTCCTCAAGGGGATGTTAGTGAGTGATTTGGGGAATGAGAAGAAGGGGGAGTTAGACATGCCTCGCTTGAGATCCTCCAAAGGGGAATTGCCTTGCACTTGTGATCTGAATAGATATAACACTTGAAAACATGAAATGGATCACACAGCTTGATTCTGCAACCACAAAACTACTTACCCAGCTTACTTACCTAGCATTTTTTATTCTTTTTGCATGGGTGCACTTGGACTTGCAGACCCTGATTATCCTTTTTTCTTTTTGCTGTCCTCCTATCTAAATCTACACTTATTTCTTCCAAGGGCCTAGATTAAGCAGTTAGGCTCCTTTGTTTCTCTACCTACCTACAAATCTGCCAAGATTAAATTGTTTGGACATATTTTCATTCTCTACATTCTAAAACAAGAAATTGAAACCTAGGGAAGCCAAGATTAAGCTGTTTGGCCTTCCCTTAACAGAAAATTCTTCAAAAAGGAATAACTTATCAAAATTTTAATAGAGCAGTGGCATGTAGACTGGCACACTTTCATGGCATTTTATTTGGCCTCTTTTGGAAATATGGAGCATTGCAGCATGCAAAGTATGACATATTTGGCACTTTCAACTGTCAATCATGAAAGATGAACACCTGTTGCAACAGGAGGCTAACAGTGGCTCCACTTGGGGATGGCTTTTCCTTGCGAAAAGCCAAGAACAACAGGTCAGATTGTCTTGATCTTCTATTGTTGCTATAGATTGAAACTTCCCTTGTGCTGGTTGTCAAATGATTGAAACTTTGAAACCTGAACACAACATTCTCATCAATTGAATTTTTATACTATAGCAGCATCGCCTGCTTTCTTCTGTGTGCTCTATTATTACATGGACCTGTGCCTGAGAATCTGCCTTTGAAATAAACACAACATAGGGGAACAAAACTGGAGCACTTCCCTTTATTCTGTCTTGAAAAAGGGTGTTGATGTAAACTGAAAATCCTCTTTTCTTTTAATACCATTATCGGAAAGAACTGCCTGCTCTTTTCTTGTGATTAATGTAATGATAGAGATCTGAATGGAGGACTTGCTTTGGTTCTGCCTTTAAAAAACTTTGCTGCACTGTTCCATTATTCGGCCTGCTAAAAAAACAAAGTGCTGAAAATACAAGTATTTATGTACAAATATAATACAGCTGCGTTGTGTTCAACAACAGGGATCATAATAATGCTTTAGCATTCAGCCATTGACAGGGCCTTCTTCAGTTATGTCGTCCTCTACAGATTTGAGGAAATATGTGTTATTGCCCTGCACAACGCTGATAACAAATGGACCTTTCCACAAAAAATCAAATTTTGCATATTTTCCTTTGTCTTCTCTTCGTGAGTCCCACCTTAGAACTTTGTTGCCAACACAGAAATCTTCAACCTTAACTCTCTTATCAAACATCTTTTTGAGCTTCTCTTGCAAAATTTGAGCTCTGTTATAGACCTGTTCTCTTGTTTGCTGAAGATGAATGGTCTGGTTTATTCTTCTTTGAATATCATTTGGTTCTGCTTGGATCTCTTGTAACAACTTGATGATAGGAATGCCCAAGGAAGATGGAAATCTGGCCTCCATGCGATGCACCAGCTCATAAGGGCTCATCCCAATGGATTTCTTTGTTGAAAGTTTGTCTCCTCATAGGGCATTTGTGAGCTTTCTATGCCAGTTCTTTTTGTTTTCTTCTAACACTTTCTTTATGATGTTGATGAGGCTTTTGTTGGATGATTCGGCCAAGCCATTACCTTGAGGGTAATAGGCTGTGGAGTGGCCCAAGGTAATGTGAAATCTATGGAAAAAATTGATCATCTTTTTGGATTTGAAGGCAACGACGTTATCAATAATGATCTTCTCAGGGTAGCCAAATCTAGAAAGGATGTTGGTCTCAAGGAATTGGATAATGATGGAGTCATTGGCCTGTCTACATGGGATGGCTTCAATCCACTTAGTGAAATAGTCGGTGGCTGTTAGAATCCACTTATGTTGGACTGAGGAAGAGGGGTGGATTTCTCCAATGAAGTCAAGACCCCATTGTTGAAAAGGATTTTCAGTTGAGATGGGCTTAAGAGGCAGAGGTAACAGCTTTCTTTTGCCCTCAAAGATTTGGCATTTATGACATGAGATAGAAAACTTCTTTACATCTGCAAACAGAGAGGGCCAATAGAAACCAGCCATTAAAATTTTATTTGCAGTGGACTTCCAATATAGATGTCCTCCACAGTCCCCTGCATGGAATTCTTTCATGACATTGTTAGTTTCATTCATGGTTAAACAATTAAGCAGTGTGCCTTCATGATTTTTCCAAAATAAAGCACCATCTATGACACAAAACTTTGAATCCTTCATTTTCAAAAATCTTTTCTTGGTTCTGGACAATCCTGGGGGAGCAAATAGGTTTAACAATACAAAACATATATCAGCATACCATGGGGATTGCAAAAAGGATTCACTGATCTGTGGAGTCACCAGCTCCTGTTCATTGTCCAGTTGGTTGATGTCTAAGGCTTGAAAGTTTGTTTCAGACATCAGTTTGGCTAAACCTTGTCCCTTTATGAGCTTGGTTGGTTTTATTTCTATGTCATACTCCAGGATGTTAGCAATCCACTTGCCTCTTTTGCCTTCTAGCCCCTATTGGGTTAATATGTCCTTTACAACAGCATTTGGGACATAGGCAATCACATGTGAATATAAAATGTAAACTCAGAAATCTTTGATTGCTTTAACAAGGGCATAGGCCTGCTTCTCCATGATTTGGTACTTCAAAGGGGCATCTCTTAAGGCTCGGCTAAAAAATGAAATTGGCTTTTCAGCTCCTTGATCATCCTTTTGCAAAAGGACAGCAGCTATGGTGTGCTCAGATGCAAATGAGAATATGATGAAGTCCCTATCAAATTGTGGACTTGTGAGGACTGGGGCTTGGGTTAAGGCAGTTTTGATACTCTCAAAGGCTTGCTTGGTTTCGAGAGACCATTTTACCTTGGCATCCTTTTTTAACATGTTTCTTAACAATCTTATCAGCTCGGCTACATTTGGGATAAATCTCCTTAGGAAATTGATCTTTCCAAGGAATGCTTGCAACTCTTTTATGTTTCTTGGATATGAGATTTTCAAAATGCTTGGATCCTTTCCGGATCTATTCTAATACCATCTTTTGATATGATATGGCCTAGTAATTTACCTTCTTCAAGGCCAAAGAGAGACTTCTTGGGGTTCAAGGAAATGCCATATTTCCTACATGTCATGAATATTTGCCTCAAATGTTTTAGGTGCTCTTGATCAAATTTGGAGAAAGGGGTTAAGTCATCGAGGTAGACAACTAGGAAATCATGTATTTCCTTGGCAAATGCAATATCCATCGCTCTTTGAAAGGTAGCACTAGCATTTTTAAGTCCGAAAGGCATCTTCACATATTTAAATGTTCCCCACGGTGTGGTAAAGGCTGTCTTGTCTTGGTCATCTGGGTGAACCATTATTTGATTGAAACCTGAAAAGCCATCTAGCAAAGAGATTATAGATTACCCCACTACTCTTTGTAGGATGTGGTCCATTTTTGGCAATGGGTAGTGGTGTTTTAGGGAGACTTGGTTTAAATTTCTTAGATCTACACATAGCCTAATCTCACCTGTCTTCTTTCTTGTGGGAACAAGATTGGATACCCATTCAGAAAATCTAATGGATGCTATGATACCTACTTCAAACATTCTTTTCACTTCCTTTTCAATCAACGGGAGAAGCACAGGATTGATTCTCCTTAGTTTCTATTTGAAGGGCTTTTGATTTGGTTTTAAGGGAATGGTGTGTTGGATCACTGAGGTGTCATAGGACTTCAAGTCCTCATAACTCCAAGCAAATACATATTGGAATTCTTTGAACAAATCAACATATTTGGGCTTTTGATCATGTGGCAAAGATTGAGATAGTTTGATCATTTTGGGCTTCTCTGCTGTCCCAATGTTGTGTTCTTCTATAACAACATTTAAGGGCTGCATTTTTGGTTTTTTGGGAACATCATTTGCATCAAACATATCTTCTAATGGAGTGAGGCCAGCAGGGAGAAAGTTATCTTTTAGATCAACGATCTCGGCCTCTGTTTCGGCTATTTCCTCCAAATGCATCTGTTTTAGCTCTTCTATGTTTGCATTGTCAAAAACAGTTGGGTTTAGCATTTGTTTGGTTTTTACAGCGGTTGCAGCCTACTGATTTTCATTTGTTTGCTGTTGTTCATCCGTCATAGCATCCATGTCAATGTTAATATTTGAAAACTCATGCTCAAGAGTGAGGAAATTGTTAATCTTGGTATCATTTTCAAACACTTGCCAATATTTAACATTATTTGGGATAGCAGGCCTATGTTTTATCTAGTAGTGAAATGGTGATTTGGCTCAAAGGGGAGCTTGCATGTACCAGCAAAAGTGGCTAGGCTATGTGCATGAATGTTATGATCTCTTGAGATCTTGGCAAGCTTGGATTCAGTGAATGTGTTGAGTCTATTAGTGGCAGCAGTCCTATAGGCCCTCATTCTATTGTCATTAGTAACAAAGTTACCTTTCATTTGCTGTATGACTAAATCTGAGTCACCTAGAATGGATACTTTCGCAACTCCTAGAGCTTTGAGCAGTTTAAGGCCTAAAAGGAGAGCCTCATACTATGCCATGTTATTGGTGCATTTGAAATTAAATCTGTAGGCATGGCCTTCTGCATGATTGTTATGTGTATTGTGAATCCATACACCTGCCCCTGCTCCTAACTTGTTGACAGAGCCATCGAACTCTAAATACCATGTGATTTCTTGCTTGTGGTTAGTATCAAGAGTTTTAGTCATTATTGCAGTGGGCAGATTGAATTTTCTATTTGGGGAGGTTCTTCTTGTATGTTGGTTGCCCTGATTGTTTTGACAGTTTCATTAGTATGGGAAACCAATTCTTCATTGATGTGTGTGTCTAGTTCTAAAGCCAACGGCTTATCATCAGTGGGAGGACTTGTTTCATCATTAAATAAAATGAAATAATCCATATCAGAATGGATTGAAAAATTAGGAAAATTTTGGGGCTTGTCCTCACTAGTTACCACATATTTCATCAGTGTTTCTCTATACAGTCTCTTAGGTTGCCCAAAGATAGATATAGTGGCATAAGAGAGGTCTAGTTGGAGAGATCCTTGGAGTTTTTCTCCCCAAGATCTTGACAATAGCATGCCATACTTTGGTGGAATGTCAGCAACCACCACATCCATGAGGATTGTCTTGTTGGGATATTGGACTAAGGAGACACATAAGTCTTTGATTAAGCCTAAACACTTAACCTGACTTGAGTCAAAGGAAAATAAGTCTTTGTAAGGTCTTGTAACATCAAGGTTTAGCTTCTCCATTACAACTTTGGGCATAAGGTTGTGTGAGGCACCTGAGTCAAACATAGCTTTATGCAATACTTTATCATGAATGTGCAAACTGACATAGAATGGTAACACAACTCCATGTCTTGTTTTACCATTGACTTCAGGACCGAAAAGGAGCTCAGGATGATCATTTAATACATTCACATCATCCCTATTTTCTGGCATTTGCAGTGATCTTTTGATTTGCTGCCTATAGATATCATGTTTGGCAAGTTCAGATAAAGGGATGGATATCTTTAGTTTACCTATTTCTGCCTCTAAATCAAAAGGTTTTTCTGACTGTGATTTAGTATTGTGACTGGCAGATTTTCCCTTTTCAATTGCACTTTCAGCGATTTTTTCTTGTTCTTCGTTGATTTCTTGAACTATTTCTGATTTGGAAAGTTTTTTAGGATAGCTGTTCAAATCTTCTTTTGAGGAAGAAAGTGGTAGAGAGTGATCATTAGAGGGCTGCATGTCTGTGACATCCTCTATGGTGACATCCTTTGGATTTGGAATTGTTTTATCAGCAGTTTCTATGAGGGCAACCTTTTCTTTGATCTTCTTAGGTTGTTTGGTATCACTTGGTTTAACCTTTTCGGGCACATCTATGGTTCTTGTCCTCAGCTTGTACTGTTTGTGGACCTCATAAACAGCTGAATCATAACCCTGTTTAAAGTCAAAAGACTCACCAGACTTAGTTTGAAATTGATTAAAGTCATGCTCATCTTGGTCTGCTTGGGTTAGGAAAATTTGTTGCTCAGCCTTCAAATCCATCAAGTTCATGTGAGTGTCCTCTGTGGGCTCACTAGATGTAGATGCTTCAACATAATTTTCATGAAAAGGAGGCCTTACATCATGGTCTGGGCTAGACCTGCCAGCATTTTGTTCTGAGTTTTCCAGGAATTTGGGTTCCTTATGGTATTAGGTTGTTGTCCTTCCCATGATGATTTCCTCTCAACGCTTTCCACTCTATCTCCCAACCTATGCATGCCAGTGATAATAACATATAGCTTTTGGTCTAGGGCTGAGGGTTCTTCCTTAAAGGTGGCTCTTCTCTCAGTTCTAGCTCTGTTTCTTTTGACAATTAGATTTGCCTCTACGCTAACAGCAACATTTTGCATGTTTGCAAGGGTTTGAGGGGCTCTTTCCCTTAACTGATAAGCCATGTCAGTATCAAAACCATCAGGGAATTTATACAAAGCAAGATCAGGTGGAGGTCTTAAGTTCTGTGGTATTGCATTATAAACATTATTGAATCTTGCACAATAGTCCAAGACAGACTCTTGAGGGCCTCTTTTGATGGTGTCATATTCAGATAATATGTGTAAGGGGTCCTTATTTTCCTCCCATCTGTTGATAAATGACTGGTATAAGGCTTCTGGATCTGCTATGGAATTGGCTGTGAGTGCTCTAAACCAAGTCCTGACATCACCTATCAAACTTTGGACAAAAATCTTCATTCTCATGCTATCATCATCAATCTCGTAGTTCTCAAAATAGTCTTGAATTTTCTTGGTATGCTGAAGGGCTGTGCAAGAACCAGTTCCATCAAAATATGTGATTTTAGTTTGGTAATCCTGAGGCATAGCCCCTGGATTAGCAGACAACTATAACAGAGCATATCTATTCGTCATATTCACAGGGATAAGCGGGACAACAGGAACAACCAGAACAGTTGTAACAACAGTGGTGGTAATGGGAGTATGTGCAGTGAATGGAGGTGTGGAAGGAGTGCTTTGAGAGGTGGATGATGAACCAGGGGAAGTAGGGGTTGAACGAAATAAAACTTTGACAGGGGTTGGAACACAGCTTGGCTGGACTGTTTCAGGACTAGAATCAGCAAAATCTTCTCTTCGTTCTAGCTTCCTGAGGTTTCTTTGGATCAAATTGGGATTTTCAAAAGCAGCTGGGGGATTTGGGTCTGGATTTGACCTTGTATAATGTGAGTTCCTTTTGGGAGCCAAATTATGAACCTGTTTTGGTATTTTCTGTAAATGTTTTTAGAATTAGCAAGGAAATGATCAAATGTTGGGATAACTATGTATAACTTAAAACTAGCATGAAGATTGACTGAAGAAGCATTTATTTACTCCTGTAAATGCAAAGCAAGAACAGTTTCAAAGGCTCCTTGGCTGACATTCAAGCTTCATCTGTAGTTTTAAGGAATATACAGCAATTGGAAAATTCATTGGTCCCCAGTGGAGTCGCCATTATGTTATCACTCAGGTTGTTCTCTTTGACTCCCAAGGGAATACGTCCGAGGTAACCACAAACCAATCTTTGGACTGCAGGTTCTAACCCACCTGCAATCAGAGAGGGCTCTCTCTTTATGATTTAACTTTGTTGATGATGATTTTAGGCTAGTTATTGAGTTCAAGGGGTTTTGTTTGAGTTTGGTGGGATGGATGAGGCTTCCAAGTAGAGAGGTAAGTATAGTGTGAGAGTTTCAAACCATTGGGCATGGAGTCAAGGATTAGGACTGCTGGCACGTTTTCTTGGTCACAAGAGAAAAATATGGAGCAAGCTAGCTACACATGAAACAATGATTCAATCTAAAAGGATGGAATGAGGGCTAAGGAATGAGAAGCAATTAAGAATTTCCCATTCAGCTTAACAGAGGGAAGGTGAATGAGCTCTATCTAGGAGCAGTCAAGAATCCCTAGATAACTGTCAAACATGAGTGAATTAGGGGGAATATGAGCCAAAGGGAATTCATATTCATTACCAATTCAGATGAAAACATAAAGAAACAACAGAAATTGAGCATAGAGTGCAGCCAGGCAAGTTCTAAGCTAATCTTTATTTCTGCTATTTAGATGGTGATATATGTATGATATAAACATATATGAATTTAGAACAGAGATAAGAAACACTTATTGAGTCATGTTGCAACACAAGAATTCCATATTCATTCTTCAAAACATTAATAACATAGTAGACAGTCCGTCCTCCAAGCTTTAGCAGCCTTTGATTAAAGAAAACATATCAGATATACAGAGCGAGTCTCTCTTGGAGTGCATTAACCAACCAACCCCCTAAACAGTAAATTAGGGTGGTTTTATAAGTAAAATATCTACAAGAATTGGATCTGAGATAGATCTGATATAATAAGTGTCTTTAACCTAACATATGCCTGAAATAAATGCAAGAAAATATCTTCGAGCTGCGCTGGGGGCAGCTGTATCAAAAAAGAGTTAATGTGTTGCCTTTATGGCTCTGTGCTGATCACTTAGCCATAACTATGCTTTGGGTTTTAATCCCTTGCTCTTGAGTGGTTCTGAGGTGCATTAACTGTGTTTTGAGAGTTTTGAAATAGCTTCACCACTTTCTTTGACTTTGATTGGGGCCTTCAATGTTCTCCTGCTTTGGAAATACGGATTTCCACCAAAAACACTAACTGATAGTCTTCGCCGCTTCCTCTGATACACTTTCACTGAACCTGGGCTCTTTAATGTCTTCTGAATGCTTTAAACTATCCCATCGACATTTTATGGCTGCTGTTCAGCCCCCTGTTGCCTTTAGAACTATCTTTTCCCCTTTTCCGAACCTATGTGAAGAAATTCCTGTGAATTTGTGAATTTCGGGCCTGCTGGTAGCCGCGCCATGAGAGGGCTTCCATTTTGGCCTATTTCCCTAAGCGCTAATCGTGCATCAAAAACTGCCTCGGTTTTTCATTCCGGGCATCCGTTTGTGCAGATTTCGTGCTTTGCCCTTTTTGACGATGATGTCAGCATGACGTCAGCGGTGGGTCCCAGTACGACGGTGATGTGGCAGGGTGACTTTAGCAGGGTGACGTCAGCAGTACAGCTAGGTGATATGGTGGTATGGCAGGGGTGATGATGTGGTAGTACGGTGGCAGCGACGTGGCAATAACGTGGCAAGGACACAGTGGCAGGAGGTCGACGCAGGATGATGACATCATGATGATGTGGTGCTGACGTAAGAGGGCGGAAGGCGGTATCCAGTTTTCCTTGCACCACCTTTTGGCACAGGCGGTATTGGGGAAGGGGCCTCCGAACACACCGGGAGGCTGACACGTGGCGGGGGTACGACGGGGAAACCGCCCATCCCCCGGACGTTAACCTCCGGCGGATCGGCATATGAGAACACCCGCCCACCGTTGGATCTGATACGCTGGGCATCGGACGACTGGCAGGTTGATTGGGGTGGCACGCAACTTTGGAGTGGGGCCTGCGCAATTATAAAAATAATATTATGCCGCGTGGGTTCAAAACTTTAGAAAATATGGGTTATGCGGGTTAATTTAATGTTTAACCAAACTATTAAACATTAGACATTGGGGAAATGAGTGCGGAGGTAGAATTATAAGGTTCTTTAAGGGTGAAGGGGTAGATATAGGTTATTGGCCTAACCAGAGGTTTAGACCAATCCCAGGGTTATGACACGGATGGGTTCATAATAGTCCCAGGTGGACTATTATATCCCAGAACTGTATGTACATAGCTATAGTGCTATAGGGGGGATATGTAATATTTTTTGGGGTTTTTATATAGTTTTTTGTGTAATAGGGGATAAGGAGATGATCTAGGGAGCTAGATAGTAGAGTTAGGAGTTAATATGAATTGGTGAGGTGAAGTGTAGGGGAGAGGCTAAGTTTGTGAGCTGAAACTTTAGACATAGGAAGTGAATGGACTGTGGAGACATGATTTTACACAAGAAGTGTGGCTTCTTTTCACTGAAGAAAGTCAAAGCTTGACTTGGTGCTTTACAAAAAATGAAGTGATAACAGGACTGGTTGGGCAGATCCCAAGGTCCTCAAGGGGATGTTAGTGAGTGATTTGGGGAATGAGAAGAAGGGGGAGTTAGACATGCCTCGCTTGAGCTCCTCCGAAGGGGAATTGCCTTGCACTTGTGATCTGAATAGATATAACACTTGAAAACATGAAATGGATCACACAACTTGATTCTGCAACCACAAAACTACTTACCCAGCTTACTTGCCTAGCATTTTTTCTTCCTTTTGCATGGGTGAACTTGGACTTGCAGATCCTGATTATCCTTTTTTCTTTTTGCTGTCCTCCTATCTAAATCTACACTTATTTCTTCCAAGGGCCTAGATTAAGCAGTTAGGCTCCTTTGTTTCTCTACCTACCTACAAATCTGCCAAGATTAAACTGTTTGGACATATTTTCATTCTCTACATTCTAGAACAAGAAATTAAAACCTAGGGAAGCCAAGATTAAGCTGTTTGGCCTTCCCTTAACAGAAAATTATTCAAAAAGGAATAACTTATCAAAATTGGAATAGAGCAGTGGAATTTAGACTGGCACACTTTCATGGCCTTTTCTTTGGCCTCTTTTGGAAATATGGAGAATTGCAGCATGCAAAGTATGACATATTTGGCACTTTCAACTGTCAATCATGAAAGATGAACACCTGTTGCAACAGGAGGCTAACAATGTCCTTGAAGAATAATGAAGCTAAGAACTGAAATGAACGCTTCTTTCATTAACTGAAAATTTGCCTTACACAAAAAATTACAGTGCTACAAAACTCGCTCAAAAATATTCAAGAACTAATCTTCCTCTTCTACTACTATTTTGCTGGTTGTAGTGCCAATTTTAGTCTCTTATTTATACATCATATGGGGAAGATGTTAATTTTTTGAGCATCAGACATGTTCTAGCCTTGAAATTTCGTGGAGAGGCTAGAATGCATGAGATCTCCAAAACCTAGAAATTGTTTCTGGAAATTCAACCTAGAAATGACTTAATTAGATTATTAGTCAGTTTTTAAATATTTCCTAAGTCTAAACTTAGGGAATATGACTAATTAATCATAATTAATTAAGTTAAGGTGTAATGTTCTAGAAAATCACACAGATCAACTTCAAGTTAATCCTAGCCATCGATTAAGATCTAATCTTGGTTGTTGAAGTCTAAACAGAGGATTATAAGAAGAAGTTGATAGGGTTTGGAGAAATCACTTATGCAGTTTGATTTTATTAGCAAATCAATTTCCTGAGTAGCAGCAGTTAGTTTTCGGAGAGAGAGCCAGTGAGATCGAAGAAGTGATTGAGGGGGAGGGATATTGAGTCAGAGAAAATATTTTTCCAGATCTGGGGAGGTAGCAACAAGTGAGTCAAGTTATCCTAGAGAGGCAACATTGAGTGACTGCGTAGTTCTTTAGTTAGGAAGATCGATTTGAAGAGGAGAAGAATTCATTCTCATTTCCAGAGGTCGGGAAGGAGTCCTAGAGGGATGGAGATGATATTTTCTCATGATCTAGAGGCAAAACGACTACATATGAGCCAAGTCCAGAGAAATTCATCCAACCAACTCCATAGAGCAGTGTAGAGGCTGACGCAGTGCTCTGGGAGGCCGAGTTTTGATAGAGAAAGTGCACCGAGAGATTTCCTGTGGGATAAAGGTAATTCCCTTCAGTATTTTACTAAAATTTTCTTATTGTTTGGATTTCTAGTTGGGTATCCATAAATGTACTCAGATTTCACTGCTACATAATAAAATAAACCCTCACTACTACACCACTTTTCCCAAGTTGTGTTTTTATAGGGATATTGGTCCAAAAATAACTATGTCATTTTATGTGTGTGTGCTAGTATTTCTTCCAAAGTGTATTTCTTCCGTAGTTTTATTTGTGTAGGTTGCAGTTTGATTGATTCACTATTTGTTGTAGCAAATAGTAAATTAATTGTTAAGAATTAATTTAATAATTAGAAGAATTATTTCCAATTTATGCAATAAGATTTGGATTTTGAGTTTTCACATGGTATCAAAGCACATATGATCATTCGAAGATATAAGTAGTGAAGTAAGAGGGAGTCTCATTTTTCATTGAGGAGAAGCAGGTCAAAACCCCAGAGATAGCGCAATCACCTTGGCCAAGAGGTCAAATTTCTTGAGGAGAATCGATTTTTTCGAGAGAGGGACATAAAAATCCAATCTCTATAGATCAAGGAATTCCAGAGGTAGAGGGAGCAGCTAGTGTTTTTCATAGAGTAGATATATAGTTGGACGCAGTAGTTTTCTAGCAACTTGCTAGAGTAGAACTAGGGTTGGGTGGCAAAAGAGAACATACTGAGTGAAAAGTTTCCTCAGGGAACTTCTAGTTTTAAGAAGTTGGATTTCCCTTGCAGATCAACATTCATTGTGAGCATATTTTCTCACTCCATAAGGGAATGCGAATAGCCTAAAAGTAACCAAGCAAAAGGGAAGAGGAAATTTTTGACATTATCTGAGATGGTCACTGTTGGACGACGAGGTCAAGACAGGTTGGATGGTGCTTCCAACTATGTCATATGGAAGGCAAGTATGTCCTTCCTTCTTGATGAATATGGCTTGAAACCATTCATAGATGCAGTGGTATCTATCCCCACGGATGTAGATCAGTTGAAGGAGTACAGAAAGGAGATGGTGAGGGTAAAGAGATTGATCCTATATGGTGTCTAGGATCATGTTGTATCACACTTAGCGGGCAAGGGAACAACCAAAGAGATGTGGGATACACTTTCCACGTTTACCAGGGCACTTCCGAGTAGTAGAAAATGTAATTAGAAGAGAAGCTGAGATGCAGCAGGATGTAGAAAGGGGAATGCATAGACCCCTTCCTCACCAAGATTCAAGAGATCAGGGACCAATTGTCAGTTATTGGGGCAGTGCCTCAACCCATAGAGCTAGTGTGATTGGTACTCAACAATGTCTTAGAGGAGTGACAAGTGTTTGTATGAAGTATCTTAAGTAGAGAAACCTTGCTAAGATGTGACAGGATGTGGGCCGACTTGCAGTAGTAGGAGTTCAAACGGGACCTAGTGAAGAACTCCATCAGTGGCAACAGCAACAAATCGAAGTAGGTGAAGGAAGAGGAGAATGTGGCCCTTGCATCAAAGGGTTCTATTCAGGGATAGGGAGAGAAATTAAATAAGAACAAGGACCTATCAAAGGTCAAGTGCTTCAGATGTGGTGAGCTTGGTCACTATAGCACCCAGTGTCCTCTTAAGAAGAAGGAAAAGCAGGATAAGTAGGACCAGCAGGTAGCATCAACAGAGATCGATAGGCTTTCCTCTGGGTTGGAGGAAGACTTTTCCATGTTTGTTGACATTCCCCCAGGAGTGAAATGGGGTGACTTGGTTTTTTTGCCTCAAAGTGCTATAAATGGGTAGGATTCTTGAGGAGGTCCACCTATTGAATCAATATCTTGCTATGGTGGCCCAGATGGATCAATGGCAATAGATGTAATCATATGCCAGAGTGACAGGTGTAGAGTCTAGTTGCAGTTAGGTGCTAGAGAGTGCAGTGAAGAGTTTGTAGTAGTGCAGGAGGCATAATGCAAAGTCAGCAGCATCACACATACTAGTAGAAGTCAAAGACTCGAGAGAAAAATGCATCATATTGATCACAGTTGATTTAGTATTTAGGATGCTTTTTAGTTGCAGATGTAGTAATTGCAGCAGCAAAAAATGGAGAGGGAGTTGCAGTGCAGATGCAGTGTTGGTAGAAGTTCAGCAGAGTCAGCAGTAGCATAGATGCTCCACATATCATATTTGCGTAGTAGTTGGTGGGCAGCAATATCCAGACATCAACAGCATGACTGGAGATGATGGAGAGACAGGGGGTTGCTACAAGGGGTAGCAACTCTAGAACACATTCCTCGCTAAGAGGGAGCGTTAGTTTTTGTAGCATAAGATGTGTTCTAGCCTTGAAATTTTGTGGAGGATAGAATGTAGGAGATCTCCAAAACCTAGAAATCATTTCTCAAAATTTTGCCTAGAAGTGACTTAATTAATCAGAATAAATTGAGTTAAGGTGTGAATGTTCTAGAAACTCACACAGATTGACATCGATTTAATCCTAACCATCAATTAAGAAGAATTCAATTTCGCCTAGAAGTGACTTAATTAATCAGAATAAATTGAGTTAAGGTGTGAATGTTCTAGAAACTCACACAGATTGACATCAATTTAATCCTAACCATCAATTAAGAAGAATTCAATGGGACTTGGAGAAATCACTTATGCAGTTCGATTTCACGAGTAGCAACAATTAGTTTCCGAAGAGAAAGCTAGTGAGATCGAAGTAGTGATTGAGGGGAAAGGATGTTGGAAATAATACTGAGAGGGGGGGTGAATCAGTATTATCAGGTCACTTATTTTCTTTTTCAAACCCAGATCATATACGCTACTTCAGTTAGAAAAAACCGCGTATATACGCAACTACAGAGAAGGAAACCCGCGTATGTAATGCAAACTTATAATTTAGTTTATCTTACTGATGTTGATCATTAATCTGTGTATTAGGATCAAATAAATAGTAACCAGAAACAGTAAAACCGATCTGAAGACAATCACACACACAAGAACACAAGATATAAGGTGGAAACTCAATGTGGGTGAAAACCACCTGCTGCAATTCGTCTCTATCTTCTTTTAATTAGAAACTTCTTTTTACAATGTACTGGTGCAGTCCTTTACCAGTACGCAGGCTGCAACCTGCAGAGAGCTACAACCCTCTCTCATTCTCCAGCTTCTCCTGGAAGGGAGCTACAACCTCCTTAGCTCTTGCACTAGCCCAGATACTAGTACGTAGGTGCTGGCCTACAGAAGGCTACAACCTTCTATTTCTTCCAGGGACCACGTTTCATAAATTTTCAAACTGGATCCACATCAATCAAATATCAAGAATTTCTGCATCGACCAATCACCTTTTCACCAATCCAAACTGAATCAAAATAAACACTTCTCTGACAGTTGTACCCAGAACACAGTAACTGTAACCACACACCAATTCTGAACCCAGACCACTGCAGCAATAAACAGAAGCAGCTAGATAATAAATTAAGAGATGTACGCTACTTCACTGTTCAGAAACTTGTGTGTATATGCTTCTGTGTTAAAGACAACCTGCGTATATGCTTCTTTCCCTTACCAAAACAACATGTATATGCGCCTTCGCTTCACTGAACCTATGTATAGATCTATAAAGGATAATTCACTATTTCAAAAATTCAAACACTGATTAGCCCAGAGTATCAAATTTATTGATCAAGCATGCGCCACATATAACAGATCAAAATAATACAAAGATACTATCATTCAAGCCTTAAGATTATGACCCATCAATAGAACTTATCCTTCTCTTTGCACTAAGGTTCCTCCTTCATTCAGATCCAGATCTGCACCATAACCCCAATCACCAATATTTCAAATCTAGCACTTATTAGATATTCAATTGATTCAGATGGTCCTGTGCCAAATGATCTCCTTCCCATTTTATAGTCTTAGGCCTTTCACAATACCATGGTCCAAAACCATAATAAAACAATACTATGGACCCAATACTTGGGATCAACACTTCTGACGAGATACCATGGTCCAAAACCATAGGTTCAAATACCAAGGACTAACTACCATGGACCAAAAGTAAGTTCTCCAACATATACACTCTTTTCCTTGCGTGAAAGTGCGTGTATACGCATACGTGCCTTTGTAACGTCTAACCCGCGTGTATACGCGCCTTAGTCTAGGTGAACCTGCGTATATGTCTTTTCCTTCATTCTGAAAGCCTGAACTGAGATCTGTCACTAGAGAGAGTTGCCATCAAGGACAACACCTGTGCCATAGCTCCAAACCTGTGCCATAATGCCAACAATCTCCCCCTTTGGACTTGATGGCAACCCCAAGATTCTCAAAGTCATTCTCCCCCTTTGTCATCAAGGGAAAAGGGTTGTTCTCCCCCTGAGTACATGCTGAAACCTCGGCCCTGCTATGCTGACCATGCTCCCCCTAAATGTAGGAAAGATCTGCAAAAAGATGTTCTTCAAGAAGAACCATGACTTATACAACATAAAGGACCTTCCTATCACCAAAAGACTCAATACATACATCCATCACCCAACCAAGTGGGGATACATCAGAAATTTACATATGACAACCAAGTACATTACATCTTCATCCCAGGCATAGTGGGGAAAACAAAATAGGTCATTACATGATGTTGACACCTTAAAAAAAATACATGACATAGAGACGAAATAACTAGAGCAAGACTTATGAAAGTCACCAATAACTGATATCAGTAGCATTTTTCAATCACCATTCAGATCAGCAACCAAGATTTCCTTTTGTTCTCCCTCTGCCTTTGTTCCACCTGAAAACAATAATAGCTTAGAACCAAAAGCTTCTAAGATAATGCCAACAATGCATCATTAGAAGTTTATCTGCTCCCCCTGAACCTGTGCCGGATGGTCTCTATCAGACCCATATCAGAATATCTTCAACCAGAGCCTGTCCTTATTGATATGCATCAAACCTCCATATACGCGACTGTCTTTGCACAAACCGGCGTATGTACGTGGATCCTCCTCAGGCAACTCGCGTACACCCATTTTTCTCTGAAACAGACAAGATTTAACAGCAAGATGATGCATCAACTACTCCCAGCTTTTGTCTGAGGTATTCAAAAGTTTCCCTGGGTAGTGGTTTAGTGATAATATCAGCAACTTATTCCTTAGAAGGAACATACTCCAGTTTGACCTTTTGTTCCAACACTTGTTCCCGGAGAAAGTGATACTTGATCGGTATGTGCTTTGTCTTTGAATGCATGACTGGGTTCTTTGAAATGCTGATTGCACTTGTATTATCACATAAGATGGAGATAGGTGGTGTACAAGTGATTTGAAAATCCTGTAAGGTATGCCTCATCCAAAGGAGTTGAGTGTAGCAAGATGCAGCAACCACATATTCTGCTTCAGCTGTAGATAAAGCAATCGAACTCTGTTTCTTGCTGAACCAAGATACTAATCTGGAACCCATAAATAATGCACCACCACTTGTGCTCTTCCTGTCATCCACGCTTCCGGCCCAATCTGCATCTGTATAAGCATGAAGTGTGAGATCTGTATCTCTAGGATACCATAAGCCATAGTTTTGAGTTCCTTGAAGGTACTTGAAGATTCTCTTAACTGCCTGAAGATGAGTTTCCTTAGGATTTGATTGAAATCTTCCAACTATTCCCACTGCATGCATGATGTCTGGTCGGGTACCTGTCAAATAAAGTAGACTTCCAATCATAGATCTATAAGTTGGTTGATGCACTGCTGCTGATTCATCATTTGCACTGGGGCTGCATCCTGTAACCATGGGGGTACATATTGGTTTTGCATCTTCCATGCCATATTTCTTCAAGATCTGTTTGAGATACTTGGTTTGAGACAAAAAGATACCGCCTTCATTTTGTTGGATTTGCAATCCAAGAAAATATGTCAGTTCTCCAAGAAAAGACATTTCGAATTATTTTTGCATCACCAAGGCAAAGCTTTGACTCATAGCTTCTTCAAAGCTGCCAAAGATAATATCATCTACATACACAACAAGTATTAGCAATTTGTCATTTTCAATTTTTATATAAAGATTGCTATCTGCTGATCCTTTTGAAAAACCTTGTTGATGAAGATATTTGTCCAAACGGTAGTACCAAGCCCTTGGAGCCTGTTTAAGACCATAGAGAGCCTTTTTTAATCTGCATACAAGATTTGGATCATTCCCAAGAATGAAACCATCTGGTTGCTCAATGTACACTTCTTCTTCTAAGTCTCCATTCAGAAAGGTTGATTTCACGTCCATTTGAAATACTTTGAACTTCTAAAAGCTTGAGAGAGCAAGGAACATTTGGATGGCCTCAAGTCTAGCAACGGGATCAAAAGTTTCTTCAAAGTCTATTCCTTCTTGTTGAGCATACCCTTTATAGAAAAGTCTGGCCTTGTTTCTAATCACTTCCCCATTTTCATTCAACTTATTTTTGAAGATCCATTTTGTCCCTATGACATTCTTATCCTTTGGTCTAGGAACCAACTCCCAAGTGATATTCTTTTCGATATGCTCAAGTTCTTCATCCATTGCCTTGACCCAACATTCATCCTTGCATGCTTCTTTTACATTTTGTGGTTCAGTGGAGGAGACCAAGGCCAAATAGCTTCAGGCTTCTGCAATTGTTCTTCTTGTTTGTATACCTACCTCTTTCTACCCCAAAATTTGAGATTCTGGATGATTCTTCTGAACGTACCTAGATGGAGTCTTCTCTTCTATCCTTATCTGTTTCTCTGGTGCCTCTTGAGGTTCTTCTTCATCATCAGTCTGATTTGAAGGATGGTCTTCATCCTCTTCGATATTTTCATAATTTACTTGCCTAGGAATGTTTCCTTCTTCATCAACCACTACATCAATGCTGTCAACAATTCTTCCAAGTATTTTATTGTAACACTTATATTCTTTGTTGTGGGGAGAATAACCAAGGAGAATTCCTTCGTCTGCTCTAGGTTCAAACTTGCCAAGATGTTGATCATTATTCTTAATGTAGCATTTGCTTCCAAAAATTTTGAAATGTTTTACCGAAGGAGTCTCACCATACCAGAGCTCATGAGGAGTTTGAGTACTGTTCACCCGGACATTTGTTTTGTTGAGAATAACAACCGTAGCAAATGCAGCTTCACCCCAGAAGGTTGCGGGAGTTCCGAATTCATCAAGCATAGCACGAGCCATTTGTTGAACCATTCTGTTCATCCTTTCCACTACTCCATTTTGCTGAGGAGTCCTAGCTGTAGAGAATTCCCTTCTTATTCCATGCTCTTCACAAAAATCGAAAAATTCATTCGAGGTAAACTCCCAACCTCTATCAGACCCGAGGCATTTAATTTTGTGATCTGATTCGTTTTCAACCAAGGCTTTGAAAGATTTGAATTTTTCGAAGGCTTCATCTTTATGCTTCATAAGTCCTATCCAAACCATCCTAGAGAAGTCGTCAATGAATAATATAAAGTATTCTTCTCCTCGAGGTGATCTTTTCCTAGATGGACCACATACATCTGTATGGACTAGTTCAAGAGGCCTGCTGGCTGATCCTTCCTTCTTAGGGAAGTTAGTTCTGGTTTGCTTACCAAACTGACATGATTTTCATATTGTATTGTCTGGCATTCTGATGTCTGGAAGACCACAAATTGTCGCACATCTGACTGACTCTCAGTAGATTATGATTCAAGCCATCAACATACAAAAAATTTCCAGCTTTGATCTTTTCTTTCAACTGAATAGTGCCTTTTCCTTTTATGACTGCAGGGGTATCATTTCCAAAAGAAACTCTTTCCTTTTTCTAAAGAACTATATGATTGAAGTTTTTCTTTATCACCTGTCATATGCTTCGAACATCCACTATCGACGTACCATTGATTTTCCTATCCTTCTGTATATAAAGCTATCCCACATCTTTCTAGTTGTGGTTCCTTCATTCTCCATGTTTTGGCACTTGAGGTTTGTTCCTTCTGAGTTGTCTTCTGAAACCTGCTCCTACATTCAGAATCTTCATGACCAAAGTTATTAAAAATAGAACATTCAATTTCATTTTCAAGGGCAGAAAAGTTGTTATAGGTCCTTTTCGTGATTCCAGTCATACTTCTTTGTTTTTGAGCTTCTCTAGTCATGATTGTCTTATAGGCAACACAATGAGCTGCTTTGTGGCCAAAGTTATGGCAAGAGAAACATTGGCCATTGAAGAAACTCCTGCGATTATCAAATCTATCAACCAACCGATTGTAGTTTTTACTGACATCCATTCTTGAGGAAGATTGGGAAGATTTTACCTGTGGCTGGTTGTGGCTTATGTTTGTCCTTAAAGTAGATTGCCCCCGATTTTCCTGATAGTCTTTGTTCATTCTTGAGGTAAATTCTCCCTGATTTACCTGATGATTTCTATTAGGCCTTTGCTCGCTCCTCCTTGCTGCATCAAGATAACTTTTGGAGGTGGATGCCTGATATGCTTCTCCATTATATCCCAAACCTGTCTTGCTTAGTGGAGAATGTTGCACATTGATAATCTCATCCAGAGTTTTAGATCCTTTAACAAATTTAAGATTAAGAGCTTTTGTTTTCTCAATCTCTTTTCTAAGACCAACAATTTCACATTCCAATTTTTCTTGATGTTTTTCCCTTTCAGCCAGTTGACATTGCAGAGAATCAATAATCACATTTTTCTCTTCTAAACAAATTTTGAGTTTAGAAATCTCTTCATAAAGACCTTCTTCATCTATAGCATCCATGTAATCATCATCTTCAAAAGCCATTAAAAGTTTATAATTATTACCTCGTTCATCTTCATCACTATTTGAGAGTCCATCACTGTCTTCATGAGTGTAATAGATTTTCTTATTTACATTTTGTTTCTTGTTCCATCTAGCAGGTTCCTTCCCCTTGTCAATCTTATCCTTATGAGGACATTTTGCAGCAAAGTGACCGACTCTTCCACAAGAAAAGCATTTGAAAGGTAACTTACCTCGGAATCTTCCAGCACCCCGTTGAAGGTTTTTGACAAAATTTGATTCTTCTTCTTCTTCTTCTGACACGTGTCCTGACTCATAGTAGTCTCCTTTGCCTAAAGCCTTGAAGGCAGCTTCTCTCCTGTCAGATGGTCCTCCTTTCCTCATTTCATAAGTCGTTAGAATTTCGTGTAGCTGTGACATGGTAAGGTTTTGTAGATTCTCTTTTTCCTCTATTGCAGAAACTTTAGATTCAAACCTAGGGGACAAAGATCTTAGAACTTTTTCAACCACAACAACCTCTTTTATTTCTTCTCCCAAGTTTTTCATACAATTAACAATCTCATCTACATGAAGGAAATAGTTAGCCACACTTTCATCATTGTGCATTCTGAGATTTTCATACTGAATTCTGAGGGTTTGAAGTTTTTCTCATTTTACCTGTTCATCTCCTTCATAGCTCAGAACAATCTTGTCCCATATTTCTTTTGTGGATATATACTGCATAAACTTGACGAATTCTGATTGAGATAGACATCCTAATAGGGTATTGACAGCCTTTGCATTTGTTTCATATTTCTTCTTCTCAACCGGATCTGTAGGAGTTTCTGATGGAAAAGAGTACCCTGTATCTATGATATCCCAGACTTCTGTACCAAGAGATTGAATATAGGCAGTAACTCTTACCTTCCAATATACGAAGTTTGTCCTATCAAAAATCGGTGGCTTGATAGATGCTTCTCTCTCGTAGTTTCTCATGATGATGGATCTTCCCTCAAGCGATCAAGCTTCTTCAGAAGGACCTGCTCTGATACCAATTGTTGGAAATAATACTGAGAGGGGGGGTGAATCAGTATTATCAGGTCACTTATTTTATTTTTCAAACCCAGATCATATACGCTACTTCAGTTAGATAAAACCGCGTATATATGCAACTACAGAGAAGGAAACCTGCGTATGCAATGCAAACTTATAATTTAGTTTATCTTACTGATGTTGATCATTAATCTGTGTATTAGGATCAAATAAACAGTAACCAGAAATAGTAAAACAGATCTAAAGAAAATCACACACACAAGAACACAAGATATAAGGTGGAAACCCAATGTGGGTGAAAACCACATGTTGCAATTCGTCTCTATCTTCTTTTAATTAGAAACTTCTTTTTACAACGTACTGGTGTAGTCCTTTACCAGTACGCAGGCTGCAACCTGCAGAGAGCTACAACCCTCTCTCATTCTCCAGCTTCTTCTGGAAGGGAGCTACAACCCCCTTAGCTCTTGCACTAGCCAAGATACTAGTACGTAGGTGCTGGCCTACAGAAGGCTACAAACTTCTCTTTCTTCCAGGGACCACGTTTCATAAATTTTCAGACTGGATCCACATCAATCAAATATCAAGAATTTCTACATCAACCAATCACCTTTTCACCAATCAAAACTGAATCAAAATAAACACTTCTCTGACAGCTGTACCCAGAACACAGTAACTGTAACCACACACCAATTCTGAACCTAGACCACTGCAGCAATAAACAGAAGCAGGTAGAACATAAATTAAGAGATCTACGCTACTTCACTATTCAAAAACCTGTGTGTATACGCTTCTGTGTTAAATACAACCTGCGTATACGCTTCTTTCCCTTACCAAAACAGCATGTATACGCGACTTCGCTTCACTAAACCTGCGTATAGATCTATAAAGGATAATTCACTCTTTCAAAAATTCAGACACTGATTAACCTAGAGTATCGAATTTATTGATCAAGCATGCGCCACATATAACAGATCAAAATCATACAAAGATACTATCATTCAAGCCTTAAGATTATGACCCATCAATAGAACTTATCCTTCTCTTTGCACTAAGGTTCCTCCTTCATTCAGATCCAGATCTGCACCATAACCCCAATCACCAATATTTCAGATCTAGCACTTATTAGATATTCACTTGATTCAGATGGTCCTTTGCCAAATGATCTCCTTCCCATTTTATAGTCTTAGGCCTTTCACAATACCACGGTCCAAAACCATAATAAAACAATACTATGGACCCAATACTTGGGATCAACACTTTTGACAAGATACCATGGTCCAAAACCATAGGTTCAAATACCAAGGACTAACTACCATGGACCAAAAGTAAGTTCTCCAACATATACGCGCTTTTCCTTGCGTGAAAGTGCGTGTATACACATACACGCCTTTGTAACGTCTAACCCGCGTGTATACATGCCTTAGTCTAGGTGAACCTGCGTATATGTCTTTTCCTTCATTTTGAAAGCCTGAACTAAGATTTGTCATTGGAGAGAGTTGCCATCAAGGAAAACACTTGTGCCATAGCTCCAAACCTGTGCCATAATGCCAACAAAGGACAGTGAGCTAGAGGAAATATTTTTCTAGATTTGAGGAGGCAGCAGCAAGTGAATCGAAATATCCTAGAGAGGCAGTGTTGAGGGATTGTGCAGTGCTTCAGTCAAGAAGATCGATTTGGAGATGAGAAAAATACGTTCTCAATTACAAAGACCAGGAAGGAGTCCCAGAGGGCTGGAGAGGTGATTTTATCAGCATCCAAAGGAATAACAACTCCATATAAGCCCAGTCTAGAGTAGGTCATCCATCCAACTACTCATAGCAGCGTAAAGGCTGACGTAGTGCTCCAGGAGGCTAAGTTTTAATAGGGAAATTCCACCCAGAGATTACCTGTGGGAGAAGGGTAATTCTCTTCAATATTTTACTCTGATTTTCTTGTTGTTTGGATTTCCATTTGGGCATCCATATATGTACTCATATTTCACTGTTGCATAATAAAATAAACCCTCATTGTTGCACCAGTTTTCCCGGAGTTGGGTTTTTTCGAGGACATTGGTCCAATAATAGCTACATTTTATGTGGGTGTGCTACTATCTATTCCAGTGTTTATTTCTTCCACAATTTTATTTGTGCATGTTGTAGTGTGATTGATTTAGTATTTGTTGTAGAAAATAGTAAATAAATTGTTAAGAATTAATGTAACAATTAGGAGAATTATTTCCAGTTTCTACAATAGGATTTGGATTCTGAATTTTCAGAGAAACAACCTTCTTGAGAGGAGGGCTTCATTTCCCACAAAAAATCCTAAAAAGAGGATATATTGTCCCATATCCAACTCACAAAAATAGGAGGAGGAATTAAATAACCTAAGATAGTCAAGTTTGAGTGTTCCTACTACACGAGGGAAGTCCCTAGAATCTATCGAGTGTTGGATTCCACAGAATCTTCTCAAAATATTTGTAAATCCTTTAGAATAAACATATTAAGACACCCCAAGCATGAAAATTGATGGCATTGTTGCCATTGATTGCAAAGGAGAAGCACAAGGGCAACAAAGGAAAAGGAGAAGCAAAAGAGAAACAAAGGAAATGGAGCAGCAAGGTATGGTGCAAGGATATTTGACAGCAAAAGATGAAGGTCATAGAAAAGGAAAAGGAGAAGAAAAAGTGAAACAAAGGAAATGGAGTAGCAAGGTATGGTGCAAGGATATTTGACAGCAAAAGATGAAGTTCATGGAAAAGGAAAAGGAGAAGAAAAAGAGAAAAAAATGAAATGGAGTAGTAAGGTATGGTGCAAGGATATTTGACAACAAAAGATGAAGGTCATGGAAAAGGAGAAGCACAAGGGCAACAAAGGAAAAGGAGAAGAAACACAGAAACAAAGGAAATGGAGCAGCAAGGTATGGTGCAAGGATATTTGACAACAAAAGATGAAGGTCATGGAAAAGGAACAACAGGAACAACAAAGGGTAATAGAGCAATAAAATATGATGGCGCATGTATTGTTGATGGCACACTAAAGGAGAACAATTTGTTTCATATATTTTTTATTAGATATTGAGCTAATTGTGTGGCAAAGAAGCAAGAAGGTAATCTATATATGGTTGTTTTGTTTCCAAAGCAGATTGGTATGCTAGTTGGTTTTGGGTGCAAGGTATGCTTACATACATGTTTTGTATATGATTTGAAGACTAGTTTGTTGGAGAAAGCTTTTGTGATGCAAGGCAAGACTTCATGACAGCAAAGTCAAGGAAATACTCCATAACAACAAAGGAAAGGCTACTGAGACAATAAGATGAAGACGTTGTGATGTATGCCCAAGGAAAAGGCAAAGATGTTGTAGAGATTTTTTGTGATCTATTAATGGAAAATGTTGTTATTGATCATGAGGAATAAATGCTCAAACATATAGTCATTTATTCCTATAATGTTACTTGATGTTGGCATTATATTGATGAATTTAATCATTACATGTGGATGAAAATTTTGTTGGGTGGAGCATTTATTTTTTTGTTCTAATATTCAAAATATGAAGAGTTTGGAAATGAATGAGTGTAAGGAAAAGAATCAATCTTGTTCACTTCAGATTATTATGTAGGATACAAACATCCAATAAACTATCTCTAGAAAAGATGTGATTTTGGAAGCCAAGAAGGTGTCAGAGATTTGGAGAATGTGTGAGAGTTGATTTAGGTGTTATGCATTAGTTACCAAGCACATATGAAGCTTATGTGAAGCAGATTTGAAGGGAAGAAGAGGCAGAAATGAAGATGAAGATATGCAAAATTTATGACTGGGTAAACCAACACGTTGTTGTTTCTTATTTGCTTCAAGGGATTCTAATCTCCTTTCACGTAGTGGCTTGATAAATATCAGGTTGGCACCTGTTGAGGTAAGAGCCTCATGTGGGCTGTAGCCTACAGAAAATGTAAAATGTATGGGAGTTGGAGCTTCTTTGCATGTTGAAACTTGCAGAAAATTGAGGTAGGAGCCTACACAAAATTAGATGTAATGAGGGATTAGGAGCTTTCCTTTGCATCACAACAATAACAAATTCATGGGTTTCTCCCATTGTGGGTTTCCACTTATATCTAGTGTCAATATGTGTTGTTATTATGTGTTGATATGATGTTTTGGTTTGCTCATTACTAGTTGTTAACATATTCAATTTGTTGGTCATTATTTGTTAAGCTTTTCATTTAATGTTTCAGTTAATGAGTTTAAAGAAAAGAATTTTAATGTCCATGAATGGAATAAACTGATTCAACCACCCTCTTAGTTTAGCCAAGTTTTCATCAATTGGTATCAGAGTCATTCCTTCAATGTAAGCCTTACAGCCTGAAGGTAGATCTGGTTAAGTCATGGACTATCAAAGTGTATATGTGCTTCGTACATCAAATTTTCATGAATGGAGAGATAAGGTTAAAACATAACTAATAGCTTATGAACCTGGTGTATGCAAGCTTGTATGTGACGGTTACTGCAAGGAATCTCCCTATGTGCAAGAACAACAATGGAATGTTAAGGAAAAATGTGTTATGTATAACAATCTTCATAATAAGGATCTTGATACAGTCATATATTTTACATCTGCAAAAGAAATCTTGGATAGATTGCAGCACATGCATGAAGGAGACTCTAGTAGTTTCATTGTCGAAAAGGAGAAGAAAAAGAGAAGGAAGAAAAAATCATGTCAAAAAGAAAATGTTCAATCAAATGAGACCTATTCTACACCTGATTCTCGTGAAGGAAAGTTATTCAAAGAACAAACCAAACCTGACATAGCCTTGGCTGAAATAGAAATATTGAAGAATGAGAGTAGAGACTATAAGGAATTGTTGCAAATATGTCATGAAAGAGAACATAAATTCAAGGAAGAAATTGTAAGCCTAAAGACACAACTTGAAGAGGCAAGGAGAATAAAGGAGATGATAAATAATCACCTAAATGATAAAGAGGTACAATGTGCAATATTAGAGGCTAACATTGTTTCAGCTAGAAGTGAGCTAGATGAAAAGAACATATTGTACATTAGGCTAGAAGAAGAGAATATCTCCATGAAGAACTCAGAAAAAAATAGTTATTCAAGAGGACACCACAATCTTGAAAATGCATGTAGAAGAAGGGAAAAGTAGTGTGATTAACAAGGAGACAAATAAATGCAAGGAACAAAATCAATATTAAAATAATAATTCAAAGAAAATGATGTTTGCAAAAAGGCCATTTTCTTTTGGAGATGAAATAAGAAAATTCAAGATATCTCAAAGGAGATTCTTTACTCATGTGAAAAATATCACATGTTTTTCTTGTCATGAACCTGGACATATTGCAATACAATGTAAGACAAAACAAATCAATTTTAATCAACAAAAGATGTAGAAAATCGGAAGGCTCCATCAAGCAAACAAGCAGAGAAGAGAATCATCTACCAAGTACACAAATTAGTTCTATGGTTATTGTTATTTGTGTAATAGATTTGGAAATAAAGCTATTAAATGTAAAAAGTATGTAAGGAAGAATATGAGCACAAGAAGACACATACCATTCCTTCTATCTCTTGGCCACACTAGATGTTATGCATGTGATAATATTGGTCACAAAGTCAAGGATTGCAAGCAACCATATACTCTAAAGAACTCTAAACAGAAGATGTAGGAAACTACAAGCAAGCTAAACAATGGAGAAAATGTATATAACAAAAGGAAACCTACTAAAGAGTGGAAAACAAAGAAAACATAGCAAGTTATGATTTCAATGACATTAAAAAATCCTCATCGTCTCAAGGGGAGCTTCTCATGGAAGAAATGAGGAAATTTTTCCATCTCAGAGTATCACCTCAATCGTAATAATGGACCGGAAAACAAATAAATTGAGCTTCATTGCCTATAAAACTCCTTGTATGATTGCACTAATTGATAATGGTTCAGAGGAGATGCAAACTATAAAAAACATTCATATTTTGAGGATAGATTATGTAGATGTGGTGGTTGTTTCAAAATAGTGAAAATTGTTGCAGATAATCTTATTGAAAATATTTCATCATCATCATATGACTTGATTTTCCTGCTAGGTAGCATACAAATAATGTGCATAGTGTAGTAGGTTTCATGTCTCTTGAACTTGCATAGTCTACAAGGTTGGATAGACAAATAGTAAAGGAAACCACCATATTCAGAATCAACAATACAAATTGAATCCAATTGAAATTCCAAGCTTGAATAAATTGGAGAAAATAATCTTCCAATCATAGAGGCAAACGTTTCATAGCACAGGTCAAATATTTTAAAAATTATGAGGGAAGGAATTTGCACTCAAACTACCTTTGTGTAATGTACAAGAATAAAGGTGCTTATAGAGAAAAAGGCACAGGTGCAGTAAATCATTGTATTCCTAGATATTAACAAAAAAAAGGAGGGATACAACCATGTGAAATCCGAGAAAACAAAGGTTTATCTTTGAACGAGCTCGTGGAACTTAATAAGTGCTCAGGTTACCTTTTTATTTGAGTGTAAGATGAAAAAAGACCTCTACTTATGGATGGAAAATGTTAAGAAATTATTTAGAGAACATAAATTAATATTGAGATATACCGAGATGAAAAATAACCAAAAACAACCATAAACACATAAACACACATGTTTATCCGGGAAAACCCCAAATCCAGGGAAAAACCCAACCTAATGATATCTCATTAGCATTGGCTAAAACCTTGGCCAACCCGACCAAGTGAGCCTTCACTGCTCACCTCCAGGCCTTGCGTTACAATGAAGTCCTTCCAGCCTTTTATAAGATCCATTACATATAATACCACGGGCAGAATACTATGGGTGCACAATACCATGTGCCCCAAAACCATCACTGTTTAACCTGGTCAAGTTTGACTCTATCCCGAGTCAAGTTTACCTAACAATTCCCCCCTTTAAACTTGACTTGGGGTTCCTTCACTAACTCCATCCAAACCTGCTAAGTGAGACAATCTTGCTCACTCTAGCCCTTACCCCCCTCAGAGTTTTTACCCGGGGTATTGTTAACCCGAAATCCCCCCTATCACCTAGGTCTAACCAGACTTTACTAGTGATTATCTAGGGGTACACATGCCTTACCAGGTCTTATAGTAGTATGCCCATTTACATGCAATAAAATTTGACTCCACTGTAATATTTTTTTTTATTTGTTTATAAGTTGTTGCTATCTCAACACATCCTCTCTTTCTTTTATATACTCCATGACTGATACTTTCCTCAGCCATGTATCACCACACTAAATATTTGATTGACACATTCCATCAAATACTCTGTGTGCATCCTCACTTAGCTCCCCAGCTAGTGAATTTCACGAATGTTATGATTCTAGTCCTCATCACTCTGCCTGACATCAACGCAAGTGTTTTAATTTACTTGCAAAGCGCTAAAATTTCTGGCATGGCCATTTGTCATCATTTATGTGCATGAACGTCTACTTCATAAAACCACAACAAGAACAAAATTCCTATCTCTCCCTAGATTTCATTTGAATGACTTGGAGACAATCAATGGATTTATCTACCCATCGTGTCCTTAGACAACAATGTGAGTGTTTCCACTTGGGAAATGAACCAATACTCTTAGATCGTTCAGATCCGAAAACACCAAGTTTTCATAAATGTGTCGCCACAACAATACTACGCTCCTTGTAACTAAGCACAAAAAAAACATGACCTGATATCGATTTCTCTGGTACAGATCTTTACGTTCACGTCCACCATCTTGCTCTCGTCCAATCATAGGTGTAACGATCAACAAAATTTCATATCCTATGTTGAGCTTCAAAGAAAACATTTGAACCCTCTTAGTTTCTCTTCAGTCGTTGCCCACCTGGCAACGACTTCCAATAGCAGACCATCAATATTATGCCACAAGCTCTAAATCTTGTTAGCCTTCTTCATGCTTTCTAGGGTTCAGCTTCTGGAGCCATATCTTGACCCTGCACGACATCCACGTTATCATCCGCATCAGGTGGCTGCCACTTGAACTCAAGATCTCCTTCCCGCAAGAAGTCCTCATACTCCACGGCTCCACTAAGTAGGGCCCACATCAGATTCCCCTCGTTGTAAGTATCATCCCCGCACACAACCAGTAATGGAGCTTTGAATTTTCTCCCCTGTTTTTCTGCTTTCAACCCTAGCGCCTCTTGCAAAAGCATAAAGAACTCCTGATCCACCAGTACAGCCATGGCCATGGAATGTTTGAGGCAGATGTTGATGTTGTTCAGCACGGACCCCGCCATGGGGATCCCGAAATGGGCCTTGTAGGTGACCGGCACATTGGGCGCGAGCACCCCAACCGTAGTGACAGGGCCAATGGAGTGCTTGGCCAAGGCGGATGCGAGGCACTTGCATCTTTCATACGTCTGATCCCACGTATATTGTCGGGCGCCAGGGATGACCGATTTGCACTTCGGGTGCACGAGAGCTATGCGCTCTAGGAACCAGAGCGGTGTCAGGGACATGTAATTCACAAGGTTCCTGGGCAGATCATCGATATCCTTACCTTTCAGGTGTGCCAGGATTCTTTACAGAATCAAAGAATCCAAGCAATTATCTCCACCCGAATCAAAGAATCCAAGTAATTATCTCCACCTGATCTTGCTGCCACACTCCCACGCAGCTGTATGTGGTGGCCAGATCGATTCCGATGGCCTTACCTTCCATCTTCCTCAGATACAAATCTTGTACCATTATTTTCCAGACCCAAATTTATAAAAGGTTGCATTGATCTCATTAGGCCCTCTAAACCCATGGCATCAAAGAATCCCTTTGAAGCCAATATCTGGCTCTGATACCAATTGTTAAGAAATTATTCAGAGAACATAAATTAATATTGAGTTTTACTGAGATGAAAAATAACTAACAAAAACAATAAACACATAAACACACATATTTATCCAGGAAAACCCCAAATCTAGGGAAAAACCCAACCTAAGGATATCTCGTTTGCATTGGCCAAAACCCTGGCCAATCTGACCAAGTGAGCCTTCACCGCTCACCTCCAGGCCTTGCGTTACAATGAAGTCCTTCCAGCCTTTTATAAGCTCCATTACATATAATACCATGGGCAGAATACTATAGGTGCACAATACCATGTGCCCCAAAACCATCACTGTTTAACCTAGTCAAATTTGACTCTATCCTGAGTCAAGTTTACCTAACAGCAAAGTGGCCGAGTGGACCTTGAGTTTAATTTCCGGTTATCGATGTCCACAAAATGGAAGATCGCAAGCTATCTGGGAACCAAAGGATATATGTTCCACATCATGGAACTGAGAAAAATAATAGATGTCATTTGGAAAAAATGGCTCTCATTGAGATACGTGGAATGAGTGAAAATGTTAAATTTGTTGATAAACACTGAGTGCAATGGATGAATGTGATTGCTCTGGTGTCAGGTGAAAGTTATAATGAAGATGAAGATGAATCTAAGTTTGATGTTACATGGCACACAAATTTGCGCTACTCATGTGGTTTTCCAGAATTAGGCATTTTGAAAGAATAGAACGTTACATGGTATACGGTGGATACACCTATAGACATATACGTAAAGATATGACATCATAACATTATCAGTGGTAGAACAGGGGTATGCATTGATGTCAGAATGGATATTATGTTTAGCGAACCTGAAGAACAATAGGGCCTATGTTACAACTATGGTTGGAAGAAATTGAATGTTATGACAAATTTGGACGATTATTGTGGACCAATGAATCTTATATTAGACTATGGACAAAAGTTATGCAAGAATGTGAATGGTAATTTCACTATGCATTATTACATTTGTGTTATTATTACTATGGCAGCATTATAATATGGAATTGGAATCATATGGTGATGAGCGCGATGTTATGATATATCAATATATTAACACATTGATATATGTTGTGAAATTATAAATGAAATATACATTATAACCAATGTTATTTTGATTGCACTCATCATAATTATATGTTGATTGCCAACTTTCCATGTTGCATGAGGCACAGAGATATAATATAGATGGTTTAACTTGCGTTCATGAAGCTCACCAATTGGATTATGCAATCGATTTATTAACCAAGCTAAACATAGGAAATTTTTTGATAAGTCTTCTTATTAATGAATTTAAACTATGTGACGGATACACATATTAAGTCGTAGGTGTTTATATGATCACTTTCTATGTGCAGTATGATGTGGAATGTTTGTCATCAATTGGCATCATGGTAAATTTTAGGGGCGAATTTTAGCCCAATGTCAAAATTTAAGGGGTTTTTCATTTTAGAGGGCTGAAATTTTTATAAAACACCAATTTCATATATTTAGCCCAACTTTTATTTAAAAAATAATTATTTTTTTCATTTTATCCCAAAAAAAGGGGCAGATAAACTATGAAAAGAGTCATTTGACCCGATTCGCCTGGTTTGGGAGGTTATATTCCATTACAATCGCCGGATTTTCTGCTTTGCAACGTTAAATTCATTTGGAGATTTTCTAGTTTGGGAGGTTATATTCCATTACAATCACTGGATTTTTTGCTTTGCAATGTTAAATTCGTTTGCAATTGGCCATTTTCTGGTTTGGGAGGTGGTTTGGGAGGTTGTATTTGGTCCCAATAAATAAAGTGGAGGTACAGTAAATAAATAAAACCTCTTTTTATACTTACTCCAAAGGTATGGTAAATAAATAAAAATATAAATAAACTAGAGGTATGGTAAATAAATAAAACCTTCTTTTATATTTAGTTCATGATCCTCTTTCTTTTAAGAAGGCTCAAAAAAGAGGTTTTATTTAAGTGAATCCTATGGACCAAATATCATATTTATTAAAGAGGTATGGTAAATTAATAAAAATATAAATAAACGAGAGGTATGGTAAATAAATAAAGAATTTTTTTATATTTACTCCGTAAGTCATCTTATAGGTGTAAATAAATACAAATATAAATAAACTAGAGGTACAGTAAATAAATAAAACCTCTTTTTATACTTACTCCAAAGGTATGGTAAATAAATAAAAGTATAAATAAACTAGAGGTATTGTAAATAAATAAAACCTCTTTTTATATTTAGTCCATAACCCTCTTTCTATTTAAGAAGGCTAAAAAAAGAGGTTTTATTTAAGTGAATCCTATGGACCAAATACCATATTTATAAAAGAGGTATGGTAAATTAATAAAAATATAAATAAACGAGAGGTATGGTAAATAAATAAAACATTTTTTTATATTTACTCCATAAGTCACCTTATATTTACGAACACGAAAGGGTGTTGTTGGTCACTTTAATTGCTTATTAATTTAAACAACCAAGTGCTACATGAATTGCTAACCCAGGAAAGTCTGTTTGTTTCAAAGGCAATCACACACTGTATATGCTCAATCCCAAAAGCAATGAAAAGTTGTAGTAACAATTATACTAATCACACCTTGCTTTAACAAAATGAAGTTCTACTCTGAGTTACAGCAAGAAAAATCTCTCTGTTGCAGACAATTATCAAAAGAATCCTGGATTAGGTTAAAAGGAACAATCTAGGAAAAGAAATCAATCTGCAGAGGAAAAGATTAATTGTGCTATAACAGAGAACATGACCCTATTCCCCAAGCAGGAATCTTCAGCACCTGTTTCTGACTACCATGCTTCACAAACTCACTCTGTAAACCAGATTACCAATTAAAACGATCATTGATTACCTATGAATGAATTTATGAAAACAATGCAATAATTAAATAGAAACAGAGTTTCAACAGTAAATACAGAATTCTAATAACGCATAAGTAATTTTAGTAAATAGAGTTTAACAAGGCATGAATGGAGGAGAATAATGCTTAACAAACTATGGAAATTAATGGGTGAATCTTGTGAAGAAGGTGGGCCCTTTCCTTCTCACAAGATTCCCCAGAAAAAGGAACTAAGACGAAATGCTCAAAACAACATTTTATTCATCTGTCAATGTATCATGTTAAAAAAAGATTCAATGTCCCTTTTCTTTCAGCGAGCCCTTCCCCGTAGTCTGTCTCCCCTTCTAATGCTGATGTCTCCTCTTTTTAAAGAGGAGACATCTATTATACATTAATTACATTATAAATCTCGATATGCTAAAATAGGATAATTGGTTCTTCCATTAGCAAAATGTTGTTACAATGGTTGTGACAACGCCGCTTTTGGAATGTAGTTGTTGCGTCCAGTGTAACAGCTCCTTCGATGATCTCTTCCTATTGTTGCCGAATCTGGAATGCAAATCACGAGCTGTTTGAGCAACGAGATTTGCGCACTGTTCTAACTGTTTCAGCAACGTAGACTGCAATGATAAATTTGCAGTCTTTAGACTGTTTCAGCAAATATATATTTTCGAACTATGGTTAATTATGAAAGTAATGTAAAATTATATGTAAAACAAATTAAACATATAGTAACGAGAAGAAATGTTATATACCTTTGGAAAATGGATTAAAGTGATAGCATAGACTTTAAATATGGATTGAAAAAGGGTGGAATGATAGCAAAATATATGAGCAAAAAGGTACAATGTAGGGTCCTAACATCCCCCCCAACTGAAAGGGTTGCATGTCCTCATGCAACTTCACTCTGAATCCGAATCCGAGTACTGGCTCTTAGAGTGTAAGTTACTTAAGCAGTAACTATAGAAGGTATTGTTAGTTAAATCTTTGAACCCTTGCACCTTTTGCAGCCTCTACCATGCTGCTGCCTCTTCCTTTTTAGTCAACTTGTAATGAGCCTTGTATTCTTGTGCTGGCATCCATAGAAGAGGAAAATGAAATTGATACACTATCCACTTTTCAGCACATTGTTGGACACAACTGATATAATCGGGTACCCCTGAGATTGCTGCTTCAACATTAGGAGGACTAAAGGGGTGATACTCCTGCCTTTCCTTAGAGGACTGTTGCCAGAATAAGTTGTTTTCTTTTAAGGCAACAACTCCCCTGGTTTTAACAAAGTGTTGGCAGTCTTGTAGCACTGCTACTTGTAGTTGCCTGGTGTGTTCAAGCATCCTTGGACTTTTCAAATATTGATGATATTCTGCAACAAAAATGGCAGGATTTTGTGGCTCAGATCGAATCCACAAGAGATGGTTGTCTTCATTATGCCTTGCTGAAAGAATGGCAGTCTGCCATGTGATCTGATTAGCAAGGAAGGAGGCAAACGCCCTGATCTAGACATCACCAACCAAAGGGTTAAGATTGAGCTTCCTATTCTCAGGGATAACATTATTGTGGAGATACAACTCACAGAGTAAATGTTGATCATTGGTAGATGCTTCTGTCAAAGTTTTCACAAACTGTTCAGGTTCAGATACTTATGAGTTCTCCCATCTTTAATTTCCTTTATTTGAAAGAACGCTAAGCGTTTTGCAAGAAAAAGAAAATAATTGGAAGATGGTTTCCTGGCAGCTAATAATCTCTGAACCAAATCAAACATAAGGAGTAGTTTACTTTTTAGCTCTTTATTCTCTTTCTTCTGGGCGCGAGAATGTTGGAGTACTTGCTCCAAGGCTTCCCAATTTGAATATATATGATTTTGCCAGAGTGATTTATGCTCCTGCAAGATTTTATCTTGCGAAATAACATATTCTTTCTTCCATTTATCAGTTTGTGCTTTAGTACTGCAAGTTTGAGTAAAAACAGTTTTTGTAGGCCGAGGTTCAGTCTGAGTAAAAATAGTTTTTGTAGGCCGAGGTACAGGAGCTTCAGCTTTAACAATTACAGTAGGCCGAAGTACAGGATATTCAGCTTTAACAGTTACATTAGGTCGAGGTATTAGTGGTTTAGCTTCTTTTTCAAAAAAAATTGAAGGCCCTGCTGGTTCTTGTGTGATAGTAGGGCATTCCTATTTGATTGCAGAAGAAGTGGATGCAGGGGAGGCTCCAAGTAGTGGGATTTCAACTATTTTATACCCGGCTTGATAATAAATGTCACCGCATTGGCTGCACATATATTCCTTATACTAGTCTTTCTCTGTACTTTTCGCGGTCGTGGATGCTACATGATCTAAAGTGTACAAATTAAGCTCTCTATCATAGGCTTCCCTTGCCATTACTAATTCTTGCTTATAAGCTTCGAGTTCTGATTTTAAAAACTCATTTTCCTGTAAAAGGGAAGCCAGGGTGACTGGGCTTTGTGTAGCAGTCACAGTCTCAGTAGCTAGTTCTTGTGTGGCAGCTACTAAATGAGTAGCTGGTTCTTGTGTAGCAGCTACGTGATGTGCAACATCCTGGGCATCCAGATTTTGTATATCAACAGCTGGTTCTTGTGTGGTAGCTACTGAATGAGTAGCTGGTTCTTGTGTAACAGCTATGTGATGTGAAACATCCCGGGCATCTAGATTCTGTATATCAGCAGCTGGTTCTTTTGTGGCAGCTATGTGATGTGCAACATCCTGGGCATCTGGATTTTGTAGATCAGAAACTGGTTCTTGTGTGGCAGCTACTGAATGAGTAGCTGGTTCTTGTGTTGCAGCTATTGAATGAGTAGCTAGTTCTTGTGTGACAGCTACTTGTTCTGAAAGTAATGATGTCGTAAAATCCTGGGCATCTGGTTCTTGTGTTTCAGTGCTCGAGGGTGAGACAGGTAAAGATTTGGGGCTTGGGACTGTCATGGGGTATGGGGTTTTAGATGAATAGGTGGGGAATTTAGGATAGTGGCAACAACTGCCACTTCAGTTGATGTCCTCATTCGTCTTCGGGGTAAAAAGGCAGGGAAAGTATTAATTTTCCTTTTATGAGTAGGTTTTTTATGAGGAGGAGGGTTCTCAAAAATGGTAGCTGCTTTGGTTGAGGCCCTCGTTCGTCTTTTTGGTAGGAAAAATTTCTTAGTCTACCTTTTTCTTTTTAGCATAGAGATGGGGAGGTTATCTTCAGAATCATCACTAGGAATATGAACGGTAGGATTAGATTATTCTACTAAATTGTGGGATGGAGTTGATATGGTGGGAGGGTCAATTGGATTAATTGATTCTGCTGGTGGGATTTTTGGAGGATCAGGAATTCTCTCTGGTTGCTGCTTGTGGGGATTTTCAAGAATTTCTTGAGGATTTTCAACAACTTGCTGAGGGATTTCAGCAGCTTCCCGAAGAATTTTAGTAGCTTGCTCAGGGTCTAGGGGTGGATTATTGAGAGGAGGGTTTTGTTCAGCAAAACCCTTCTGAATTAGTAGTTGAACAAGACGGTGATGGGTGAGGGAAAGGAGTGGTAATTTTACCTTTCTGCAGTAATGTGACATATTCTTTAGACACCCAAGTAAATAATAAGGGATATTTAACAGTCAACCATGTCTCAAATGATTTAACAGGACAAAATCATGCTGATAGACTACCTGGTAGCGACCTTCACAAGTGAGGTAATGCTTGACGAATTCAGCAACCTTCAGCCATGGAGGCGGTAATGAATGAAGTCGAACACCCCGGCCTTTAGGCTCAACTTGTTCTCATGGCAGGAGAAAATCCTCTTGTGCATTCAGAATGATATGCTTGCGACTAAACCATCAAGTGCCAATGAACGACAGACCTGAAACTTGTGCTATGTCATCCTTTGAGACCGGAATTCGAACTCCCTTGACAGTAGAGTGATCCTCCTGTAGATTACGTGCAAATTCAAGGACCTTTTGTGGATTTAATCCCTGAAGCCTCTAAAAATATCCTACCCAGCCTGCTTGCTGAAAAATCTGATATACCTTTGGATGTAATTCAAGTAGAGCTATCGAGGTGGGCTCATGTCGAATAGTAGGTCCTCCCATAGTTAACCAGCTTTAGTAAAATGCACAGTCAGAAACCGAGTTACCACACTTCGGACACAGTAAATTTTGCGAATGAGAACATGGAGTAACAACACAGAGGCGAGGTGATAAGATAGGATAGTGGGTAAAAAATGACAGTAATTGGCTTGGTGTGAAATGATGGTGTATAATCTTGGTATTCCCCCCAACTACGGCTGAAATAATGGCTTGAAATGTATGGGGATCGTGGTAATAATAAACATAATCTTCTCATTTAACCATAGTTTAATAGTACTTACACATAATATTTACATACCTCATATTTACTTTTAATTCATATTTCGAAAAATATAGTGCTAGTTCATAATAGATCAACAATAGTCATGGAAGAAGCTTTTGAAACATGAGGGAGATTACATTAGAGGTTTGTATAATCATAGGAGAAGGCAGTGAAAGGACAGAATTAGCATAAAAATAATGGAAGAAAGTGATTTTCATGACGGAAAGTGCTATATGGTGATGTCTTTGAAAAGAAATGGTGTTTCAGCAACGGGAAAATGGGTAACGGGTGGTGTTTTAGCAACGGGAAAGATAGGGAAAATGTTGCTGAAGAATATTGTTCCAGGAATGGGAAAAATAGGAAAAATGTTGTTGAATATTGCTATTTCAGCAATGGGAAAAATAAGGAAAATGTTGCTGAAGAATTTTTTTTCAACAATGGGAAAAATAAGGAAAATGTTGTTGAAGAGTGATGGGAAAATGGGGAAAAGAATTGAGGGGAATTAATGATGGAAATGTTACTGGGGGATGGGGAAATAAACTATGGATGGATTAAGATGAACAATGCTTCACAAGATGAAGCTTGGATATGCTTGCATTAGGATTGTCCTTTCCAATAAGCCTTCCCTAGAATCTACAAAATAATCAATTGTAACATGCCAACCCTTGACATGGATTATTAGTTAAAAGATCTAATCTAATGCTAAAAATACAATGCAGAAATTTAATGAAATGAGGGGCAGAAGGCTCCCCCAAAAAGAGATAATGTGAATCTGCCATGTAAGTGGCCTTAAAATCCTCTTTGGAAATGGGTTGCTAGTACAGACGGAGCCGATGACCATTTACTAATAACAGTGTTCTAGAGTCATCAATTGTTAGGAGCCTTACTGTTCCATTGGGAAAAACAGTATCTATTTCGTAAGGTCCCAGCCATCTTGTACGTAGTTTCCCTTGAAAATTTTCAAAACAAGAATCATACAATAAAGCCCAATTACCTTTTTGGAACTGCTTATGCTTGATGGTTTTATCATGCCACCTTGTTCTTTGTTGTTGGATCATAGTTGTTTGATGAATGGCATCTAATCTCTTTTCATCCAATTCCTGAAGCTGCTGCAACCTGGCTGTCTGTGCATCAGTCAAATCAAGGTTAACAGCTAAAGCAGTTCTTAAGGTTTTAATTTCAAATTCCACAGGAAAAACAACACTTTTACCATAAACCAATTCATAGGGAGAAAATCCTGTAGTATTTCTCCAGGTAGTTCTGTAAGCCCATAGTGCTTCAGGGAGCCTTTGAGACCAATCCTTCCTGTTTTCCTTCACTATTTTTGTTAGAATGGTTTCTATAACTTTGTTTGTACTCTCCACCTGTCCATTGGCTTGGGGGTGGTATGGTGTAGTCATTCTATGATGAATATGATATCTTTGAAGGGTGGTTTTAAGACCATGATAATTGAAAGGAGGTCCTCCATTTGTAACTAGCTCTCTAGGCACTCCAAATCTAACGAAGATTTCTTCAAATAGGAAAGCTAAAACAACTTCTTCATTAGCTCTAAGGAGTGCTTTAGCCTCCACCCATTTAGTCATATAATCTGTGAAAACCAATATGTAAACTCTTTGATTGGATGGAGGATTAATGGGCCCTATTGTCAGGCGGATAAAACGTTCTTGCAGACAAGACTGATCTCCCTAGTATCAATTGATATCTAGCGATAATCAGAACAAGCAAGTCTATCTTTCCCTAAACATATTTCGATTCATTTATAAAAACTAAGAGGTGTCATAGACCCTACCTTAAGTCCAATGCTAGTTTGTGGTAGCCACGATTCGACCATCCAAGAGAGTTTTTTCTTTTGAGAATCTACAAACACAAACAAGCACACATCAAATAACACCTACATAGCTAATATAATAAATCATGTTCATCATAGTGATCAAGGAGTCTATGAAATAAACCATGAGAGACAACTTATTGAGAAAAATGAACTTGATTGTATTAACTTTAAACAAAGAATAACTTTACAACCTTGGTGCCTTGATGTTGTACAAGCTCCTCCCAGGGTCCAAGCAAGAATCTCCTCTACTTTGACAAGCTTCACACTCTTCCCAATGAGATCAAAAGGTATGTGATTTCTCCTCTCAATCTCAATTAGGAAGTCTAAATTCCAACAACATTTACCCTAAAAAATATTTATCTTTCAACCTCCCCTATAACCAGCCCAATGCCTCATTTTATAGTGCAGAGGAAGGAAGTTACAAGCGCCGCCAATGAAGGGATAGAGTCCTCCTTCAAAGGGATAAGTTGCTCACATCAAGGGGTTAACTCCTTTCATAATGGGATGAATGAACCACCAAGGAGCAAACTTGCCACCTCAAGATTCCCTCTAGAAGCTTCCAGAAGTTACTCAAAGTGAGTTTTTAAGAATAAATTTCCACCTTTTTGACTTTTACAGGGGTTCGCATCCATCCCTTTAGAGACAGAGCGGGCAGGTCCGCAGGAGACATGACCAGTGGGTGCGGGACCACAGGCATTGCTAACAGAAAGTGTGGGCCTAGAGTTTTAGAGCTTTTGAAGGGCTTTCTTTCATTTTCAAGCTTGACATGAAGAACTGAGGCTTAAGACTTGCAAAGGAGGTAAGTATGAGTGGTGATAGACTCACACAGGTTACAGGAAGTCATGGTGACAATTTTTTGTGTAACAGATTGCCCCCTAAAGTGCGAAGTCTGTAATAGATGAGGATAGTATTTTTCATCTAAGAAGAGTGAAGTACTTTATCATTTCGAGGATCATCTTGTGGAGAGCCCGATTGGAACCTGTAAAAACATTCAATACAAAATATATATATGTGATTATATCATCCGAGGTAGGCATTCCCATACTCAGATTAAAAACTGACTAGAAAACTAAACTGCTCTGATACAGGAATGATTTTGATATACATCACAAGTAGAAACATATGTAGACACAGTATGGGCGCAACCATCTGTTTATGAATATTCCATTGTATAATGAATAACAAAATTCCTCGCAGCTTGGATGGTAGAAACTAGATCCAGGGTCTTGATTTCTACTTCCCGAACTAGTACGATTCTATCCATGTGAATGAATGTGTCAAAGTCGAACATGGTAGAAACCACTTGATTACCAGTCAATGATGTAAATTGTTAACAAGTGTGAGAGAAACCACTAGTAATTTCAATGGCTCTCAAAGTACTCAGTACAATCCATGAAATGTGAAAAAATGAGATGATGTCGAACATGTCATAGAATCCTTTGATCGAAGGTCAATGATGCAACCTGTCGTCGAAGGCGAGAAACCTGCCATTGAGGCATGCAAATTCCAAGGTACTGACGATTTATAAATCATCTTTCTAGATAATGAGTTGGAGTTGATAGAAAGCGATTCGTCGTAGGCAAGCCCACAACACGAAATCATAGATCAAGTTTGAAGAAATATGTATTTGGAAAGGACTAACTCAGGGATGGTCAAGATCGACAACATATATTTTTCAAATGAATGGTTTATTTGAACTGACCTCTTGAACACATAACGACACTGCAGATGGTTTGGTGACAATTGACCCAAAGCTAATACCCAGAAACTGGCTGAAGACTTTCAATATGGTTTGATTAACTGTTAGGCAAAGGATTTCCCAACCATGGTGAACAAAAAGTGTTGTGTTCAAGAGTGGTTGAATGCTTTTATGAGACACAAAGTATGACAAACAGGTTCATTTTTCTCTCTTTTCCCCCACCATTTCTGGTAAGTACCTCTTTATTTTTGACAAGCTTGAGGAAGATAACATTTGCTTGATTATAAGCTCATCCTTTGGATGAGTCCAACTTAGTTTAAATTCGAACCCTAAGTAGGAGTGGTTCGTTCCTGTTTGTAATTGAATAGGTCCTTTACTGTGAAATTTTAACGAATCCAGTATAGGAGAAACTTGGTGTTTTTCAATTTTAGGGAGTCAGAAGAAAAACTTAAGAAAACTCCATGGGTGTCCTTTTTCGTAAATTTGTGTCTCCCAAGCCTGAAAAAGTATAAAATAATACTTGAGAGAGCCGCTTGATCATTACGATCAAGGAGTACTTTTCATATTTAGTGGCTCTGATCTAAAAAAGTAAAAAAGTGATCAAAGACACGTCGTTTTATAACCAATATCGAACTTGAAACGACAAAAGTCCGACAATCTTTTCATGTTTATACGGTGAGAAAAGAGTTGTATGGACCATCTTTTTAATTTTGTTTTAACGAGTTTAAAAAGAAAAAACTCGGAAATTTTTTCATTTTTTACGAGTCAGAAAAAAACTTAAAGAGGACTCGTCGTAGAGGAACTAGTGGTATAAAGGGTACCAACTGGTTCTGGTAATGGAGGAACTGCTCAAAACATGTAATGGTTAAGAGGTTGGCTAATAAAACCACTCATAGATGCGGTCCCTATGGAAGGGTAAACAACCAAGTGAAAGCATATGATTAGCCAAATAGATGATGGCGATGGGATGAAAACAACCAAGGCTCATCTAACAGAATTTAGCGGATAAGAACAGAAATCACGAGATGTAAAATGGGTATGGTTTCATTTTTACACAAGCTTGAACCATATAGAACTCTGCTTGGATTCGGTTTCATGTTTACATAAGCTTGAAACAAAAAACTATGCTTGTTATAAGTTCGCATGCCCCCCAGCATAACGATGCAAAGCGAGGTACATGGCCCCCAAGCTTCATTGCATTCAACCAGTTGGATGAAATGAAGGTTTACTTTCAAGGTCTTGAAAAGACTCGACTCGAAAAGGGAGTTGTTTCATTTTTTATTGAGGTTGACACAGGAAAAGAACTATCCTCAAAACCCTTGTTTCATTTTTAAACGAGCTTGACACAAGACAAGGAACTATGCTCTAAAATCCTTGATTCATTTTTTAACGAGCTTGACACAAGACAAGGAACTATGCTCTAAAATCCTTGATTCATTTTTTAACGATCTTGACACAAGACAAGGATCTATGCTCTTAAATCCTTGATTCATTTTTTAACGAGCTTGACACAAGACAAGGAACTATGCTCTAAAATCCTTGATTCATTTTTTAACGAGCTTGACACAAGACAAGGAACTATGCTCAAATCTACTCTCTACAATCTACCTAACAAGGAACTATGCTCTAAAATCCTTGATTCATTTTTTAACGAGCTTGACACAAGACAAGGAACTATGCTCTAAAATCCTTGATTCATTTTTTAACGAGCTTGACACAAGACAAGGAACTATGCTCAAGTATACTCTCTACAATCTACCTATATAACCTATGACTCCTTGTTTCATTTTTTAACGAGCTTGACACAAGACAAGGAACTATGCTAATGATTCCTTGTTTCATTTTTTAATGAGCTTGACACAAGACAAGGAACTATGCTCATGATTCCTAGTTTCATTTTTTTTAACGAGGTTGAGACAGGAACAAACTATCCTCGTGTCTACTCTCTACAATCTACCTATATAACCTACTGATTCATTTTTTTTTTTAATGAGGTTGACATAGGAAAAGAACTGTCCTCATACCTGATTCATTTTTTAACGAGGTTGACTCAATAACAGGAACTATCCTCTGACTAACTGATTCATTTTTTAACGAGGTTGACACAGGAAAAGAATTGTCCTCATACCTGATTCATTTTTTAACGAGGTTGACTCAGTAACAGGAACTATCCTCTGACCACTTGATTCATTTTTTAATGAGGTTGACACAGGAAAAGAACTGTCCTCATACTCACTGATTCATTTTTTAACGAGGTCGACACAGTAAAAGGAAATTTCCTCGAACCAACTGATTCATTTTTTAACAAGGTTGACATAGGAAAAGAATTGTCCTCATACTCACTGATTCATTTTTTAATGAGGTCTACACAATAAAAGGAACTTTCCTCGAACCAACTGATTCATTTTTTAACGAGGTTGACACAGGAAAAGAACTGTCCTCATACATGATTCGTTTTTTAACGAGGTTGACTCAGTAACAGGAACTATCCTCTGACCAACTGATTCATTTTTTAACGAGGTTGACATAGTAAAAGGAACTTTCCTCGTACTCACTGATTCATTTTTTTAACAAGGTTGACACAGGAAAAGAACTGTCCTCAAACCCACTGATTATGGCTTCCAACTGGAAGAAAGACATGTCAATGGACACACCTTGATCATGGCTTCCAAGAGGTATTCATCAGAAGGAAGAATAGTTCTCTAGAAGGAACACATGTGAAGGGACTCAAAAGGGATAAGAACATCGCGTTCAAGTAATCCCATAGAGTTTTCCATGTCAATTACTGGATCTAAATCAAAGGAAGATGAGCAAACAGTGAGAGGCTCACTTACATCGGTAACTGAAAACATGGGACCAGTTGCCACATAATTAACCCGTGGGGTAGATACCACTTTAGAATCAGGAACACTTAGGGGTGTCATATTATTGGTAGTTGAAAAAAGACTAGGGAACGAAAGCTGGTCTACAGTCACAATATTTCTATTGTGAGGGAAAGACATCACGCGAAAGAGTGTCGATACGACAAATTTCATTGCATAAACATAGTCTCGCCCAAGGAGTAAATTGAAATCCAAGGGACCTCGAACTACCATATGGTCAATACAGACAGTTTTACCTTCCAAGGTAATAGAAAACTTAGGAAGGATCCCTAAGGGTTCACTAATGGTTCTGTTAAAAGCTTTCAGATTCTGTGTAATAGGCACATGATGAGGGGAACCCAAAGCTTTCCAAGCAGTTGAGGATAAAATACTAACATAAGCACCTTCATCTACCTGTGTGTGGTGTATGTCCCTACTACTAGCCTTAACAATGATTTGGAAAGGGATGGAGGAAGGAAGACGAGGTTCTGTTAGTCTATTCCAATCAAAGGAAAAGACCTCAGTACTTGGAGGGGGTTCTGTAGAAACACGTGAAATGCCCCTGGCGTAGAAGAATCTGATGTAACAAGAAGAACCTGAGTGGTATGAAGTTCACTCTCTAAAGGGAGAGTGGGATCGACTGAATGTGAAAATGAATCGACCACTTGATCAACTAATGGATCATCAACCTGAGTGATATGAGTTTCACTCTCCAATGGAAGAGTGGGATCAACTGTACTTGAAATTAGATCAATCACTTCGTCAGTTGACGGTAGGTTGGGAGAAAGTTTATGATAACCAGTTAGAAATTCTTGCTGTGGAACAGTAAGGTTTTCCAACAATTTTGAGGCTTCATCCATGTGAGGGAAAATGTGAGTTTGATGACTCCCTTTGCATAACTTACAAGGAAACCTAACTTTACCCTTTTTCCCAGGAACCTGACTATCACTAGTTGATGGATCAATGGAAAGTTGATGAGATTTTTCTGACCATACTTCCAAGAACTTTGGAATACCAGGACAATTGATAAGGAAGTGGTCACCCTTACAAAGCTTGCAAGGGCATTTGGGTTTACGATGCATGTTGGAGGTTTCCTCAACACAACTAACACTTACAGCCATGGTTGGTTGGTTGACTTCTTTCTTATCTTGCTTCTTATTCTTCTTCTTCTTCTTCCCTTTCTTCTTCTTCTTAGCCACTTGGTTACTAGCGTCAAGGCTTTTACCAAGCGAAGAGGAAGAAATGGAGGAAGAAAAATTAGGCGAAGAAGGTAAAGGGTCAACAGAAGGTTGGTGATGTTGAGATGGTGAACTCTGTTGAGGTGAAGCATTCAATTGAGGTGGAACAATTGGAGTATTTGGGGCCAATGAAGTTGAAAATAACCATATCATTAAACCTATTGCAAGTCCAGGTAATGAAAAAGTAGCCATATAGGGAGGACCAACATTTCCAAAGTAAGGAAAAGTACTAGGATTCTCATTAAGAGGGGTTCCTTGGTTGGTAAATTCCGGAACAATTGCCATTATATTCAACTTCAGTGAATTTTATTAACAATTTAAAACTAAAATTAACAATTAACAATTCACACCTAACAATTAAAATTCACAATTCACACCTATGGTCTCAAAAAGTAAAAACAAACAAATTAACACGCGCTATCAAATCTAGGAGTCAAACCACACACAAATAGTAACTTTCCGTACCGAAAACACTAGTTGGTGATGAAATCCAACGTTGCAGAATTCAATACAGAAATGGCGGTTGGAACAGTTACCCCGACAACCTGCTTAATGAAATAGACTGGCACAAGTTTCTCCACTAAACCATCTCGAGTGAAGAGAAACCCCCAGAGAGTCCAAGTGAGTCTAGTCGACGTCTGCTCCAGGTATAGTGGGATATTCCCTCCACCGTCACCTTAAGAAAGAATCCTATAGATTATGGTCACTATGGTTACCAACAGAGACAAATATACTTGGGGGAACAGTCTACGATCCGACACACACACAAGGGCAGAGTAACAAAGCTCAATCCCCTTGAAGGCTCCTTGACATAATCCAAGGTTTACCAACAAGTGACCCCAGGCTCCTCGACAATGGTCAATTCGAGGTTTACTGTTTTTAATACGTGTATATCTTCTATCGTTCCCAATGAGGAAGGATTGATTACCCTACTGGTTCGGATATGATCTCGTGCTTGACTCCTTTAAGAGGAGCTTCCCAGAGCATGGATGTAACAATTGGAATTTATCTCCTACCGCAAGATATAGCTACTTGTTTGTTTAAACTATCTTGGAGAGTTAATTACTCCCTACTCCAAGATACTAGCCTGAGCTATGTTGGTGATAAAGAGCCCTAGAAATAAAATGATTACTAGATAAAATTTTACTTAAGTGCTGTGTTATTTAGGTTGTTATTACTCAAAAGGGTAAATGGATATGAAACCAATGGTGTTATGACCCAACCCAAAACTGAATGCAATCGAATATGATAATGTAATCTTTTCAATTCGATGAATCCTAACTAAAGTAAGGAGAGAGTTTCCATTCACTTCCAACAATGCAAAAAATTGATCACTAAGAGAAAATATAACAAATTCTCTAATGCACTAATTTCATCAAGAAAAACTAATGCAAATCAATTCCAAAACAGTTTTTATTTTTATTTTTGTGCCTTAAAAACAAGAATAAAAATATGTAAATTCAAATCAAAGAAAGCTTATCTAAATCTACTATTGATTTTTCAGAATGTAAACTATGCAATCGTAATCTATGCACAATTCACTTGAAAAGTATGCAAATGTAATCTATGCACATTTTTCATTCATATTCTGAAAATGAGAATTCTAATTATGCAAATGTGATCTATGCAAGAAAATTCTCAAACACAAAATGATTCTAATGTAATCTAAGAACCAATCAAGTGCAAGTCAAGAAAATTGGGTGAGATTTCCAAAGATCAAAAAATAAAAACACTCAAAGGTGATTAACACTCATACACAATTTAGAAAAAACAAAAGCAAAAAGATGCAAAATTGTGAAAGGACTGAGACAAACCTCCAAGTAATGACCAAAGGAAATCAAATTAATAATTTCTCAAAAAAGAGACTCAAAACACCCAATTAACTTAATGGAGATTGATGAGATGAAGAATTTGCTGAAAGAAACTCATAAACAAGGCTTTTTGACATAACACATGCAAATCTGGGTAGAGGTTAAAAAACGTAAACAAATCCTAAGCTTAACTGGATGAAAAGATTTTAGGTTTTTCAAAAATTTGACAGGGTTCGCAGGCCCCCAGTATAACCAAGTGCGGTACCGCACTGTGTAGTAAAGAAATAGTGCGGGGATGTCTGCACTGTGTTACAAACAGCACGTGCGGTCCTCTCTCAAAAACGTGAAAAAACAAAAAACAATTCAAAATCTAAAAACCTACCCAATCCCACACACATCAAGAAAAAACTAGAAACAGAGAAAAATTTTCTCAAGTCAAAGTAAAAGTAAAGGCAAAAAACCAAAATTCAAGTCCCCAGCGGAGTCGCCATTTTGTCAGGCGGATAAATCGTTCTTGCGGACAAGACCGATCTCCCTAGTATCAATTGATATCTAGCAACAATCAGAACAAGCAAGTCTATCTTTCCCTAAACATATTTCGATTCATTTATAAAAACTAAGAGGTGTCATAGACCCTACCTTAAGTCCAACGCTAGTTTGTGGCAGCCACGCTTTGACCATCCAAGAGAGTTTCCTTTTGAGAATCTGCAAACACAAACAAGCACACATCAAAGAACACCTGCATAGCTAATATAATAAATCATGTTCATCATAGTGATCAAGGAGTCTATGAAATAAACCATGAGAGACAGCGTATTAAGAAAAATGAACTTGATTGTATTAACTTTAAACAAAGAAGAACTTTACAACCTTGGTGCCTTGATGTTGTAGAAGCTCCTCCTAGGGTCCAAGCAAGAATCTCCTCTACTTTGACAAGCTTCACACTCTTCCCAATGAGATCAAAAGGTATGTGATTTCTCCTCTCAATCTCAATTAGGAAGTCTAAATTCCAACAACATTTACCCTAAAAAATATTCAGCTTTCAACCTCCCCTGTAACCAACCCAATGCCTCATTTTATAGTGTAGAGGAAGGAAGTTACAAGGGCCACCAATGAAGGGATAGAGTCCTCCTTCAAAGGGATAAGCACCTCACATCAAGGGGTTAGCTCCTTTCATAATGGGATGAATGAACCACCAAGGAGCGAACTTGCCACCTCAAGATTCCCTCTAAAAGCTTCCAGAAGTTACTCAAAGTGAGTTTTTAGGAATAAATTTCCGCCTTTTTGACTTCTACAGGGGTCCGCACCCATCCCTTTAGAGACAGAGTGGGTAGGTCCGCAGGGGACATGACCAGTGGGTGCGGGACCGCAGGCATTGCTAACAGAAAGTGTGGGCCCAGAGTTTTAGAGCTTTTGAAGGGCTTTCTTTCATTTTCAAGGCTTGACATGAAGAACTGAGGCTTAAGACTTGCAAAGGAGGTAAGTATGAGTGGTGATAGACTCACACAGGTTACAGGAAGTCGTGGTGACAATTTTTTGTGTAACACCTATAAAGTCTAAGGCCCATCTTTCAAATGGTTCAAGTATTACTTGGGGATTCAATGGCATTTCATCTCTATGATTAGGTTGACCCATTCTCTGACAGCTATCGCAGGCCCGAACATATTTCTTTGCATCCTTGAAGAGTGAGGGCCAATAATAACCCATCCTAAGAATTTTATGTGCCGTTCTCTTATCAAAAAAATGCCCTCCACAAGGGCCATCATGACAAGCTTTCAGTATATCATAAACCTCATCTTCTCTAATGCATCTTTGGATTTCATGATCAAGTCCTGTGTAGAAAAGACACCCACTTATCCAACTATACCGAGCACTTTGTTGAATGATCTTTCTCTTCTCTCGATGTGATAGGTGTGATGGTAACTTCCCTACAACCAGATAATTGGCAATGTCTGCATACCAAGGTGAGTGAGCAGATGCTGCAAATAAATATTCATCAGGAAAGGAATCATTTATTGGAGTATTATCATCAAATTTTAACCAAGAAAGGAAATCAACAACTACATTTTCTTTACCTGGTCGATCTACAATTGTAACATCAAACTCTTGTAATAACAATGACCACCTGGTGACTCGAACATTTGTGATAGATTTGTTCATTAAATACTTAATAGCTGAGTGGTCAGTATGGACAAAAGTAGAGTAACCAGTAATGTAATGTTGAAATTTATTAATAGCATAAATGACTGCTAAAAATTCCTTTTCAGTAACTGTGTAATTAAGCTTAGCAAGAGTCATATTCTTAGTAATGAAATAGATAGCATAAGGAAGATGGTTTTCCTCTTGTCCCAAGACAGCTCCAATTGCAGTATCCGAAGCATCAGAGGATATATGGAAGGGAATTGCCCAATTAGGTCCCCTTAAAATAGGAGTTGTAGATAACTGATGCTTGAGTTCATCAAATTCTTTCTGGAAAAGATCAGTCCACTTGAATTCATCATTTTTCATAAGTAACACACCATAAGGGGTAAATTCATCCATAAATATCTCCATAGAGTCATTAAGCATATCAGAGAAGATTCCTATAACTGCTCTTTGGAAGATTGTTGGTGCATTACATAGTCCAAATGGAAGAACTCTATAGGCAAAAGTTCCACATGGACTAGTAAAAGTGGTCTTATCTTGGTCTTGGGGTGCAATTTTGATTTGATTATACCCACTAAAACCATCTAAAAAGGATAAGAATTTCTTCCCTGACAAACCATATAACACCTGATCAATGAATGGCAAGGGAAAGTGATCCTTTTGAGTGGCTTTATTTAAGGCTCTATAATCTACACACACTCTCCATTTCCCATTTTTCTTAGGGACTACTACCAATGGAGAAACCCATTCACTGTCAGATATGGGATATATAAACCCTGCATTAAGCAATTTTTGAAGTTACTCTTTAACATTTTCCCTTAAATTAGGATTCATTCGTCCCTGGGGATGATAGATTGGTCGGCAACCCTCCTTGATATAGATATGATGAGTACATAATTCAGGAGAGATTCCCTTCATATCTGTATAGTCCCATGCGAATGCTTCCTTATTTTTGAGAAGTAACTTCATTAGCTGTTATATTTCAGAACTGTCAAATTGGGGTTTATGTTCAATGTCTTGCCAAGTTCAATTTCTACTGTTATGATTTTAGAGGAGATGGTAGTTAATGTTTGAGGTAGATATTCAGATTTAAGCTTTTCCTGGGTATCAGATTTCAAAATTGCAGTCAACTGATTATGTGTTTAAGAAGTCACTGAGGAGGGTTCACAAATAAAATTATTAATTACTTCATCTTCAGTGGTATCTTTAAGGCTTAGAGGTTGTCCGATAGTCAAAATAGGTTAAGTAGCATTATCATCATAGTCCAACCATACAGAATTATCATTATTAATTATAGGTGTGGCATGAGGATAGAGAGTAAGCTGCTTGGTTTCATATCCATTAGAAATTTTCATTGAACCAGATCTACAGCGGATAAAGGCATCGGCTGTGGCCAACCAGGGCCTTCCCAGAATTAGAGGATGTCCCCTCAACTTTGTTTAGTCTGTAATACCACAAAGTCAGCTGGGTAATTCCAGGATTCAACTGAGATGCTTAGATCCTCAATGACTCCTTCCGGTTTGATTGTAGAATGGTCAACTAACTCTAGAATGGTTGGTGTCTCTCTGATTACATTCTTTAGCTGTAACATTTGTGAGGTTTCAAGAGTCATAATATTTATAGCAGCACCTAAATCCACCAGAACTCGTGGAATGATTGCTTTTCCAATTTGTACTGCAACAGTAGGATGATTGGCATCACCATATTTAATAGGAGGGGCTTTACCGGTCATTAAGGCAGATAGATCACCCATAACATGAACTGTAAGGGGATCTTTAGCTTTCCTACCGGGTTTCTTAACACAAATATCTCTCATAGTTCTGGCATAAATTGGTACATCTCTTAGTGCTTGTAAAAGTGGAATTTTAACATAAAGATTCTATAATTCCCCTAAAATATTGAAAGCAGGTGGCTCAGGCGTTTTAGTTAAATCTAAACACTTAGGGAATGGTGGTTCTGCTGTTTCAGCACCCTTATTAGAGGATGGTTGTACCTCCTTACGTGAATCATTTTTCTCTGTCTCTTCTTTATCAGAATCAGAGGAGGTAACATTATCAATAATGGGTTTGACTATTTTCCCAGATCGTAAATGAATATCATTACACTACGCAGGGAAAACAGGAAGTATAGGCTGGTTCTATATATCAATAACTTCCACATCTTTATTATTAGGGTTAGGGTTTGGTTGTACAGGTAGTTGAGGTCTCATCATTTGATTATTTGGTGGAGCACCTGATGGTAGAGGGAGTGATTGTTGAAACTGAGGAAATTGATTTGGAAACGGGATCTGTTGACCCCTCCAGTTTGGATTCCATTGGTTAAAGTAAGATTTTTGTTGTGGAGGCCAAGGAGTCCACATTGCTAGGTCTACAAAGGGAGGGTTTGTTTGTTGCATGGGTGGGTAATTCATTTGATTGAAGGGCGGGTATTGCATCTGGTTAAAGGGCGGGTAATTTGCTTGATTAAAAGAAGGATAATTGTTCCAATGATTAGAAGACGTAAATGGCATATTAGAGTTCATACCTTGTCCTCGTGGTTGCCATTGCCTTCTCTGTGTCAACAGATAGACTGCTTCAGCTTCTTCTTCGGTTGGTTGCAATGCTACTTTTATTCCTGGTAAAGAAGGGCATTGCTGTGTTTCATGATCCTTCTCACAAAGCGTGCAAATTGGCACTTTGTCCAATGGGCATTCCCATAGTGGGTGTTTATCTCTACAGTTGGGACAAAAGACAGCCAAAGCAGCTTCTGCTTCTACTTGTTTCTTCTTAATCTACAAGGTGTCAATTTGTGAAGCAAAAGAACTTAACATTTCAGTTTTAAATTCCTTAAGTAAATTACCTATTTTAGCTCTTGTTGCTCCTCCACTGGCTGATTTTTGAACTCTTGAATATGTATTATCTCTGCTATTTGATATATTTCTTGCAGCTCCTCTTGACCATCTTTTACAGAGGTTAACAATTTCATCATATGATTCTTTAGATATGTCCCCTTTACCAACCATATTTAGAATGTCTAGGCAATCATCCCTCACCTCTTTCAATAATATTGTTTTAAGAATATCTTTACTTACATCGGGATGATTGGATCTCTGTAGATTATATTGTATCATTTCCACAAAGTCCTCTAGATTTTCATCCTCCTTTTGTACCATCTTAAATAGTTCCTCTCTTTTTTCTCTCGTCCAGTAGTAGTCTTGATATTTGAGCAGAAACTTCTGTTTCATCTGTTCCCATGTTGTGATTACATGGCCTCCCAGACTCATGAACCATCTTAGTGCATTTCCTTTTAGGGTTGCTGGAAATAGCTTCAGTTTTTGAGCATTAGTAACATAATCATAGCTTCTGCATAATATATCAAACTCAAAAAGAAACTCATCAGGATCTTCAGAAGATAAACCATGGAAGTTAGGTAAGGCCGAAAGTGGGATATTCTTCATGGGAGTTGCTCCTCTGGGAAGATCACCAATAGGAAATCCCAAGGTAGAGAGAGAATTCTCATCTTTTCCTTCTCCTACTTGTCCTCCACCAAAGAATCCTTCATTGTTCCCTTCCATTGGTTGTTCTCCTGCTGCACTTGCTCTGTCTTCAATGTTTTCTGTTGGCTCTTCAATGTCTTCGACTGGTTCCTCAATGTCTTCTGCTGGTTCCTCAATGTCTTCTACTATCTCCTCAACCTTTTCAAGGCCAACAAATTCCTCCGTTTCGTAGTTTGTTTGAAGGGAGTGCTGGGACTTTGGCTTCCAAGAGTTTAGTCTCTAAGAAGTTTCAGCTTTTGATATAATCTCGTCAATAAAGGTCTTTCTTCCTCCTCTTCCTTTGCCCTTGCCACCTGTAGGGTTAGTTTTATTGCGTCCTCTCATGCATTCTGCACATATGAAAGAAAAACATTAATGCTTTTGCAATCTACAATTTCCTTCCCCGACAACGACGCCAAAATGTTGGTCACTTCAATTGCTTATTAATTTAAACAACCAAGTGCTACATGAATTGTCAACCCAAGAAAGTCTATTTGTTTCAAAGGAAACCACACACTGTATATGCTCAATCCCAAAAGCAATGAAAAGTTGTAGTAACAATTATACTAATCACACCTTGCTTTAATAAACTGAAGTTCTACTCTGAGTTACAACAAGAACAATCTCTCTATTGCAAACAATTATCAAAAGAATCCTGGATTAGGTTAAAAGGAAAAATCTAGGAAAAGAAATTAATCTGCAGAGGAAAAGACAAATTGTGCTATAACAGAGAACAGGACCCTATTCCCCAAGCAGGAATATTCAACACCTGTTTCTGACTACCATGATTCACAAACTCACTCTGTAAACCAGATTACCAATTAAAACAATCACTAATTACCTATGAATGAATTTATGAAAACAATGCAATAATTAATAGAAACAGAGTTTCAACAGTAAATACAGAATTCTAATAACGCATAAGTAATTTCAGTAAACAGAGTTTAACAAGACATGAATGGAGAAGAATAATGCTTAACACACTACGAAAATTAATGGGTGAATCTTGTGAAGAAGGTGGGCTCTTTCCTTCTCACAAGATTCCCCAGAAAAAGGAACTAAGACAGAATGCTCAGAATAATATTTTATTCATCTGTCAATGTATCAAAAAGATTCAATGTCCCTTTTCTTTTAGTGAGCCCTTCCTCGTAGTCTGTCTCCCATTCTAGTGCTGATGTCTCCTTTTTTTAAAGAGGAGACATCTATTATACATTAATTACATTATAAATCTCGATATGCTAAAATAGGATAATTGGTTCTTCCATTAGAAAAATGTTGTTACAATGGTTGTGACAACGCCGATTTTGGAATGTAGTTGTTGCGGCCAGTGTAATAGCTCCTTTGATGATCTCTTCCTGTTGTTGCCGAATCTGGAATGCAAATCACGGGCTGTTTTAGCAACGGGATTTGCGCACTGTTCTAACTGTTTCAGCAATGTAGACCGCAATGATAAATCTGCAGTCTTTAGACTGTTTCAGCAACTATATATTTCCGATCAATGGTTAATTATGAAAGTAACGTAAAATTATATGTAAAACAAATTAAACATATAGTAATGAGAAGGAATGTTATATACCTTTGGAAAATGGATTAAAGTGATAGCATAAACTTTAAATATGGGTTGAAAAAGGGTGGAATGATAACAAAATATATGAGCAAAAAGGTACAATGTAGGGTCCTAACAGGTGTAAATAAATAAAAATATAAATAAACTAGAAGTATGGTAAATAAATAGAACCTCTTTTTATATTTAATCCATAACCCTCTTTCTATTTAAGAAGGCTAAAAAAAGAGCTTTTATTTAAGTGAATCCTATGGCCAAATACCATATTTATAAAAGAGGTATGATAAATTAATAAAAATATAAATAAACTAGAGGTATGGTAAATAAATAAAACATTTTTTTTATATTTACTCCATAAGTCACCTTATATTTACGAACACTCAAAAAATTCTTTATATTGAGGTGAAGCCTATGGGCCAAATTATTATTAATACCATGCCAAAAAACATTATTAACCCTAATATTAGTATTAATAATAATAAATATGGCACATGGTATTGACCCATGGTATTCACGTGGAATGTAGCCTATTTAAAGGGGGGAATTAAACCAGTGTAGATCCATCTTTACTCTGGATCTACTAAGCCGCGAGATGGATAAAATATCGTGATATGCAAACCAGCATAGAGTGAAAAAAAATTGATCCCTCTCGGGGCTTAGTAAATCAAGAATAAAAATAGATCTTGTAATTTAATGTCACTTAAACATTTTAACTTGGTTTAAAAAAAATCAATTATTAATTTTATTAATTTTTATAAATTACTAATAGTAGTTTTTAAGCTCTAGGTTTATGATAACCCATGGTATTGACCCATGGTAATACCATGGTATTCATGTGAGCATAGACTATTTAAAGGGGAAATTCTATCAGCTTAGATCCATCTTAATTCCGGGTCTACCAAGTGCTGAGAGGGATAACTAGATTTCATCCCTCTAAGTGGTAGATGTGAAGCTAAGATGGATATAGATTGGTTTTTATGATAATGAAGATATTAAATAGACTTACGAAATTATATTGTAAAAAACATCTTAAGTTGAATGGTTAAAGCTACATTTAGTCACTTCACAAAATTTAGTAAAATGTACCAATATCTCCATTAATATTGGTTTTCCTTATTTAACAAAAAAAAATCAAAATAGTGAACTCTTATCACTCTTTCCGCATCACCCTCACAGAAGAGAGATAGTCGCTGCCCAAATTTCCCACCATTTTTCAAACTTTCTCAATATGATATCTTCATGAAAAATTTAAGTTACTAATGTTGGATTAGTTATTTGAAAAATATGTTGGTTTATACAACCTTTCATCTTCTCTGTTATTCTTAGTTTGTCGTAATGATCAGTAGGGGTTGGGCCACTGCACCATATTGTCCTAAAAGGCATAGATTGTGCACCAAAAAGGAAATTAATCTACATGTTACAATGTTGTTAAAAAATGCAAGACATATGAAGGTAGTGAATTATGCTAATAAGAAATTTAGATTGGGAGAGACGTAATTAAATTTTATTATTTAATTGAATATTTCCAATTAAAATAATAATAAATCTACATTTATATATTTATATATTGATTGGAAGGCTTCTCACAACAATCACTTCTTTCCATTAGATCCCCTTTAGGCCTTTGGGATACCTACTACTTTCTTATATTATATAGTTGGGGCTTGCTACTTGTTGGCGTGTTGGGGTAAACAAACTTGATGTGTTTTTTTTTATCTCGCAGTTGGAGTCTATGGAATAAGAAAGAAATTTGATAGCTTGACAAAAGTGGTAGAGAAAAGATTAATCTCTTCTACCTTGACAACAATGGTGTTCAAGATCAACACCTACAAGAACTTTGTTGTGGAATATTATCAAAACTAATAGAAAGATATGAAAGAGTGTACAGTAAGAACCTTAACAAACACGGCCACTAAAGCTTGCAACATTGTTTTTAGGAAGAGAAAATTATGTTTATTTTTTCCAAATATGTATGTTAGTATATTACAATTTAATGAATATGTTTTCTTATTATCATATATGGTTTCATACTTTAACAAAATATTCAATTTTATAATTCAGTGAAAGATTCTCCATGAATTTACAAGATAATGTAATTTGATAAGAGATTTGCCAAAATAATTATATATACATATTATATTATTGATAAAATCACCTCCCATTTTTCCTATGTATCATGGGGATTCACCCATTTATTATACATATAAATTTAGGGTGGTTCTTAAAATTTTCCCACCACCTGATTCAGTGACTAAACTCGAGCCAATGCACATACCACACGAACATGCCAATATAAGAATTGGATTAATGCACATTTGGTTATGTGGTTATGGGTTTTCTTCATAAGATATGTGTAGCTTGAATGGAGATACAACATAAATTAAATGTGGGAGAGAGTTGATGTCTAAGCCAAATTGATACCATCTATGTAATTGTCCATTGAGGTAAATGTGATATACGCGGAAGCCATTTAAAATCACTAGCTTGAGGCCTTAATAAAAGTTCGGGGGGATAGGTGTGTGTGTGGTGGATATCTGAGGCATATGCCATATAATTTCAATAATTTCTAGTATATACTCTTGCACTATTTGGATAATGGGCTTCTTCAAAGATGGTTGGTCTTGTGAAAGCTACAGAAGAACAAAGGTATCTAAGAGCTATGAAAGGAGGCTTTGTGGTGATGTGGATAGTTAGCACACCCTATGTTCCATTTAGGACCAATTTATAAGCTAAAATCTAGTATTGAATGACACCATGGCTGAATAAACCTCCAGGATAGAAGGCATCGCAAAAATGCGTTGATTGTAATATGGAAATTTTTATGGAAATTAATGATGCATCATCATGTGAGTATATGCTAAAGAATCAAGCTTTGGAGAATAGCCTATAGTGTGTGGTGTGTATAGCCATTGTGGTAAAGTTGTGGACCACAAGATATTTAGATACACAAACCAACCATGTAGATTTAAAATTTGTAAATCAAGATAGAGACAAATTTGATCTTGGAGTAGTAGCCGAAAGCAATTTCTGGCATTTTAGACAAGTGGTATATGCCGAGGCCACAAATATGCTCATGGACCTAAGCATGGATTAGAGCCTACAAGATGATTAGAGCTGGAGAGATTTGCAAGGAAGTGAGGTATGGAAAGCATGATTACGACGTTTTGGATTATGTTTCAAAAGGTTATGGGATTTGAGAAGCGGTATGATGCCGAGTTTGATATCCATTTTTAGATGGAAATGGCCATATTTGGCTTGTGTTCACCACATTTCATCTAAAAATGTCATGCTATTAAGTGGGGAAATGAAAATTTTAATGTGAAGTTGAGAAGAAACTAGGTGGATTAACACATGAACTAAATATCTGTGAGAAAGTAAGGCCATAATTTTTGGTAGCATCGAGAGAAAGGCACCGACGAGGAGAACAATGATTGGCATATCACTTTCATAACTTCAAGAAGTTATGAGATTGCGAGGATGCACTATGATCAGTTGAGGAGTGTCACAACAAGAATACAGACTATGGTCGGAGACTTGGAAACACATGGTGAAATATTTCAGTCTCTCTTGAGCTGGAGAGATCCCCATGCCACAACCATATTTGTCACATTTTTGTTTGTTCACATCCATAATTCTATGTCATTTTGTTCCGAGTAATGACAGTTATAACAGGATTTTATATATTGCGCCACCCAAGATTTTGATACAAGCTTCCTTCTGTTATGTTTAACTTCTTTAGGAGGATCCCTGCACGAATTGATAACACATAAACAATTCTAAGGATTTGATGGTGATATACATATGCATCATAAATATTATTAGACGGTGGTTATTTTCTACAATGATTGAAAACAAAAGATAAAGACCTATTATCGTTTCCCATATCTATGTTGTCGCATGGGAATAATACCGATGGAAATTATTACATGTATGCTTTAAACTTAGATTTGGATGTATGACATGTTACGTATTACATATGGCCTCTTGGCATTCAAGAGAAGTGTTGGAATAGGCATATGACACATTGATATTTATATAAAAAGGTGGCATTGATTTATATCATATTGTTACCAAAAATATTATATATCATCGTTATTTCCAATGTTGTAAAAGCTTCCTCATTAATTTCATCGGGCATGCTTCACTGTCCCATCTCTCTTCTTCACTCCATCACTATTTATTCATGACTGTTAGCAGGTGTCCTTATATTATATCGACTTATCCACATGACCAAATACGTCGGAACATGAGGTTGACTCTGCCCACCATCCCAGACGTGAGGGATTCATCTTGGACCGAGAAAAAAAAATGTGACATGATAGTGACCGTAGAGACCTAAACATTTACATTATGATGTTTTTGTCTGAATTAACCTATGGATCCTAGGGATTTGAGAATGAAATGGAGAAGACACAAACTGATGATATGGTCATGGTTGTGGAACAAAATATAATCATTTGGTCTTGGCAGCGTTAGGTAGTTATCTATAAGCTTGTTCGAGCTGGTCATGACAATCCTATCGTGGAGATCATTCGTCTGTAGGGTGATTCTGCCACCATTCAAATTTATGAAGAAACTGCGGGATTAGTGGTGAATGATCATGTCTAGTGGACACAAAAGCCTACGTCAGTGGAGCTAGGACCTAGAATACTCGATATAATTTTTTTGGATTAAAATGCCTTTAAAAGTGATTGCCATAAAGTATGGTGATGTTTGTTATATTTCTCAAGGAGTTGTTGTGCTTGCTTTGGAGAAGGACACAACCTGGGATTTCATAAATCTGATAGAATGTGTTTTAAATTTCTTATGTCTTGGTTTTCCAAGAATACAATGTAGCGACCTTAATATGATACATGTATTTGTTTCATTTTCTTTCGCATAAGAAGTTTGTGCGAGGGGGGGAGTGTTTTCACCCAGAAGGAATCATGATTGATGCATTACGAGATGTACCCTCTCTTCCCATATCACCGGGTATGAACAAATCATGAACATTATGGTCTATTAAATATTTATGGGCCATCAGTGTAGCACAACCATTCATATTGCTTTTAGTCCAAGCACAATGCTTTAAGTTGTTACCGCACATGTAGACATATATTCACACATTGTACATTCAATTGTAAAATCTTAGTTCAACGATACCCTTCCAAAGCCCACATAAAAAAATAAAATATTGAAAAATCAACATATCATTCCCATTCATTTATCGAATATACCAAAAACCCTGCAGTTTTATTGACAACAGGAGCCAAAGATAATATCCTTTGAATATTTGTAATTTTCTCACCAATCACCAATCGCCATTGTACAAGGACAATTTTAAATTGGAAATTACAATTTTATAGCTTTTGTATAACCTACTCCAACCTAAAGAGTAAATTTGTCAAATATGTTTGGAAGTCAGTTTGAACATATTGTTGTGTATGCAATTTATTTTCTTCATTGTATGCATGGTGTTGATATTGTCCTGTATTTGCAGTCATTGGAGTTCATATTTCTCTTAAGAGTTCATATTTTTCTCAGTAGTGTTGAGCGATTTTTTCTTCTTGTTTTTCATTTCAACCATACCTTGTGTCATTGATCTCAATGGTGGAGGTAAGCTGATGTAGTAAGTGTGTTTCCATCAATGCCAAAGGGGGAGATTAATGGAATTATTGTCATTGATGGCAAAGGAGCAAAACAAGGGTAGTGAAGGAAAAGGAGTAACAAAAGAGCAACAAAGGAATAAGAGCAACAAGGTATGGTGCATGGATATTTGATAGTAAAAGATGAAGGTGATGGAAAAGGAATAACAAGAACAACAAAGGGCAAAGGAGCAGGAAAATATGATGTCACATGTATTGGTGATGGAACAATTAAGGTGAACAACCTATTTCATATATTTTTTTATTACATATTGAGTTGACTTCATGGAAAACAAGCATCGAGGTTTACTATAGATGCTTGTTGTGTTTCCAAAGAAAATTGATATGCTTGGTATGCTTACATACATGTTTTGTATAAGGTTGATTTAAAGAATAGTTTACTGGAGAAAATTGTTTTGATGCAAGGCAAGACTCCATGACAACGAAGGCAAGGCAAGACTCCATAACAAAAAAGGAAAGGTTGCGAAGACAATGACATGAAGATATTGTGATGCACATCCCATGCAAAGGAAAATATGTTGCAGAGATTTGTTGTGATGTATTAATGGAATATGTTGTTATTGATCATGAGGAATGAATGCTCAATCATATAGTCATATCTTATTCCTATAATGTTACTTGATGTTGGCATTATGTTGGTGAATTTAAGAATTACATGTGGATGAAAATAATTTTAGGTGGAGCATTTATTTTTATGTTCTAATATTCAAAATATGAAGAGTTTGGAAACGAATGAGTGGAAGGAAAAGAGTCAAGCTTGTTCACTTCATATTATTATGTAGGATACAAATAGCCAGCAAATTATCTCTATAAAATATATGATTTTGGAAGGCAAGAAGATGTTAGAGAGTTGGAGAATGTGTGAGAGTTGATTGAAGTGTTATTCATTAGTTACCTAGTAGATATGAAGCTTATGTGAAGCAGATTTGAAGGGAAGAAGAGGGAGAAATGAAGATGGAGATATGCAAAGTTTATGACCAGGTAAACCAACACATTGTTGTTTCTTGTTTGCATTAGGGGATTGTAATTGCCTTTCAAGTAGTGTCTTGATAAATATCAGGTTGGAACATATTGAGATGGGAGCCTCCTGTGGGTTGTAGCCCACAGAAAACGTATGGGAGTTGGAGCTTCTTTGCATGTTGCAACTTGCATAAAATTGAGGTAGAAGCCTCCCTATAGGTTGGAGCCTACAGAAAATCAGATATAATAAGGGAGTATGAGCTTTCCTTTGCATCATAACAATAAAAAAATCATGGTTATCTCCCTTTATGGGTTTCAACTTATATCTAGTTCCAATATGTGTTATTATTATGTGATGATGTGATGTTTTGGTTTTATTATTACTTGTTGTTCACATATTCAATTTGTTGGTCATTATTTGTTAAGTTTATCAATTAATGTTTCAGTTAATGAGTTTAAAGAAAATAACTTTAATGTCCATCAATGGACTAAACTGTTTCACCCCCCTTCTCAGTTTAGTCAAGTTTTCATCAAAAACCACATAAAATCCTCTAAAAACTCATTAAGCTAGGAAAATATACCATCAAAGGAAAATGTGGAGTCAAACATCATTCCATGTGCACATGAGTGGACTAACTGACATTATAATTTACTTAATGGAGGCCCATCAAAATTTCTGGGCTTCTTGTAACCTAGTCTTGGGTTGGTGTGTTGAATTTCGTAGCTATGGTCAGTGATTAATATTTTAACCCTTGAAATGTACATAATGAATAATGTAAGACATGTTCTTCATGTCATTGTCAAAATAAAGATATAAGACATGTTCTTCACGTTGGTTGCAAAAGAGAAAATTTTGAAAAGTTGAATTTTTGCTCCAAATGAGAAATTGGCCCTCCAAAATGATGAAGTTGATGTCAGTGAAGAGACATGCCCATTAAGGCTCTTGGAATGCCTATATATAGGCCATTTTCTCTCCTCAATAGAGCAAGAATTTGGATCAACTCTGATGAGGTAGAATTCGGATCTAAGGCAAAGAGAATAAGTTGAGCCTGAGACCATTAGAGAAATTTTGAGGTCTAAAATGGGTCTCAAAACAAAAATGTACAACCAAAACAAACTTTATAAGAACCAATAGGATTCAAGATGATGATGTCAACCATGGGGATGATTCACCATTCTTGGAGCTAAAAAGTAAAAAAGGTTAAAAATTAATTAAAAATAAAAATCTATTTTTTCAAGTCTTATTTTCAATTTATCTCCCTACGGTTTTATTCAAATTTTAAGCGGGAGAACTTGTTGGATGAAAAAATTAATTCCTCATCTAAAGAGTACCCATGTTGTATAATTTTGATGGACCCTATTACACAGAAAATGATAAATATATGACAAACTCTTTTTCACGTATTTCTCATTTTTCGTGTAGCATGGTCCATCGAAAGTATGAAACATGGGCACTCCTTAGATGACGAACTAAATTTCACATACAATGAGTGCTCTCACTCAAATTTTGAGTAAAATAGTAGGGAGATAAGTTGAAAATACAAGTTGAAAAAATATTTTTTTCATTTTTCCTTCTAAAATTTGATGATGTCATCTAATCTTATTTTATTATTTCCACTATTGTTTTATAATATTCCTTAGGAAGCCCATTTTAAACCTCAAAATTTATCTAATGAGAAAGAAAAGGTCAAATATCAGGCTAAGTATTGAATGAATCTGAGGCAAAAGAAGGACAAATCAAAGGAAGTGTTTCTAGGAACACTGGGCAGCAAGATTGAGCTTTTCTCGGGCACAGTAGGAGGCCAAAATTTGGCCTTGGCATATTCGATCAAGCCTAGGGTATTTAACATATTTATGACTTATCATGAGGGTTCATTGACCATGTTTTACAAACTCTACATTGCTACTAAGTTTGACTTTCTATTTGACAAGAAGATTAGATGTATCTTTGTTGAACTTAATGTTTTCTCTAAGAAAAATGGTTGTTGGGTTTTCCCCCATGGGAATTTTCCCAGGGTAAATTCTCATGTCTCTTGTTTGGTTGTCTCTTTATGATCCTACTGTCATTTTGTTTCTTTTGTTGAGACCTTTTGTGTAATTTAAATATGATGAATCTGAATACATGAAAAGATTAAAGTAAGAAATCATGAGAAGTTGTTATCAATTAGAAGATCCTATGAAAAATAAACATGGTACCAAAGATTGGGTGAAAGAATAGCCTAGCCAAGTGATCCAGGTGGATCTTCATAAAGTACCAGTGGCATGGTAAAAGGCTCAAAACTGAAAGTGGCATAATTTGGATAAACTTAGCATCAGATCGAAGTGCTCGTCATCCTCATTCTAACAGTGTGAATGACACTCATATCTGAGTTCATATGTAGAAGTTAGAGCAAGTCAAAGATAAAATTTGACTTGTCTAAGTGGCAGGAGGAGATGACATGGAAAAAGCTCAGAAAATGGGGAAGCGCCAAGTGGCAGGCTGCCATTGGGTCCCACATTTCATTTATTGCAGAAAAAAGAGGTAACACATTAAAGAATTGGCCCCTGGCATTGTCGATTTGTGATTATTATATCGCATATCGGATATCAGAGGTGGAAAACTGTTTTAGGAATCAACCCTTGGCAGTACCTAGCTGTGATGTGAAATATCTCATATCACAATCGCAGGAGGGGGTAGATTTTTCGAGGCGGCCCCGAAAGTAATCGCCGATTTCGATTTACAATCAGACTACGGACGCAATATTTTATATATTGTAATTTATAATTTCGATGGGTCTGTGTTATCACTGAAATGCAGATTTGGGGTCATATGCCGATGGTTTAAGCATCGATTTCAATTGTGATGGGGTTCCTTGACGTGATGTGTTATACATTATGTTTTATACACCGGGCGGGTCTGTTGTATCACAAAACAATTGAAGCATGGCTTAAGTATGTCTGCCGATGGGTGGAAACATTGATAGTCTTGTCGTCGGTTTAAATGCACATTCCAAAGGATTTCCACGATATTGGTAATGTTGTTTCCATGTCTCCTTTAAGCCCAAGATCCTTAATATTAGATCAAACCCACCTGATTTACTTGGACTATGGTTAGAACTGTCTGGGAGTTGAGGCATTGTCAACATGCTTATTTAAAGGCCATTTTGTGTCAAAAGAAGGCGGAGGGGATCAGCGGAATAGTTCAGAATTATTGTACAACAGACTCTGACCTTGGCAGCAGGTAGGGACCTCGTCTTGAGTAGCAGGGAGGTTCCGAGAAGTTGTAGAAGGCCCAATTATCCAAATTGGGTGTTTGGATAAGCGTTTTTGCATGATTTTTCGCCAACAGTTTAGTGGTATTGTCTGTTTCTAAAGTTGGCCTCTCCATTCTTTGTCCATATTTCAGCTTGGAGGTATAAGGGTTATAATTTCTTGTTTCTTGTACTTTCATCTCTTTATGCCATTAATTGAATGAAGGCCTCCCCAATATTGAGCAGGGCCCGGAGACATAGTCCAAATTGGATGAACTCTGTAATCAAATCATTGTATCATGGTTTTTGTGTTCTTCTGATTATTTCCACATTGTTTACGTGATTTTAAGTTCCATGGTTAATTAAATTTGTTATATGTAATTCTGATGCATCTGTAAGTAAAATATCTTGGATAAAGTTTGGTATCGGAGTAGGTCTTTGTAGATGTGAATTGAATGAGTTTATGCTAACCCAAAACAAGCTGCAAAAAGGAGAAGGAATGCTTAAGTCCTTTGATCCTGAAGCAGGACATGCATAGTGAAGAAGAAACATGGCCAATGAAGAAGCTCATTGGGAAGAGGAACAAAATTTCCGAAAGGTATTCTACAATATGGCAGGAAAAGTGGACAAGTTGTTCGCAGAGTATGAGAAGGCACTTGGGCATGAGAAGAAGGACATTGATGATCATGGATCGGAAAATCAGGAAGGTGGTGGAGAAGATCCTCCTCCCTCTCCTTCTTCCAGTGATAGTTCTCATCACTCTCAGTGAAATTCCAAGCATACCTCTAAGAAACTGTTCTTCAAGTTAGATGTAAAGTTTGACCTGCCCATGTACAATGGAGAGTGTAGTGCAAAAAAAATCAATAATTGGATCAGACAGATAGAGGTTTATTGCCGAATCCAGTAGATCAAAGAAGATGAGGTGAAAGTCAAGTTAGCATCTCTTCGGCTGAGTGCCATTTCTCTCGTTTGGTGGGAGAGCAAGTTGCAAAAGGGTAGCACGAACTCATGTAACCTTCTGTCCTCTTGGTCTAGTTTTATTTCTGCATTGAAAGACCAATTCTACCCTCTGGGGTATAAGCAAAAGGCACTTATGGAATGGAAATATCTAAGGCAAGATAAGAGCTAGAATGTGCAAAGCTTTATTGAAGAATTTTGGAAACAAGCACTGAATCTGGGCATCTGATTAGATGTGTCCAAGACTATAACTAAGTATGTAGGTGCACTACATAGTTACATCAGACACTCATTATTACTATTTGAGCCTATGAAAATGGATGCAGCCAATGTAAAGGTTATTCATCATGAAATCCTAGGCAAGAATGATCAAGATGATTAAGCCAAGAAGACCATTCAAACCGCAGAATGGAAAATTCCAGAAGAAAGGAAAAGGGAAGGATATGAAGACTTTCACAGCCAAGAAAGGGGACGAAACAACACTGTCTTGCACTCATTACAAGAAAGATGGTCACTATGAGGACCACTGTTGGAAGCTGCATCCAGATTTGATACTAAAGAGATTCAGTGGAAAAGGGAAGCAGAAGACAGTGGAAAAAATGCAGGACCTTGGATCAGATTCTGGCAATGAGACATTGATCACAGTCATGGGCACAAGAGGTACTCTTTCTATTAATGATAGTTCTGATTCGGTTGCAAGCACTAGTTATTTGAATGAGCCTGTAAGTAATGAGAGAAAGAGAATTGAGTTATTCCACATTAGAGTTGTCATAAAACATACAAAGGTGGAAACTCTATTTCATTCAGATTCCCAAGAGAACTTAATCTCAGAGTCCTTAGTGAAAAAGTTAGGCCTTGAAACTAAGCCTCATTTGAGTCCATACATGCTTGGTTGTGTAAATGATAAATCAAAATTGTAGGTCACCAAGAATTATAGGGCTAGATTTGTTATTGCTTCTAAATTAGTTGATGAGGTAGATTTAGATGCAGTGCCTTTGGACATCTGTGGAATCATGTTGGGAAGCCCATATTTATATGACAAAAGGTCATTTTCTTTCGTCATGAAAACAAATACCACCTCCCAAAGGATGGGGTAGAATATATAGTCAGAGCCCATCATACAAAAGTTAATGCTAGCCTTGTAAGCATAGGATAGATTAAACAAATGGTTAATTCCAGCAAAGGGTACATGTTCATGATAGTAAGAGAAAAAGAGGCCAAGATGGCTAACACTTTCAAAGGCTGTAATCCTTATCATAAGAAAGAATTATTTGAAATTGTTTCTGATTATGATGGATTGTCTCAAGAACCGAGAGGATTACCCCCTAAACGAGAAATCCAACATGAGATCCATTTACAATAGGATTCTCCTCGGCCAAAATTTGGCATGTACAATATGGCTTTTATCGAGATGGAGGAGATCAAGAAACAGGTGTAGGAACTGTTAAATCGGGGAGTCATCAGATTTCTTTCTTCTCCTTGTGGCTCACTGATCGTGTTGGTGCCCAAGAAAGACGGTACATGGAGAATGTGTGTAGATTATAGGGTGGTTAACAAGATCACGGTGAAGAATTGATACCCTCTCCCTTACATTGATGAATTGTTAGATAAATTGAAAAATGATGTTTATTTTACAAAGTTGGATTCACGTAGTGGTTATCACTAGGCTAGAAACTCAATGTTGGATGTTTGGAAGACTATGTTCAAAACCAAATAGGGGATGTTCGAATGGATGGTGATCCCATTCAGACTGTGCAACTCGCGAGCCATGTTTATGAGGGTAATGAATGATTTATTTAGGCATTTTCTTGATCATTTTGTTCTTGTATATTTGGACGACATTCTTGTGTACAGTAGGACATGGGATGAACATGTGTGTCATATAAAGAAAGTGTTTGATGTTCTAAAAAATGAAAAACTGTATTTGAAACTGTCAAAGTGTGAGTTTGGGAAGACTTCTCTGATTTATTTAGGCCACATTGTCGGTAATGGAAAATTAACGATATATCCCTCTAAAATTGAGGCACTTATGAATTGGCATGAGCCCACAAATGTTACAGAGGTCAGAAGTTTTCTGGGCATGATACAGTATTAGAGAAGGTTCATTGCGAACTTCTCCGTTATTGTAGCCCCCTTGCATGCCTTAACTAGTGTGAAGCATGCCTTTCACTGGGGAGGAAAATAGCATAAATCGTTCAACACACTGAAAGAGAAAATCAACACAACACTAGTGCTAGCCTTACCAAACCTTCAACATCCTTTTGAAATTGAAACATATGCCAGCGGATATGCCATGGGCGTTGTATTGATGCAACAAAGAAAGCTTGTATGTTACCATTAAAAGACTTTCTCCTAGGTTGTTGTGAATTATCCCACGTATGACAAGGAGTTGTACACCTTGTTCCAGAGTGTAAAGAAGTGGAAACACTATTTGATCAGCAAGGAGACCATCATCCATACGGATCATCAGCCCTTCCAATATCTTCAGTCACAAACCAAGCTTCAGCAAGCCCATCGCTTCAGATGGATGGGATTCCTCCAATAATTTCATTTGTTAATAAGATACAAGAAGGGCATCAGCAACAAAGTAGCAGATATGCTTTCTCGCCCTCCTATTTTTGCATCTGTAGTTTTGCAAAATGTTTCTTTATCGTTAGAAAATTATGTTGAATAGTATGCTAACAATAGTGATTTTAAATAAATCTATGCAAAGCTGACTCGTGGATTGCAAGTGGAAAATTATTATTTGCAGGGAAATCTATTGTACTACCTTGGAAAACTGTGCATACCCAGTGATGAAAGGGTTCATGTAGTCCAAGAGGCTCATACCTCTCTGGTGTCTGGTCATTTTGGAATTGAGAAAACTTTATGTAATTTGCGAAGATTTTTTTTTTGGCCTCATATGAAAAACATTGTGACTCGCTTTGTAAAGGGTTGTGTGTTGTGTTCTGTTTCAAAACCTTTTAATAGAAAACTTGGGCTCTACAAACCACTCCCTATTCCGAGTCGACCATGGGAAAGTGTGTCCATGGACTTTTTAGGAGTTTTTCCTATCTAGGAAAGGTCACGACTATTTGTATGTCATTATGGATAGGTTTAGTAAAATGTGTATTTTGATGCCTTGTAAAAAGCAGGTCATTGCTGAGAAGACTACTTATATTTCATTTCAGCGTGTTTGGGTCCATTTTGTTTTGCTCACATCTATTGTGTCAGATAGAGACTCTCGCTTTCTTGTGGAGTTTTGGACCAGTTTGTGGAGAATGATGGACACTAAGTTGAAAAGAAGTACAACATTTCATCCATATACTGATGGGCAGATAAAGGTTGTCAACTGTAACATGGTACACTTGTTGTGAGCCTATTGTGGAAAAAATCCAAAGTTATGGGATGAAAAACTTCCTTATGTGCATCATGCATACAATTGAGCAACACATTCATCTACATAGAGGTTGTCGTTTGAGACATGATTTGGCTATCTACCTAGAGATCCCTTGGACATGGCCTTTGGGAAAGAGGAGGATAGAAATGGATGAGATGATAGGGACAAAGCATGAAAGTTCCTTCAGTGGATATAGGTGATTCATTAGGAAGTACAGGAGTAGTTGGAGAAGAGTCAAGCTCGGTATAAATCTCGACATGATAAGCACCGAGTTGACCATCAGTTTTAAGTTGGGGAAAATGTATGGCTCCACATTAGCAAGGATAGAATGAAGGGAGAAGGGAAGAAATTGAGACCCATTCGATATGTTCCCTTCACCATATTGACAAAGATTGGAGACAATTCTTTTCATCTTGACTTGCCTACTTATATGCAAATGTACTCCGTAGTAAATGTTGAAAACGTAAAGCTTTATGAACCTCCATTGATTATGGATACCGAAGAGGTTGCACAGATTCCTACAGTGGATGATTTTGCACCAGAGTATCTAGATAAGTTGCTCGAAGATATCATTCTCAATAGGAAAACTAGAACTTCACAATGGGGAGATGTGGAGTACATTCATGTTGGCTTCAAAGGAATGCATTTGAATAAAGCTCGATGGATGGAGAAAGAGAAAGTGAGGGAGAAATTTCCTCACTTCCTAATTGACTGAAATGGATTTTCGCAGTCCAAAAGCTCTTAGTGGGGAGGATTGATCCAAGTAGATCTTGAGAAAGTACCAGTGACATGGTAAAAGGCTCAAAAATAAAAGTGGAAGAATCTAGATAAACTTAGCATCGGATTGAAGTGCTCGTCATCCTAATTCCAATGGTGTGAAGGGCACTCAAATCCGAGTTCATATGTAGAAGTTAGAGTAAGTCAAAGATCAAGTTTGACTTGTCCAGGTGGGAGGAGGAGATGACATGAAAAAATCTCAGCGAATGGGGAAGCACCAAGTGGCAGGCTGGCATTGGGTCCCGCATTTCGCTTATCACAGAAAAAAGAGGTACCGAGTTAAAGAATTGGCCCCTGGCATTGCCAATTTGCAATTGTAATATCACATATCAAATATCGGAGGTGGATAGGTGTTTTATGAATTGGCCCCCAACATTACCTAGTTGTGATGTGATATATCACATATTGCAGTCGTAGAAGTGCTAGAGTTTTTGAAGTGGCCCCGGCAGTAATTGCCGATTGCGATTTGCAATCGGACTACGGATGTGATATTTTATATATTGTGATTTATAATTTCGTTGGGTCTGTGTTATCACCGAAATGTAGATTTGGGGTCATTAGCTGATGGTTTAAGCATTGGTTGCAATTATGATGGGGTTCCCAGATGTGCTGAGTTATACATTATGTTTTACACACCCGGCGGGTCCGATGTATCACAGAACGATTGAAGCATGGCTTAAATCTGTCCGCCAATGGGTGAAAAAGCGGATAGTCTTTCCCCCGGTTGTTGCCACGATATTGGTAAGGTTATTGCCATGTCTCCTTTAGGCCCGAGATCCTTGATATCAGATCAACCCCACCTACTTTACTTGGCCTTTGGTTAGAACTTCCTGGGAGTTGATGAATTGTTTCAATGCTTATTTAAAGGTCATTTTGTGTCGGAAGAAGGCGGACGGGATCAACAAAATAGTTTAGAAGTATCGTATAGCATACCCTGACCATGGCAGCAGGTCGAGACCTTGCCTTGAGCAACAGGGAGGTACTTAGAAGTTGCAGAAGGCCTCATTATCCAAATTGGTTGTTTGGATAGGCGTTTTTGCACAATTTTTTGCCAGGAGTTCAGTGGTACTGTTTGTTTCTGAAGTTGGGCTCTCCATTATTTTCCCATCTTTTAGATTGGAGGTATAAGGGTTGTAATTTCTTGTTGCTTGTACTTTTATCTCTTTTTTACCACTAATTAAATGAAGGCCTCCCCACTATTGAGCAGGGCGCAGAGACATAATCCAAATTGGAAGAACTATATAATCAAATAATTGTGTCATGGTTTTTGTGTTCTTCTAATTATTTCTGCATTTTTAACGTGCTTTTAAGTTCCATGGTTAATTAACTTTGTTATATGTAATTTCGATGCATTTCACTAGTAAAAAATGGGGAAATTACTGACTAGGTGACTAAAGAAATTAGTCACCACAGCTTTTCCAAGTGATATACTACCAAAAATGAGCAATCTTAAGTGACCCAACTAAAAACGACTAACATAAATGACTAATTTATTCTTGGTTTAAAATATATGACTAGATAATAAATAATACAACTAAAAATGACTAACGTGAATGAATAATTTATTCTAGGAACAAAAATACTACTACCTAACAAGTACTACAATAATACAAGTCAATCATTTATGTTAGTCATTTTAATTGTCACGTCAACAATATAAACTTACAAGTGATAGGGGATTCAAAGGCTATTATAGATTGGATGAAATGTTATATTTCCTTAAACACTTATCATTGGATCAATGGATGATTAGAGATATGGAGCTGATTAGAATCTTCAGGGTCATATCCTTTGCTCGCATTCAGAGGGAATTAAATCAAAGGCTGACAAATTATCCAAAATGGGAGTGGAAAGACACCTCCTTTTGTAGCACGACCTAACCACTTATATATGTTGCAACAACCTTTCCAACTTCTTTAGTGGGTTGCACTTATATTTCACATTTCTTCTTTCTCTTGCAAAGTGGCAGTAACAAAGAGATGGTATCAACTTTGATCAAGGAATGTTCACTTAGTACCACTACCAAGTTTCCTTCATTCAACTTTTAAAATGTATTAAGTTTTCTTCACAACTTCTCATGGTGGTTAAATTAAAGGGAATCCAAGCAACCCTTTGTCAAATCTCTTTGTTGGTGGATTAATGGAATCCAAGCAACCCTTATCTGCAACCCTCTATCTCTATCAAGATTATTAGGGTGTTTAATTTTCTCAAGGGTCTGTCTTGCTTGCCATTTATAGTAACGATTTTCTTTTGCCACAAACTCAGTGCCCTCAAGTTCAATGTGATGAAAACATACCATGGATTGACATGGGAGACTCTCACAACATTCACCTTTATTTTGTGCAATCTAGGGTTTGTGGTTTCAAATTGAGAATGGATATTGATGATCAATAAATTATGACCAATGTATATGAAAGCTATTTAATAAGATCCTTGAAGTTGAATGACATTTTATTGTCTCTTGTTCGACCTACATTGAGATTTGTGGTAGATATTATTTCTTATTTGGAGATCCTCACATGTTAAGATCTTGGTTTATTATTAAGACTAAAGACATGTTGTCCTTTTCTTTTTTCTTTTTTCAAGGAAAAACCAGGTAGGAAACGTGAAGGATGATTCCCCACATTCATGGATGACATCCCTAGTAAACTCATTGACATAAAATAGTACATCGACATAGTGGGATTTGAACTGAGCACTTGCTAGCACATATCTAACCAAATGCCCAACAAAATTGGTAAAACTAGTTGAACTTTCCCCATGTTGACATATTTTTATTTTTTAAAAGACTTGTTCAATAAAAAAATAAAAAAAATTATTATGTACGCTGTTAGAGTCAGTATATGCATACTTCCAACAGGGATCAAATATGCTCTTTGAATTTTCATTTTAGGTGTCTCCATATTGAATTTTTTATCATTCCACTAGGTCATGCCAAAATGGTCCACTTATGGTTGTCTTCTTCTCAGAAAATCAAATTTTCCCTCATAAGGTATATTTGTTGACCCATCTCCATGTTGCATTCAGGTATGGTTTCAGTTATGATATTTTTAGAGTCAAGGCACTTGTGTTTTCATTAGGTCTTAGGGTTCATTTCCAAGGTCAAAAGCATAGTTTCAAATGTGAATAAAGGGCAGCAAAGATATGAGGAAGACCAATAAATGAAAAGTGATTGGTAGTAAGTCATGGTTATTGTACGAAAATTTTATTTCACTGATGTAATTTTCATCTCAAAAACATGTTTTTGAGATGAAAATAGAGTATTTTAGTTTGTTTATATTTTTTTTGATGTAATTCAAGTCATTATATGTAATAATTGTTCCCAAGCTGCCCAAGCATTTCTCCTTGCTGCAAGAAATGAGCCATTGAAGAAATCAGCTCAATCAAAGCTTCATCCACCTGAAAAGAGACAGAGAAAGAGAAAAATTAGACAGAGATTTGAAAACACAACAAAAGTTCCAAACAAACATTATAAAGTGGGTTTTTTTAAAGAAAAATCAAAAGCATTCTCTATATAAAATTTTCAAAGGAATTTTTCAAAATTCATTAGTTCCTTTGCATCCTAAGTTCTCCTTGGCATAGAGGAGATTGAGTGAAAGAGGAAAAAATCAGAAGGGCATGCTTGCTGAGGGTGCTGCGCACTGGGAGAAGTCGTTGTGCACCTGTAGGGTCAAGGGCGTGTTTTCCAATTCGAGGCAGAGTAAAATACAACAGTGTTACGCACATGTGAGATGAAGGGCACGCTTTCTAAGGGCATTGCACGCTGGCACTTGCTGATGCGCGCTTGGCCAGAGGAGACTGGAAAACCCTAGGAGTCCAAAAACATCACTTCCTTCATTTTATCAAAGCCACAAAAGCCTCAACTACCTGCATTCAACAAGTAAGTGGCCCAACATCTCTTTTTTTCATCAATTAAGCAAATTGGCACCCTAAAATTTGAAACCCTAGCAAAGCTCCCTTACATGCTTCCAAAATCACTTCTTTGATCATATTTTCAGTACTTCTTATACTTTGTCACCTTCCAATCACCTTGACTATCTTTGACTCCACCTCCTCACTGTTTCATTCATCTTGGCATATATATTAGTTCCTCAAGTTTTCACCTATAAAGCATGGCAGAATATAGTAGTTCAGAAGAAGGGGAAAGACATCCAAGGAGGCCAACCAAGAAATGAGGGAGAATTATTAGATTTGAACCCACTGATACAACAGAAATTATGGCATCACCACTTGCAGTATCATGTTTCAGTACATGGGTTGTTTATAGTTTTGCCAAAGGGTCGAGACGGTGAATTTTCATCAGCAATTAACCAAGCAGTTCATCCTCAATTTGCAAAACAACCAGGTCACTTTAGTTGGGGTCACATTCACTATATCTTCAGTCATCATATCACAGGCCACTGGAATTCCAAATGCAAGAGAGAAATGGTTCAAGCAGAAAGAGCTGCATCACAATTTTTATGAGCCATATCTTAAAACAAGGTTCAAAAATGATAAGAAGAGAATTTTCCCTTTCTCTTATCTTTTGGACAAATATGTGCCATTGATGAAGATCATCATGAGGTATTTCACATGTGAGGGTAGGTTTTCTCGACTATACTCATACCACATCAGGCTTCTCATGCACTTTACCAGGGTAAGAATGCTCAATTTTCCATATTACCTTTTTAGGAGTATTGACAAGATGACATATATTGCTCAGAAAAGGGACCCAGCTCATCAGATGCATAGTATTTTCCATCATTCTCTTATCAAAATGATAGTCCTCCATCACTTAGATCAACTAGGCATTACTTGGGAGGCCTTCATAGCTAATGAGATATTTAATGAACCACCTACTTAGCCAGCTCCCCGCATTCCTCCATCATCCTCCACTCATCCATCTACTTCTTCTCATCCACCACAACATACTTATCACTCATCTTCAACAGGTCATTCTTCACCGGACACCTCCACACCATCTACATCACCATTTCATGTAGCCATTCATTCACCCACTAGAGATGATGACAGTGATGGGGGACATGATGAGCATGATGACAGTGAGGGACATGATGTACACACTAATCATGGTCAGAGTAGTATACTATAGAGGAATAGTTTGCAGCCATTTTCTTTCATCTATAAAAGGGGAATGACGAAAGTGTTTACCCCACAGAAAGTGGGAGGGGCCTTGCCTTCGTCATCAGCATTACAGGTTAAAAGGAAGGAGAAAATGGTAGAGGAAGCAGAGGTCAAACAAAAACATGAAGAATATGACATTGACAGGCGTTTCTCCTTGTTAGCACTGGTGATGAGGAGGGAAACAAATCTTCTCAAGCTGCCTTGAGCGCAAAGGATGCCAAAGTCATGGAGCTTGAGGTTAATTTATAAAGAGCCCAATATGTTATCTCCTTCTATGAGCAAGAGAACAAGCAACTAGAAGTTAAGTAGGAGTTGATGCAAATCAAGTACATCAAGGCAAAAAGTGAAGTTGAGAAAAACAAATTTCAGCTTGATGAGGCTTATGGAGAACCAGATGATGAACGGGGACAAAGAAAAAGGCCAAGAACAAGAGGATTGAGAAAGGCCTTAGAGCTTGAAAGATAAAAAGTGGTAGAATTGGAGGAGCAGCTCACTCTAAATGAGCAATTGGTCAAGGACATAGCTGAAAACAGAGAGTCTTGGCTTGAGAAAGTGAACACACACTTGGAGGCCCTGTTTCTAGGAAAATTAGTGTCTTGTTGAACGACTAACCCTCTAGGTTTGGCAGCTACCCTAGAAACAACAGTTTAAAGCAATTCAATTATTTTTCCTATGCGTAAAAAATAAGAGAAAGATAGTGGAACCAACCTGGAACTTCCGCTTAATCCCTTGTTCGATCTCTCTCTCCTTTGGCAGATCCTGCAACTCCTCCGCATACTTAACACGCTTAGAGAGTACCTGCAAAAATACAACAACAAAGAACTGTCAAAGCATCATGATCTATTACAACAAAAACATTACAGAAATAGATATATAATGAACAAATGATAGCATTCACAATGCACAATCATATGGGAGAAAAATTGAAGAGCTTTATTAATAGAAAGGAGAATTACAACCTAGTTGTCTAATCCAGCGCCATCCTCCTAGCTTCAATCCTTATTCACCTCATGAAATAGCAATATCACATCAACAAGAATACAATTCTCTCTCCTCAATTACAAACTATCAACACTTACTTGCAATTCACAACATTCTAGCCTCTTGATCTCTTGGATGTGAGATCAATTTATAGATTTTTGCAAGTGTGTGAGTCATCCATGGGGTTTGATTAGTGTCATTCCACTTGTTACAATTGGTTCCACAAGAGAAGGGATTGGAGATGGTTTACTAGTTCCCTTGTTCATCCTTGGGTGAATTCAGAGAGGCAAGTGGCATAGGAGAAGTTTCTAGAAGATTCCATGAGCAACCAACTAACAAACTGTCCCGAAAATCTGTCCATCCTCGCCCATTACACCCTATAGAAGGCCTAAATAGTATGCATCACACCTTGGCAGTGTACCACTCAGTATGCATCGCATTTTGCCAGTGGAGCAGTTAGTATGGTTCAATTTAGGCAATTTTTGGATGGTTTCTCAGATGGAACTTTTGGGGAATGATGTATTCATATGACTTTGTTCCTTTAGGGTATGAAACAAATATTTTAAGGGTTTATGAGCCCTAATATATTGACATATAATTTTGGGGTTGATGTGCCCAAATATGTCTATAACAGTTTCCCCCTAAAGCATGAGGTCGTAAATATTCATGTCGGGTGATATGCTTTATCATGAGGATCCGAAGTTTCGAACTGGAAGGTGACCTACATAAGTTACATTACAATACATCATCATAATATGATTTTCATGATCTAGCTGAGGGAAGCATTCCCATGCTCAGTTTTATAAATTTCATTTCATGTACATAGATCAGATAGTCGTTTGCAGATACAGACTTGTGATTCTACAGATATAGAGTTGTAATCCATGATAAGGATGACCATCTGTTTAGAGCCTTTGTACATCTGATGTATTTATATCCTTGAATATATCGCAGCCTAGATGGATGAATCTAGATCCGGGGTCTTCAAACTCATCCAACCTTCGCTCGATGTACAAGTAAATTTATGTGAAGAGATGTTCTAAAGTCGAACATAGAAAGACATCGCCTGATTACCAACCAATGATGTGAGTTGTTAACAGACGTGAGAGGGATCACCGATGATGATAATGATCCTCAAGGTACTACAGTACAATTCACGTGGTGTGAATGCATGAGCGGATGTCGAACACAACGCAAAATCTTTCAGTCAAAGGCCATTGATGTCAACCTATCACTGGAAGTGAGAAACTTGTCGTTGAAGTATGCAAGCTTCAACGCACTGAAAGGGTTATTTCTAAGTCAAATTCTTGGATAATGAGTTGATGTCGACAAGAAGAAACTCGTTGTAGGAGGGCCTTGATGTATCCCAAATCTATGACACGAAACGAAGCAAATGATTTCTAGAGGTGAAAATGAACTAACGACACAAGGTTCAGGAATGGTGGTCATGAAAAAATGAAGGTTGGACATATTACAGTGTATGAGACATTAACTGGATGACTTCTCTTGAACATGTCGGCAACACTAAGATTAATTGGTAGTATTAACCCAAAAGATGGATGGTATGAAAGACCAATGGTATGATGACCGATGAACGGAATAGCCCAACCCAACTCAATCATGGAGATGAAGTGAAAGTGTCATGTTCAAGAGTGACTTGCTACCATAAATTATTCAAGTTTTTTCCCCTTTTTCCCCAGTCTTTGCTGACCAGTACCTCTTTATTTTTGTCAAGCTTGAGGAGGATAACATATGCTTGTTCTATAATTCACCCTTCGGGCAAACCCGTCACTATTTAATGTTTTAACGAGTCTAGCGACAGTGAAACTCAGCCTTGTCTAGATGGACAAGTTTGTTGCTATTATTTTAACAAGTTTAACGACAAGGATAACTCGGTCTTTTTCATGTTTAGAGAGTTTGAAAAGGGACGAAAAGAAAACTCCATAAGTTCTTTTTCATAAAGTAATCCCTTAGGTCTGAAAAAGGATAAAATAATACAGGAGGGATGACATTTTCAATACTTTAATGAGCTGGAAAAGACAAGCGCTCGAAAATATTTTCATGTTTAACGAGTCTGAAAAGGGTTTAAAGAGGACTCTATAGTTTTATTTTCATTTTTGAGTCAAAGCTCGTAAAGAAGACAAAAAGTTTGCTTGGTGGTCAAAGATGTTCAATTCACTGTTTAGCACATCAGATTCTTTTTTCAGTTGTTCAACCTGCTCAAATCTCCATCAAAATGATTAGAAATACATATATATGGATGAAAAATGAACTAAAACTAACATTTCACTTTGAAGCACATAAAAAGTAGTTTTAACATTTCATTTTCATCATTTCATTTCAAATTTGGGATTTGGAGCTCTGAAGCGGTTTTCCCCCTCAAATTTCACTAGTCGATTTCGAGAGATCCTGTGGACCATTCTCTGTGCTGTCAGGACCAGGTAGGAGCTATCGTTAAGCTCTTCATTTTCATTCCATCTTTTCTCAATTCTGGGCAAGTTTTTTCACTTTTCTGGGCCCCTGGGGTTTGAATATTTCAATCCCTAATCATCGCACCTAGCTTGTATCGAAAGGTGTGATGCATACTGAGCTGCCAATAGGACAGTCAGTATGCATCTCACCTTGCTCAAAGGAAAAGTGCGATGGGCACATAAAGGCAATTTCATACAGTGTTTTTCATCAAATCTTGTACTGTTTTTTGCTCAAAAAGGGATCCTAACTCACCTAATGATTGTATTTTAGATACTTGTTGGATCAAGATGTCGTCACATGGTGAGAACGATAACATGAAGAGGAGGATATGGTTGCTTTACATGACCAGGGCACAGTGGATGCATTAAGAAACTGTGGTTTACTGAAGTTTTTCCACATATCCAGCATGAGACAACAGATAATTTTGTTGCAGTATCTCCTTCATGCTTGGGATCCTATTGACCAGGTATTCCAGATCAGAGGTAAATTTATTCCTTTCACAGTCGAGGACAGTTATTTTCTGACGGGTTTATTGAGGCATGGTCCCCCTCTTTCACTATCAGGATTTTCTTGTGGGGGCGAATCTGTGAAAGATTACATTCATCAGTTCTGTAGGGATGGATCTCAACCTAGTAGAGATGGTAAGATCAATATCTAAGATGTTACTGATCAACCTTTGAGGACCATTCTATTTACCTTTGCTAGATTGGCTGGCAGCGTTGCCTTACATTTATTGAACAGCTCCTACATGCAGTATGCCTTGGAATGCCTGGAACCGAAGGTGTTCAATTGGTGTGAGGCGATACTTCCTGTCATAAAAGAACAACTGTCCAAAGTAAAGAATGGAAGAAACAAGAACTTTGGTTATGGATCCATATTGACTGCTTTTGCTTTGGAAAGAATTCCACCGATGCAACCTCAAAACATTTCACTGAGATTGCCTGCACCGAGGGAACAATGAATGCAAAGATGGGTGGACCTTATGGCTAGACATGTTGGCCAGTCACAGATCTCCTTCTCAGATGCCTTTTTTGAGTGGTTCAACCACCAGGAGATGGTGTTTGCGGAGTATCCATATATCGAGATGGATTTCCGAGGCGATCCAGATTTGGCATTACCAGTTGGTGAGCAATGGAGTGCTATAGGTAAAATGATTTGACCACATCTTTGTTTTTCTTTAGTTTTATATTGTTTTTGTGTTTTTGATGTTACCAAGACTAAAAAAACTCATATGTGTGTGTAGATATTGGACCAGTTCGACCAGTGGCACGCCCACGAGAGGAGGATGCTCCAGCGGGAGAAACTGTAGGGAGAGTAGTCCTTAGGGACCTAGACATAACGAAGACCCTTGCACAGCTATAGGATCAGATAGAGGGATTGACCCTTAGGATTGCAGATGTCTGGACGGATGAATTACCGATGAGGCTACAACACCATACTACTGGTGTATCGATTCGTTGGACTAGGCTCCTGCGCATGATAGCATAGGTGGTGACATGTTGTCACTAGCATCACTAGTCTATGATGTTTTTTTTGCATTTACTTTGAGTTTCTTGGTTAGATGACTGATCTTGTCTTGGACACAAAACATTTTATGAAAACTTATAAACATCTATCTACTTTGATTTTTGGAGTTTTATTTTGGCTAAGTGATGAAATCCTATGCAAATATTGATGTGAAACGCTTTCTTTACAAATACTGCAAATGTCTATTTAACACATAGTTTGCTAATGAATCATTCAATGTGTTTAATTTTCTGGAAATGTGTTGATATTGAATGGAATCAAAATGTCTTTCCAAAATCATAACTCTTAGGAACATGCGACGAATAGCTGGGTTCCAAGCAGAATAAACACCAGTAAGTTGTAGAATGACGAGTTGTGAATCTAGCCTAACAATGAGTCGGCATATGTCATGTGAAATGGCATCAGAAAAAAGTTCAAGCAACGTGCTATACTCAGCAATGTTGTTCATCGATCGACCAATACATATCCCCTTGAAACTCACTAACTTGCTACTTGGAGCGAAGATGGCCCAGGTCACAGAAGATAGGTTTTGCGTGCTATGACTAGCTCCGTCGGCATACCCAACAAATGGTTCCAAAAATTCTAACATATGCAACAAATGTGAAGTGGATTACCTAACCAAAATGACAACTCTAAAAGAAAACACTCAAAAAATGCAATAAAAGCATATGTACAATGAGTTTATTACACTTAATCAAGCATAGTAGCGTTTAAGATACAACCCGTTTAGGGGCTGTGATAGTGGAATCCCATCGTAATTGACTAGCTCGTAGGCTCCTTTTGTCAATACATGTTTAACAATATAAGGGCCCATCCATACTGGTTCAAATTTCCCTGCTCCTAATTTATCAGAATCCTGATTGTAAAGCAAGACCAGGTCACCTTCTGAGAAGACACGAGGCTTAACATTTTTGTCATATTGTGCCTTGATGCATTTCTTATGTGCTTCATTAGCCAATGTGGCATCACGATGAGTTTCATCCAGATGGATTAATTCCAAGAAACGAGCTTCTTCTTCAGAAGTTTCAGGAAGCAGGTCGATTGCAAGCTTGAGGGATGAGATTTCACACTGAATTGGTAAGACTGCTTCTAGACCATACACCAACTGAAAGGGTATAAATCCAGTCGCATTTCTCACTGAAGTCCTATATGCCCACAGAGCTGAGTATAGGATTAAATGCCAATTCCGTTTATGGACTCCAATCATTCTTTGCAGCATGCGCTTAAGGACTTTGTTGATTGCCTCAACTTGTCCATTAGCCTGTGGATAATATGGAGTAGAACTATCATGGAACAGTCCTAATTTGGTAGTTAATTTGATCATCATGTGATTGCGAAAATGTGACCCGTGATCTTTGACTATAGCCTGTGGCACACCGAATCTAGAAACTACTATTGAAAAGTGGGCAACAAGAAATGTTAAATTTAGAATGTGCTAAAAATAGACTTGCTAAAAATAGCATGTCTAAAAATAGTAGTTTGGCCGATGAGGTCATTAGCCACATTGGGTGAGAGGTGAAACTGCTAAAAATAGAAAGTTCTAAAAATAGAATTTCTGGGTCCCTTCCTATTTATAGCAGTCCCTAGTCTATCTATAGGAAGTAAAATTAATTTTGGTCTTAACAGAAGTTGGAAATATTAATTAATTAATTCAGTTGAGTTAATTAGTTAAGGAAATTCAAATTTGAAGTCTTTGTGAGCATGTACATGAGTTTTCCCACTAATTGAGGAATTTATCCTTAATTTCCTCCACTGATTGAGGGAATAAGTATGAGTTCTATAATGAGAGAATCAGTTGACTTAGTTCTAACTAGTCAAGTCCAGTTAGATTATTTTAACAAGTTTTTAAAATAATAAAATATAGTTTGTTAATGCTTTCATGCATGTGACAACTATTGTTTTAGATAACTGAGGATTCACTCATGGATAACTATTGCATGTTAGTTCTGTCAGAGACCCGGTTGAGATCAGATGTGGGACAATGTACTATCAGATGCTAGGATATTTCTAGTAAGTATTCCTATCATAAGAAAGGCATCTATTTTCTCTATGACTACATAGTTGGACCTGAGGTGACAGCAGGTATGATCAGGCCAAATTTCAACCTATATAATGAGGCCTAGGTAGTCCATGATTTACATCATCAGAGACATCATCAAAGACATCTTCTGATTACAGAGAGAGCAGGATAGCTAATGAGTTGATTCTTTTTGTATGTTTTTGACGATTTCCACTTGATTGATAATACAGTGTTGGGGTTTTATGCTGGTGCTTTCCCCAATAATATATTATGTGTTATGTGTGATTGATTCCTTCTTATCAATTATATGTGTTCATGCTTGATGGTGCTTATGGTTGATTAGCTTCCATAAAGTTTATGGTAGATGTAGATCTACTATTATGCTTTAGTACATTGCATATATCAGTTGGATCTACAGGTGAAATTTCTACTTGATAGCAGTGAGCTAGCTGATTTGTAGAGAAAATTCTACATGGTATTAGAGCACAAGTGATCAAGCAAGAACAATATACTAGCAGGAGAAATTCAAAGTTTATTATTTGGGATCTAGGTCTCAAGTTCTTATCACATCTATTTCATCGATGGAGTTCTATGGTTTGAGGCTTGAGTATGCACTTGATGGCAGCTCAAACTATATAGCTTGGAAGGATTTCGTGGAGGCAGTTTTGGAAGATAATGGCCTTAAGGATTTCATTGATCAAGAAATTCCTAAGCCTACTGACAAGACTGAGCAGGTGGAATGGAGGAAGTGTGTGGCTAGAGCTAGGAGAATTCTCTTGGAGGGAGTGCGAGATCACATTGTCTCGAGCCTCCATGGGAAGGAGATTCCGCATGCAATGTGGAAAACATTGAAATATTTATATCAGAATAACAGTGATCAGAGGAAACTGGCACTAAAGGACAAACTTTGAAAGATCAAGTGTGAAAGGGAAGAGACGATCTCTATGTATCTGACCAAGCTCATCACATGCAGGGATGAGCTTGCAAGTGTAGGGGTCGTGACATCGGATGCGGATATGGTGAGTCTAGCACTCCTTGGCCTTCCTAAGAGCTGGCATAGCTACTAGGACTCGGTGAATGGAAGGGAGAAACTACCAGATTGGGAATGACTATGGTTGGATTTGATGCAGGAGGAGATCAGATGGAGCACCAGAGACAATTCTTCATCCATGTGTGATGAGGAGAACTGTGCCTTAGTGAGTAAGGTGAAGAAGGGGAAGGAGAAGGTTTCTCTTTCCAAATCCAGTTCCTCCAATGATGGGAAGAAGGTTGACAAATTGAAAGTGCGATTCTTTCGTTGTCATGAGGTGGGCCATTATGCTACAAATTGTCCATGGAGGAAATCCAAGAAGGGATCTGTGGACGGATTTGAAGATGAGGCACTTGCTTCACAATTTGAGTTGGATTTCACACTCTTCACATGCATGGTTTCATCCATGGTGGGAAGTGGTGGTTTCTTGACAGTGGAGCTTCTTTCCACATGACCGGCGACAAGGGTTTGTTCAGTACTTTGGAGGAGAAAGATCTCCAGATACTCATAGTGATGGGTAATGATGAGAAGTATGTAGAAATTTTGAATAATATGACACATATTCAATGGAGATTATCCTGATCATGTACTATTGCGGAATACATACACAATACATAAGCTCCTCTACGTTGATCATCAATTTACAGAAGCAGAAACATTCACAGGCGCACATAGAAGCATTAATCAAACTCATTAACACAGTATGTATCCCGGGGAAAGCATCTCGCTAAAAACCCAAAGTATCCGTATATTATATTGATTGAATCATGTAACATTACAAAGTACAATGCTTATCACAAGCAATGCAGTACCAGCTCCACCTGTTACACACAATAAAACTCAGATCTGATCTCCAAATCTATTCCACTGCTTGCCTACCTCCACAACTCAATACCTGCTCAAGAATGAATGAGAATGGTTTACCAAACTCGTATTTAACCTCCAAAGAATCACTCACACTAGGAAAGACGTGAGTAGAGGATATAATACTTGGTATTGGCCAATTCATTGGCATACTCAATCCCTTTGATTGTGCAAATCCTCATGCACAACTATAGTCACAACTGATAGCAATCTAATCCTCTAACACCTGTCCCTGCTGAACTGAACATGAATTGACATGAAACTGAGTTAACTGATGTATTCTATAGTTGCATTATGAGTTAATAATTAGTTTAACAACTCATCATTAGTCTATTTGCAGTTAGACTAATTAAAACTAGTTTAACCAAGTCAAACTGAACACAACTCCATCAACTCTACAATCAACTCCACCAAACTCAACTGATTGAGTTCTAACTGAATTCATGCATGCAACAACTCAACAGACCCACAAAGAAAGTGTACTTCCTTCTGACAGCTACACGTGCCACATCTGTAGCTCAAACTGAAGTGCTCCAAGAGAATAAGATCAAGTTTATAGTCCAAATATTATTATGAGACAATAATATTTTACTTTTCTATTTTTGACAGCCAGTCTAAAAATAGACTTTGATCACTCCTGCTGTGATCACTCCTGCTGTGATCATCCTTGCTGTGGTCACTCCTGCTGTGGTCACTCCTGCTGTGATTATCCCTGCTGGGATCCAAAAATAGAACTTGCGCCATAATTTTCCTGCGAGCCCACTTAGTGAAGTCGACTCCTTTCCACTAAGCTCCATCATCTTGTTGCATTTTCAACAAGCATTTCTTGTTGCACACTTTTCAACACTCCCCCTCAACAAGAAAGGCTTCCTCTCAAACCCGATCCTGTAACTCTGGAATGTTCTGCATGCAAAACATCTGCCCGGTCCACTTTGCTCCAACAACACTTGGAACAAAAACACTTCCAACTGACCACTCCGTTGGGCTAGGAACATACTCTGATGTTGAAGCTCTACCTGCTACTAACAAGTTCTCCCACTCTAACATCTGCGCTACTGCAACATCTCCATGCATCTCGCACCATTGCACACCTCTCTGTGCCACCTAGCACTGTGCAAAACACTTGTGCCTCTCGCATTACTGCAGCCTGCTAGCTATGCGCTGTCCTGGGATTCCCTACACCGTCACTCTCTTTGCTGCTCCATCCGCATCTGTCTCTACCCAATCAGTCAGTTCCTGCTACTACACATCGGGGCTCCCGTAGCAAGGTCTCATCCAAGAGGTTGGGTACCTCAAGGATCCTGCCCCTCCTCCTTGGGATGACCACTCTATATCGCCCCACCTCCTACCTGGAGGTATGGCTGCATGTGATCCCTCAACCCACCTAGCTCGAAGTTTCCCCCTACTAGAGGTCTCTGGATGAGTATATGTCTCTACTCGATCTCCTCTCAGCTTCCCTTATTGTGGCTCCTTCACAACCTCCTAAAGCTACTGCACCAATCGTGGCTCCTCCATAATCGTTTGAGACTTCTTCTGGCTCTACATGTTGAAAGGTAACATACCTTCCCTCTCAACCACCAAGTCTCCATCGATTGCCTCGTTGCTCAAGGCTTTGCATGCATCTTGAACCTCAAGATCATATAGGTTCTTGACCTGTGAACCCTCCTCATGACAACGAAAGCATCGCACTTTCGATTTGTCAACCTTCTTCCCACCACTGGAAGAACTGGATTCGGAAAGAAAACCCTTCTCCTTCCCTTTCTTCACCTTACTCGCTAAGGCACAGTTCTCCTCATCATGCATAGATGAAGAACTGTCTCTGGTGCGCCATCTAATCTCCTCCTGCATCAAATCCGACCATATTCGTTCCAAATTTGGCAGTTTCTCCCTTCCATTCACCGAGTCCTGGTAGCTATGCGAACTCTTAGGAAGGTCAAGGAGTGCTAGACTCACCATCCTCATCCGACAGTCACCCCCACACTTCCCAGCTCATCTCGGCATTGGGTGAACTTCGTGAGATACTGGGGCATAATGTCTCCATTCTCACACTGAATGTTTCTGAGTTTCATCTCTTGCTTTGGAATTAAATTCGAATTCCACCAGCTCAAAACTCAACCACTTCTGATCTAGAATTCGTGGGAACAAAGTATTTCTTTTATAGAGATCGACTGTATGGGCATTCACCGGATATCTCACCTTCCAAAAGAAGGATGAATCCAAAGGCTACCTGGCCCGATTACAGACTCTACCTGAAGAAATAAATTGTAAACACTTTCTGAATAGTAGATCTGATGATCAATCCTTGCTTTGATATCCTGTAGAACTTTTCCTACAAATCAAAGGGCTCTGATACCATGTAGAAATTTTGAATAATATGAAACATATTCACAGATATTATCCTGATTATACACTTATAAGTGGAACATGCATAATACATAACCTCCTCTATGTTGATCATCAATTTACAGAAGCAGAAACATTCACAGGCGCACATAGAAGCATCAATCAAACTCATTAACACGGTATGTATCCCAGGGAAAGCATTTTTCTACAAATCAACCACCTCTGATACCATGTAGAAATTTTGAATAATATGACACATATTCAATGGAGATTATCCAGATCATGTACTATTGCGGAATACATACACAATACATAAGCTCCTCTATGTTGATCATCAATTTACAGAAGCAGAAACATTCACAGGCGCACATAGAAGCATCAATCAAACTCATTAACACAGTATGTATCCCAGGGAAAGCATCTCGCTAAAAACCCCAACTATTTGTATATTATATTGATTGAATCATGTAACATTACAAAGTTCAATGCTTATCACAAGCAATGCAATACCAGCTCCACCTGTTACACACAATACAACTCAGATCTGATCTCCAAATCTATTCCACTGCTTGCCTGCCTCCACAGCTCAATACCTGCTCAAGAATGAATAAGAATGGTTTGCCAAACACGTATTTAACCTCCAAAGAATCACTCACATTGGGAAAGACATGAGAAAAGGCTATAATACTTGTTATTGGCCAATTCATTGGCATACTCAATCCCTTTGATTGTGCAAATCCTCATGCACAACTATAGTCACAACTGATAGCAATCTGATCCTCTAACACCTGTCCCTGTTGAACTGAACATGCACTGACATGCAACTGAGTTAACTGATGTATTCTATAGTTTCATTATGAGTTAATAATTAGTTTAAAAACTCATCATTAGTCTATTTGCAATTAGACTAATTGCAACTAGTTTAACCAAGTCAAACTGAACACAACTCCATCAACTCTACAATCAACTCCACCAAACTCAACTGATTGAGTTCTAACTGAATTCATGCATGCAACAACTCAACTGACCCATAATGAAAGTGTACTTCCTTCTGACAGCTGCATGTGCCACATCTGTAGCTCAAACTGAAGTGCTCCAAGAGAATAAGATCAAGTTTATAGTCCAAATATTATTATGAGACAATAATATTTTACTTTTCTATTTTTGACAGCCAGTCTAAAAATACACTTTGATCACTCCTGATGTGATCACTCCTACTGTGATAATCCCTGTTGTGGTCACTCCTGCTGTGATCATCCCTGATGTGGTCACTCCTGTTGTGATCATCCCTGCTGTGGTAACTCCTGCTGTGATCATCCCTGCTGGGATCCAAAAATAGAACTTGCGCCATAATTTGCCTATGGGCCCACTTAGTGAAGGCGACTCCTTTCCACTAAGCTCCATCATCTTGTTGCATTCTCAACAAGCATTTCTTGTTGCACACTTTTCAACAAAGTATAGTGTCTCAGGTGTAGGCATGGTTATTTTTTAGAGGGAGCATCTCGCCTTACCTTGACCAATGTCAAGTATGTACTAGGACTGAAGAGAAACTTGGTGTCAATCGCAATGCTAGAAGACAGAGGCTATGATGTTGTTATGAAACCAGCTCAAGAAAAGATAGAAAAGATAGATCAACGCCTTAGAATTCAGCCTCCTCGAGGGGGAAACCTCCTTTACATTACATAAATGAGCAATTCTTGGATGATACAAATGACAAAACCTCCTTTCTATATATAGGAGTCTAAGGAGTCACAATATAATCCAGCCGACCTAACAATAATAATATAAAGCCACAAAAATAACAATAGAGGGATTCTATGGGGCACAGAAATAACAATATGGGGGTAATAGGGGCACAACAATATAAATAGGGGGTATAACTACAATAGTAATGGGGTAATCACTAGTATTATAGGGACCCAACATGCCCCTCTCCTTCAAAAAAGTGTTGTCCTCAACGCTTGGGCAGTTCTGGATACTTCTGCATAAAATTCTCATCCTCCCATGTGGAATCTTCGGCGGATAAGTTCTTCCACTTGATAAGATACTCTGAAATTGATCGATTTCGTAGCTGTCGAGTTCTTGTTTCTGTGATTGTTTCCGGTTCCAATATAATTTTTCCTTCCTCGTCAAGTTCTGGCAATATTGTTTGAATTGGGAGCTTGTCACCTATAACCTTATTTAAACATGAAACATGGAAAACTGGGTGCAATCGAGAAGCTGCAGGAAGCTCCAATTTGTATGCCATAGTACCAATCTTTTCCAACACCTTGTATGGACCATAATACTTTGGTGATAATTTATTATCCTTCTTAGCTTGCTTTAGGGACATTTTCTTATATGGTTGTAGCCGTAGGAATACCCAATCACCTACATCAAAACTTCTTTCACTGCGATGTTGATCTGCCTGTTGTTTCATTCTATTTTGTGCCAACACGAGGTTATCCTTTAAGAGTTGGAGGACTTGTTGCTGATGTTTGATGTGATGTTCCACTGCCTGAACCTTAGAATTTTATCTTAAATATGATGTGATGGATGGTGGTTGATACCCATAAAGTGCCATAAATGGGGTCATTTTTGTTGTTGTATGGAAGGAAGTGTTATACCACCATTCAGCCAGAGGCAACCATTTGACCCATTGTGTCTGTTTATCAGATACAAAGCAACGAAGATATCCTTCCAAACATTTGTTTACTATCTCAGTTTGCCCATCAGATTGAGGATGATAAGATGAGCTATGAGCTAACTGAGTACCGAGACAAGAAAATAATTCTGTCCAAAAATTTCCAGTGAAAATGGGATCTTTGTCACTTACAATAATCTTTGGGTTTCCATGTAGCTTTTGAACTGTTTCCATAAATGCAGTAGAAACTGTACTGGCTTTAAATGGATGTGATAATGCACAAAAGTGTGCATACTTGGTAAGTCTGTCAACTACCACCATGATGACACTCTTTCCCTCAGACTTGGGTAAACCTGTGATAAAATCCATTGAAACCTCCTCCCAACGTTGGCTTGGAATGGATAAAGGTTGTAATAGACCTGGTGTCTTAATTGTTTCAACTTTATTTTGCTGGCAAACCAAACATTCCGCCACAAACTTATGAATATCTGATTTAAGGCCATCCCAAAAAAATTCCTTCTTAACCCTTTGGTAAGTTTTCAAAAATCCTGAGTGCCCTCCTAAGGGAGAAGTGTGCAATTCCATAAGAATCTTTTGTTTTAGCTGGGAATTCTTACAGAGGTATAAGCGATCTTTGTACCATAACGAATCATTTTGCCAGCTAAATGTATCAGAAGTACTGGAATCTTGTTGTAGATTTTGAATAAGTGCCCACACTTCTTCGTCGTTCTTCCATTCCTCCCTTGCTTCCTTTATCCAATCTGGTTGGATAATAGAAATGGCACACAACAATGCTTCCACATCCTCATCCTTTCTTGAGAGTGCATCTGCCACCACATTTTGCTTCCCTTTTTTGTAGATGATTTCAAAGTCATAACCCAACATCTTTGTGACCCACTTTTGTTGCTCTTCAGAGGATAATCTTCTTTCTAAAAAGTATTTAAGGCTATCATGATCCATTTTTACCTTGAAGTGTCTTCCCATTAGGTAGGGTCGCCATTTCTTAAGTGCATGGAGTATTGCCAACATTTCCTTCTCATAAATAGCTTTGCTTAAAAACTTTCCCTTGATTGGACGACTTAAAAAAGCAATGGGTCTTTCATCTTGCATTAGAACATCACCAATTCCATTTCCTGAAGCATCACATTCCACAATAAAGGTTTTTGTGAAGTCCGGCGTAGCTAAGACCGGTGCTTGGCACATTGCCTCTTTAAGATGTTCAAAGGCCTTTGTTGCTTCCGAAGTCCATGAAAATGAATCTTTCTTCAATAATGTTGTTAGAGGTGCTGCTATTCTCCCATAATTCTTAACAAACTTGCGATAATACCCTGTCAACCCAAGAAATCCTCGCAGATGCTTTATGGATGTGGGGATTTTCCATTCCTTAATGGCTTTAATTTTGCTAGGGTCTACCTTAACTCCTTCATGAGATACAATATGACCCAAATATTCCACCTCCTGGACTCCAAAGAAACATTTGGATCTTTTTGCATATAATTGTTTCTCCTCCAATAGTTGTAACACCCTGTCAACATGTTCAACATGATCCTTCCAAGACTTGCTGTAGATTAGTATATCATCAAAAAATACTAACACAAATTTTCTAAGGAATGGTTTGAAAATTGAATTCATCAAACCTTGAAATGTTGAAGGTGCATTGGTAAGGCCAAAAGGCATGACCAAAAATTCATAATGACCCTCATGAGTTCTAAATGCCGTTTTCGGAATGTCTTCAATCTTCATTCTGATTTGATGATATCCCGAACGAAGATCCAACTTGGTGAAGTAAATTGATCCATGCAATTCATCTAGTAATTCATCAATAACAGGAATGGGGAACTTATCTTTAATAGTGAGCTTGTTGAGCTCCCTATAATCTGGACACATGCGCCATGATCCATCCTTCTTGTGCACCAATACTACTGGAGCTGAGAAAGAACTTTGACTCGGTTGAATTATACCAGCCTCTAGCATTTCTGCAACCATACGTTCAATTTCACTTTTTTGGACATATGGATATCTGTACGGCCTGATGTTTGGAGGAACACTTCCTGGAATCAGATGAATAGCATGATCATGATCACGCATAGGTGGGAGACCTTTGGGAGTCTCAAATACCTTGGAATGATTGTCCAGGACTTTTTGGAGATCTGGAGAAATAGATGATTCCAATGTGGAAACATCTAGCGAACATAATTGTGCAATTACACCTCTTTGCTCCTTTTTTAGAAGCTTTGTCATGCCATTAGAGCTGATTATCTTTCCTGGTTTCCCTGCAATACCCCTTAATTCAACTTCCTTTCCTTCCACAGAAAATTTCATGAAAAGTTCTTGAAAATTAAAAGCTATTGTACCCAAGGATTGTAGCCATTGGACTCCTAGTACAACATCAGCACCTCCCATTGGAATGGAAAGCATTGGGCTAGTCAATACATATTCTCCCATGGATAGCTTGATATTATGGCACTTTCCAGAACAATTTATTGTTCCTCCATTTGCAATCATCACTTGACACTCTGGTGCTGGATATAGGAAGCAATTCAATTCTTTTGCTACCCTACAATGAATAAAATTGTGGGTGCTTCCTGAATCAATCAACACTATTACCTTTTTCTTCTTGATTTGTCCTTCTATCTTGATGGTTTGAGGAGTGGTAATTCCCGCCAATGCATTACAAGATATGGTCGAATTTATTTGTTCTTCATCTAGGCTTTGTTCCTGGAATATATCCTCTTCTTTTGACCTTTCTTGCTCCTTTTCTTCTTCCTCTTCACAATCTATGTAGAATAATTTCTTCTCAGCACACTTATGACCTTTTGTGTATTTGCTATCACAATTGTAACAAAGCCCTTTTGCTCTTTTTTCTTCCAATTTTTGTGGTGTCAACCTTGTAGGTTGTGGAAGACTATGGGCAACAACACTTCTGTCTTTATAGTTGTGAATGGTATGCTTCCTAGTTGCCATAATTTTGCTTTCCATTTTTCTTGCTAACCTGAATGCCTTCTCTAATGAATCAGGTTCCCAAAGGCGCACATCATGTTGGATATTATCCTTTAAAGACCCTATGAACACATCAATCCTATGCTCCTCTGGAATATCTTTTACCCTTATGTTCAATTTTTGGAACTCCTCAATGTGCTCCATTATTGAACCCTTTTGTTTGAGACTTATCAATTGGCTAAAAAAAGTGTTGCTTTTTGTATCCTCATAATGTGCTATCAATTCTTTCGTAAAAATTTCCCAAGTGATAAATTGTTTACGAGAACAAAGCCATTGATACCATACAAACTGATTTGGTTCCAAATATAAAGTTTCCATACGTACCTTTTGTGTGTTTTGCACATTATTGAGATCGAAGAATTGCTCCATCTGTAATATCCATGTGGCGGGATCCTTGCCATCAAACTTCCTCATATCGATTTTTGGAACATGGTGAGTCTTCGATCCAACATTAGAGTCTATGGAATCATGATTAACATTTCTTTTGTTCTCATCATGAGTTTCCTTTACTATCTTTTCACCATTAGTGACCCTTTCTTGTAGCAAATTCTTCAATTCTTCCATCGAATCCTCCATCTTAGCTTCCATGCCATTTATCTTAGATTCCACACCATTTATCTTAGATTCCATGCCACTTATCTTAGCTTCTGTTAGCTTTTGTGAGCGTGACATTTGTTGCACTTGTTCTTGTAATTTTGATATATCATGTAGCATTTCTTCCTCTTCTTCATGAGTCATGCTAGAGCTTTCAGGTTCCTTACTAGGTGTTTGCATTTTCTTTCCTCGGGGCATCAGTTACCGATAATAATGCTTTACTATGCCCTTTGAATTCCGTTAAACCAAGCTTACACAAAAATTAAAAAAAAAACTACACACCTTTTTTCACTTTATAGAAGCCTGATATTGAATCTGATGTATCTCTGTAATTTCGGATCATCCAATTCTGAAATTGCTACCTGTAGTATCCTTCTACGTCCTCTTTCCAATGCCACAAGTCTGAGCCAAATTGGATTCTCCAAGGAAGAGTTATGTGAAATCTCCCACAGTGACTTGCTTTTAGACTGGTTCAATAGAACGAACTTGTACGACGTGCCACGAGTCGCTGTTTCCACCTTTGAATCTGAAACACACATACAAGAATCTACAGTCCGTCCTTTTTCTGTACCCTCTTCCAAAATTTCAATCCGATCCCCAGAGAGAAAGTTATGACGATTTTCCCCAGGTCACCTGTTTTGAATGTAATTCAGGAGTCTGCAAAAAGACCAACTTCCTCAGATCATATCTCCGCAAATATCGCGCAAAAAGCTCTGAAATTCGGACCCAAGGTTCAGCGCGATTTCTTCTCAAATGGGTTTTTTTTGCGACTTCTGAAACATCACAGAAAAAAAGTTATAGCGAAACTTCCACGATGACCTGTTTGGAGCAGCGAAACCCTAAAATCCAAATCTCTGATACCAAATGTTATGAAACCAGCTCAAGAAAAGATAGAAAAGATAGATCAACGCCTTAGAATTCAGCCTCTTCGAGGGGGAAACCTCCTTTACATTACATAAATGAGCAATTCTTGGATGATACAAATGACAAAACCTCCTTTCTATATATAGGAGTCTAAGGAGTCACAATATAATCCAGCCGACCTAACAATAATAATATAAAGCCACAAAAATAACAATAGAGGGATTCTATGGGGCACAGAAATAACAATATGGGGGTAATAGGGGCACAAAAATATAAATAGGGGGTATAACTACAATAGTAATGGGGTAATCACTAGTATTATAGGGACCCAACAGATGTAGTCTTCAGTAAGGGAAAGGTTTTCCTTAGACACATCATCACTAGACAGGTGAAGCGGATTGGTTCATGGGTCAAGAACCTGTATGCTCTTGAGGTTCAAGATGCATGCAAAGCCTTGAGTAGCAAGGCAACCGATGGAGACTTGGTGGTTGAGAGGGAGGGTATATTACCTCTCAACATGTAGAGCCAAAAGAAGTCTCAGACGATTGTGGAGGAGCCACGATTGGTGCAACAGCTTTAGGAGGTTGTGGAGCAGCCACATCAAGGGAAGTTGAGAGGAGATCAAGTAGAGGCATCTACTCATACAGAGACCTCCAGTAGGGGGAAACTTCGAGCCAGGTGGGCTGAGGGATCACATGCATCCATACCTCCAGGTAGGTGGTGGGGCGATATAGAGTGATCATCCCAAGGAGGAGGGGCAGGATCCTTGAGGTACCCAACCTCTTGGATGAGACCTTGCTACGGGAGCCCCGATATGGAGTAGTAGGAACTGACTGATTGGGTAGAGATAGATGCAGATGGAGAAGCAAAGAAAGTGACGGTGCAGGGAATCCCAAGACAGCGCATAGCTAGCAGGCTGTAGCAATGCGAGAGGCACATGTTTTGCACAGTGCTAGGTGGCACAGAGAGGTATGTAATGGTGTGAGATGCATGGAGATGTTGCAGTAGTGCAGATGTTAGAGAGGGGGCACTTGTCAGTAGCAGGTAGAGCTTTAGCATCATAGTATGTTCCTAGCCAAACAGAGTGGTCAGTTGGGAGTGTTTTTGTTCCAAGTGTTGTTGGATCAAGTGGACCGGGTAGATGTGTTGCATGCAGAACATTCCATAGTTACAGGATCGAGTTCAAGAGGAAGCCTTTCTTGTTGAGAGGGAATGTTGAAAAGTGTACAACAAGAAATGTTAAATTTAGAATGTGCTAAAAATAGACCTGCTAAAAATAGACCTGCTAAAAATAGCATGTCTAAAAATATCATGTCTAAAAATAGTAGTTTGGCTAGTGAGGTCATTGGCCACATTGGATGAGAGGTGAAACTGCTAAAAATAGAAAGTTCTAAAAATAGCATTTCTGGGTCCCTTCCTATTTATAGCAGTCCCTAGTCCATCTATAGGAAGTAAAATTAATTTTGGTCTTAACAACAGTTGGAAATATTAATTAATTAATTCAGTTGAGTTAATAAGTTAAGGAAATTCGAATTTGAAGTCTTTGTGAGCATGCACATGAGTTATCCCAATGATTGAGGAATTTATCCTTAATTTCCTCCATTGATTGAGGGAATAAGTATGAATTCTATAATGAGAGAATCAGTTGACTTAGTTCTAACTAGTCAAGTCCAGTTAGATTATTTTAACAAGTTGTTAAAATAATAAAATAGAGTTTGTTAATGCTTGCATGCATGTGACAACTATTATTTTAGATAACTGAGGATTCACTCATCGATAACTGTTGCATGTCAGTTCTGTCAGAGACCCAGTTGAGATCAGATGTGGGACAATGTACTATAATATGCTAGGATATTTCTAGTAAGTATTCCTATCATAAGAAAGGCATCTATTTTCTCTATGACTACATAGTTGGACCTGAGGTGGCAGCAGGTATGATCAGGCCAAATTTCAGCCTATATAATGAGGCCTAGGTAGTCCATGATTTACATCATCAGAGACATCTTCTGATTACAGAGAGAGTAGGATAGCTATTGAGCTGATTCTTTTTGTATGTTGTTGAGGATTTCCACTTGATTGATAATACAGTGTTGGGGTTTTATGTTGGTGCTTTCCCCAGTGATATATTCTGTGTTATGTGTGATTGATTCCTTCTTATCAGTTATATGTGTTCATGCTTGATGTTGCTCATGGTTGACTAGCTTTTGCAAAGTTTATGGTAGATGTAGATCTAGTATTATGCTTTAGTACATTGCATATATCAGTTGGATTTTCCGGTGAAATTTCTACTTGATATCAATGAGCTAGCTAATTTGTAGAGAAAATTCTACAACTACATGATTGAAAAAAAAAAGTGCAACTATTTCGCCGCTTTTGTTCAATGTAGGCATCGCCTCAGCCCATTTCGTAAATTAGTCGACAGCGACTATAATATACCCATGCCCCCCGGCTGAGGTGGGGTTACATGTTATGAAATCAATGCCCCATTTAGCGAATGGGCCAACAACAACGACTTGATGTAGTGGTGCATGTGGTAATCTTGTTTTACAATCGAAAATTTGATAGGCATGGCAACTTTTGACTGCAAGTATGCAATCTTTGAATATGGTGGGCCAGAAGTAACAAGCTCGTAAGATCTTTTGTGCAGTAGCATAACCAGATAGATGCCTCCCACAAGAACCTAAATGAAAATCATTCAAAACCTTTTCGGCCTCCTCATGTGTGAGGCACCTTCGTAAAACTGTATCGACACCACGATGATAAAGTGTATCACCAACGATCAGATAATCTTTGGCTTGGTATCGAGTACGTCGTTGTTCAGTGTGAGAGGTGTTAGGCCTAAAGGCTTGGGCCTGGAGATAGATCAGTATATCCCCGTACCATGGATCACTTGACGATATCAGAAACAGAGTCTCATCCACGATTGATGCTTCTGATGTTAAATCGTTGGAGGATGAAGGAAGGTCACAAAGTAACTCTGCAAAGACGAGAGACTTCTTTGATTTGGATTTGATGAATTCCAGATCAAACTCCTGCAAGATGACTATCCATTTGGAATATTTTCCCCCAACAATTAACATGACAGAATGTATATCATAGGTTTGCACTCTGACACAATGGTAGTTTTGCGAAGGAATATATAGTGTCAAAATATATGTACTGCTTGAAGGGTTGCTAAAGCCAACTTTTCAACATAAGAATACTTGCTTTCTACATCATTAACATTATGACTTAAATAATATATGGGATGTTCAATTCCATCATCTTCTTGCACTAAAACCATAGTGATGGTTGTATCTGCAGTGGCGAGATACAGGTTGAAGTCTTTTTGATAGTCAGGAGCATACATTAATGATGCTTTTATCAGGGAACCTTTGAGAGCATCAAAGGAAGCTTGCGTGACCTGATCCCAATGGAAGGGTACCCTTTTCTTCAAAAGACGTGTATAACCTTTAGCAAGTTTAGCATAATTTGGAATGAACCTCCTCAGAAAGTTAGCTTTCCATGGGAGTCTTCGAATCTGAAGCAAATTTGAAGGTGGAGGCATGTCAAGAATTGCTTGAACCTTTAATGGATCGAGTCAAATTCCGTCCTTAGAAACTACAAAACCAAGCAGTCAACCAGAACCAACACAAAACACACATTTGTGTGGATTGAGTCGTATCTTGTAGTGTCGACAACGTAAAAATATGGCTCTCAAATGTTGCGGATGATCAATCTGTTTTCGCGAGTGAGCAGGTAGATCATCAAGATATGGTTGAACTATGTTTTTGATGTCATGGAAGGCATAATTCATTGCCCTCTGAAATGTTGCCCCTGCGTTCTTCAAACCGAAAGGTAATTTACGATATGCGAATGTGCCCCACGGACATATAAATGCAATTTTTGATTGGTCCTGTGGGCGGATATTGATTTGATTGTATCCGGAAAATCCATCCATGAATGAAAAGATTTCGCATCTGGCACATTCATCAATTATCTAGTCGATGAAGGGTGTAGGATAGTTGTCCTTTGGACATGCTTGGTTTACATCCCTATAATCGATGCACAATCTTATCATTCCTTGTTTTTTCATTACAGGAACAATATTCGATACCCAGTTAGTAATGGGTACAGGGTAAATGAAGCCAGCACGCAAATTTTTTTCAAACTCTACTTTAATGACAACAACTTTCTTTGGATGAACAGGTCGAAGCTGTTGTCATATTGGTTTGACATCAGGATACATCTTGATCTCATGTTCAATAATTCTCGAGTCAATGCCTGGCATTTCTTCATAGGACCATGCAAAGACATCTCTGAATTCGCAAAAAAGAACACAATAGCTATCTAGTTTTGATGGAGAACAAGATTTGCCGACATGAATATGCTCTACAATATTAGGTTTGGTCGAAATATTAACGGAGATAGTTTCTTCAATGTTGGACAGATTTCGCTCGGAATTTACTGTGTTTACAGAATTTAATAAAAAATCAACAATTGAAGGGTGATTGAGGTCGTTTGAATAATCTTCATTGTCATCTCGAAGGTGGGGACAATGATGATAATCTTCCCACGATGTCTCTTTTATCATCATTGATTGGATGATTCCTTCATCTGTAGAATGTATACGAGACCAAGGATCAGAAGAGGTACCATATTCTAAAGACCTATCTACCCAAACACTCATTAAGTGCAGATTCAGGTTTGCCGCACAAGCCTAGAAGATTGATTGCTACAAAGATTCGATGGGGCTTGGTGGCAATGCCTCGCGATGATCATCACTTTCAAAATAGTCTGAACTCTTCTTAAACTTAGATGATGTAGAAGAGATCATGTGGCAGGTTTCCACTATGGCCACTTCCACGAAACCAGATGGAGATGAGAGGGAAAAAGTACCCGTCAAGGAAGGATCTTTTAGGAGACCTAATCCAACATTTTGAAGCGATTGTGAACTTCCATGGATCAATGGAATGCTTCCAATAGCTTGTGAACTATTAGAAAAAAAGGCTAATTGGTCAACGAGTGTGATTCCACCTTTGAAGGGAAATGCAATCATTTTAAAATATGTAGACACAACGGCAGCCATATCATAAACCCAGGGCCTTCCCAGTAAAATATCGTAATCAAGGAGTCCATCAATGACCTCGACTTCAATATCTATTGTTTTTCCCCCTAGTTCAACTTGCAAGCTTCTTAAAATCCCGTATGGAGTATACATTCTTCCTTCGAACACTTTTAGTGTTGTTGGTGATCGTGGCAAGGGTGGTGAACCAAGAGTTTTCCAGCAAGTCATTGACATAATACAGGTACATGCCCCCTCATCAATGATGGTTTGATGAACATTTTTATTGAGGGCTTTTACCTGTGTAAGGAAAGTGAGTTGGGCCAATAACTGTGGTGTATATCCGTTATGATTAAAGATCACAAGATTTGAATCTGTTGGATCGATCCCACCTATTGCTGATAACAAAGCCTGCTTTTGGGAGGGACAATTTTGCAATACCTCAAGTGTCGACATGGCGGATGGCGATTGAGCCAGATCCTCCACTATATTATAATTCTGAGTAGCTTGAGCATGAGGATTAAATATTGATTTATGTATGACTCCCTTTGGCGGCTTAATGGTTAATTCAGGAAGCATGGGTGGAACAACTTCTGGCGAGATCGTTGTCGAAGCACTAGGTTAATCAGTAGCCTAGTTGTTCGAAAACGATGGATTCCCATAATCTTTATTCCTTGGTGATACCAAAAAATCATTTTGTTTGTTTGCAATGGATAGCATAAGCACTTGGGATGTGGAAGCATTATCGGTAGCAACCATATCAATTTTTGTGTTCGGAAACGGATCAGTCAACAAAGCTGAGGTATTCGAAGCCTTTAAAAGTTTTGAAACTTCAGATCAATGTGGAAAATCTCTCGTAAACTACTCCTCGTTACATATCAAACATGGATAACGAGGAGGTTTCCTTGCCATAGTAGGGTTTTTAGATGATTTTTCAAGAGTGGAATTCTCCTATTTCTTCTCATTATTTTTCCCTTTCTTCTTGTCCCCTGGTTGCTTTGGATTTTTGCATGATCAAATGACACGACATTAATCTTCGAGGCAAGAGAATTGTCATTTTCATTTTGACTAGAAACAACAAGAGCTTGACCAAATGGACCTCTTGCGGTTTGCGTGCTTAAGGAACCGATCACACCATCACTGGCATGAGAGTCCCTACTCGATTTAGGAGGAGTTGGAACGGAAAAAGTTGGTCTAGGAGAGTCAGGAATTTTGTCATAGCGTGTGCTAGATTGTGTATAGATCAAATCTAAATATTGGGCACGAACAATGACTTGCTCTTCTGTGACAACTCCTCCTTTCACCACGTCCTTAGTGATAGATGGCAATAAGGACTTAATAAACCACTCAGCTAAAAGCTGATCAGGAACATACATCTTTACCATTTGAGGATGATGCTGCCACTCATGAATATGATTAGATATGTGAGTGGATGTGGTTTTTTTAAAGTTGGTAAGAAGTTCTATTCCAGTTTCATACTTGATGGGTAACTTAAAGTGGGTTAGAAAAGTAGTGGCAAGGATGGCAAAGTTATCAAACAAATCTCTAGGCAATTCAATATACCATTTCACTACTGGACCAATAAGTGTTCTCTAAAAAGAGTGTTGGATGAACACCATAAATGAAAAGTCATTACGTGATTCGATGGGTCTTCACCTAGATTTCCATTAAACTTAGGAATATCAGAGGGGAGTTTGTGATGAATCGCCGACCACCAAGGGGCATACGCAATTGGATCATTCATGAGCCAGTTCAAATCTGGTAGTTCTAGAGTTGCTACAAAAGGCAACTGCTGATTCAGGTTGGGTGGAGCATACCCAGGATAAGATGGAATTGCCTGAGCAATAGGTCTTTGCATACCAACATAAGGCATCTGTTGCTAGTAACCTTGATAAGGTTGTTGGACATAACCAGTATAGGGTGGTTGTTGATAACCGGTTTGGAAACCCAGCTGTCCATAACCTACAAAGCCTTGTTGCCCAGATCCTCGGTAGGCTTGATATTAACCAAATCCAGTCTGAGCTTGTGAACCAAGTCCAAACTAAGGCTGGGTTTTCTGGAATTGCGGTTGTTGATATTGCACCAGCCACGGTTTTTGGACCATTTGTTGTTGCCCAGTACTGGAAGATTGACCAAGTTGCGGATTAACAATACCCATTTGTGCCTGAGTCGTTCCAGATAAAGGAGCACTAACCTGAGGTTGTGGTTGAGCCGTAGAGACAAGTGGCTGTTGTAACACAACCTGAGAGACTTGAGTCTTCTGCCTCGAAACTTGAGGTTGCAAGGAAGAAGGAGCAGGTTGAGGTTGAGACACAACAGACTGTGCTTGTGTTTGCGACACAGTCATAACAACAGATGCAGTGGGAATATTTGACACAGGTCGGATCTGTTGTGTTGGGTATACAACCCTTGGTTGTTCTGGCAGTATTGGTATCCAAACACTAGATGTAATTCCAGTTTGACCTGAATATTGTTGGAAACTCTCGTATGGTTGTCCCCTAGGAGGAAACGGTGAATAGGCATATTGCTCTCCATATGGCGGCAGTCCAGTGTTTAAAGGATATATCGGTCTTTAAAAACTGGTTTGCCCAAATTGATACTGGTATGCAGGATCAAATTGTTGAGTTTCAACATAAGAAATACTAGATGGGATTTTGGATGAATAAATAGAAGCAGACCATGGCGCCGAAGCAGCTCCTGAGTGGATTCCAGCTAGTGATTGATAACCAGCTGCAACGGATGGTGTACCGTATAAATATGACTCAGGTGTACCAGAAAGCATTGTAGGAATAGCAGCAGGAGATTCTGCCGCAGCTTCATCCGATGACACATTCCTAGATGTTGATGGTTTCTTAGACATGGTTAGCCTATCCAAAAGTTGTCCAAGCGATTCGACAAGAACTTGCAATGAAGCAGGATTAAAAGGAGAAAACTCAGGAGTATAAGGATACAAATTAATCCTAGTCCCAAAATGAAATGGGATACTAGATGGGGGATCTTCTACTATCTCCTCTATAGCAATCAGACCAGGTGAAAGAGGTAGACCGTCAGGTCCGTAAAAGATTTCTGGAGCCGAAGAAGGTATAGCTTCTGCAGTGACAAATACTGGAGGGGTGACACCTTCTAAATACTGAAACTTAAAGTCTAGATGTTTAGGTAAATGAACTTCAGTCTCAAAGGGAGGTTCTTGAACAACTACTGATTCAAATGTAGCCTCAATTTGAACTGAGATGGGTTCTAGATCAACTCTAGATGGAGTTGCTTCAGATGCAGAAGTGTTTACCATTACACTAGGATTAGTTCTAATTTCCTCTTGTAACTGCAAAACTTCCTCTTTGAAGGAAAATGTACTAGAAATAATCGAAGTAACTTGAGTCTCTAACGACGTTGAAACAAAAGTTTCAGATAAACCAAATGAACTGGACTTAGTTAAACGAGAACGTTTTGTTCGAATTTGCTTCACTTCTAGAGGCAAAGATGGTTGACTCGCTAATCTCTGCAAATGATGGGGTTTTGATTGACTTTCTTCCACGACTGCGGATTACTTCATCAACTCAAAATTAAGGGGAAAATGATGTTATTCCGAATTCAATTATTTTTAAAGACGCTTGGACACAACTTTGCTTTTTCATTTTTTAAGATTCGAGAAAAAGCTAAAGATGACTCTAGTCTCCTTCGATTTTTAATGAGCTTGAAAGGACATGTGCTTAGATGGACCTTTTCTTTTAGAGATTCGAAAAGGAATGAAAGTGACTACTCTAGAAAATCTAGACAAAGGGATTACCAAACCAATCGCAAAACTACAATATATACCATGGTGATAAATTAAAGAGAAATTATCAAGGACTTATGTACGACAGTCAATCTTCCCGAATGTTGTGTTCAGTGCATTGCGATCAATAAGGCGGTAGACTCAGTTTCCTATGGATAAAGCATTTAAGCCTATTGTGGTCTCCCAATATATACATGACGGTACGGGGAGCACAAGTATGTGCTATCACTTGTCATATCAAGGAGGAGGAATCACCCAACCTTCAAATGAAAATGATAGCCACTAGTTTTAACAATGCCGGAACACGTCACTAGCCTAGACCTTTAGATATGTTGTGTTAAGTTCTAAAGCATTGTTAGGTTCATTGAAATTCATTTTAAAGTTGATCTTGTTTAGATTTTTCCTTTCAATGGTTCACCGTGTAATAATGATATGAAATTCCTAAGATGCAATCTACAATGATAAACAATCTTTGTTTATTTGAGCAATGAAAATCCTAGCTACTAGGGAAAGAAGATAACAGTGCTTTTAAGCAAAGAGCAAAGAGCACACACTAGTGTGTTTCCCTAAATCATATTTTCGCACACAAATCAAAAAATTCTAAATGCAAATGCATGTATTTGTTTTCCGCCTTCCTTATTGTGAAAGATGCAAAAAGGAAAACTAAATGCAGCAAAGATCTAAATTATTGCACTCAAAATTACATTTTCGACAATTTTTTCGTCAAAAAGAGAAAGGAAGACTCAAAATGACACTTTCAATTTTGAATAAAAATGATTTTGACACTTTCAATGTAAAAAAATCAAATCAAATGCATAAAGAAAATTTTAATCGATTATCAAGGGAAGGAAGAATTTAAGACACTTCTCTTTTCAACAAAAAACGACAATTACAACACTTTTGTGTCAAAGCGACAAATCGACTAAAACAACTTTTCGACAAATGATTGTAAATGAGGCAAAAATACACAAAAACATTCACTAATCCTAATGTAATTGAGGCTGATCTAAGTGATGCAAGTAAGCTTTAGTGAAGAGGCACTATTCATTTGCAGCAAAACAACCAAACAAAATTGAAAACAGGTCAAAACATTCAATTTCTAGATGGAAAAAGAGTTTAGTCAATCATCACACCTAGGCTTCACAGAAATTGAGATGCATCACACTTTCTACACTCGGGAGGTGCTATGCATACTGAGTCACAGTGGAAGACAGTGCGATGGTCCAGGGAGCGCTACTGAAATGGGTTTTGGCTCAAATGTGGAGATGTTTTCAATGAATTAAGATGGGTTTTGCTGAACAATGATGAGAAAAGTATGATGGAATGCCTTGAGAGGTTACTGAGCTACCAAAAGGGCATCTAGATGTGCTTGCAAGTCAAATGTTTAATTCATAAACTAAACCAGAGGTTGAATGAAGTAGCATTCATCTACTATGCAATTGCAAAGCAAAAGCAGTTCGAAAGCTACCTGGCTGGCTTCAGACTCTGTCTATAGTTTATCAAATTGAACCTAAAATACACAATAACAACAAACAAACATTTGTTCTTTCCCCAATATGGTCGCCAATTTGTTTATGGGAAAATTAGTGTCTTGTCGAACGACTAACCCTCTAGGTTTGGCAGCTACCCTAGAAACAACAGTTTAAAGCAATTCAATGATTTTTCCTATGTGTAAGAAATAATAGAAGGATAGTGGAACCAACCTGGAACTTCTGCTTAATCCCTTATTTGATCTCTCTCTCCTTTTTCAGATCTTTCAACTCCTCCCCGTACTTAACACATTTAGAGAGTACCTGCACAAGTACAACAACAAAGAAATGTCAAAGCATCATGATCTATTACAACATAAACATTATAGAATCAGATATATAATGAACAAATGATAGCATTCACAATGCACAATCATATGGGAGAAAACTTGAAGAGCTTTATTAATAGAAAGGAGAATTACAAACCAGTTCTCTGATCGAGTGCCATCCTCCCAGCTTCAATCCTTCTTCACCTCATAGAATAGCAAGATCACACCAACAAGAATACAATGCTCTCTCCTCAATTATAACCTATCAGCACTTACTTGCAATTCACAACATTCCAGCCTCTTGAGCTCTTGGATGTGAGATCAATTTATAGATTTTTGCAAGGGTGTGAGTCATCCATGGGGTTTGATTAGTGTCATTCCACTTGTTACAATTGGTTCCACAAGAAAATGGATTGGAGATGGTTTCCTAGTTCCCTTGTTCATCCTTGGGCGACTTCAAAGAGGTAAGTGGCACAAGAGAAGTTTCTAGAAGATTCCATGAGCAACCAACTAACAAATTGTCCCAAAAATTTGTCCATCCTCACCCATCACACCCTATAGAAGGCCTAAATAGTATGCATCACACCCTGGCAGTGTACCACTTAGTATGCATCGCATTTTGCCAGTGACGCAGTTAGTATGGTTCAATTTAGGCAATTTCTGGATGGTTTCTCAAATGGAACTTTTAGGGAATGATGTATTCAGATGACTATGTTCCTTTAGGGTATGAAACAACTCTTTTAGGGGTTGTTGAGCCCTAATATATTGACATATATGTTTAGGGTTAATGTGTCAAAATATGTCTATAACAAACCCTTTTTGACAAAGAAAACAGATACATTGAGTTGCAAAGGAAGATGGCCAAGTATTATGCAAGGAGAAACCAAGTGGCAAGGAGCAAGCTCAAAAGAGCTCATGAGAAAATTGAAAAATTGACCAAGCAAGAGGAGAGGAGGAGACTTGACATGCTTGTTGAGGCATCCCTACATGCCTCTAATATTTGAATAGTCATAAAAACACATTTTTGGGCATGATGGATCATTTTTGAGTTTGTTGTGTTTTTCAGTCCATTTTTTGCACATTCATGGAAGGCAAACACACAGCACTATGGGAGTTGTGCTCTTTTTGGGGGCATCCAATGAGGAAAAGGTTATAATTTTTGAGTTTCTAGTGATGAGTACATACACCCTTTACTTTTTCTAAGGATTTTGGGGAGAACTGGTTGGTAAAAAGGTCAAAAAACACCCAAAAAATGACCTTTCTACCCTCTTTTTGGCCTGGGCATTGTGTGCTGAGCAGTGTCTAGAGAATTGACTTTTGACGGGGAAAATGAACTCCAAATAAAAAAATTCAAGTTGTTCCAGAAATTAGACAGGCAAAGCTTTCCAACACGCTATTGTGGGCCCAATTTTGGCATCAAGAAGGCCTCCTAAATTGTAGCTAAAGTTGAATGGTGTGCCTGGCATTGGCATTGTGCACCTAGCACTCGTGCTGCGCGTTTGACAAATTGTCTAGTTTTTCACTGTTTTGTCCCAGTTTTCACTTTCACCTTGGAAAATCATGATTTTATCCTTGTAATTGATCAGTTGAATGTAATTATGATGCTTCTAGAGCTTACTAGGGTAGATTCATCAGGTCAAACAAGTTCATGAGGTGTAATGTATCAGTTTGTTTGGGTTAGGGATGAGTCACTTTGACCACCCTATTTCCTTGTTTTCAGTTCAGATCTTGTTAGAAATAGCTCCTCTTCTCATGGATTCGAACCCTTGAGCTTAGGATGAGTTGTTTGGGGTCTATATGATGCTTTTCCTCAGTCATTGTATGGGTTGGCCTCAGTTGGATGCTTAAGCTTTTAGTAGACATCATTTTGTATTATTTTTAGTAGGAGATTAATGAAAAGTTGCAGCTATTTCGTTGGGATCCATGTGGTATGATGTTTAGTTTAGTTTTTCTTATGTTTTCATGTGTTAAAAAGTATTGTTGACTCCATCTCATCATTTCATACTCTTTAAGTGGATGTTTTCAAGTTGATAGGCCGAACCCATAATATTTATGCTTTGTTCTGGGAAAATATTCACAGTCTATGTTTTCTTCAGTTTAGGAAGAATCCATGTTGCTTACATGCTCTTTTTAGCTCCTCACCTATCTTTGAATCACTTCACCCATCAAACCCTAGAGTGTTAAGCCTTGTGCCTACCTTGCCCCATCGAAACCCTGCAATTTTGACCTAATTTCCTTGCCCTAACTATTTGGTTCCTCCTCATCCAGCAAAACCCTTCAAAATCAAATCAAACCTTGTGCTACCCGAGGTTCAATCTAGGTGATAAAATACCCCACATCCAACTCTAATGCTATATGAAATCACTTATATTACTATCTCATTATTTAAATATATAAAAAATAAAATACATATCTATCTTATTGACATTTATCTTTAAATCAATTTTCCAAAAAATAAATTCTATTTAAAATATCTATTCTATAACATTACATTACTCACATTTTCTTGATCCCAAATATTAAAAAAAATATCTTCCCATTTTTTCATCACAGACCTTCTTTTTATTTTGCATTATTGTAAATTTTCTGCTCTTACTACTATTTTTGTGCATCCAAAGATTAAAGAAACCCTCTTCCTAGTTTCCATCACAAACCCCCTTTCTATTTTGCATTATTGTATATTTTCTACTCTGACCTAAGATTATGATATATGCACCACTAAATACCACTCGGTGCTAGGAGATACATCAATATCCAAAATTAGATTGCGCCAAATGAGGATCAATATCTAAAATTATATCGCACCAAATGAGGAACAACGATGGAATATAAGACTCGGTACAAGACACATTGCCTAAAATGAATGAAGAAATTTGAAAAAGAGGATAGGAAGACTGGAGATGGAGATAGGTGGGATACGTTAAGGAGGAAGATCTTCTAGATCCCAAATCAGACTTATGTGCTCTCTTTTGTCATTTCAATGAATGATACTTTGGCAACTCTTTAGGGGCATGCACATTCGATTGGAGTTCCAAGTGCATGACTTTGTAAGAATTACCCTACCAACTTACCTTTTTTTCCCTGCACATAGGTTTTTTAAATCAAAATTTTCACCATCATCGATCCTCGTTGAAATTTCGATGCATTGGATAATCAATATGTGCTCTAAAATTTCTTTATGGAAAATGCCAATTAAAAGGAATTTCATGAATGGATGAACAGAAACTGTGATCAAATTTGTAAAATTGCTAAAGGCAACAACAATTAGTGACTTCTTAATTACTGCAACTTTTCTCTAGTACATAATTCATAAACAATGTATACCAAGTGATTCTTTAAGGATCACGAGAACTATGTTACCTAAATTATATACTCCAGAAGGGAATATTTATCCCAAGAGTGAATTAGGGGTTAGCAAATAGAAGATCCTGACTTATTTTTAGCGCTTGGATTATTTGCAAGCAAGTAACCCTTCATCCTTGAGGTATGAAGCTTCGACAATCTGAATACAATGAGTTGGTCTCCAAGGTCTAGGTTTTTTATGGCATTTAGAATTACAAATTTATTTTAAAATCGGATCTATGAAACATTGAGTATAAGTTTAACTTCTAAATGTTTCAAGTTATATAGAATTGCAAAAACCATGATAAGTCAATGGGAAATTCTCTAGAATGCAAGAGGACTCATCGATTTCCTATCAAATAGAATAATTTAAAATTTTAAGAACAATTATGCAAAGAGAAATTGAGTAATTGTGAAATGATTGAATGGAATAGAAGTTGTACTAAATATTATTCTATAGGATAAAAGAAGGACAATGTTAAAGGGATTCAAGAATGAGTGTAAAAAACCACCTATTATAGAGGAAATCTAATTTAATGTGACATATATTCACTATTGGTTGTGGTTAATTTTGTTTATCTCGGGCAGTGAGGAGGAATGATTCTTATCCTCCTCACCCAGGTTCAACTCCCACAAGTGATATATTGATCTTATATTAAGTATATTGTTGTAAAAAATTTGAATTTGTTGTTAAATGACCCTATACCCTAAAGATTCTAGGGTTTAACCATCCTCAAAATGAGGGAGAGTATACTTTTCCCAAATTTTGTAACTTGGAAAAAAATGTTCACTACTGAGCATAAATGGCTAATGAGTGGATGCTGGGAGTGTTGAAGTATCACCATGAGAGTTGTGAAAGAAATAAAGATAGCTATGTTGCAAAATTTTGTGATATGGGAATGGGAGAATGAGTTTTGAGCACAATTAAAAGTCTCTCAAATTGAAATCATCTAAAAATTTTGATTTTTTATTTTTGTATAATTTGTGTACGGTAGGTAGAAATTTTGTATTAGATCATATCAAAATGAGTAACATCAGACAATTTTTTTATGCTTACTTTCCTGTCAGAAGGGAAACCAGACCAAATACATAACATTAATTTTATTGTCCAAATAAAAGGCCTGAAACTGATAGAAAAACCCATTACATTGTACCCGCTAAAGCTATTATAGCCTATTTTGCAGGCTTGAGACCCTATTCTATCCTTATTTTTCATTAAAATAACATAAACAAGTGTGTTGTATGCTGCCTGTAGAATTTCCACGAAATTATGATCTGCTAATAAGAAGAATCTGAAAAACACTTTCTTTTCTTACAAACAAAAGCTTTCTCTACTCATTTTGCAGCGGAATTAGGAATAGAAATAAAACATAGTCACACATTTTTATTCTTTTACTAGGGACCCCAACTAGAAAAAATCCTCTACTTGATGAGAATTTTATTGATAGAAAAAATTGAGCAATTGATCCCTTATAAAATACAATTGTTTCAATCTGAAAGATACACTTGTCTTTCCAGGTTGATCTAAGATTGAAACCCTTGCAAGACTGCTAATCTTTGTAGCCCTCTACCAACCTGTTCACAAACTTCTTTTGCACACTGTTCCTCTCACAAGCTCCACGCACAAACATGTACTTCCTATTGCTTAGTCTCGCCAACTCGTGCTCACCAAAATAATGATTAAACTTGTGCCTTTGTTCCTTCTTTTAAAGGAAATTTGAATGATTAAAATTAGTGAGTTTTCTTATTAAAGGATGCTTTTGTGATTGATTGAGTTAGCATGAGTTAACTACTCATGCAATTCATCCTATTTCAAGTCAACCACTTGAAACTCAATTAGTTTTTTTTTTCCTCAATTAACTCACACTAGAAAACTAAGAACTCAACCTTCAATTTCAACACATTAGTTACCTGCCACCTAACTCGTCCTAATTTTTAGAGACTGATTCCTAAATTAAAGGAACTCATCCTATTTTATATGGAATCTCATAATTTTGATGAACTAGGGTCATGCACAAGAAGGAATTTGTTCTGGCTCATATGATTATGGCACAAATCAAGGACTCTCACTGAGTGACTGCCTCGACTCACCCTGGGCTATGGTCCTCATCATCATTATCTTGCTAATCAACCCAACTTCCAACTAGCTTAGACTAAAACTAAGATACTGGCCGAGGCTCCATCATGAGAGCTCCATATTGCTCTCTCTCAACCATCACTTCTCTACTCTGTGCACTACCTTCCTTGCTACTTAGGGATGCACCTATCTCTTCCTGCTTGTAGAGATTCGTCACCCTCAAACTTATCTGCTTCTTACATCCAAAAGTTAAGTGTTGGAGCTACGCCTTATCTCTACTGAAGATGAAATCATATTGCTTTTCCTCAAGGGTGGCTACCAAAACAAAATTCTGCCTCAATCCTGGAACATAAAGAACATCTTTGAGGTGAAGGGAATTACTTGGATCCATCTAAAAGCTAACAGTACCAACTTCTCTAGCTACATACTGACCATCATCTCCTAGCTCAATTTGAACCTATATTTCCTTCTCCTTCAAGTGGCTGAAACTCTTCCTATTCTTGATCATGTGGAAGGAAGCTCTTGGCACATAATGTTATTTGTTGAGTTTTCCATGCAAGCCATCAATGAGAAATCCTTCTCGAATTGGGTAGCATAGTCATCTACCTCCTCTGATGCAACAAGATGATCCTTCTCAGCTCTCTTCTTCTTACCAGGACACTTAGAAGCATAATGTCCAAACTTATGGTAGTGGAAGCACTTGATCTTACTTATATCCTTCTTCTTTCACTTATCATTGGACCTAGCCTCTCCTTGGCCCTTCTTGCCCTTAGCCTTGCTACCCTTTCCTGCAAGGGCACAGTTCTCCTCACCCTCTGTCATAACTGAACTCCCTTCTATGGTTCCTCTTCAGATCTCTTCCTGTATGCAGTCAATCCAAAACCTTTCTCACTTTGGGAAGTTCTCTCTCCCAGTAACAACATCCTAGAACCCTTTCGATGACTTGTGAAGTCCAAGTAAGGAGAAAATCACAAGATCATGATCAAATAAAACCTCGCCCACCCCACCTAGTTCATTTCATACCTGAGTGAACCTTGAAAAATATGGGACAATGGGCTCATCACTTCTCATTTGGATACTCCTCAACTTCTCCTTAAGAGCAACATTCCTGGTATCACTAGTACTTTGATACAACTTTAGGATTGTATTGTACATCTCATATGATGTCTTCTTCTCATGGATATGAGGCCCTATTTTATCTTTAACCCCTTCTAGAATGATCCTCTTTGCCTTGATATCATTCTTATTATGTTGGGCCAATTGCTAGGGGTCTTGAGGTGGTGTTATTGCCTTCTTGATCTAATATTCCACCCCATTATCTTCCATCACTATCATGATCCTCCCTTTCCAAGCTACGACATGTAATGCTCCCTCTAGATAATGATCTACTCTCAAAGCTTGGTAAGCCATACCACTTCCCCTAAGAGCTCTCTAAAAAGTGTGTCCACTAATAGCCTTGTGTTCCTTCATAAGAAGTTTTACTTAGGGCTCAAATAATTCTGCCTCTCCTATCAGTATTGTAGTCCTTCACAAGGATTGAACTTAGGGATTATTTTATCAACCCTATAACAATGTTCCAACCTACACACAAGCTCTGTTAAAAAAAAGAAAACATGTACAAGATCTTTGTTGAAAAAAAAAGAAAAACATGTACACGAGTTGCCCACTTATGTCATACCTGAAGGATCAACTTATTTCTCAATATTTATGGACCTTTGCTTGTAAAAGTGTCAGAAACCTTTGGCCTTGGTTAGGGCTACTGTAGCAGTTGCTACAACACTCCTCTCAACCTTATATTGCCTTCAACACCTGTGTTGAGCCTTCTTCTAGCACCCTTTCCACTTGAGTTGTGCCTGGGTTCTACTCGTCCCCTATAAAAACTTCTTTTAAGGCCTTACGACCCTCCGAAATCTTTGTTACAAGATCTCAGTCTATCCCCAAGAGACAAAGTTATTGTGGCCCATTCTGAAGACATTATGACCACTAATCCTGCATAGAAAACCTTTCAGACTTCAACCTTATCACACAACCACCACCTTCCCAATATATTTTGCCCTGAAACACTATAAGAAACACTATCTCAGCCTCCTTTCACTTCATACCAACACCTAAGGGACTCGACTGCCACAAACCTCCTTTCCTTGTGTGATGCACTTGTGATGATCTTAAATCTATTCCAAGAGCTCTGATACCATGTCAAATTTCCATGAAATTTTGATCCACTGATAAGAACAATATAAAAAACACCTTTTTTTTCTTACAAACACAAACTTTCTCTACTCAATTTGCAGTGGAATTAGGAACAAAAATAAAACACAATCACACAATTCAAGATATTTTTTCACTAGGGAACCTAGATGGGAAAAACCCTCTGTTTGATGAGAATTTTATTGATAGAAAAAACTGAGCAATTGATCTCTTACAAAAGACAGTTGTTTCAATCTGAAAGACACTTGTCTTTCTTGCTTGATCTAAGCTCAAAACCCTTGCAAGATTGTTGATCTCTATCACCCTCTACCAACTTGTGCACAAGCTTCTCTTGCACACTCTTCCTCTCACAAGCTCCACACACAAACTTGTGCTTCCTATTGCTCGGTCTCACCAAACCAATGATTAAACTTGTACCTTCGTTCTTTCTTTTAATGGCAATTCAAATGGTTAAAATTAGTGAGTTTTATAATTAAGGAATGCTTTTGTGATTGATTTAGTTATCATGGGTTAATTACTCATGCAACTCATCCTATTTCAAGCCAACCACTTGAAACTCAATCACTTTTGCTTTTCCTCAATTAACTCACACTATAAAATCAAAAACTCGACCTTTAGTTTCAACACATTAGTTAACTTCCACTTAACTCATCTTAATGTTTAGGGACTGATTCCTAAATTATAGGAACTCGTCCTAATTTATAGGGAATCTAATAATTTTTAGGAACTCGAGTCATGCACAAGAAGGAACTTGTTCTAGCTCCTATGATTAAGGCACAAAACAAGGAACCCTTTTCTCACTAATATTTTCAACACTGCTGCCATAAAGAGAAACTCTTAAGAGGGGAATTCCACCTGGACTATAAGTTAGCAAGCGTTCTTGCCATTGTTTTCATCTTGATATCCAACTTTTCAGTTTTTTTTCAAGCGTCATCTAGGCACAGTAGAATCTCATGTTGCTCCTTCGATTGCTCCACCAACACCTTGCCCATTATGATTTTGAGTTGTTAGTAAATATCCACCTTTTGCATGTATCTGGTGTGCCTCGATCTTGTGCTTCCTTCATCTAGAATCCAATTGCCAATTTTCTCTAGGACCTTTTTAGTGGCAATAAATCTATGTTCAATTATGGCTTCCCTCTCAGCATTCTCAATTTTCCTTTGGATTGTTGGTGGGATATTATTGTAATAGAATTGTGTCAAGTGCTCCATTATTGTTTGTGCCCTGGAGGTTGATGGGCCATTACTATTTTGACGACCTCTTCTACTATGATAGCCTCTTACTCGAGGCATGGTATTCCACCAGCGAAGAGAGAAGGACCTAGTTTAGCCTAGACCCAAAGACTACCCACCACAGGGACAGGGACGGAATTTTTTGAAACAGGGTGTGTGGGTTCATCGAGTAATATAATAATATTAAATTTTAATAATTAAAGTTTATAAATTATAAATTTATAAATTATAATTAATAATATATATGAAATTTGAATTTGTATATTTCTCAACTTTAAACAAGAAATCTTTAATAATTTAAACATGCACATCATTGAACATTCAACATTCACATTGAAATTTTAAAATTTATCACCAAAAAACTGTTCATTTTTTACATATTAATAAGAATCACGAATCACGATATATTTCCATTGTCAAACTACATTCAAAATTTTCCTTAAGGCATCTCAAAACATGAACTAGGAAATTTTAAAATACTAAAATAAAAATAGCTCAAGCTTAATGAACAATGGCTTCCTCAAGCCATGTCATCAACATCCATGTCACCAGCATCACTTAGATATTTAGCTAGCATGCTCTCCAGGTAGGAATCACTCTCATCTTGAGGCTCTCGCTCATCCATAGCAATTGGAGGTAGCTCAATAAGGCCATCTGGTTGTATCTCCTCGTCCACACACATAGAATCATCTATGTGTTGGTCCCATCTCTTGAAAGGACCCTCCTTGTACCCAGGGTCTTTTTGAGATATGAGACGAAGTGTGTTATGAATGTACACTAAGTTATCTTCCTTATTTGAGCCCAACCTATTTCTCTTCACTGAATGAATAAAGGCGTACGTACTCCAATTCCTCTCACAAGATGAAGAACTAGCTACCTGAAATATTAGGGGAAGCCCATTAAATTAATTAAAATTTTAAAAATAAATATTAAAAACTAAATCTAAAATGAAAATTTAAAATTTAAAATTAATTTCCTATATTTAATTGATAATTTTTCAAATTTTGAATAAGATGAGGAACTCCAAACTAGCTACCTGTCCAAGTAACCGTATGGAAAATTGTTGCAACTTAGGAGCATCAACACCATGAAGCCACCACCAGTCAATTGGATCCTTCTTCTTGCGTCTATCTGCCAAAGATGCATGTGAATTAAAGACACCTCAGCCATGTGAAAATTGGGCAAACTGAGATTGTATGTTAGAGGCTTATTCTGTACTACCATAAATTTTCTTGATGTAGAAATTGCCACTGTAGATCACCTAGTAATGCAATGTACTAAAGAAAAACACTTGATCTACTTCTACAAACAATTTAGCGGAAGCTTAATAGAACATGAACAACATCAATAAGAACACCTATAACTAATAAGAAGGAATCAATCACACATAACACAAAAGAATTTACCCGAGGAAAGCCTCAGCCTAAAATCCCAACTCTGTATTATCATACAAGCGGAAATATAGCCGTGTTACAAAAAGAATCAGCTCAAAAGCTATCCTGCTCTCTCTGCAATACCTCTACTGCTCATAGACAATCAAAGGCCTCTATCTAACCTCTAGTCTACCCTCCAAGCCTCCTATTTCTTTGTGCAATTTTGATTGGGGTCCAGTGCAACCACTTGTGTGAATTGGCCTCTTCACACACTCACTAACTTCTGATCCAACTATGCATTCCTGAAGGAGATAAATCCTCATCATGGATGAGCTTCCTTTATAGGAAAAATATTCATCCAACTGATAGTACATTGTCCCTTTCTGATCTCAACTGGGTCTTTGTCTGAACTGACATGCATGAGTTATCCATGAGTGAATACTTAGTTATCTGAAATACAATAGTTACATGCATGCAAGTATTAACTAACTGAACTCATTAATTTAAAAAACTGTTAAATTATTCTAACTGGACTTGACTTAGTTAACTAAGCCAACTAATTACAACTCAATATTACAACTCATCCTTATCTCTTTAACTGATGGACAAATTCCTCAATTAATAGATAAACTATTACATGTCCTCACATAGACTTCAAGTTTGATTTTCCTTAACTAATTAACTCAAGATGAATTAATTAATTAATTTACAAACCGTTGTTAATATCAAATTCAAATTTTACTTCCTATTTTTAGTCCAGATACTGACTAAAATAGGAATCCATCCTGAACTGCTAAAAATAGAATGTTATTTTTAGAACTTCCATTTTTCATTCCATGTTGCCCAATCTAGCACTGGTACTCAAACTGCTATTTTTAGTAGTGCTATTTTTAGCATTTATTGTTGCCATTTTCAACACTCCCTCTCAACAAGAAAGGCTTCCTCTAGAACCCAATCATGTACCTTCGAAATGTTCTGCATGCAATACTTCTACCAAATGTGGTTGCTCCAGCAACTCTCCAAACAAAAAAAACTCCCAACTGACCTCTCTGTTGGGCTAGAAACATACTCTGATGCTGAAGCTCTACCTGCTCTTGACAAGTGCTCCCTCTCTAACCTCTGCGCTACAACAACATCTCCATGCATCTCGCACCGTTGCACACCTCTCTGTGCCATCCTACACTGGTGCAACACACTTGTGCCTGTCGCATTGTTGCAGCCTGCTAGCTCTGCGCTGTCTTGGGATTCCTGCATTATAGCTCTCTCTGCCACTCCATCCACATCTGTCTCTACCCAATCAGTCAATCCTACTACTCTCATTGTGGCTCCTGTAGCAAATTCATATCAAAGAGGTTGGGTACCTCAAGGATCCTAACCCTCCTCCTTGTAATGATCACTCCACATCGCCCCACCTCCTACCTAGAGGTATGGCTGCATGTGATCCCTCATCCCACCTGGCTCGAAGTTTCCCCCTATTGGAGGTCTCTGCATGAGAAAATGTCTCTACTCGATCTCCTCTCAGCTTCCCCTGTTGTGGCTGCTCCACAACCTCCTAAAGCTGCTGCACCAATCATGGCTCCTCCACAATTGTCTGAGACTTCTTTTAGAACTACATGTTGAGAGGTATTATACTCTCCTTCTCAACCACCAAGTCTCCATCAGTTGCCTTGCTTCTCAAGGCTTTGCATGCATTTTGAACCTCAAGAACATACAGGTTCTTGACCCGTGAACCAACCTGCTTCACCTATCTAGTGATGATGTGTCTAAGGAAAACCTTTCCCTTACTGAAGACTACATCATAGCCTCTGTCTTCTAGCATCATGATCGACACCAAGTTTCTCTTCAGTCCTGGTACATACTTGAAATTAGTCAAGGTAAGGTGAGCTCCATGCTCCCTCTGAAAATAACCATGCCTACACCTGAGACACTGTACTTTTCTTCATTACCCATCGCTATGAGTATCTGGAGATCTTTCTCCTCCAAAGTACTGAACAAACTCTTGTTGTCGGTCATGTGGAAAGAAGCTCCACTGTAAAGAAACCAACCACTTCCCACCATGGATGAAACCATGCATGCGAAGAGTGTGAAATCCAACTCGAACTGTGAAGCAAGTGCCTCACCTTCAGATCCTTCCCCGGATCCCTTCTTGGATTTCCTTTGTGGACAATTTGTAGAAAAATGGCCCACCACATGACAACAAAATCATCGCACTTTCGATTTATCAAACTTCTTCCCACCATGGGAAGAACTGGATTAGGAAAGAGAAACCTTCTCCTTCCCCTTCTTCACCTTACTTGTTAAGGTACAGTTTTCTTCATCCTCCATGGATGAAGAACCATCTCTGGTACTTCTTCTTATCTCCTCCTGCATCAAATCCGACCAAAGTCGTTTCCAATATGGCAGTTTCTCTCTTCCATTAACCCAGCCCTGGTAGCTATGCCAACTCTTAGGAAGACCGAGGAGTGCAAGACTCACCATGTCATCATCAGCTGTCACGATCCCTACACTTCCAAGCTCATCCCTGCATGAGGTGAGCTTGTTCAGATACATAGAGATCGTGTCACCCTATTCACACTTGATCTTTCAAAGTTTTTCGTTCAGTGCCAACTTCCTCTAATCACTGCTATTCTGATAAAGATCTTTCAATGTTTTCCACATCGAAAACAGAGTCTCCTTCCCATGGAGGCTCGAGACAATGTGATCTCGAACTCCCTCCAGAAGGATTCTCCTTGCTTTAGCCACACACTTTTTCCATTCCGCCAGTTGAGTAGCATCAGTCGGCTTCTAGATTTGTTGATCAATGAAGTCCTTTAGACCGTTATCTTCTAATACTGCCTCCATGCGATCCTTCCAGGCTATGTAATTCAAACTGCCATCAAGGGCATATTCGAGTCTCAAACCACTGAACGCCATTGGTGAAATAGATGTGATAAGAACTCAATTCAATATTCAGAAACCACAAACTTAAATTTCTCCCTTCTTGTATATTGTTCTTCCTTGATCACATGTGCTATGATACCATGTAGAAATTCCTACTGTAGATCACCTAGTAATGCAATGTACTAAAGCAAAACACTTGATCTACTTCTACAAACAATTTAGCGGAAGCTTAATTGAACATGAGCAACATCAATAAGAACACATATAACTGATAACAAGGAATCAATCACACATAACACAGAAGAATTTACCTAGGGAAAGCCTCAACTTAAAACCAATTTACCCAGGGAAAGCCTCAGCCTCAAACCCCAACTCTGTATTATCATACAAGTCTTAATATAGCTAGTATTACAAAAAGAATCTGCTCAAAAGCTATCCTGCTCACTCTGCAATACCTCTGCTGCTCATAGATAGTCAAATGCCTCTATCTAACCTCTAGTCTACCCTCCAAACCTCCTATTTCTTTGCACAATTTTGATTGGGGTCCAATGCAGCCACTTATGTGAATTGGCCTCTTCACACACTCACTAACCTTTGATCCAACTATGCAGTCCTGAAGGAGATAAATCCTCGTCATGGATGAGCTTCCTTTATAGGAAAAATATTCATCCAACTGATAGTACACTGCCCCTTCTCTGATCTCAACTGGGTCTCTAGCTGAATTGACATGCATGAGTTATCCATGAGTGAATACTCAGTTATCTGAAATACAGTAGTTACATGCATGTAAGCATTAACTAACTGACTCTCATTAATTTAACAAACTATTAAATTAATCTAACTGGACTTGAATCAGTTAACTGAGCCAACTAATTACAAATCAATATTACAACTCATCCTTATCTCCTTAACTGATGGACAAATTCCTCAATTAATAGATAAACTGTTGCATGTCGTCACATAGACTTCAAGTTTGATTTTCCTTAACTAATTAACTCGAGATGAATTAATTAATTAATTTACAAACTGTTGTTAATATCAAATTCGAATTTTACTTCCTATTTTTAGTCCAGGGACTAACTAAAATAGGAATCCATCCTGAACTGCTAAAAATAGAATGTTATTTTTAGCACTTCCATTTTTTATTCCCTGTTGCCCAATCCAGCACTGGTACTCAAACTGCTATTTTTAGCACTTCTATTTTTAGCATTTCTTGTTGCCATTTTCAACACATGACAACATTCAAGAATCCTTTGAACACCTCTCTATCTTGGGATGGAGGCCTCCTTCCTTTTTTGGGATCGTACCATTTTGGATTAACCGCATAAGTTGCCATATGAAGAGGGGTGTTCAGTTTATTCCAACGCCCATGTATAAACTCTTTCAGTTGTGGCCATAAAGTAGGATCCTTCCTATCTATGACGGTTTGGATTCTTTCACACATGGAGTCCATGTTCTCATAAATCTCACCTAAACATGGACCATTTGTGTTTGCATAGTGGATCTCATCACAAATTGGTTCTGTAATTTCCACAACAAATTTGGCATCAACCCAAAAATTATCATTCAAAATCAACCTCTTCACCTCCAAAGCTGCATCTAAGGCAGATAACCTCCACTATTCCCACATGTCACTGACGACTGTGGCAGATAAAGCCTTCTTCATCTCCACAAGACACCTAAGTAAAATGTAGTAAGTTGCAAATTTGGTATTTGTTGGTTTAAGAAGCTCCATTTTTGCATGCTTGTGGTAAATGGCTTGTGACTAATGATGGTTGCATATAAACATTTGAATTTTGTGGCCATTTTCAATTAATTCTTGAATCTGTTTAATTTTCCCAATGTCCTTCAATGCATTATTCAAAGAATGCACTACACATGGTGTCCAAAAAATATGCTTGGGTACATCAAGGACAAAATTAAAATATTAATAAATCAAAATGTAATCAAGGACTAAAGCTAAAACAAATCAAACTTGTACTCAAAATTAAAAAAGTAATTTATCATTTATGTAATTTAAATAGAAGATAAATCAAACTTGAAACTTGAAACTTGTCACTTACTTGTACTCCTTCTGAACCATTTCCCCTGCTGCTTTGCACACTGGAGCTGCATCAGTAATAACTTGAACAACATTGGATGGACCCACCTCTGCAATGGCATCACATAATTGGTATTTCAAGAATATAGTGTTATTTTCTTGTCCAGAACAATCAATGGCCCTGAGAAAATAAGGGCCAGACATGGAAGAGACAATGATGTTTATTAATGGATGATTCCTACAATCAGTCTTGTTAAACACACATGGACAGCAAGAGAGATATGAAAGATAAAACATGCAATTCATTTTTTATTAACATGAGATATACATTTATAGTACATTATGTGACTCTTGGGTTTCAGATCCCAAGGTCTCTTGGACTGCTTTTGTCCATTCGACTTCCACACTAACCCATTGAGGATTAGGTGTCCAACATTCCCCCCCTTAATCCGAAGGGTTATGTATGAGTCCAAGAAGAGAGCTGTAATACAAAATGTGCAAAAAATGCATGGTAGCACTAGGCTGAATGTGCTCTATGAAATGTTGGTATAAAGGGCGGTGGTTTAAGGATGAGCACCAACACTGGAACGCTTAGTGCAGTTCCCGGAACTCTTCCAAAACTAGCAAGAAACTGAAGTTTTCTGCTAGAGGAAGTGATCCTATTGTTTTAAAGAGGGAAACCTTCAACCATAAAAGGGAGGTCTCACCTCGCATAAAAGGTAAAAATTCAACCTAAAAAGGGAAGTCACAACCTGTGATGGTTTAAGGATAACCAACAACTCTGGAATGCTTAATGCAATTCCTGGAACTCTTCCAAAACTGGTAAGAAGCTAGAGTCTTCTGCTAGAGGAAGTGTTCTCAATTGTGTTCATGGAATTCTTCCAAAACTGGCAAGAAGCTGAAGTCTTCTGCTAGAGGAAGTGTCCCAGATTTCCAACTGAAGGCATGTTCACGGGCATCTTAGTCTCTGGCTACAACTCTGAAACTAGTGTGGCAGGTTGTGGCTCAGGCTCGCTTGATGTGGCTTTGAAGCTTGTAGATGACCATCATTTCCCCCCTGTCACGTACAAGGTGAGAAGATGGAGAAAACTCAACTGCAAGACTGTTCAATATTCTGGAACAAGTTCTGACATGTGTTTGGAATATCTTCTTGGCTGTTGATGCCCATTTCCAAGAAGTGATCCATCCAAGATGAATCTTTGTTCTTGCAGGGTGTTTGTTTTTGAAGCATCTGTGTGAAGAATGGCTAGTTTTATGATAGTGCTTACATGGATGAAGATCAAAACAGTGATCTTTCAAATGGCCAACTCGGTCACATTGTTGGCATTTCACGATCTGTTGTTTTTGTTGTTGTTGTTGTTGTTGTTGTTTTTGTTGTGGAAGAGGGGCAAAATCTGGAACAGCTGGAGGTGAACTGTCATGAGGAGCAGGTGAACTGTCATGAATAAATCCAGCACTCTAAAACTGAATGGGCTTGGCATAGTCTGGAATATGAAAGGACAAGTCCTTGTCATATCCAAGACCAGTTCTGTGCTTGTTGTGGACAAGCTGTTCCCAAGGTCTGATGATGGGCTTGGGAAGTGCAGACTTAGTTTCTGCATCTGCATGTACAACTGCTGCTTTATTGGGCACTAGATCTGAATGAACTTGAACAGTATTGACTTGCTGTTTATGGGAGTCTGCTTCAGGTTCAGAATGATGACTCCTTTGTTTTAATTCTTCTTGCTGTAGTTTTGTTTCAAGCTGCAAAAACTCTATCTTTTCTTGTGCATTTTGTATACATTTTTGAATGTCAGCAATAATGTCTTTATTGATTATGATTGCGTTGTCAGCAGTGGATACGATTAGAGTTCTCAATAACTCTAATATTCTTTCAAGCTTAGCCATTTTTCTACACCTTAAAAATCCTCCAAATCCCACAGAAAAATGTAAGCTGCTAAATATCTTCAAGTTACACAAGAAAGCCTTATAGCTTAAAGGGAAAAAACCAACCAGAGATATCTTGAAACTATGAAAATTATACAAATATCACCGAGTCCTTCTATATTTAGCCAACAGTTACCCAAATCCTCTAATATTTTGAAGAAATCCCTCAACTGCTGCAAAAATTATCAGCTACTAAATATCTTCAAGCTACACAAAGAAAATCCTGCAGATTAAAGAAAAACGCAGGGCAGGCGCTGGTGGCTTAATGAGCAGACTATTGCAACTGTGGCACTTTTCATTTCATCCACAACAAATATTTTAGTTCCAAAATATGGCGGCAAGATTATTCATATTGTCAGCAGAGATTTGAGAAGAGAAAGCAAATGCTTTTAATACCATCAAAAACACTCTTGTGGAAATTCTTCTTATAATCTTAATTGGTTCATTTGCTACTGCACTGCGTGGATGGTGGTTTGCATCATCAAGTGAGCGTGTTGTTGCTCGACTGAGAAAAGATTTATTTTGACATCTTATTAACCAAGAGATCGCATTCTTTGATGTCACACGAACTGGGGAACTTCTTAGTCGTCTTTCAGAAGATACAAATTATTAAAAATGCAGCAACGACGAATCTCTCAGAGGCTCTCCGCAATCTCACAACTGCATTGATAGGCCTTGGCTTTATGTTTCAAAAATATAACTGAACCATCCATTAAACTGCTGCAACAATGATATACTATGATTGTGCCATATCAGAGAGCGAGTAACTTGTCAAAAAACAAGTGTCGTAAAACTGACTATCAAACCAAGAGTAATGAGGGCTATCATGAAGCAATATTCTCCTGGCTTGACCAGATTCAAGGCTTTTGGAATAATTAAAGCAAATTTTAAGCTACAGCCCCAGAATTATTGAACATGATTAACCAAATATTAAAAGCCTTGTAAATGCCCGCATCAACATTTGAGGATAGCCAGCAGTGATGATGCACATTGATCACGGATTGAAGGCCTTTCTGGGTACCGAAATCACATTTGAAGACCAATCACAATTACAATCTAAATTCTTAACAATTTCATGGACCTTTACAATACCAAAATCAAACCCTAAGGGCTCTGACAATGTAAATACTTGATCAGAGATTGAAGTCCTTTTAATTACGAAAACAAATATTCGGGATACCCAAAAAAGATTCAAGTTCTTCCAACTTAACAATATGTGATTTCTGGGGATTGAACACTGCACAAACTGATTTCAGATGTACAACAACATCGAATAATGTCTGGAATAATTCTTATGTATAATGATAACTCAGCAGATCAAATCAATACATATCTTCCTTTGATCTGTATGCCTTCTCTAGCGCTACCAAACCATTTCACTGTTCTGCAAACTAGTCAAGTCACTCTCTATTGCTGAAGAGCAGTTTTCGTTTTCCGCCGAACGGGAGGAACTCCATGCTTTTACCCAAATCGCAATTACTGGCAAATTCACACTTTCCCTTTTATATGCAGAAGATATCTTTCAGATTATGATTATAAAACCATTTCACAATCAATCAATCACTGTATATATTAGCAGATTCAACTCGAATCTGTTCAAGAATAAACGCCCACCAGACACCTTGAATTCACATTCATATAACTCAATACAGCAATGGTTCCCTTCAGACAGAGTAGGCAGCGTTCAAAAAAGGATATATTGTGTTGACGTTGTCGAAGACGCTGGAGCAGGTGAAGCGCGATGAGTGGAGCGAGGGCGCGGTGACGACGCTCCTTGTGAAGAATCTCGTGTCAAGTTGCGCATTCCTCACAGGTATCAGTTAATAATTGTAAGAAATGAAGCTAAGGTCTGAGGCTGAAAATCCAGACACTAATCATATCACCGCCCAAAACACTTCATCACCGTAGACGTGAGTGTTGACGAGAGAAACCTCATGCCGGCAGACCCTCCAGGGAAGTATGAGATAATATAGTATGACAGGGCCAACACCATGCCGCGATCAGTTGATTTGTCGCCGTGAAAGAGCAAGCACAAGTACCAAAATCCTCCACCGCAAAACAATGAGAGGAATGGGATTGTGCGTAAACCATAAACTTACATTCTCCGGTTCAATAGACATCGTACAAAAGAGCCTCCACCATAAACTTACATTCTCCGGTTCATGAATGGGACTGTGCATTCAATAGACAGCGTACACAACGTTGTCAATGATGCCGAGTCTTCCAGCTCCCAACCTAATGGCGTGATTTGCAAATGGTGCGACTGACGGCCAGGCAGGGGCGTTTCAATGGAATGAAAAGAGCAGCACAAGGTTTCATTAATGTCAAAACAACGTTTCAGTAATGTCAGAACAGCGTACAGTAATGTCACCAGCGTTTAATAATGAGGTGTAGTAAAAATGGAATGCGCAGAGGTCGACAGGCGTTTCTGAGGCAGAGACAGAATTTAATTATTCAAACTGACAGACAGGCGATGGAGAGACTGGATAATAGCTTTGATTACGCCCAAGAATCGTGCGCGGAACAAGGAAAGAATATGGAAAGACACCCTTTTTAAAACAGGCGTAAAGCTAATGCCATTCAAGAATCGAACCCCATGCGGTCAGACATGACATGACCACACTAGAAACTATAGCGATATTTATTGCTAGTGGGCGTAAGGTGAAAGCCTAATCTCTGAAAATGTCAGGCCATGAGAATTAGACACTGATAATAATAAAATTATTTATAACATCGTCCAATGAAGGAATATGGAAAGCCCTGTGCGTAAATTAGAAACTGTATAGGTTGGCCAATATCAACGCGCCAATATCAACGCAGAAATCAATTACAGGCAAACGGATAGGGTCAAAGCAAGCACGGGTGAATGAGAGTTGCAACAAACCGGCGCTGTTCAGTCAGACTAGCAATTGCAGCAGAGCATTCAATGCACAGAAAATAAGGACAGCGGTTATAATTAATGAAATGGCCAGACGAACAGTGGACGTTGCAAAGAAAGAGCGCTGACAATTGCAGAGAATGCCCAGAAATGAGAAAATGCATTTCTGACAGAGCCACTAATTGTCATGCAGACAATTAGAGCAGTTAGGTCATGCAGGCAATTAGAGCACTCAAGTTCTGGCAAGTAGGATAGAGCCAATAGAGAAAAACTGACAAAACCAGGGGCTCAAATTGGAGCAGGGTCAGAATTCGCCCGCTCTGATACCATGTTAAACACACATGGACAGCAAGAGAGATATGAAAGATAAAACATGCAATTCATTTTTTATTAACATGAGATATACATGTTTTGAAGTCGACGTTTCGAGTCTGAAACTAGACTCATCATCAGGACAAATTGTGAGGAGAAAAGAAGGAAAATTTAGGTATAAATATGAAAACCCAGGATGTGAAGCTCAATGGCCGACTCTTGTTCTTATTTGATGATTTAATTTATTTGTTTTAAGCTTTTGATTTTTCATTATACCTATATTTAATAACTACCTTGTAATTTATTTTTAATTCTTATATTAATATTATAATTTTATATTTTGTCTTATTGTGTCATTATGCCTTCTAATTAAATTTTTCTTATTAATTAAGGTTTATGCTTATTGATATTTATGCTGCTCTTCTTAATTAATTAAAATGTGATTTAATTATTGTTGATTATGAAAGTTGTTTATTGTGTCTTCTTATAAATACTATATTTGTTATTAACATCTCTTTATTGTACTTCTCTGATTATTTAGTATTATTTTTATTAGTATTTTTAATATTTAATGTTTCTATGTTTATAATTATTATTTGTTATTGTTAATGCTATTTTAATTCTATAATATTATTTTGCTCGTATTATCTATATTATTATTGATGATATTTACTATGCTATGCTCTTAGTTAAAGCTTCTCTTTATGTTAGCCTTATCATTTGATTAATATTAATGTTATTAATGATTTTATAAACTGCCTCCATTAATGCTTTTTATGTCTTTCTTATTAGATGCTTAATGCTTATTGCGCATCCATTAATGGTTTGGACGCTTAATGTTGAGTCTCCATTAATGGTTTATGGTTTATTTATTATATTAATGTTACACTTTTATATTTTGTCTCATTTTGACATTATGCCTCATAATTAAATTTTGCTTATTGATTATGGTTAATGTTTGCTGAAATTTATGATGCTATTCTTAATTGATTATAATGAGATTTCATTATTATTGTTATGTAAGTAATTTATTATGTCTATATATACCTAAATTATTTGTTATTAAAATCTTTTTTTGTAATTCTTAAAAATATTTAGTATTATTTTTATTAGTATTATAATATTTAATGTTTTTTTGTAAATATTTATTATTTGTTCTTGTTAATGCTATTTAATTCTATATTATTATTTTGCTCCTTATTATCTATATTATTATTAATGATATTTATTATGGTATTAGTTAAAGTTCCTCTGTATATACTTATTGTTATCTATAATTGATATTTATTAATGCTCTACTATGTATACTTAATATTTTATCTATTATTTATCTATTATAATGGATGTTTGCTTATTGATAGTAGTTAATTTATTTTATTCTATATGTTATTTTCTAGGATATTTAAACATGTTCTCATGTACAGGCTTACTATATCTATTATACTTCATATTTGCTTTTTTATTTGCTTTTAATATTAAGATGGTAGGTTAGGAATTCCTAACATTGTTATTAAGATCATTAGTGGGGGTTAGCACGGGGTTCCAATTCTTGCTAATTTCCATGCCACCATCCCTATTGAGGTTTCTAGGATGTTTAATGATTTCAATGGCTTCCCTAACTTTACGCTTGAATTGGTGTTCTACATTAGCAATGACTTTTGTTTCTTCTAAGCAAATATGATGATTAGTTTTACCTACATGCTCGGCTAGGGCTGAGGTCTTGGTTCTTTCGTTACGAATGTCTGCACTATGCTCTTTGAGTCTAATCCTAACCGATCTACCAGTTTCTCCTATGTATTGATCCCCACACGAACATTTGATGATGTAAACTCCTTTTTGCTGAAGCAGCTCTTGGTTATCCTTAACCGATCTCATTCTTTGCTTAATGGTAGACAAGGGTTTGAAAGCAGTTCTTATATTTTTCTTATTGAGGATTTTGGCTATTTTGTCAGTGACTCCTTGGATGTAAGGAAGGCAGGTATTGGAGGTTGGGTTGTCTTTAGTTTTGTTTTTGTTGTTATCAGTTTTTGCTTTTTGAATGGCTTTGTATATGTTTTCCTTGCTGTACCCTAGGTTGGCAAAGGTTCTTTTGAGGTAGGAAATTTCTTCATCAGTATGGTTTATATCAGAGATTCTATACGCTCTAGTGAAGAGGGTTTGTAGAACCCCCATTTTTTGGGCGGGGTGGTGATGAGAGTCGGCATGCAGGTAGTTATCTGTATGGGCTTTTTTTCTAAAAACTTTGTGGCCAATGGAACCATCCTTCCTTCTAATGAGGAGCATGTCTAAGAAAGGAATGCAATTATTTTCTTCAACTTCCATGGTGAATTTGATGTCTTCAGACTGGCTATTGAGGTGATCTAGGAACTTGTTTAGCTCTTCCTCGCCATGAGGCCAATTGACACTGGTGTCATCCACAAACCTAACCCAGGATTTGGGTTTTAGTGGATATGAGTCTAGTGCCTTCTTCTCGAATTTTTCCATGAAAAGGTTTGCCACGATTGGGGAGAGAGGTGATCCCATAGCAACACCTGAAGTTTGTTCAAATATTTCACCCTGGAAGGAAAAGAAGGTAGAGCGGAGACAGATTTCTGCTAATTTAGCGGTCTGGGGATCTGCTACATCTTTGACTACCTGAATAGCGTCATCTAGGGGAATTTTGGTGAAGAGCTGGACAACGTCAAAACTTACGATTTTGTCTCCTGGTTCTAGCTTGGTGTTTTTTATGTGATTTACAAATTGATTGGAGTCTTTAATGAAAGAGCTAGTCTTACCTACAAGAGGGGACAGAATGCTAGCGACGTACTTGGCTAACTCATAAGTGGGAGACCCTATGGTGTTGACTATGGGTCTTAGGGGGACATCTTTTTTATGAATTTTAGGGGCTCCATAGATTCTGGGGGTGATTTCGCTGTTAGGTGTCAGTCTCTTTTTTATTTTATCATCAAGGTTAGTTTCTTTAATGGCTTTCTTTACGAGGTTTGTGATTTTGGAGATGGGGTTTTTCTCTAGCTTTTTGTAGCTACCACTGTTGTATAGGTGGTCTTTCATTTTGCTTAGAAGAAACAAAAGTCATTGCTAATGTAGAACACCAATTCAAGCGTAAAGTTAGGGAAGCCATTGAAATCATTAAACATCCTAGAAACCTCAATAGGGATGGTGGCATGGAAATTAGCAAGAATTGGAACCCCGTGCTAACCCCCGCTAATGATCTTAATAACAATGTTAGGAATTCCTAACCTACCATCTTAATATTAAAAGCAAATAAAAAAGCAAATATGAAGTATAATAGATATAGTAAGCCTGTACATGAGAACATGTTTAAATATCCTAGAAAATAACATATAGAATAAAATAAATTAACTACTATCAATAAGCAAACATCCATTATAATAGATAAATAATAGATAAAATATTAAGTATACATAGTAGAGCATTAATAAATATCAATTATAGATAACAATAAGTATATACAGAGGAACTTTAACTAATACCATAATAAATATCATTAATAATAATATAGATAATAAGGAGCAAAATAATAATATAGAATTAAATAGCATTAACAAGAACAAATAATTAATATTTACAAAAAAACATTAAATATTATAATACTAATAAAAATAATACTAAATATTTTTAAGAATTACAAAAAAAGATTTTAATAACAAATAATTTAGGTATATATAGACATAATAAATTACTTACATAACAATAATAATGAAATCTCATTATAATCAATTAAGAATAGCATCATAAATTTCAGCAAACATTAACCATAATCAATAAGCAAAATTTAATTATGAGGCATAATGTCAAAATGAGACAAAATATAAAAGTGTAACATTAATATAATAAATAAACCATAAACCATTAATGGAGACTCAACATTAAGCGTCCAAACCATTAATGGATGCGCAATAAGCATTAAGCATCTAATAAGAAAGACATAAAAAGCATTAATGGAGGCAGTTTATAAAATCATTAATAACATTAATATTAATCAAATGATAAGGCTAACATAAAGAGGAGCTTTAACTAAGAGCATAGCATAGTAAATATCATCAATAATAATATAGATAATACGAGCAAAATAATATTATAGAATTAAAATAGCATTAACAATAACAAATAATAATTATAAACATAGAAACATTAAATATTAAAAATACTAATAAAAATAATACTAAATAATCAGAGAAGTACAATAAAGAGATGTTAATAACAAATATAGTATTTATAAGAAGACACAATAAACAACTTTCATAATCAACAATAATTAAATCACATTTTAATTAATTAAGAAGAGCAGCATAAATATCAATAAGCATAAACCTTAATTAATAAGAAAAATTTAATTAGAAGGCATAATGACACAATAAGACAAAATATAAAATTATAATATTAATATAAGAATTAAAAATAAATTACAAGGTAGTTATTAAATATAGGTATAATGAAAAATCAAAAGCTTAAAACAAATAAATTAAATCATCAAATAAGAACAAGAGTCGGCCATTGAGCTTCACATCCTGGGTTTTCATATTTATACCTAAATTTTCCTTCTTTTCTCCTCACAATTTGTCCTGATGATGAGTCTAGTTTCAGACTCGAAACGTCGACTTCAAAACATGAACACTGTGGAAAATCCGAATTTCATTCAAAAATCACACCACAGTAATTTGCAAACTAAAATGAGATATACATTTATAGTACATTATGTGACTCTTGGGTTTCAGATCCCAAGGTCTCTTGGACTGCTTTTGTCCATTCGACTTCCACACTAACCCATTGAGGATTAGGTGTCCAACAAGTCCATCCATCCATGACAATTGAGTATCCATCTACACTCCAATATGCCTTCAAGTGTGCCATTGCCTTCTCAAGACAGGCTTTCTCCTTGTCCACCAATACAGTTCGGAGCTTTTCATAACCAGGAGCTTTATACCCTTGAGGTCCATCATTAATAGCATGAACCATTTTCTCAAAATAGGGGTAACGAGCTACATTGAAGGGAATGCCACATGCAAGAAAAATCTTTATATTGCAAGATCAACATCGTCCCTACCTTTCACATCAAACATGTCATAAAGGCCACCAAGTTTAGGCTTCTTGCATATTTGACTGGTAGTGCTTTTTGATGCTCTAGATGACATTGACACATGCTCATCACCAAATTTAACTTCATCATCAGATGGTAATTCTTCTTCATTTGAATCATCATTTTCAACCACATTGTGACATGGCATAGAGATTTCTTTGCTTGCCTTACCATCAGCCTTTTGTTGCTCTCTTTGCACACTAGGGAGTCTAGTGGGATCATTTGGGTCTCTAGTGCAAGCATCAACAACCTTCCTTGGTATCTGCATAAAATGAGCTTTAACTCTAGTATATCTCCCTTTCCATTCAAGCTAACATAAAGTGCATTTTATTGTTGTTTTCCCCCTAGCACCTCTTGGAAGTTTTTGCCTATCCACATATTTCCAAAGTGGATATTGTGGATTTGATGAAGACAATTTCTATTTTGCAAATTTTGGAAGACAATTTGAATCTATTTAACAAAATTTGAAGTAAAAGTTATGTTAATAGATGTAAATAATAATTATTAATGAGAGACTAAGCTATATTTTATGACAGAAAACATTATTTTCTGTGTAACCATGATAGCTATGTGAGAGAGCTCAAGGCTACTACTAAAATTGAGAATACATACTAGGATATGGCATGCATGAATGTTTATGCTAATTATTTCAAACATAAAATGAGAATTTACTTGTAACATTGTAAGATGTCTAATGCCAAAGCAGCGAGTCCAACATTTACTTAACTTAAGTAAATATTGGACTCAGCTATTTTGGTGAAACTTGGGACAGGTTTTGTCACACACATCTGACTGAGATAAACTAGCCAAGTTTTCTACAAACTCAGGAGTACGCTAAAAAATCCTAAATTCTCAGCATTTTAAAGAAAACGATGATCATCGATGAGTTCTCAATGTTTATGCTTCAAGTTATGGTTGTGTAGACTTGTATGGGCTATATATATATATATATATATATATATATATATATATATATATATATATATATATATATATTTCTAGGTATAATCCAAAGTACATAATATTGCTTGAAACGTTCCCTTGACCTGTGTTAGACACTGTAAACACTTATTTGAAATTAAACTCAAGAATGTGCACCTACATCTAAGAACCCACAATTGTTTAACAAATTAACACAGACAATTCCAAATAAAACTCCGAAAATCATTTGCCAAACATAGCCATTTTTAATTGGGAATATTACAGCTTGATGAAATCCCTTGTGAATAAACTTCTCTGTATTTCCTCACTGCTTATAAACTTAATGGAATTATCTCATATTTTGCATAGGATATTGACAATCCTAGAATTTGACATCAGAATGTTTAATGACACAAATAAAATCTCGCCTTTGATTAAAGTCTAGTCAAATTTGATTGTTGATTTATATACAGTGTACACAAAGAAAATGTTCCACATGTTCATTGGTTTCGTGTACAGTCAGTGTGATTATATCACGATTCACAACCCTTATACCTAGTGTGAAGCTAATGATCCTAAGATAGAATTCCATGCCTTTGGCAAAGCTATTGTGCCCAGAACTGAGCAAGTAGCCTTTTGGTGGGCCTTTCCTGTCTTGCTTTGCACTTAGGGAATAATTTTTAAGAAATTCCATTTTTTTGGCAGTTTAGAGGTTGTCAAAACATTGTTTTATGTTGTTGTTAACGGTGTCTTAAGTGTGCATATTTTCAAGGACAACGTCAAAGAAACCAAGGACACCCCCCTGTGACTGGCATGCACCAGTCCAAAAGGAGAGAAGGACCTGTAGTGACCAGCGAAGGCAGATTTCTAATTTTCTTCTAAAGTTTGCATGCTGAATTATATCTCTTGAATTAATTTTGTATGATTTTCAGGGTGTAGTTTTAGGTGCAAACACTTGGTAATGTCACATTCAACTCATAAAAGGGGGTTAGTTATTATTGGTAACAGTTTGAGTTTGATACCGTTTCCTACAGGTATAGATGGGTCAATTTGCAAAATTCATATATGGATATGGTTTCTCTCTTTTGAAGCAAAAAGAGAATATTATTTATAAACTGATGATGGATAGGTAGTTGCCCATGATTTCGAGGGTATTCTATATTTCTACCTACAACATTGGAAAGTTGTAAACTTTAAAGTGGTCATAACTCTCCCACCTTGATGACAGCATGAACAAATAAAATATTATCATTGCCATTTTCATTTCATTGTCTACAAAAATTAATTCAAAAACTGGATCTCTTGGCGGTATCTTCATCCCTTTCGAAAGATTTCTTTTTTTGTCTCAAATAAAACCACAAAAATAACATTCATAAAAAATGGCACACAAAAAGCAGGTGTCACCTATAAAATTTGAGCTTTAAATGTTCAACTCCATTTTTTTCCTCACTCAACTACATAATCAGAAGAGATCACTACAAGTGTGAACAATTTTTTTTCACTGAATAAGAGCTTTTAATATACCTTACATATTGCAAAGCTACCAACACATGCCTGGTTTACACTTTTCCAACAATAAGAGCATATAAAAATTAAGATGTTGCGTCCTGACTCCTATGCCAACTGCTGGTGATGGAATGCCTAGAGAAGTTGCTTTGTCCGTTAAAGCTGCTATGTCCGTCTGAAGATGCCCATTGCTGCTGGAAGCTACCAACACATGCCTGGTTTACACTTTTCCAACAATAAGAGCATATAAAAATTAAGATGTTGCGTCCTGACTCCTATGCCAACCGCTGGTGATGGAATGCCTAGAGAAGTTGCTTTGTCCGTTAAAGCTGCTATGTCCGTCTGAAGATGCCCATTGCTGCTGGAAGCTACCCTGTCCAATGTTGCCGAAGTTGCTCTGTCCATTGTTGCCAAAGCTACCCACTGCCAACGGAAATGGTAAATGGGAACGACTCAACCAAATGGAAAAAACAAAAATGAAATTTTATGTGTGGGTTTAAGCCTTAAGGTTAGTTAAAGATTAGGTTTTAAAAAGTTTTTGACATTTATTAAAAGTTAAAACTTTAATAATAAATATCATATTATTAATTTTTAATTTGTTTTTTATTTCAATAAAAAAAATTAATTGAAAATTAAATTTTTAATATATATATATATATATATATATATATATATATATTATTAATTATTAATTTGTTTTTTATTTCAATAAAAAAAATTAATTGAAAATTAAATTTTTAATATATATATATATATATATATATATATATATATAGATAGATAGATATATATATATATATATATATAGATAGATATATATATATATATATATATATATATATATATATATATATATATATATATATATATATATATATATATATATATATATATATATATATATATATATATATATTTTTTTTTTTTTTTTTTTTTTTTTTTCTGAAGAACCCAAAGAACCCAAATCAAAGAACCCAGAGAACCCAAAGAACCCAAGAATCCAAGAACTTGAAGAACCCAAGAACCCATTAAAGGAAAAGAACCCAAATTTGTTTTTAGAGAACTCGGTTCTTCATATGAGAACTCGATTCTTATGGGTTCTTCTGAGAAGAACCCATACCCAAATTCGGTACCTAGGGACAGGATTAAGAACCCCACCCCTGGGTTCGAGAACCCATGCAACATAGATTTTCTGAAAGTTATTTACTTTGTACAAACTGTCTACTTTTAACAGTATGGATTGTGTTGATAAAATGTAGTGTAGATCCTATATTTGTTCACCAATCTAAGATTTTGATGTTGGTGCTAGTTATTGAAGTACTGAAAGGATGCTTCAAGTGAGAATCTTGAATTTTCAACAAGGGATTATAGAGCATTTGAGGGTGTGCAGTCACTCTCTGTCTTGTGTGTACAATGTGTATTCATTGGAACAACCTAAGATGAGTATACATGTGAAATCTTCATGAGTGGAGATTACAGATTACTTTGAAGTCAGTAGAGTACAGATAATATAGATAGATCCAAGATAACTAGAGGTGTGATATGAATTAGGCTAATTGGAATTTAACAACCAATTTTTTAACTCTTCCTTTTGCTTTAATCAATGCTTTTACTTGGAAATAAGTGTTTTTTTGTCCTCTGATTTTATTTGATATTTTTGGCAACCATTTCTTGCATTATGATTTAGAACTTTTAGTCTTTATTTCTTTTTAATGCTAGATGATTTCCACAACTCTGTGAACTATATCCAGAAAATGTAGCGTGGACAACTGTGAGTGTAAATGAAGTTTACTTCTCACATTTGAGAAATTGGACTTGTTATGAATTGCAGTGTCAAATTTGCAGAGACCTGATAAAGAGGGTGATGAATCGATGACCTTCAACTTCAGATTGTATGAGAAGGGATGCTCATAATGAACTTTGTGTTGATGTTAGTTTCCATTGGCACTGGTAAGACAAATGATTATTTTATTTTGAGGTAGCTCCCTTATTTATGTGATAATAGACTATCTATGATGCCTCCTGTTAATATGTTGTCTTGATGCAAATGGGAAAAGTTATGTGCTTGTATTAACTTGCAGACATCGACAGACTTGTGGTGGGGAGTACATAAAGATAGTTGAACCACCAGGGTATCAAAACAAAGGAAAGCATGCTAAAAGCACTGGCAGGTAAATAATAGATTTTCTTGTCTAGATTCATCTAATATTAATTGAAAGAATGCAAAGTATTTTTTTGGAACCTAAGTTGCATGAAACTTGGAATTGGGTATGGGTTGTTGAAACGAGAATGTTGTGAATGTGTGACCCCAAACAGGTTGTGTACACAGATACATATATTACAAGAAAATAAGAATGATACACATCAATAACAATCAGGCAATAGAAAACACCGAAATTAGGAGATACAATCATTTGTCTTTTGGTGGGGATCAGGTTAGTAGCCTTGGAAGCAGAATTGACAGAAATGACAAGGGAAATTTAGAATTTGTGCAAGTTATTTAGGTCTAGTGATGTTGGTCTTGGTTATTTAGTAGTTTAGCATAGTAGAGAAGCAAAACAAGCTAGGAGAGATGGCATTAGAAATGTCTCTCACACAGATAACAATGGAGGGTATTTTTGCAACATAAAGAATCTAGATAATGGAAATAAGTTTGTGGTGAATGAGGTAGGTGAAGATGGCATGTGAAACAAGCTTAGAGACATAGAAACTGGCAAGAAGCTAACCATGGAGGAGTTTGAGAGAGCTGTTGGGAATTCTCCTATTGTCTAGGAAATCATGCTGTGGGAAAGTGTGGAATGAGCAGAGGAGAAAGAGGATCCTGACTCAAATGGAAGGGCTTAGTTTCAAGTCCAAAAAGAAAGGGGGTTGGTTAAAAACTATCAAGGTTATTTTCCACACAATTTGGGGGACCAAATATAAGAAGAGAAGTGATGAGAGGGGCACTTCTTTCGAAAAGGGGGGAAGGAGATCTAGTTTTGCTACAGATGATAGTCAGAATATTCTCCTGTATATTCCACAACAGATGAAAGTGCGTCAATATGGAAATTCTTGCAAGGAATTAACAGTACTTTACATGCATCAAGAAATCCAAGCTCATCATGGCTGTATTTGGACGATGAAGTTCAACGTGGATGGTCATTATGTTACTAGAGTTGGTCAAGACCCTGTTATTTATGTGTGGACACTAGAAGGTGATAGAATCAGACCGCAAATTTGCTGCATCTGCCAATAAACCAGATGATAGTGCCTCCAATGCCCTATTTTACAATCAATGGTTCACCAGAATTGGTTTCCTTGAATATTGAAAACCTCGTAGATAAAATGAAAAGAGGAAAGGCCACCTCTGGTAGAAAGAGATCGATAATGGACTGTGCTTTGCTGCTGGAAAGTGTATTCTTGCTTTCGGAAAAACCAGTTTGTTCTTTTGAAGGTCATTTGGATGATGTCTTGGACCTTTCATCGCCCCATAGTCATGTTATGATGTCCCAGAAAAATAGAAAATTGTATGAAGCCATGCAGGAACTGTGTGTATTCTCATCTTCTTATGTAAATAGCATTATGATATTAGATCAGCCATAGAAATGTGGCGAGTTTGTGTTTGTTAGAAGAGATTTTTAACTAATTCCAAATCAAAGATGGTCCTTTCATGGCTTATCATAATTTTCCTATGGACATCTTAGCTGTTTCTGAAATTAGCTATGATGTTGGCTGTTGTTTGTGCCCTGAGGAAGCTTCCACCAGGACACTGCTGAAAAATGACAAAGAACTTCCCCATTAGGCCAAAAACCTGTTTAAAATGGTTGAGTTCCATTGCCACCTTGTCCGTCCAGTGCATGGTATTGTATTTTCTAGGACAAGTTGGTCATGACAACTATTTTATTAGTTAAACCTAAGTGTTTCATTTAATGAATGTCCAAAACAAACAGGACATTAATGAGAAATCCATATAGGGTAAATATAATGTATTGAATATATAGATGAGGGAGAAACTTGGCTTGGTGGAGAGCACTTTTCTTGCAAAAAGTAAGGGTTAGTTTTGTAACATGTTTCCATGGATATTTTCACCTTCAATAGATACAACAACCTACATCAGATCCAACTATCATAGCCCCTATGTGTGGCATAGGTTTTTGTAGTGACAACACAACTCTGGTCAAGGATCAAGAGAGGTGCAACAGTCTTATAGAGTGTGATCAATCATAGGAGTATATACACTAACCTTAGGAGCAGTGTTATCCTTAGCATAGTGGCTATTTTAGTGTGTTGTTCTAGAGTTAGTTGTGTTCTTTTGTTAAGATTTAGTCAACTGTTGTTCTAGATTTGGATTAGGCACTAACCTTAGGAACAATTTTATCTTTAGCGTAGTAGCTACCTTAGTGTGATCCCTTAATTCAGTTAATGACTACCATGCAACTGAGGTTCATACTGAAGTTGTGACAACACACAACCTTAGGATGGGTTTGTTGGAGGTTCTAGAAGCCAAGTGGTTGTGACTTCTGGAAATGCCCAATATCCTAAGGCTGAAAACCCATCCTTGCATACTAACACCACCCTGCTCATGAGACATAGCACCACCTACAACAAAATTCCAAGGCACTTCTACTCAAGTTGTGACATATGGCAGGATTTCTAAATCTTTTCTCTAGTTGGAGGTCAGTTGGACCTTGTAAATTCAGTTGAATGAAATAGAATTAAGGCACGTTGTGTAGTCTTTTTTCTTTTCCCATCTCTTGGACTAACGTGTGAACTATCTGAATCATCTAGTGCAATTTTTCCTCTAGAAGTTGTGAAATTAAGCCCGCCACATCTTCTTTTGCTGAAGTATTGGCTTGAAAGGTGTGAACCCAACCACTACTCTTTATCAAGTTATTACTTATTGGTGGTGGTGTTGTTGTTAGAGTGCACATGGTAAATTACCAAGTGTTCATTAAAAGGTGTCAAAATATATTCAGAGTTGAGTTTCAAAGGTCTATGCAATCTTCAAAATGCATGAAAATTTGAGAAATATCATGGAAAAGTTGGGGATATCAATTCAATATATATTTGTCTAGGCTTAAAGTGTCCAGATTGCCTTCTCACTGTGACTTGATAGACATCAATAGTAACATTATACCCAGATTTAGGTTTTTGTTTATTATATGCTAAGTGGCCATTGTCATGAAGGTCAGGAGTTTTCAAAGTGCCATCCACTTCTTCTTCTTTAAGTTTGAAAGCTTCAAGTGAGATGCGCCCCAGATAATAGATGATCTTTTTAAAACATCTGTCTTGTTCACAACTTTGATTGTGAACAAGACTGTAATACTGTCATCAACATATCATCACGACTACTGGACTTGTAATGATATCATGCATTATGTTGAACTGAAAAGGGAACAAAAATGATGTTGAGTTGCATTTGCTGAGATGTCATAGAAGGGGCAGTGTCATACATAGAAGGACTGATGCTGCATATGGCTAAAAATATTTACAGGGTTCTATCCTTGATAGCTGTAGGTCTATATACTTTCAGGAATACCATTCTTACTTGAGAGTTACATAATTGAAACTTTTCAATAGAAGGTGGATTGATTCTTGAATCAGATGCTTCCAGATGCTTTCATTTCTTGATGCCCATAGCTGCTATAAGATAGGAAATCTCCATAAGATGGCTCATCTGATATTGGGCTGATTATGTCAATGGAAAGAAGCATATATATCATCATCATTTGTCCCGGTAGTATGTAAAGATCAATAATCCCCCTCTTTTTGTTTATTTGAGTTGTTTCCTGAGACTGAAGGATAAAGTGATGAGACCTTACTAATGATTCAAATATCATAATTTTGGTCACTATCAAGTAGCACAATCCTCCATTATCTGCATATGAACTTCTGTCAGTGAATCATCATTGTTCAAGATATATTCCAATGATCATTCTTATACGTCTCTATCTCTCATAATTGTCAATTTATATAATCTCCACTAAATAACAAATTTTCCTTGAATCAAGCATCTAACAGATTTTCAAGCTCAACAACATCAATTATACTACTAGGATGGAGTACCACAAAACCGAGATACTATCAAGGAGATCAATGTGTTGTCATAAGGTGTTGTTATATAAAGTTTGCAAGCCTTTACTGCTAGACTGGTCAACTTGCTTCAACAACACTGAATTCACAATGTTATAACCACACTAGTGAAAAGACCAAGGCTTCTCTATGCTACTATTGTTGTCTTATGAATTGGATTATGTATTCAATCCACCCCTATCACTATAGCTACCCTTAAGAGATCTCTCAAGACTAGTACAAGATTCCATCATACATAGCTCTTGTGCCTCAGGTCTGTGGAGTACCAATGTTCTGCTTTATGTCCTTTGGTTCTCTGTTCAGATTACAATCATAATGGACATTATTCTTAAAAAGCTATAAGACTGTCATCCTTGAGGAGGGATGAGGACATATATGTATGAATTTTATGAATCCTTAACAATGTCTTCTCTGATGCTCAAGTGCTAATAATAAAAAATTGATGGAGTGTTTCTTTGACGTAGTTGTAAAATAGATGTAGCATTATTTCTTTTGCTAAGCCATATGATATTTCAAAATTTGATCATTGAAGTAGAGCTCCCTTATAAAAAAAAATTGATATCAGCTCAAGAATTTCTGTTGCTGGAGTTATGCATCCTTTCTCTGAGACATATCTTTATGTCAATTAAAGATCTAGTGATGTATCTGTTGGATTTCGTATTTTCAATTTCAGACTAGACCATAGAGAGTAAGCTTCGTTATCTATGCAGGGTTGTGATGGTGTTTGATATACTAGGGAATCCAAGCTCACTGTCACAGGGATCCTAGCTTTCTACAAATCTTCAATATGTCTCAGGACTCAATGTAAATATGAAAATACTGATCACATGAAGATTCCCATAAACATAAATCATGCTTCAACCATTGAACAATCAATGGATTAGTGGACCGAGAAACTCATCCCTTGATCAATGCATGACCAAGTAATTTGATTTCTATGACTGCATTACAAAACCATGTATTTTTATTCTTTTGGCTTCGGTGCATGTAGGAGGTCCTTCTACAACTCAAGATTTCTTTAATCGAGATTCTCAGAAAAGAACTTCACTTGTTCTTGAACAGAGGCCACAGATAAAAAAACATAGAAAAAAATATCACTTCAGACTAGAAATATTCCAAATCATTTGGTGTATAGAGGCCAAGTGGTTTTGTAAAACACAAATTCCCAGCACTTCGACCTTTCTTATGAAGCTCCAGACCGCAGATCTGATCCTTAGTGGGTCGCAGATCTGAACTGCAAAGAGACATAAATACGCATGTGAAAATTTATAACTGCCATAAAAAACCTTACTCAATAGATATGGTCAGTAGGAGTCAAATACTGAGTGGTGCCTCACTGTCACTGCAAAAATTTAGCGAAACCCCTAGAAGTGAAACACATGTGACAGATAAGAGCCCATCCAATATAAAAATATTTTGGACAATCCTCGCAGAAAACATATTTCTGTCACTTCCTCCTGAAAACCCTAATTTTTCCTAGTGGTTACTCGATTGGCCATCGAAGCCCATGGAACCTGACCATCAAATCTCGCTTTCTTTAGAATATTTGGATCATAAATAGAAACACCACAGGAAGCATATTCGTTACTGGATTTCCATGGAATGTTTACCTTAGCACAAAATGAATGTGGATCTGTAAAACCCTTTTCTATGTAATCACAATGGCCTCAGTTTGTCGTAGATCACTTCAGAATGGGCAAGCTCTGTCATAGAATTACTCCAGACACCAAATAATAAGATGACTCATAGTATCTTCACAGAAATTTGGTACCACGAGATCTCGATCTGGACAGAATAACTCCAAGAACTCGTATGCACCATATCTTAGGGAGATTATTACCTCTGACAACTTAGACAAGAGTTAGATCTGCAACTTGAAAGAAATAGTTCAAACTCCTGCTTGGGCTTATTCTCACTGGCTCTGATACCATGTTAAATTTATGACATGTTTTTTTTATTAGGATAGATTCTTCACAGTTCCATATTAGCCCATTTCTTAATTCAACTATCATATTAACAATTTCTGAAGAGAGAACATAATAGATGATGAAGACAAGCCAAGACAAGAGAACACAATAATATGGCACAAGCCAGGGAAAAATCCCCCAAGACGGGGAAAACCCTTGATCAAATATTCTTATTATTAATGTCAATTGTTTAGCAAAGAGAGAGAGTGTACAATAGAACAAAGTGAAACAAACTTGCCAATTTGAAAGTCCAACCTTAGACAAGAAAGTGGCTCAATGTCTGCAACTCCAACACTATGTCAAGATAGGTTGCTCGTGATTTGGTTAGGGCTGCATATTATATGTTGTTGTCTCACTCAATTAACCCAACATACATCCATTCCACTACAATTGACCTAGGCACATAAGGAGATTCCTTTCGCTGGCACTTGGGGCTGACTTAGATCCAACATAAGTTGCTCTCGGTCCTCTAGACTAGTATCTGCGACCCTTGCTGAGACAATAAATCAGGAGAGCGGTCTTAAAAGATAAGAGATTCTTTCTTAGGATGATCACAAACTGGACCATAAATCATTACACAATTCAGCCTCATGTTCTGGTCGTTGATTTTATCCTACAATGACAAGAAGGCCCATACAATTTGCACAAAATATTCCCTCCAGTCCAACGACTGTCTCTCATGAATATCTCTGCCTGTGGCAAGAAAGAAAGCCCAAAACAGAAACCCATTTGATGACCTTCTAAACTCGATTGCCTCGGACTTGAATTTAGACATTTGATGATGTAAATGAAGATGGAGGATGCCTCTATATATATGACAATTTTTCCTTATGAAGGTGAAACTGACCTTGACATTTGGAGGCAAATTTGAATTTCAAATTTTCAATTTTCCCGCTTTAATAAAGTCATGACTTGTAGGATTTATTTTAAATAAATAAATATTTTCCCTTATCCAAATTAAGTGTTCTATAGGTTGATTTTGGTCCTCTTGAACATAGGAATTCAATGCCACAATTATCTTCCTCAAAGGACTTGTCCAAAGTGGGATTTGGCCCTAGTTTCCAATTTTAACAAAGTTAGATGCCAAATTTGTTCCATTTTAATTGATACACATGACAGAAAGGGACATGTGACACATCTCCTCCACATGGGGTGTAGAGTGTACAACTCCATGCAATGAAGGGAGAATGGACAAGTGCATTGTGATTTTGGTTTTGTAGCCTTAAATGCATATGCAATCACAACCCCTACAAACTTAACCTAACAGGGTATCAAACTGAATGCTTCAACCCTTGTAAAGTTCAATTCAGATGATATAGAAGTTTGGAAGCATGCCATACTAATGTGGTGATCCATTTACTCTCCTAATACTTTGTATTTCTATTATTCTTTGAGTTTAGTATAGATATGAGAGTTTGAAATTACTAGACTGCAAATATTTCTCGGGGTTTTAGCTTTCTTTTCCTTTCATGTGTATTATATCTAAATTTTACTCACACACAATTGTGTTTAATTTCATTCTACTTGTAGTTTCGAATGCACAAGGTGATTTACAGGAAATATGTAGGCCTCTTTTTCTCCATGTGTGTGGACATCACTGATAATGAACTAGCTTATTTGGAGAGCATTCATTTATTTGTTGAGATATTGGATATAATGATATTTCCCATCTGGCAGGTAAAATGGCTTATGACATTTGGATTAGTTTTATTTTTTTTCTAAAGAATTTATCTTTGTATTATGTTAAGTTATCATCTAATAAATTGAAATTTTGCAATAATGACGCTTGAAAATTTTGGCCATAAAGTGAATGCTTAGGCTAAATCTAAAGCATTAAAAATTTCACCTAGATTCTTATCCTGATGAACTCCTCGACCAGCTTGAAGATCTTGCTTCTAGTATCTATTGATTTTGACCTTAATTAGGCTGTTATTGAGGAATATAACAACATCCTTGACTCTACCATCATGTTTTATATTAGTGCATCATGTTGGAGAGCTGAATTGTATTACAATATTACATTAGAGATCTAGCTTTCTTTTTGACATGGATATAGTCCTTTGTATCTATAACAAAGTCCTAGAGAACTACTATCAATTATTACTATTAGGGAATTAACATTGGAATCCATGACCACAAGCACTAAGCTTCTAGTCCTCAATCATCAATGTGCTATATTATTTCCACTTTTGTCATCATTACCCCTCATACTGCATGAGGATTGTATGTGTGATTTTTATTAAACATTACAGGGATTTGAAGGATGATAGCTTTATGAGAAGTGATTACTTGGAGATGGTAATTCCATTAGGTTTCTTCAGTATTTTGGATTGGATGAGATTATTTTATCCCTTTGGGATCAATGGTAATGGCTTATCCATTGGTTTTCTATTCAGGGTGGCATATCTATGGTTGATGGATTAGTATGCTATTGAATATTTGGTTATGGTGCTTAACTTTTCTTCATGTGACTATTCTTAGCATCATGATGTTGTTATTGGTATGTTGCTTATTATGTTTAGAGAGTACTACACCTATGATTGTGTATGATGGGTCTAATTCCCCAAGGAGTTGGCTATGGTGGTGATGATAAATCATTGGTTGATTTATTAGGAGGGTACACTTCACATGTTCCCCTTCTCTTATGTTGTTAATCATCACTTGGAACTTGGTGAGACCTAGGTGGGGTGATATTTGATCAATTTGTTTTTTGAGGTTCCCTATAACTTATTTATATATTTCATATGGTCATCACATGTTGGAAAGGATCCGATCACATTTGAGGAAAGTATTTGACACGTTCCCCTTTGCTCTCTTGATTTATTATTGGGGTTGTATTGGCACATGTGGAAATAACATATTATTATTTTGGTGAAGGCAGTCCCTTTTTATACCATGGTGGGCACATACTTTACAACTTGTACTATATCTTGCACATTATATGGTATAGTCCTACCCTTGTTTTGAGCTTCCCATACATATGGTTGGCCACACTCTTTATCCACGACACATTTGTTTACATAGAAACAATATCATATTCATTGGGGTTGTACATCACTATTTCATGGAGTCATGGGTAAACATGCCTAGCCCATGAGTTATGAAGGATACACTATTTATCACATGGGTTGTTCACCTTTTAATATTATGGCGCTGCCATTGTGATGTCATGGGTCCAAATGTTCACATATTGTCATAGTGGTGGATGCATATAGTATGCTATGGAGTTGTTTTTATTTCTTGGCACATGGATCCATCATGTGATAGTTGTTCATGTGAATGGAGCTATGTCTTTGAGTTGTGGCTTGACCTTTCCATTACTTAGCCCATGACCTTTAAGGAGGACGCGTGACACTTTAATTTAATGGAGTTGGATTTTTATTATGTTGACTCATTGAGCCTGCATAATGATTGATTAATCTGTCGCATGTATTGGGTGTATCACATGAATCTGCCTTGATTGGATCCATTGTTTGGTTGGAGTTTTGGGTCCTTCTTCACACTCAAGTGAGTAGCTATATTATTTTAGCATTGTTGGCTTGTCTAATGGATTTGGTTACATAAGAACATTTTTGAATTTGTTTTCCTTGGATATTTTATTAATTATTCTAGGAGAAATATGTGGATCTCAACAACTTATTGTTATTTCTAGTAAGGAAGTTGTCGAGGGAGTTATTTTATTGTATTCCTTGGAGAACTAATTGATCTAGGAAAATGGTTACTTATTTATGTTGAGATGTTCCTGAAAGTTAAATATTAAGTTTCTAAGGTGTTCTTATCTATGGTGACATTTTATTTGCTTTGTTTATACAGGTCATTTGGTCACCTACTGGCCACTATCGCCCAACTAAAGAAAACTTGTTCGAGTTTCTTGCTTTTCCGAAAAAATGGCATTGACATTGCTGATGTTGAGGTATATGTCGTATAAATCCTTTATAGTCTACTTTATTTTATATTTTAGTGTTCATTTTATTTCATGCCTTATACTTTGAATTGTATCTTCTTTCATTTTCAGAAGAGGAACTCAGTATTGATGGTTAAAAGCAGGAATTAAAGAAAGAGGAGAAAAACAACACTGGAGCGACGAATGTAGAAAAAGAGAGAGAAGAGAATTGGTCTAGTGACACCCTTAACGCCAATATCCTGCATGAGATCCAAACTGATGGTCAAGTCTTTAGAGTTGTTTAATTCACTTGCAATGCCTTGGCAACACAATGTTAATTTTTTGAAGTGATGAAACAATATTTCATGTGTAAATTGTAGTCCAACAATATTGAGTTGGAAATTCATATTGTAATACTTGACATTTCATATAATATAATTTATGTGGTTGAAATTATTTATAGTTGTACTTGATATTATTTAGTATTGTCATTAACATATGTAACTTTGCGTTTTCATATTAGATGAACATGCACATTGTATGACATTTTTTTAATTTAGTCGCAAAATCATACTAATTAATTTATGTTGATTAATAATGAACACAAAATTAATCTAAAACTACTAAATTAGTACTTTATATTGATTAAAGATGAGCACAAATAAAATGAATATACAACTAAATTAGTCGTTTATAATGATTATTAATGAAAGTAAATGAAATGAATATAAACTACTAAATCAGTCGTTTATATAATGAATATGAAACTACCAAAAAAAAGATAAATGACTAAATCAGTGATTACAAATGACGACTAAATTTTGCATATATACGACTATTAGTAGCTAATTTACAGTATCTTATAACACGACTAAAATTTAGTCATATTTCTTTGGTCATTAATTGTTTTCAAATGATGACTAAAATTTGCATATATATGACTATTAGTAGCTAATTTATAGTATCTTATAATGCGACCAACATTTTGGTCATATTTCTTTGGTCATTAATTGGTTTTATCGGGTGATCATATAGTAGTATATTTTGTTGTGTATTTGGTCATTAATTGTGGCAATTAATGACTAAATCAATGACTAAATTAATGACCAAATTAATGACTAAATATAGCACTAGATGATCAATTTGAGACAACCAATTAATGACTAAGTTAAATACAACTAAAATTTGGTCGCATTATAAGATACTTTAAATTAGTCATTATTGGTCACCGACTGAAAAATGGTCGTTTATATGCAAATTTTAGTCATTTTTTTAGTAACTAATTAGCCATTTTGTACTAGTGTTCTAAGTAAAAGATCTTGGATCACCAAGTCAAGCTTGCTTTGAAGGAAAATAATTTCTATATGAATTTTTCTCTGGAAGTATCCAAGCCACATTAAATTTGAGTTTATCCTTTCCTTGAAAACTATAAGAACTGAAATTCTCAAATGGCTGAAAGGCCACAATGTAAATTTCAGGAAGGCCAAAAAGGCCTTAGAATATAGTTGCAAGAGTCGACCAAGAATGCCTTAGGGTCTATTGTAGGGAGTTGAAAATCCTCAAATGAAATATACAAAAGTTGAAAATGTCTTAGTCCTATCACACCTAGGTCGAGAAACTTTAGGAAGGCTAAGAAGCTTCAAGAGTAGTTCACAGACCTAGTAGAATTTGAATCAAGATCCTTAGTCAATGACAAAGCCAATGAAAGTGTCGTTAGCTCAATTCTTCTTGCATTGCAATCCTTAGATTCAAAGGTCTGTATTATTACTCTCATTAATATTGACTACAATATATTGATGCTTCTTTCAAAAGATAAAGGGATAAATCATTACTATAAAATATCTTGCATTCAATGAAGTGAGATGTTTTTCTCAAAGTCAACAAGATGTATCTCAAGAAAGAAGATTGTGCCATATGTCATAAAATAGTTCCAAGAGTGAAAAATTATGTGGAAAAAATTGAGAAGGGTTGACACTTTAATATCAATGGAAAAATTGAAGTGTTTCATGTAATGCTTGATTAGTTCTCCTTGAAGATTTTTTTTGGCTACTAGGATTGACATCAGCAAAGCATAGTTGCATAAGAACATCACAGTGATAGGATAAAAAGCATGAGGCATGGGAATGCATACCTATAAAGAGACCATAAAAAGATATTGATGATTGAATGAAAGATATGTACGATCAATGTTTTTTGTTTTAAATCAAATTTCCTTTGGAAACATTCTTATGTTGTTTGATCACTTGTCAACATATCTGTCAATGAGGACCTAGTATAACTTGCATCAATGTTTTTGGAGTTGTTGACATATAGTCCAACAAAGTAAGGATGAATCTCAGAATGCATTGAAGATTGAAAATTCATTTGTGAAAATATATCATAAAAGACTAAAACAGTGATTGTAAACAACTTCTCAGTCAATCCATAGGACTGTGGCAAATATCTGATTTGTTTCCTTGCAATAGTCATAAATGATTTTTTGAAGAAAGACAGTCATAATAAACGTCGATATTGAAGGAGTGCCTTCTCCTACAAGTTTAGTGATAAGATTCACAAGAAATATGAAGTGTAAAATTCATCCTAATACTTCAATAAGTAATGACAGTATTGTTGGGTGTAGCTTTTGTACCTATCTTTTATACTTTATTACCCCATTTTTGACCTTTTTCCCTCCGAACCTACAAAACTTTGCATATTAACGGCCTCTTTATTTATTATGAACAACATATTTTTTCATCATGTTATTTTGCCATTTTTGATAGATATAATGATGCAATGTTCCTTTTTATGGATAACCGGGGCAAATGCAGGGAAGTCTTTTGGTTCCTTTCCTATTTTTCAGATGCTACCCATGAGAAAAAGGTTATGAAATGAACAGTCATGCTCATTGATCTATGAGCATGATGAAACAGATTGTTGTTACACTCTGTGTGATGTCATAGAATTTATTGTTACACCGTCTTGTTGTCACAAACTTTGTTGTTACAGATTGCTGTTGTTATATTTTCGGTGTCGTTACAAGTCATTGTTGTTACCAATGTTTTTGTTACATCCCAAACTATTGTTTTACCACAGGATGCTATTACACCGTAGCTATAAAACCGTGGGTACTATTCCACGCGATAGTGGTTGGAGAGTTACGAATTATCTATTTAGAAAGTGATAGATCTAAGAAGTTATGATTCCAACTGATGTATTTGAACAGAACTTGTATTTAGAAAATTTTTATAACAATTTCTATTTTATTTATCAGCATGAGAATCGTAAGATTCTCATGACTGGTCTATTCTTGATTTTTGGGTATGTAATTTCTATAAGAGAAAATCAATCCCTCAGGCATGGGGGATAGCACGAAGAGCATTTCTACTCTAATCTTGTAAGTCTTAAATATTTTTAATATCAAGACACTGTGGTGATGATGTTATTGTTCTGAGTTGAATTCTTAACTAAGTTTTTGTTCATTTCCGCGCCCTGCCAGGGAGGAAGGGTCCTCCTCTTTAGTAGGAACTGCAATGGTAGAGTAGTTGTATATTATTATTCCTTTCTTTCAGTATATGCAGGGTTTTTGTTATTGTTGTATAATTTGTAGAATAGATCTATTTCAATTCCAAATTTATGATACGTTGTTACACAGATTTGGTTAGAAGTATGGTAGTTGACCAGATGGTGTAGTTATTAGTACAATGTGTGGCGCGCCTTTGTTCTGGTAGATGCAAAGTGTGATTCCATTCTTGTAGAGTTTTTTTTATTTCTACATGAATGTTAATTTTTGCAATTGATTCAGCGGAATTCTTTAATGTTTCCCATTTTCATCCTTGGTTGTGGTGTATCGACATAGATAATGCAGACTCCTTTGAAATAAGCAGACCTACCCTGGGTTGGAAATTAAATGGTTGCAGTCTCAGCCAATTAAAGGTGATTAATACAACACAAACTTTTGGCATCGTTGCCGAGGAAGGCAGTTGACGATACAGTCAGCCAAGTTGTTTGTTTGATGATAGAGTGTTCCTACTCCACAGTTGTTGGGCAGTAAGATGAAAGGTAAGAACTAGCACATCGCTCTAACATACATGGGTGGGCTCACCAATGTGATCACTAGGGAACTTAGGGTGTGGCATTTTGGTATTTTCTTAAAATGTGTCTTCATCTCTTTAGTTGTTGGGCGGTAAGACGACAGGTAAGAACCTGCGCATCGCTCTAACATATATGGGTGGTCTCACCACTATTGAAACTGAGACACTTAGGGTGTTAACCAATACACATAGGGTCCATGTGTGCAATTGTAGTAATAAATATAGAGACCGAAAACACCCCCACTCTAATTATTCATAGGAAAAATGGGTCATAAAAAGGAAAAGAAGAGTGTAGATTTGGGGAGGAAAACATTTTTTGGGGAACTGATTTTAAAAGAAGAAAAATAAAAGTCCATTTCACATAGGGATACAAGGAAAACAGGACCAGATAAAGCTACTACCATATCAAGGCTTGGAGCATCTGGTCCCTCGTTCTCTGGACCTCATCATCCTGCAATCAGTATATCCACTCCTAAGGTTGGGAATCCAGACCAAGAAAAATAGTGGGGGATAGTGAACAAGGATTGAGGAAATAAGGCTAGGGGAGACTGGTGGGGGACATCAAGGGCCTGAACTGGAAAGGAATCTATTCAGATACCATTATCCAGACTCAAGCAGCATAGTGAAATAGTTGGCCCCAGGGTAGCTTGATCCATTAGTTCCTAACCCCTAGCCTATAAGACAGTACCCTGAGTGTTCTGAAGGAGATTCATCACACCAAAAGTCAGGAGGATCAACCATGAGGGATGAAAATACTCAGATAGATGGCATTGTTACTACTTTTGAGTTCCTGATACAATTGACAATAGGTGAAGCTCCTATGAAAAATATTCCTTTGTCGTCTCTTCCATCTTTTCAAGGGATGGTTGTAGAAGATCTTGATACTTTTATGTTCTAATTTGATGTTCTATGTAGAAGTTATGATTACACCTCAAATGCTCAGAAGCTGAAACCATTTCCTGCTACTCTAAAAGGATCATCATTGAGATGGTTTATGGGACTGGGTGTTGGTACTATCCCACCGTCTAACGGGATGAAACAGACATTTCTTTCTAAATATCAGGACTATTGTTGAACCAGGGATTTGAGGGAAGAAATATTCCAGATAACACAAAAGGGGGACGAAATCCTAGAAGATTATGTGGAATGATTACGTTATAATCCACAAAGGTCTAAATTTAATAATCTAGCTCCAGAAGTTTTGAAGACCATATTCATAAGGGGCATGAGAGATGACTGACTAGAACACCTGAATTTACTAGGAAAATGGGACATATCACAAGAACCATTTGATGAAATAATAAGACTCTATCTGAGGAGTTGTTGTAGCGGCTACAAACACCCTCCAAAATTTTTCCATAGCTTCGTTTTGGAGCCTCCCTACCAACTGTCCTCAACAGCATGTCTTGCATCGTCAAGCATATAGGCGTCAGCTATTTCTCATTGTCTTGTCAGCCTGTGCATGTTAGTTTGCTTCACTCCCCTCATAGGTTGTCTTTCCGGACTGAGGCCATGTGCTGGCCAAGAAGATCCCCTAGAAAATTGCACAATTCTGGAGGGGAACCAACCTTGCTCCAGAAATTGCACAAATTAGTTGACAAGCCTGCTGAGCTCGATAATTGCGTAAATCAGTCTTTTAGGATTCCCTCTAAAAATTGCATAATTCTAAAGGGGAACCAACTTTCCCTCCAAAAATTGCGCAAATCATCCTGGCAGTATGCTAGGCTCCAGAATTGCGCAATGATGCCTGTCAAGCTTCCTCTAAAAGTTGCATAATCCATCCTAGGGCAGTTTCTCATCCCAGGAATTGCGAAATCCTGGGAGACAGTCACCTGTTCCTCTCATAAATTGTGCAATCCCTCTGGGACAACTAGCTCTGCTCAGCCCAAAAACTACGCAAATCCCTCTCCCATGCTTGCAGACTACTGCATGTGCCTTCAAGTCGATCGGTCCCCTTTGGGACTAAGCTATCCTAATTTGCATGCATGGGCTGCTCTTCCTGAAATAGAAAAAGGCATCCCTAGATCTAGGGATCTATTCTTAGCAACTGGAGGTTACTTGCAAAGCTCATTTTAGAAACCTCTCACCAAGTGCCGCTTTTTCTTAGATTTCAGGCATGCGCATCATAACCTTGATCTTGTCAAAAATTATGAACCAAACATTGAAGAGCTCATTCCTCACATCGATCTTGTATCTCTAACATCCCACATCACATATAGGAGTCCTTGGCACTTTCAGCTTATATGTTTCAGGATAAGTCTGCTTTTCATGTCTTGTGTTGTGTTTTTGTCGTGTTTGGTGTTTCATCTTGTGTGAGTGTTGTCTCCTTGATTTTAGCATTTCGGTTTTCATTTGCATCTCACTGTTGTCGCATGCATGACATTGTTTATGCACCGATAGTCGTCGTTGCGACGACCCGCTTCACACACATGCATGCTTTCCCCATTTTTGAATCCTACACTTATTGTTTGCATGCATGATCATTCACTCTTGTTTACACTGAGTTTCACCATGCAATCAGACTTCTCATGTTTTCAGTCGCCCGTCAGTGGGTCTGGGATACCTTAGCCCGGACCTTGCCTTGCCCGGCTAGCATTTCACATTTTTGAAAGTGAAGGCTCTGTCTTCCCTCCATAAATTGTGAAATTTTGGCTTAGCAGTGACCTCTAGGCTTGCATTGCGCAATTCTCAAAGGCAGAGTCTTGTTGGCCCCTGAAATTGCCAAATGCAATTTGCTGGTTTGCATGTCACTACTGACTGAAATTGCACATTGCGCAGTTTCAATCCTTAGCAAGCTAGGCTGGAATGTGCATTGCATAGTTCCAGCAATCAGTCAGCCTCCTGACAACCTGGACTATGCCTTGCGTAGTTTCGGCAGTCAGTCTCCAAGCCTCCTGGTGAAAAATGTGCAATCTTCACAGACAATAACACAGGTATGTTGCATGCCAGTCCTTCAGTTTGTTTTGGTTTTCAACTGACAGATTCCTTATCATGAGTGTTTCTATGTCTCCAGGAATCACAGGTGTTTGTCTTCCTCTTAGTAGCATAAGAACAATGGCTTCTAGGAGAGCAGATTCAACGACATCATTCAGAGCACAACTGGGGATGCGGTCGATCAAGTGTCTATGAGCTTTCCTATCTATGAAGATATGAAGTTGTTTATGGATAAGGATATCAAGATGAAATGGCATTAGAATCACAGTGATCAGCACCATTAGCAGCAGTAGAAGGTAGCACACCTACATGCGACAAATGCAAGAGGAATGTTGTTGATGGCGCAGAGGCAGAACAAAGTTGCACGCTCAAGCATATCCACTTGTGGTGAAAGCAACTTTGGATACTGAGGCTATGAGGTAATGGCACGATGAGAGGATCACGTGAAGGTAGAGAGAGAGAAATAGAGCTAGAGTTGCAGGTGCTCAAGTGGTAACTTAAGGAAGAACAAGAGCTGCATAGACAAGATAAGGAGTTGGAACGGGAACAAGTACATCAGGAGGCGCAACATGCACAGACTGATGAAATTATGCCCATATAGGTTATGAACCCATCCAGCAGTTGGCATACAGTAGACAGGGTGAGAAGCAATGTCGATCGCATGCAAGGGTATTCAGAAGCATGGTTGTCATTATGTGCATGCATGCGATCCCACCCATTGACACACTCACCAAGGCGAAGACAAGGAGCAAGTCTGACTGAAGTGAACATGTATTGTGACAAGTTGATGCGCATGGTCACCAACACACACTTGAAGATCAGCACAGACACTATGCATCAGTATGTTGCTGGTCCAACTGCACTTAATATGATGATGCACATGCTTTTACTTGAGTTGGACAAAGGAGCTATATCAGTATTCCCGGATGCAATGGAGGTAAGAGTTCACTTTCAGCAGGATGTCACCATTGAGCACATGGACACCATCACAGATGACCAAGCTTGGCATCAATTTTCCACTGTCGAACATCACAAGGATGTCGAAGAGTTGGTCTTACCTCAACGGTCTGAGTTTTCATGATGTCTTCCATGGCTTGCTCAAGCCATTTTCTCTCACATGGTTACATGTGCAGATTGTATGTAACATCTTGTCAAGTGGAATTTCAAGTGTCGATAGTTGAATGTAACAGTCATAGAGTAGTTGAAGAGTCATGAGGGTAGATGAATAGTCACAAATGGGAATGTCAAGGGTTGCCCCACCCTTTTCTATATATAGTCCCTCATAACTCATTGTAGGTGCTTTTGGTCAGCCAAGCTTCCGATAGGAGTATCTTAGAGAAAGCTTGAAGAGTACTGTAACGAGCCTTGGCTTCTCCATTATGCAGAGCTAGTATATCTATTTGGAGGAGCAGGTGGTAGTGACTGTAACGTTCTGCCGTCAGAACTAGTGGGCCATGGTTGTTTTGTATGATCGGAACTTTCACTTCTTAATATAATAGAGCCAACACGTTTCATGCATATGTCGTAATGTATTTCAGTTATCTTGTTTACTCTAAATGACATATGTATATGTTTTCTTATGCATGTGTGTATAGATTCTTTTTGTATATGTATGTATGAATCTTACTTAAATGTGTTGTTGGTTTAACCATCACTTTGGATTGTTAGCTTACTTTCCTTCTAGTTTGTGATGCATCTTTGCTCATGTGTTCCCTTCTTAACTTCGTGCTTTCACTGGTTTCCAAGGGGCACACTCACCTCACCCTCCGTGTGTTAGAACCACTCATCCACCTTCCTTGACTTGTTGCATACGTCACACCCTTTCTACCATCAGGGACATCTTACTTACCTATGTGTGCAATTCTATTCAAGGCGATGTCGTACGACCCACTACTGGGACTCCTACACCAAACGATCTGAGGTCTACTTGGGACTTCTTACTGGGAAAATCCCCTGACATGTTGGTGGATCCAGCACCGTCAACATTTATGGTTCTAGAACGAGGGCCAAATGATAAGTTGTGTCCTATCATCCTGTTTTGAACCTTTGCACATCTATCATGGATTCTGTCACACTCACCCCTCCACGATGTTTTTCGCACGCCGAACCTCTCGACATCATGAGGGAGTTTGGTGATCTCTTGTCCAAATTCACGTATGATGATGAACGTGAAGTGGCCTGGCCTATGTTATTAAAAGACTTATTTTCCATGCTTGACAAGGTAGATGAATGCTCTGATGAAGAGGCCAGCCTGCTACTTTCATACACACTTTGTGAATCCTCACTACGGTGGTGCTAGAGTCTTCCTCCTAGTAGCATGCACTCACTTGACCAGTTCTGTGATCTCATTGAATCTACTTTCCATGATTTTGATCTAGAACCTCTTGACCAAAAATTGTTACAACAACGAAAGGACCCGCATGAATCGCCTATGGAATTTTGGGAGCGCTTTCATGTGTTACAATTTCAAGCTATGAAAAGACACATGAAATTTCCATATTTTTGGGACAAATTCAAATACTATCTTAACAAGTCAGTCAATCCCAAGAAGAAGTTCAAGCTCAAACCCCACTCAGCATACTTCTGTGATGGAGTTGCAACCACAAATGGACATGGTCACTGTCACAAGTGATTGTTCGTTGTCGCCTCATCAAACAACTCCACCAATGTAGAGTGATGTGGGAGAATGTGCATACACATCTCTTCAACCATCACATCCTCTCGACATTGCTCCTTCTGATTTTCGAGCAAGCTTGGTTGCAAATCCATTGGGTTATCACATGTATTTTGTACCTCAACCTTCATCTCCACAATCAGATGATCCTCTGGATGACATTGTCTTGTGTTCTTCCATTCCAGACTCTACACTTGTTGTGAATGAGGATCAATCCATCAATGGAGTTGGTGTTTCACAACCAACATACGCTATCATTCATGAAGAGTATGACTGGGAGATTGAACATCCACTGGTAGCAGAGGACCATCCCTGTCTGTCCTTACCTCCTCTATTTTTTCCTAACATCCTTAATGATCTTCCCTGATTTTTCAAATATATCTCCATCATGGATGTGCCCATTGTTGATCATTTGCAGGACACACTGTATGTTAGCCCATCATTCGACAATGGAGAGGACAAATTATTCATTGAAAATCCACTTGATCTTTCATCTACTTTTTCCGGAAATGTAGAGAGTGAACATCCTTACTTCTCATTTACCCCTCTTTGTGATTCATCAAATCATAAATATGCCGACAAACATCCTAAATTTCTTGATCTCGTTTATCGTGATCTCCCTACTTCTTCATCCAATCACAATATTGATTCAAATGTTGTTAATCCATATAAGACACTGGTCTACGATGATCTATCTGTCGATGAAGTCGAAACCCCACAGACTATCGAGGCACCTTAGCCTGAGATGATGGTTATGTGAGGTCCTCATTGTCCTGAGGTTGGTTTCACTTCCGATCAGGAAATTTTTCAAACACCTGAGGCTCCTCGTCACTCATTTTTATGTATTGAATATCAATATCACACATAGATCATGCTTCCTCCACTCGAAATACATGATCCCGTTGCTCATGAATTGGAGGAATGTTACAAAGAAAGCACGCATGCACGACACAAGTTGTCTTTTGTTGAATTTAAGCTTCTGTGATCCATATCAAGTTTAATGAGAAATATTTCGGCGGAAATCACATTGTAATATTTTTGTCGACGTGTTTCGAACCAACGAGTGTGGTTCATCGTCAGGACAATTTGAAGAAACAGATCATGGCTACAGGTTAAATAGGGAGAGCAGATCTTCCAACGGCTATATTTGACTAGGAAACAGCTATATTGGACCAGGCAATTTGATTAAGAAATGAGTAAATTTGACTGGTCAACTTGACTGGACCGAGGGAGAGGAAAATTTATTAATGTTATTGTTATATTAATTACCAACATTTGAATAAAAATAAAGTTTGTAAAATAGTCGTTACTATTATAATTAAATAAATAAAAGGTTAACATGGAGGTTTCATTTATTTTATTTTATTTATTTTTTACACCACCAAACATCACTCATTAATAACCTAAAAATAGCTAATATGGAATACTAATTAAATGAATATGTATCTTATGAAATCAAAAACATTACATCAATAATATGTAAATATATGCATTCTGAATTTAGTGTAAAAATATAAATAAATAGTTAATAAGTTATTATGCAAGATAGTTTCTTTTATTATTAAGATCATAGACAGAAATTGTAAGAAATAGACCTATAAAAAACACACACACACACACACACACACACACACACACACACACACACACATATATATATATATATATATATATATATATATATATATATATACATATATATACATACATACATACATACATATGGATTACTAAATCAAAACCTAAAATCATTAATATAATATGAAATAAAAATGTAAATATATACTTTCCGAATAAATAGATAATTAGTTATTATACAAATTAGTTTCTTGTAATAATAAACTCACAAAACCTTAACCTATTATATATATATATATATATATATATATATATATATATATATATATATATATATATATATATATATATATAGGGAGTGAAGGAAAATAGAGAGACGAGAAGGAAAAAAGGACAATGATCAAACAAGGCAAGGAGGGGGAAAAACAAGGAAACCGAGTAGGGGACGGGGGGTGGAAGAAGGAAAGAAAAAATGGGGAAGCGCCTAGGAGGAGAGGGTAGGGATCCAACAACTACTAATTTTCCAGCCATCATCTCTATTGATGTTTCTTGGCCTTTTTTTGATTTCTATGTCTTCCCTAAATTTCCAGTGATGGAAATGTGCAATCTTGGCAATAACATGGGTCTCCTCAATGCATACATGGTGCTTCGCCTTCTTCGCATGTTTATCCAAGGCGGAAGACCGAGTTCTCCTATGTTTTATGTCGGATGAGTGCTCATTAATCCTTTGATTAATAGAGTGACCCGTCTCACCAACATATGGGGTCCCACATGAACATGGAATAACATAGACACCTTTCATGTCCTTGGGGTCAACCGGGTCTTTAACCGATCTAAGGGAGCTATGGATGGTGTTAAGGGGTCTAAAGGTGGAGGGAACATTATGCTTCCTGAGAATTCTAGCAATCTTATCAGTTGTCCCCTGGATGTAAGAGAGATGAACCCTTGAGACTCAGTCTTTAGGGTCTCTCTTTACCACTGAATACTTGATGGCTTTGAGGAAAGCTTTCTCACCGAGGTGCCTACTATAACCATTATTAGCAAAAACATTAAGGAGATGAGCTTTCTCTTTATCTAGGCTCTTTTCATCAGAGATCCTTAGTGCACAAGTAGCTAGCGTGTTGAGAACACCTAACTTTTGAGCGGGGAAATGATGGGAACTGGCATGAAGATATTGCTCAGTATGATTTTTTTCCGAAACACATGGTGGGAGATCGAACCATCACCATTCCTTGAAATAAGAATATCGAGGAAGGGCAGGTGCCCATCAACTTCCTTTCCTACTCCATAGTGAACTTTATGGAGGAGGATTGATTATCTATTTATTCAGAAAGTATATATGTACATTTTTATTCCATATTATATTAATGATTTTAGGTTTTTATTTAGTAATGCATATATATATATATATATATATATATATATATATATATATATATATATATATATATATATATATATATATATATATCATTAATCCTTATTATATCCTTGATTTTGTTTTTTATAGGTGTATTTCTTACAATTTCCATCTATGATATTAATAATAAAAGAAACTATCTTGCATAATAACTTATTAACTATTTATTTATATTTTTACACTAAATTCAGAATGCATATATTTACATATTATTGATGTAATGTTTTTGATTTCATAATATACATATTCATTTAATTAGTATTCCATATTAGCTATTTTTAGGTTATTAGTGAGTGATGTTTGGTGGTGTAAAAAAAATGAAACCTCCATGTTAACCTTTTATTTATTTAATTATAATAGTAACAACTATTTTACAAACTTTACTTTTATTCAAATGTTGGTAATGAATATAGCAATAACATTAATAACGTTGCCTCTCCTTCGGTCCAGTGGAGTTGACTAGTCAAATTTAGCCGTTTTTCAGTCAAATTGCCCAGTCCAATATAGCTATTTCCTAGTCAAATATAGCCGTTGGAAGAACTGCTCTCCCTATTTAACCTGTAGCCATGATCTGGTTCTTCAACTTGTCCTGACGATGAACCACACTCGTTGGTTTGAAACGCGTCGACAAAAATATTACAATATGATTTCCGCCAAAATATTTCTCATTAAACAAGTTGTCTTTGTTTCTTTCGTTTGCTTGCATGTCACAATCAAGAGTGTGCATATGCTTAACATCTGCACACAGTGTCACACAGCACCATGGTAAGTCCATGGACCACATTTCATGCACTTGCACTTACTTATGTTCTATGGATGAAATTAAACCCAAAGTGTGTTTGTCTTCATTTTTATATCGTTCTTGTTTGCTGGTTCGCACAGCTGTGCTGTTCATGAACCATGCCTTCACCAACATGAGTCGACCAATGCGTCGGTGGTTGCATTGGAAGTATCACTTCACGTGAGCAGACCCATGCACCGTTAGCTTAGGAGCAGGAGTAGTGTTTGCTTTACCTTGTTTGTTTGCATGCATGTTTTCTTTCTTACCTTGTGTGTTTGCTTGCTTACTTATTTGTTTGTTTACATGATTTTCTTACACATTTCCTTATTTGTGTTCGTAGGTTAGTTTCGCATGGACCATGTGCAACTCTTAAAACAAGCTGGGTAAAGTACACGAGGCCTTGTGCATTTATCAATACTTGGTTATTTGTCGTCTTGCCTCTCTATGAAGAACTTATTATCTCTAGTTCATGATACGTTGATGGAAAATACTTGCTGTTCGAAGTGAACCTTGGTGAAAACACAACGCTTGCATGCTAAGTAGTGTCACCTACTCTAGTTGGTTGTTTTTGGGTTAACCCTAGTTAGCTCAGTCAAGTAGAGTAAGGTGAGGGGGAAAACATTAACAAGCACATGAGAGGTATATATATAAACTAATTCTCTGAAGGAACAACCTCTTATGCTTTCAATAAGTCGGGAAACCTCTTCCACCTCTGAAATGAATAAGTGTTATGCATAGTTATGAAAAATAAAATAAAAAATGAAAAAGTGAAAATTTCGAAAAAAAAATGAAAAATGAATAAGGTGAAAGAAGAGAAAGGCTTCATGCGTAGAGAGGTGATGCAAGTAACTATGTCGGGGTACTGACAAGGCTCGCTAGAGGCTGAGTGATACTTGTGTTCTTGCGTGACTTCGTTGGGGTACTGTCCAGGCCTGCTGGCAACGGAGCAAAACCAAAGATGAAACTTAAACTCTGATGGCCATAATTCTTGTGCACCAATATACTCCTCATCCCCAATCGAAACAACTATGTTGACTTGGCTTGGAATTTGTGTCGACCGACCAAGGGCTTGGCAGATGCTACACTTTACAATCAAACAAGTGTGGGAACTAAGATGAATAGATAACTGAACAATACTTCCAAAGGTGTTAGACTTGCTTTTCACGAACAAGGTCCATTCAGAGATCTGGAGTTCTACCAGTGTGTCACCAAGTCTTGTAGCGATTATAAACACCCTCCAAAATTTTTCCTTAGCTAATTTTTGGAGCCTCCCTACCAACCATCCTCAGTACCATGTCTTGCACCATCAAGAATATAGGCTTCAACTATTTCTTAGTGTCTTGTCAGCCTGTGCATGTCAATTTGCTTCACTCCCCTCACAGGTTGTCTTTCCGGACTTAGGCCATGTGCTAGCCAAGCATCTCCCCCATAAAATTGTGAAATTCTGGAGGGGAACCAGCCTTCCCTCCAGAATTGCACAAATTAGTTGGCCAGCTTGTTGAGCTCAAGTATTGTGCAAATAAGTCTGTTAGGATTCCCTCTGAAAATTACACAATTCTATAGGGGAACCATCCTTCCCTCTAGAAATTGTGCAAATCATCTTGGCAGCTTGCTGGGCTCCATAATTGTGCAGTGTTGCCTGTCAAGATGCCTCTGAAAAATTACGCAATTCATCCTAGGACAGTTGCATAGCCTAGGAATTGCGCAATCCTGGGAGACAATCACATGTTCCTCTTAGAAATTGTGTAATCGCTCCACGACAGCCAGCTATGCTCAGCCCAGAAACTATGCAAATCCCTATCCCAAGCATGTAGACTGTTGCATGTGCCTTCAGGTCGACCGGTCCCCTCCGCGACTGAGCTATCGTGATTTGCATGCATGGGTTGCTCTTCTTGAAATTTAAAAAGGGAGCATGCAAAAGGCATCCCTAGATCTAGAGATCTATTCTTAGCAACTGCAGGTTACATGCAAATCTCAGTTTAGAAACCTCTCGCCAAGTGCCACTTTTTCCTAGATTTGTGGCATGCGCGTCATAACCTTGATCTTGTCAAAAATTATGAACCAGACACTGCAGAGCTCATTCCTCACATTGATCTTATAGCTCTGACATCCCACATCACATTTAGGAGTCCTCGACACTTTCAGCTTAGTTGTTACAGGGTAAGTCTACTTTTCATGTCTTGTGCTGCATTTCTATTGCTTTTGGTGTTTTGGCTAGTGCGAGTGTTGTCTTCTTTATTTCAATGAAAGTTTGTTGTCATTTCGATGTATGTTAGCTTGTAGAAGCATCATTTCAGTTTTCGTTTGCATCTCACTATTGTCGCATGCATGACATTGTTTTTGCACCGACGGTCATCATTGCGGCGACTCGCTTCACACACATGCATGCTTTCCCCATTTTTGAATCTTGCACTTATTGTTTTCATGCATGATCATTCACTCTTTTCCACACTTAGTTTCACCATGTAGTCAGACTTTTCATGTTTTTAATCCCTCGTCAGTGGGTTTGGGCTGCCTTAGTCTACACCTTGCCTTGCCTGGCTAACATTGCGCATTTATGGAAGTGAAGGCTCTTTCTTCCATCCAAAAATTGTGCAAGTCTAGTCCAGAACTAACCTCTAGTCTTGCATTGTGCAATTCTGGGAGGCAGTGCCTTGTTGGCCCCAGAAACTGCATAATGCAGTTTGCTGGTTTGCATGTCACTGCTGACTAAAATTGCGCATTGCGCAGTTTCAGTTTTTAGCAAGCCAGGATGGACTATGCATTTCACAATTCAAGCAATCAGTCAACCTCCTGACAGCCCATACTATGCCTTTCACAGTTTTGGCAGTCCGTCTCCCATCCTCCCGATGAAAATTGTGCAATGTTCACAAATAGACACAAAATTATGTTGCATGTCGGCCCTCTAATTTGTTTTGGTTTTCGACTGACAAATTTCTTGTCATGAGTGTTTCTATGTCTCTATCTCCAAGTATCACAAGATTTCATCTACCTCTCAGCATCATAGGTACAATGGCTTCCAGGAGAGCAAAGTCAAAGACACCGTTCAAAGCACAACTGAGGATGTAGTCGATCAAGTGTCTATGAACTTGCCTATCTATGAAGACATCAAGTTGCTTATGGACAAGGATATCAAGATGAAATGGCAGCAACATCACAGCAATTAGCACCATCAGCAGCATCAGAAGGTATCACACCTGCATGCAACAAATGCAAGAGGAAGGTTGTTGACAACACAGAGGCGGAACAAAGTTACAAGCTCAAGAAGATCCACTTATGATGAAAGAAACTTTGGAGATTGAGGCTATGAGGTGATGGCGCAACAAGAGGATCACACGAAGGAAAAGAGAGAAACAGAGAAGGATTTGCGGGTGCTCAAGAAGAAACTCAAGGAAGAATAGGAGCTACACAGACAAGAGAAGGAGTTTCAGCAGGGACAGGTACAGAAGGAAGTGCAACATCCACAAACTAATGAAATTGCTCCCATATAGGTTATGGACCCATCTAGTAGTTGGCATGGAGCAGACAGGGTGAGTAGTGTTGTCAATCACATGCAAGGGTATTCAGGAGCATGGATGTCATTATGCACATGCATGCGATCCCACCCATTAGCACACTCACCGAGGAGAAGACAAGAAGAAAGTCTGACTAAAGTTGAACATGTATTGTGACAAGATGATGTGCATGGTCACTAGCACACACTCGAAGATCAGCACAGACACTATGCATCAGTATGTTGCTAGTCTAGTTGCACTCAAGACGATGATGTGCATTTTTTTAGACGAGTTGGACAAAGGATCCATATCAATGTACCAAGATGTAACGGAGTCAATATTTCGCTTTCAGCAAGGTGTCACCATTGAGCATCAATTTAACACTGTCAACCATCACAAGGATGTTGAAGAGTTGGTCTTCTTACAACAGTCTAAGTGTTAGTGATGTCTTGCACGGATTGCTCAAGCCATTCTCTCTCACATGGAAGTTCAAGTGTCGATAGTTGAATGCAATAGTCATAGAGTAGTTGAAGATTCATGAGGGTATATGAACAGTCACAAAGGGGAATATCAAGGGTTACCCCACCCTTTTCTATATATAGTCCCTCATACCTCATTGTATAGGCTTTTGGTCAGCCAAGCTTCCAATAGGAGTATATTAGAGAAAGCTTGGAGAGTATTATAATGAGCCTTGGCTTCTCCATTATGCCGAGCTAGTATATCTCTTTGGAGGAGCAAGCGGCATTGAATGTAACGTTCCGCTGTCAGAACTAGTGGTTGGCCATGGTTGTATTGTATGATTAGAACTTTCATTTCTCAATATAACAGAGCCAGTTTATGAGCGTCAGTATTGCAGCAAGGATACTACAACTCCTAGGATACCATCTTTACTTATCAACCCGGGGTTCGTACAAACTTGAAGGTGATAGTGCTATATGCACAAGTAAAAGTGAAGGTCCTGCATGTTGTCACTGTTCATCCAGCATGAGACCCTAGGGGTTCCAATCCAGACTTCTATAGAGTCAGAAGAAGCTTGATCCTTTGATGGAAGAAGAGAAAATCTACTCTAAGAGAGCTACTCTACTGCAGTAATGAAGAAAACAACATGTAATTCTAAATCACACCATATCCTAATTAACCATTTAAACAGATACGCTAAGCAAAATTATTGAATCAACACTAACCTAATGCTACTATCTAAGTTACAGAATTAAAGAGCATCAAACCATATTAATGTGTGAGTAATAAAACTAAACTAAATCTATTTTCACTTTTTTTATTTTCTTTGGTAAAATCAAGCATGCAATTTAATTGTTCTTGTGGATGTGACAGGTGGATGAAAGGTGGTTAAGGATGGCTAGAAGGTTTAGTGAGTGGTTGGATGGTGTGGAAGGGTCCTGGGATGCTTTTTGTGACTTCCTAGAGGTTCCCATCAATTCAACCTCAAAACAGGTCGTTTCCAGAAAACCTACAGGATGTACTAGAAACCTACAAGATGATCCTGTAGGAATTACAGGAAACCTACAAGATACAACCGAGAGTTAATTGTGAAGTGTTGAAGGTGTTGGGAATATTGGAAAGGGTGTTTGATGAGTGGGATAGGGTGGTAGGAGGTCTAGGAACACTCATGAGTCAATATCCAAGAGAAGAGATGGCTAGATTCACTCAATGTGTCTAGGGGAATTTCAATAAAAAAGGACAAAGGAAATAGTGAGGGTGATGGTGGAACAAGAGATGGTTGAGGTGGATGAGGTGGAAGATGGATGCTGGTGATGAAGTCTAGACCTCCTCCTGAATTACTTGCAATGCTTAAAATGTGTGTGTCTTCCAAGAACTATGCAACAAGATACATTCTCATAAGCTAGAAAATCATGAATCAATTTCCCATATTATGCATGAAGAAAGTGTTGAAGAAAATGAGAACATGAGTGAGATCTTATTCTAGAAAGAGAGTGATGGAAAAAGATGACAATGCAATGAACCAAGTATTGAATCAAGATAACAAACTCCAAAGCTCATGCAAGAACTAGAAATATGTGTTTTTGGGGTTGCTGAAGGGTCTCTTCCTCAAGTCATGGTCCCAAAGGGAGGAGGTGAGGCTGAGACACCTGCTGACGACATTATGGTGATATTTTTATCCTTCCTAACCTGATAATTGAAATAAGGCACAAATGGAAGCAAAATAAAATACAACCAATCTATTGTACGCTGTTGTAATGGAAATGCAACTACTTAAGAAAATGAACAATGAAACCATGAACCTATGCTAGCATACATGTACAATAAAGAGGAGCCTTGGCTGCTAGGGTTGGGCCCTAACCCAAGAGCTTCATCCTTCTAAGTTAGCTCAGTGTTGGCTCAAAACAAAACTCATTTTTATTATCAAAACCATGGATTATGTTAGGTTCCTATACCAATAGGAGTCATAAGTTTTGAATGGTTGAGATTAAACCTGTAATATGTACATACCTTTGCAAAAAAAATTGCAAATTTTTTCCATATTCAAAAAATAAAAAAATGTAAGTATGGTATGTCCTAAAAGAATAATCAAAGGACAAAAAGAATAAAAAGGTCAAAAAAGATGAAAAATATGAACCTCGAGAAAAGAAAAAGACCATGAAAGTGTGCAATCCAAAATGCCACTACTATTTACTTTTTGTGCATAATAAATGATTATGTGTAGTTTCAAGTTTGTAACCTTTGCCACAATCCATGATAGTCAAAATGTTTAAACTTGGCTATTTCATGTTTCAATTTCATGTCTATAGATAGAGAATAAAAATCTGACCAAACTTTTTAATCTTGGCAGATAAGTAGATAGGTAGAGTAAATAAAAGGAGCTCAACTATTTAATCTGAGCCCTTTGATTTAATAAGGTTAGAATTAGTTAGTTTACTATTATAAAGAGAAAGAAAAATGTTTGATAAGGGTTTGCTAGCTCAAATGCACCCTAATAAAGAGAAGTAAAAATGGTAGGATGAGTAGATGGGTAAGTAGTAGAAAGGTTGCAGAATTATGTTGATTGATTAGACAAAAGCATGTGTATCATCTTTTTCATCATAAAAGTTCCAAATGTGATAGGGCACTCAAGCATGCAGATGGATATTGAAGACAATTAATTAATTTCCCTCATTCATTTCACCTTTTACATAACTAATTTCCCACAATAAAGTTCATAGTACTTAAAAACCCTAAGTCAAAGAGGCTCAGAGCATTTCTCTGACTTTTGGAGGGACCGAACCCTCGGCTCAATGACTTATAGGCAATAAGTACTAAAACCCCCTCATAAACATTCATTTCCCCCTTCAAATCATTCATGTTCCCTAAAAATACTCTTTTCCTAAGGTTAAAATTACTTTTACCTAGGCAAGGTGTTCATTCCCCCACATGACTCATTTTCATATAAAAAAACCCATAAAAACACTATATCCTAAGTTTTTATGTTATTATCGGAAAAGCAATAAAACATGAAATATCAAATGCTTAGGGTATAGTGCCCCTTTCTACTCACTTTACTAATTACTGATTTATTTATTAAATCCTGAATAAAAACCCCTTTTCCCCGAATATATTTAGCTCTCAAAATATTAATTAACCCCACCTTAGTATAATTATATAAACTATAATATTACCCAAAACCCAAAAAATCCCCTAACTAATCGACCTACGATTAAGTTAGTTGAAAAACCCAATTAAATCCCACCACTAATCACCCTGATACCTTAACCCGCCCTTAAACCCTCACCAAACCAAAAACCACCATGCTTAAACCCCCGTCGGGTCCCCCACTACCTTCCGTGCAACTCCACTGCCTGATTGTCGCACGATCTCTCCCCTCAACATCTGACGGTCCTCATTCATTTCAGAAGGGCCCGACTTCGGAATGTTACCCACTCAAAAAGGGTTGTTTTCCACTAGGCCCCCGAGACTACGTGTTGCTTGATGAGTGGAATCCCCCCCCCCCCCCCGATACTGCCAAGCGCCCAAAAGTTGTGCGAAGGAAACAACTTACCGCCCACCCGCTATGCTCCAAAATAACTATTTTTCACCCCGCTATGCGACAAACGACCACTGTTCTCTCATACCCGCCAATTTTGACATTCCCGCATAAAGCCAAAAAGCCCCAAATCATTCATTTTTATCATTTCTTCAACTGAAAACCTCCATGCACGCACCTGCGGACATCGAAGCTGTCAACCCACATACAATTGCACCTTGAAGACGTGACAAAGCTCCCATATTGCCTTCCAGCCTACTGAGAACCTTTTCAACTGTTCACAATTCCCATCCGACCTGTTGAGAGCTAGTTCTCCCTAATTCCAGGTATTTAAGCCATAATTCACTAGAAAAACTCCCAAATTTCAAGAACCAGTTACTGAGTTTGTTAGTTAAAGTAAGAATAAATTAAAGAAACTCAAGTAACTTGCCCTTATGGTGGGCACCAGTACTGCAGTAAGAATGTTGCACCTCCTGGGCTACCAACTTTACTTTTATCAACCGGTAGTTTGTAACAAAATTGGAAGCGTCGATGCTATATGCACAAGTACTAGTTCTCACTGTAGGTTATCACTTGGTTAGTCGGTGCAAGATCACTAGGAGCTCAAGCCAACTTCTATAGATTTCAAAAGAATCTCTATGTGTGATGAAAGGAAAGAAAGATTACTCTACAGATGTTATTCTAACTGCAGAAAGGATAAAGACTGGAATGTAAAGCAAAACCTAGTAAACCCTAACTAACAAGCTAATTCTACTTTTGCCAAAAACACTATGAAAACCATGAAAGAAATTCCGTTACCTAATCAAGGAAGTAAAAAACATCTAACCATGCTATTTCTAGAAGTAAATAAGCAAAAAACATATTTTTGGATTTTTATGTGAATTTAACATGCATATAATTTATTGTGTGTGAGTGTGGTAGCGAACAAGTGGTGTTAGAGGGTGGTTTTGGAGCTTGGGAGGATGTAGGATGGTGTGGATGGGTCCTAGGAGGTCTTAGGTGCCCTTCTGGAGGCTTTTCCCACACTTGACCTTCAAAAGAGAGCCTACAGGAAAAACTATAGGAGGACACGGGAAAACTACAGGAGGAAAATAGGGAAACTACAGGAAGCCTACAGGAGGAGGTCGAGAGAAATTTTCGCTGTTTTGAGGGTGTGAGAGTGGGTGGAAAATGTGGATGAAGGATGGAATGAGGTGTTAGGGCACCTAAAGTCTACCATGAATCACCAGGAGAGAGAAAGATGAGTGGGTTTGCTCAAGGAGAGAGGAAGAAGTTCTATGAAAAATGAAGGAAACTAGGGAAAAATTGAGGTGAGGTTTGGGAGACCTATAGGGCATGGATCAGATGGAAAGTGTGATTGATGGTAAGCTAGACTACTACTGGAAGAGATTTTCTACTTAGAAACTGAAAGTCAACCAAGAAAATCAAGCAACCAATGAAATGAGTGCATCCTAGGAAAAACAGAGTTTTGCATTAAAATGGCCTAAACTATGATGTATAAAAGGAAATGCTGGTAAATGTTGTAAGAAAGGAAAGCATGCAAAAGGACTATTGAAAATCAGGAAGTGAACATGATAAAGAATATCTAAAGCAAAGAAAAACTGGACTATCAACCTACTAGAGAGCTGCAAACACTAGAAGTCCTAGGAATGAGGAAAATCTGTGTTTTTGGGGCAGCAAGAGAGTCTTTGCCTCAAACCATGGTCCCAAAGAGAGGAAGAGAGGCCAAGGCATTGTTTCTAGCCTTTTGAATCTTCTCAATCACTTCTTAACCTACTATAGAAAGCACAAATGGAAGCAAGCTACTAAATCATCAAAAGCAACCTATTCTTAACCATAAGAGAAATACATCTAACATAAAACTAATCTACAAACTGAAGTAAAGCATACAAATACACATAAAGAGAAGCTTGGATTCTTGGATTGGGCCCTAACCCAAGAGCTTTAGTCCTCTGAGGTAACTCAATGCTAGCTCAAAAAGGATCCCATCTTCATTATCAAAAAATAGCAAGATTACATAAAACTGTCATAAAATAGTAAGCTCGAAATTTGAGCAGAGTTTACACAAGAAAAAAATAGTCGACCCTAGTGAGACCCTAGGCCTCTCTACTTATAATTTGAAACTACCAACAAATTCCTTAACATGAGGGAGGCTTGGCTCCCAAAATTTGAGATAACTATCAATCATCTTCCACTTGCTTGCTGCCTTCTAGTGCATGATTCGGCTACTTGTACTCCGAGCTGAATGAAGGGGAATTTGAAGTGAGGAGCAATAAATGAGGGGGATTCCCTCCTATAAGTCCTCTCCTCTATCTACTTCGAGCTATTGCTATAGTTTGACTAGTAGATCCTTGACTTTGACCTCGAAATCTATCAATAATCTGCATTAAATACATGTTAGACCACATGGCATAATAACTAACTCAACTCACCCTATAAGCATAAATATAATTAGAAAATCATACAATAAGCTAAGAGAATGGTTGATTTGACTACGTTAGGAGGTAAAATGAGCCCATATAATTACCCATTTATGAGGTTCATCATCACCCCCTACTGAAGGTGTCGCTCATCCTTTGAGCAACCTAGTCAATCTCTTGGTCTTTCATGGCCCTGGTGGCCTCCCTAGCATTCTAGGCTTCTGATGTGGTCTGCTTTTGTTCTCCATAAAAACCTGCCTTTTTATATATGTCCTTCCACTGCTCCTTCTCTTCTTCTTCTCTTCTACCTTCCAACATGCCTAATATGAGTGGAGGACTCAGTTAGAGGCCAATCCAGTTGACCTTCAACCTTTGCATGGAGCGCTTTTACATTGGCACTCTTTTCAATGCCTCCTACAACCTCATGGGGGAATGGTATTCTAAAATGATATCCATAAACAATGTTGTGCCTCCCCTCACAAGAAATGTATTTTATCACTTGGTAGCTAACCTCATCCTAGGGATATGGTACACTAGCCCTCCTAATTCCATTTTTGTCTTCAACAGGGGTTTCATTATCTTGGAAAAATTTCCTCTTGGCAGCCTAGCCAATTATTTTCTCATCTTTACTCCAAGGCAGCCCGAGAGGATGGGTAGTGACCCTACTGATGAATTCAGGGGTTATTTCAATGGAGAGGCCTCTAATGGTTACAGTAGCATGAGTTCTTGTGTGAAGGACCAAAGAGAGAGCAAATTCATGGGCAATTTCATCATCAAACCCTCTAAACTTCTCAAATAAATTCATCCAGTTTGTCCTTGTAAATATTTCCACCACTTGAGGATGTGCATGGAGTCTAGTGGAGTTAGTGGGTTCTTTTCTCATAAACCCCCCTGTCATATTTCCTGTACTTATTTTGAAAAACCAGATATGGAGGTCGAGACAAAGAATTTTGAGTGAAACAGAAAAACAGAGGGGACTGTGTTTTTTTTTTTAACAGAATTATTTTTTATGTATTTCTACCCTCTTAAAGGCTCATTTTATCTTCAATTTGAGACCAACTCTTTCACATTTTGATATTCAACAGAGGGCATTCATGAACCCTACCTCTTCAGACTAAAATTCGTGCCAAAAATCATGTTTCCTCCCTTCAAAATGACTCACTGCCCCTCCTATAGAAGCCCGCTGTCCCTCCTGTAGATTTCCTATAGGTGCTCCTGTAGAAGATGCTGAGAGCAAAAATAGGGAGGAAATCGATGGAGGATGGTGGATACAAGGCTATGGGGGCATAAGAAGACTGTTGTGTGGGTGAGTTACGAGGAGAAACTGAAGAAAAGGTGGTGAGAATGCGCGGGGAGGAGTGCTCATCACCTTTTATGGCTGTTTTTGGTTATGAGTGTTGAGATGGCAAGGTGTACGTTGCCCAGATTAGGACCATTGGTCCCCACCTGCTTGGTCATCATGACCCCCCTCATAATCATCCCCTCATTACTGCATTGGAGTTAACTCTTCCTCCCACTACCTGTCCTTCGCATCTTTTGCTTGAGTTGAATGTGTGCACGTGTGGGTGATATCTCGATTAAGTGGAGTCAACTAAATGAAGGTGGCCAAGCTAACTGGCCACCTTTCCTTCTTTTGATTTCAACCATCTTGTTTCCTTTGTATGATTCCTAATTACACAAGTGTAGATAGAGGAGTGACTTAGCTACTTACTTGTAATCCAAGTGTATTTGCTACCATCGACTGTGAGGTAATGTGGCTTTCTCTGTTGCATGCCTTCATTTTCTCTCATGCATGATGTCTTTGCTTGCTGATGTGTTGTTGTATGTTTTTGCAGGTTCTTCTTTTGTTGGAGCTGAGCTGCATGTGCCTTTTCAACCTTCAGATGTGCTGTCCCTTGCTGTTGTTGCTGGACTTCTATGGGATCAGCTACTACAGGAATTCCAAGTGGAGCTCCTGTAGCTACTTCTCCCCTTGAAACATCAGCTACTTCCTTGTGCTTGGAGCTCGAGAATGATGCCATAGGTGGAGATGAATGATGGAGGGATAGTAGGTGAGCTTCAGGTAAAGTTAATGGTGCCTTTTACTCCTTTTATTTTTGTTTTTTTTTCAAAACTCAAAAGCTATTTTTCTGTGTTTTTTCTTGGAAAGGGAAAAAAAAATTAACAATGATGCTTGGAGTGTGATGCAGGCTTGGAAATGATGGCAACGAGGTTTGAAGATGGTAAGAGGGATTATAGGTTCCTCATGAAGCTTTTCTTGTCCCTCAAACTGCCTCCCGTAGACACTTTTGGCTCTCTGTAATTTCTACAGGAGCCTCCTGTAGAAAAAACAGAGCCTCCTATAGAAAAAACAGTTTTGGAAGAGGAGGTATAGTGGGGTGAAAGAGATGCCAAAAATGATGGAGGAAGGTGTGGAGAAGATGAGATGGATGCTGGTATGAATGTCAGGGTCCCCTTGGCACCTTCATCTGCTCCCTGTAGTCCTCTTGCAAACCTGCAATGCAATAAAATTTCATTTTTGCTTTCTTTCTTTCTTTTTTCTTTTTTTCTTTGAAAACAACTAGGGTACCTTAGAGAGGTTTTCACCTTAATTGCCTGGCCTGGGCACCTCCAAGAGAGGTTTTCACCCAGGGATCTTATTCTTTTCCTTTTTTTTTTTAAATCACTGGGCCACCTCAGAAGAGGTTTTCAACCCAATGATGGGACTCAAGTGCCTCATGGAGGTTTTCACTTGAGTCCTTATTTTTTCTCCTTTTTCTTCAGTGAGTGGGTGAAGTGGAAGCTAATACATGCTCCACTACCATCACTGTTTTATTCAAATTTTCAATAAACTCTTTCTTAGAGAGGGGTTTCTTGTAGAATTTCAACCGATGTCCATTGACAAGCATGGGGATGGCTTCATCATCTATGGTTCTGATGAGAACTGAACCATTTTCATTGCATTTCTCCATAGTGTAGGGTCCCAGCCATCTTGTCCTCAGCTTGCCTTTGAAATCCTTGTATCTTGAATCATAGAGTAGTGCCCAATCTGCCTCTTGGAATTGCTTCTCCCTGATATTTCTATCATGCCATATCTTTCTCTGAAGCTGAACTACCTCTGTATGGAGAAGGGCTTGTAATCTATATTCATCCAATCCATTGAGCTGAAGTAATCTCTGCTTATGTGCATGGTTGAGGTATAGGTCTAGCTGAGCTGCCATCCTTAGGGTATTGAATTCAAACTCTATTGACAACGAAGCCTTCTTCCCATAGACCAATTCATAGGGTGTGAACCTGCTGGTGGTCTTCCATGTTGTGTTGTAGGCCCAAGTGGCCTCAACTAATCTGTTCGCCTAGTATTTTCTGTTGTTGCTCACTACCTTGGTTAGGATCCCTTCCAGTGCTCTGTTAGTGACATCCACTTTCCCATTGGCTTGTGGATGGTAAGGGGTGGAAGTCCTGTGCTTGATCTTATGATGTGTGAGCAGGTCTTCAATTAGGTTGGAAGTGAACTGACTTCCTTGGTCTGTGACCAACTCTCTCGAATATCCGAACTTGTAGAATATGTTTTCCCTCAAAAACTCAGCTACTTTTTCCTCTGTCGCTACTATGATTGCTTTTGTCTCCACCCACTTTGTCAGGTAGTCGGTGCACACAATGATGTACTGCTTCTAATTTGAAGGGGGGTTGATAGGCCCCACAAAGTCCATGCCCTACTTCTCAAATGGCTCAAAGGTCACTTGAGGTTACATGGGCATTTCATCCTTTGGAGTGGGTTTCCCCATCCTCTAACACCGATCACACTGGCTCGTGTATCTCCTCACATCCTGATGAAGAGTGGGCCAATAGTAGCCTGCTTGCATTATCTTGAAGGAAGTTATTTTTGCTGCTGACCTCCACAAGGCCCGTCATGACAGGTCAGGAGGATGTCAAAGACTTCCTCCTCCCTGACACATCTTCTCAAGATCTAATCTAGGCCACGTTTGAAGAGATTGCCTCCAATCCAAGTGAAAGGGGTGCTTTTCCTTACTATCTTGCTCTTCTCTTTTGAGGATAGGTGTTGTTATCACTTAGAACTAAAATTGATACATGTAACTTTTTATCCTAGCCCGATGACAAAGGTCAGTGCTAGTTTAATTTTGTTTTAATTTTTTCCCTTAGAATCTGGAGTTTTGAAGAGTTTTTGAGTCAAGTTATTCTCAGCTCCCATTGGTTCCCCTCCATCTACCATTGTTCTATAGCCACTTGTTATCTTATGTCAGTCACCGTGCCTGTTTGCAATTTCGAAGCGCAATCATAATTAGGCAGTTTCGCAGCACATCATGATTAGGCAGTTTCGCAACGCATCATTAAAATTTAAAACTAACAGCGCTGCGAAATCATGGATTCGTACATTTCGCAGCTAGTCTTTCCCGAAATTTCAAGTCCGTTAGGTGAGTCATAGGCCGTGTCTTCTCATGTCAGCTCATGTACCTCTCTTATCACATTTTACCACTCATTGCCACTATCACCACCACTAGATCTGTTGATACGCACGAATTATCATTCCTAAGAAAGACAACCATGCATAAATCTTAATGATGGCCGTAAGTCTTGCATGAATGACAAATCTGTAAGATTACATCTTGAAAGATTTTAAACGGAAAAATTTAAAATTCAAGCGAGGCTGAATTCAAATAGAAGCTGAAACACAATTCCAACCGGAGTTGGTAGTTATTGTTTGCGAGAATTTGGAAGAATCAATGGAGAAAAAGGAGCACAGATCCAGAAAATGTCTAAGGACTGAGCCTGAAGGCCTGGATATAACGCTGAGAAATGAAGAGGTGAAGAAAGCATTTAAAAAGGCTGGGTGCTGGAAGTTTTGCAAAAAGTTACAAGGAGGACACGCACAGGTAACTAAAGAATTTGCACTTAACTACACAGGCTTGAATTCAAAAGTAGCCATGTTAGAATTGCAGGTTTTGCCAGAAGTGATATCTACTGTGACAGAGATCCCACGAGGACAAGAGGAATGGTTTAAAAACTTCAAATTTGACATGAATCCTTGTAAGGAGTTTTTGAAGGATGAATTTGTAAATGAAGATTTAAGTAAGGCAGTGCCCAGGAATTATGTCAAAGAATATTATGCTCACTTACTCACCTGCATACAGAAATATCTGACTTGTGAAGGAAGGTATAACAAGGTTTACTCTTACCATTTTAAACTCCTTTTGCATTTCACCGGGAAGGTCTCCATAGACTTACCTTTTTATCTGTTCCGTAGTTTGAGTAAGATGTGTGATAAGGTACAGCTGAGGAAAGAGGATTGTGAAACCTCTTTGTTTCATCATGGTTTGATCAAAATACTGGTTTTAGATGGACTCCAAAAGATAGACAGTGATTGGAATTCATTCATTTTTATGGCTGGCTTCAAAAGCCAGACTGGCCTCACTCCTCCACCTGCTAGGGTTTTTATTATAGCTAAGCTCCAAACAGAAGCAAGAGCTAAAAGAGTTCCAAAGTCACAAGTAAGAAAACAAGTGAAGCCACTCGTCATCCAAGATCAACCTCAGCAATCAACTAAGGAAAAAGCTCATGGTAAAAAGACTGTACCTGAAACAAGCACATCTGAAGTAGTCTCAAGGATAAGAACAAGAAGCCAGATGAATAAGGAAAAAGGTAAAGCTATAGCAGTCGAAGAAAGTCCAGTGTCCAAGGCAAGTTTAAATGACTTATTACAGGCTATTGAATTTGAGCAGTCTCTACCAGTTCAAATCGAGTTAATACAGTCAGAACAAGAAACCACCAAGAAATCCAAGGCCTCAAAAAGGCTTAAATTTGATGAGCCAGCTGAAGAGTTCATTTTTAAACCTAGAAGACCTATGACAAGGAGATTCCAGCAAGTACAGGAAGTACTGCCAAGAACAGAGGAAACAGGGGAAGAGACACAGAAAAACGCAGGCAAAACAGTCATTACACCTAAAGAAAATAATATAGTAGCCCTGAAGAGCCAATTAGAATCAGCTAAGTATGAGATTGCCAAATTGAAGAAAGCCGTTAGAAGACATGCAGTCATACACGCAAAGTATTATAAAACTCTATGGGAAGGGAATGCAACTGTCGAAGCCCAACTGAATTCAGTGGTTGATGGCCATTCACAATTTCACACCTGGATAGTACCAGCAATCAAAGAAGCCAAGTACATCAGAAGAATCAATATGCAACTGAGAGCTGGGAATAAGGCTATGAAGAAACAAATTGAAGATCTGAAGGCACAGCTAAGTCAGCTTAAAGGACCTGCTAAATGAGTTTTCATTTCAAGTAAGATTTTGTTTCAAAAATTTTGACAAGTTTGCTTGATCTTATCTTTCTGAAGAAATATAAATTCCTATTCGACCTGTCGAAGTCTAAAGAAGTTTTTGGAAATCAAGCACTTGGCTAATAAAGGTCTCAGGTTAAAAACAAGTTGTTTTAAATAACTCAGCAGTTTCGTAGCGCGCTACGAAACTGCTGAAAGTGATGATTTCAACGTAAATCAAGCAGTTTTGAATTATAAGCGGGAATTTTGAAAGGGAAACGTCTAAAAGGCATACAAGGCATCATCTGAAGCTATCAACAGTCAACCAGGTCAAGACAGGTGGAGAAAATATATATTCAAATCCAACTTTAAATTTTTGCCGTAAAATGAGCACATTTACCACAGTTCAGGATATATCAAACAGTTTACAAGAAACTTTTGCCTGCACACATGTACATGGGAAAAAGCTTACAACGCATCAAGGACGTGGCAGTCTGCTCCATTTTGGGTAATTAAAGGATAAAGGACATGCTTATTTGCATTCGAATATTTTGGGGAAAACTAAAGACCAGTAAACAGGGGTAGTTTCCTATCTTTCAGGGCATTGGAAAACATGTGTCATTGAAGACAATCATGGAGCCTTGAAGACCATCACAACTAAACTAGAAGGGAACCAGATGTCAAAGAACGAGGAATCATCTTAATTAAATCCATCATGCATGTAATATGGAGTTAGAGTCATAGTTCATTTAGATCTCTAAAAAAAAACTCCAGTCAACACTTTGTTGTATTTATTAGTTAGTTAAAGGGTTAATAGGTGTCATTAGAAGTAGTTTTCGAATTCCCCTCATGTTGGAGGAGGAATCTTGATCAGTTAGAATAAGAGCTCTATATGTAGCTGAAACAGAAATGTAATCAGGGTTGGAAAACTTTATAACAAAGCTTGCTTTTGGCTTATGTAAGACTCGTTTTCAGTAATATAATTTTGACTTTACTTCTCAGGATTCATGAAGGATTTCTTATGTTCAGAATATGTGATGTTGTCCTTTTCTTAATTCTTACAGTGGTATAGATGTATAATCACTCAGAATTCACTGAATGTGCTCTGATTTCCTGTATACATTTATAAACTGTGTGGTCCCATATGAGTTGATGTTCTGAATGTCTAAATGCTGAATGCCCTGACTTCCATGTAAGGTTAAGTTCACTGTTATATTGAGGTGTTGTTGACTCCATAAGCCCAATGGATAGTTTTTTAATGTGTTTCCAGCATTCATATTTTTCACAGTTGTTCTATAAGAGTTAGCCATCTTATCTTTAATCAAAATCATTAATCCATCAAGAGAGAGCCCTCTCAGATTGAGGAGGCTAGGCCTCAGCCTAAAGTAGGTTTGAAATAGTTACTTAGAGTCAACCTGACCAGCAGCCTATCAGGGTCTGATTTTGAGATAACAGGTGTGGTGGGAACTGTGTTGAAACCAAGTAGTTTGCTATATCAGCAAACCATGGAGAGAGTACTGATATAGAAAATAGGTGTTCATCTGGCATTTGGTCATCCACCATTCCTTCTTCACCTACAGGAAAATTTACTCTAGACAAAAATTCAGCAACAACATTCTCTTTACCAAGCTTATCAATAATGGTCAGATCAAACTGCTGCAGTAAAAGAAACCATATAATAATGTGAGCATTTACATCTAGTTTGTTCATTAAATATCTAATTGCAGCATGATTAGTGTGCACAAAGGTTTGATAGCCTGTGATATAATGTCTGAATTTGTTTAAGGAATGCACGACATATAGGAGTTCCTTCTCGGTCACTGTATAGTTTAACTCTACCTTTGACAAGTTTTTTCTTATAAAGTATATGGCATAAGGTTTTATCAGTTTGTCCTAAGGCTACTGAGTACTCCTATTTCTTTGTTCGAGGCATCTGTGTGAATGTGAAAGGGTAGGGCCCAGTTTGGGCCTCTCAGAATTGGGGCAGCCACTAGCATGCTCTTCAAGGTAACTAGGGCTTCTTGACAGTTTTTCGACCATATGAACTCAACATCTTTGCCTAGGAGGCAAACAAAGGAGAGGCTAACTTTCTGAAGTCTTTAATGAATCTCCTATAATATCCAGCTAAGCCTAGGAAGCTTCTGACATATCTCACCTTTTGAGGAGGTGGGACCCTTTAGATGATGGAAATTTTGTTGGGGTCCACCTGCAATCCTTGTTGAGATATTGCATGACCTAGTACGGTCCCTTTAGTCATAAAAAATTCACATTTTTCTGGACTGAGGGACAAGTTCATCTCAATACACTTATCTAGAGCTGTTCCTAGGTTAGATAAAGCTTCCTTAAAGTTAGATCCATAAGGAGTAAAATCATCCATGTATATTTCTACTGCATCATGAACTAGTTCAGAAAATATACTCAATACCGCTCTTTGGAAAGTGGTTGGAGCATTGCACAAACCAAAAGGAAGGACATGGTATGAAAAGGTACCCCAAGGACAAGTGAAAGTGGTCTTATCTTGGTCTTTTGGGCTGATTTGAATCTGATTGTACTCGCTAAACCCATCTAGGAAGGAGAAAAAAATTTTCCTTACCAGACTGTCTAACACTTGATTTATGAAAGGTAAAGGAAAATGGTCATTTTTAGTGGCTTTGTTCAATTCCCAATAGTTGACATAGATTCTCCACTTACCATTTTTCTTTGGCACTAGCACCAAAGGAGAGACCCATTCATTGTCAGAGATGGGATAGATGAATCTTGCATCAAGAAATTTCTGCAGTTCTTCCTTAACAATATCTTTAAGTGCTGGGTTCATCCTTCTTTGAGACTGCCTGACTGGCTTGCAATCTTCCTTGATGTATATATGATGAGTACATACTGAAGGGTGCACTCCCTTCATCTACTTATAACTCCAAGCGAAGGCATATAGATGTTTTCTTAGTGTGCTGCATAGCTCCTTCTCCTGGGAAGTAGATAGGGATGGATTGATTTTCAATGTTCTTTCTGGGCCGAACTCTATATTTTAACACGGAGAGAAGTGGGGTCGGCCACACAGAGATTAGTTAAGGGGTTGTTTTGGGTTTTTCTTACTATGTCTTCTAGTGGTGATATACTGGGAGGTGGATTCTGAATCAAATTTTCAAGAATATCATCCTCATCTTGCGGTTTCCCCCCCATGGCGATTTCTAATGTACAAAGTGTTGCAGAATAAACTTCATCCTCATCCTTCTCCTCCAACCAGAGAGGTAGATCATGTTCTAGTAAGGGTTGGGCAGGATGATATAGGATTAACTGCTTGGACATGTGCTTGTTCTTTCTGGTCATGTTCCCAGCTCGACAGCTGATGTAGGCATCAGTTATAGCCAACTAGGGTCTTCCCAGAATGAGAGGATACCCAGTGAGCTTTGCCTTTGGCTAGAGAACTAAGAAATTAACAAGGTACTCCCAAGAATCAATGGAGACCATCACATCTTCCACAATCCCCTCAGGGGTCACTGTGGAGCGGTCTGCTAGCTGCAGCACTGTCGTGGTCTTTCTCAAGGAGCCTTGGAGGTTAAGTTTGAGCATTGTGTCCTTTTTCATCACATTAATGGCAACTCCCAGATTAATCAAGGTATGTGGGACCATTGTGCCATTAATTTGGACATCAACTACTGGGCTTCCAGGGTCTATATATTTTGGACAGATTATCTACCCCAACATCAAGTCGGACAGTTGTCCTATGACATTGATGGTTGGGGCATCTCTCTTGTGCCTTCCTAGATGCCTAAAGAACTTATCTTTGATCAACCTATTGTAGATAGGCACATCTTTTATGGCTTGGAGAAGAGGTATCTTGATACATAAATGATTCAATTCTCCCAGGAGTTCAGTCTCTTCTGGGGTAGGCTGGATTGTCATGGATAGTCTCTCAAGAAAGGGTGGATTTGCTTTAGGTTCACTTTCCTCTTTATATTCCTCAACCTCCCTAGGTGGAGGCTGACTATGTGGGAGAACTTTCCCGGATCGCAAGTTAATTTCTTGAATCTCCACAGCATAAGTTGGGCATGATGGTTCCCCATTATAAACTTGTTGAACCTGTCTGTTGTTTGGGTTCAGATTTGGTTGGGCAGGCATCTGGGGTTGCCTTGGTGGAGCAGAAGGTAACGGTTGTGGTTGGGCAGGTGGTGGAGGTAGAAGAGTGGGAAGAGATTTCTATTGGGGCCTCCACCCCTGATGAGATGCATTCCACTGAGGTTGCGGCTAAGCATAGGATTGAAATGAATGGGTGGTTGCTCGGGCATGATATTGAGATGTGAAGGACCAAGGAGGAGGCGTGGACCAGGAAGGATGAGCAAGGGGGGGCCAAGAAGGTATGGATGTGACTTGGTTGTGGTTGTAGTATGCTTGAGATGTCCCTTACATCCCCTATTGGTATGGTCTAGGTCCATGCAGCCTCCTTTGGTTTATGTAATAGATCTGTTCAGTGACTCCTTCAGCCCCTTGGTATATAGATTTAAGTCCAGGCAAAGAAGGGCACTTATCTGTAGAATGATCTTCTTCACAGACTGAACAAACCTCTATAGAGTTCAATGGGCATTCATTCCTAGGATGCCTCCTCGTGCATCTAGGGAAAAAAATGGCCAAATCCCTCTCTGCTTCCTCTTGTTTTCTTTTGATATGTAAGGTATCCATTTGCATGGAAAGAGTCTGTAGCATCTCACTCTTAAAGTCTTCCAGCATGTTTCCAATTTCATCTTTAATGGATGAATTGGAAGAAGAGGTAATGGCTATGGGTTGACTCCCCCTACCTTTCTTTCTGGCTGCTCTAGAATGGTTTCTAAAAATAGTCTTTATGTCCTCATAGGATAGTTGGTAGATGTCTCCCCCAGCCAGTAGATGGAGGTGTCTAAAAGGTCTTCCTGAATTCCCCTGAGCAGGACCAACTTCAAAGACTCAGGGTCAAGTGTACACCCGGCCCTATTGTAACTGAGCTAGAACCTCTCTTCATAGTATTCCAAGGACTCATCACTTCCTATGGTCATTCAGAATATTTCTTGTTTAGTATCTTTTGACCTACAATAGTCTCGATACTTGTTTTTAAAGCCCTATTGCATCTGAGCCCAAGTTGTGATACTATTGCTAGGTAATCCCATGAACCAGCACAATGTTGCGTCCTTGAGAGTAGAAGGGACAGTTTCAACTTTTGCTCGTCTTTTGCATAGTCATAAGTTCAACAGATGACAACAAACTCAAACAAGAATTTGTCGGGAACTTCTATAGTTAGAGCATGGAAGTGAGGTAGGGCTGAAGGACTTATATTCTTCATTTTGGTGTCCCCATTGGTCTCCCGAATGGGGAAGGTACCCTCTATTCTCTCTCCATTTCCCCTAACATTTCTATTTTCAGCCATTGGCTCCAGAGGAATGTTTTCTCCTTCTTCTTCCCCTATAGGTTCTTCAAATATGTCTGAATGTTCACCTAAGGGTTCTTCTTGATTGCAGCCACCGAAGAAGAGAGAAGGTTGGCTATGTGAACCAGTGGGGGTGTTGGGAAAATTTTTTCCTAAGTTATCTCTACTCCTACGAGGCATGAAAGGAAATATTTCTGGTTGGTTTTTTGTTTCTTTTTCCCCACACTGAAAGTACCTGCAAAAACTGAAATTGTGATTGAACAGAACAGATTGAAACAAGTTGAAATGAACTTGCTAAATGGAAATTTGCAGAATTGAAAAGGAAAGCAAGGAAATGCAGAACTGAATGAAAAGAAATGACTAATCTACTTTTGCTGAAATAAACTATTAGCATAATGTTGCAATAGGAAATAGAATAAAGCAGTAATCATAAAATACTCTGACGCTTCCTCAGCAATGTTGCCAAAAAGTGGTGGGTGCCAGTATTGCAGCAAGAATATTGCAACTCCTAGGCTACCAACTTTACTTTTATCAACCCGGTTGTCACTTGGTCAGTCGGCACGATATCACTAGGAGCTCAAGCCAACTTCTATAGATTTCAGAAGAAGCTCTATGTGTGATGAAAGGAAAGAAAGATTACTCTACAGATGTTATTCTAACTACAAAAAAGAGAAACACTGGAATGTAAAGCAAAACCTAGTAAACCCTAATTAACAAGATAATTCTACTTTTGCCAAAAACAATATGAAAACCATGAAAGAAATGCCATTACCTACTCAAGGAAGTAAACAACATCTAACCATGCTATTTCTGGAAGTAAATAAGCAAAAAACATATTTATGGATTTTTATGTGTTTTTTTGTGAATTTAACATGCATCTAATTTACTGTGTGTGAGTGTGGCAGCGAACAGGTGGTGTTAGAGAGTGATTTTGGAGCTTGGGAGGATGTAGTATGGTGTGGATGGCTTCTAGGAGGTCTTAGGCACCCTTCTAGAGGCTTTTCCCACACTTGGATTTCAAAATAAAGCCTACAGGAAAAACTGCAGGACACAGGAAAACTACAAGAGGAAAATAGGGAAACTACAGGAGGCCTACAAGAGGAGACCGAGAGAAATTTTCGCTATTTTGAGGGTGTGAGAGTGGGTGGGAAAGGTGGATGAAGGTTGGAATGAGGTGTTAGGGTGCCTAAGGTCTACAATGAATCACCAGGAGAGAGAAATATGATTGGGTTTGCTCAAGGAGAGAGGAAGAAGTTATATGAAAAATGAAGGAAACTAGAGCAGAATTGAGGTGAGATTTGGGAGACCTATAGTGCATGGATCAGATGGAGGTGTGATTTCTGGTAAGCTAGCCTACTACTGGAAGAGATCTGCTGCATAGAAACTGAAATTCAACCAAGAAAATCAAGCAACCAATGAAATGAGTGCATCCTAGGAAACACAGAGTTTTGCATTAAAATGGCCTAAACTATGATGTATAGAAGGAAATGCTGGGACATAATGTAAGAAAGGAAAGAATGCAAAAAGACTGTTGCAAATCAGGAACTAAACATGATAGAAAATATCTAAAGCAAAGAAAAACTGGACTATCAACCTACTAGAGAGTTGCAAACACTAGAAGTCCTAGGAATGAGGAAAATTCATGTTTTTGGGGCAGCAAGAGAGTCTTTAGCTCAAATCATGGTCCCAGAGGGAGGAAGAGAGGCCAAGGCACTGTTGCTAGCCTTTTTAATTTTCTCTAATCACTGCTTAACCTGCTACAGAAATAAAAAATGGAAGCAAGCTACTGAATCATCAAAAGCAACCTATTCTTAACCATAAGAGAAATACATCTAACAGCAAACTAATTTACAAATTGAAGTAAAGCATACAAATACAAGTAAAGAGAAGCTTGGCTGCTTGGATTGGGCCCTAACCCAAGAGCTTTAACCCTCTGAGGTAACTCAATGCTAGCTCAAAAAGGATTCCATCTTCATTGTCAAAAAATAGCAAGATTACATAAAACTATCATAAAATAGTAAGCTCGAAATTTGAGCAGAGTTTACACAAGCAAAAAAAAGTAGACCCTAGTGAGGCCCTAGGCCTCTCTACTTATACATCTAAAGCTACCAACATCTTCCTTAACATCAGTGAGGCTTGGCTCCCAAAACTCGAGATAACTATCAATCATCTTCCACTTGCTCTGCTGCCTTCTAGTGCATGATGTGGCTGCTTGTACTCCGAGCTGAATGAAGGGGAATTCGAAGTGAGGAGCAATAAATGAGGGGGATTCCCTCCTATAAGTCCTCTCCTCTATCTACTTTGAGTTATTGCTATAGTTTTACCACTAGATCCTTGACTTTGACCTTGAAATACATCAATAATCTGCATTAAATACATGTTAGACCACATGGCATAATAACTAACTCAACTCACCCTATAAGCATAAATATAATAAAAAAATCATACAATAAGCTAAGAGAATGGTTGATTTGACTTGATTAGGAGGTAAAATGAGCCCATATAATTACCCATTTATGAGGCTCATCACCTTACACTGTAATCAACCACCTTTGCCCTAAAAAAGCTGAAAATCATCTCCCCCATTCTCAAATCCATAAGAACTGAGAATGGCTACCCCAATTGCCATGGATGTGAGACCTATTTCCACTCCTCATCTGGACCTAGACCACCTCCCCCTAGCTGATAAAGATTTCCAAATCAAGGACACCTCTGTCCATGAATCCCCTCTTAAATTATATTGTCGATACAGAGACCAATACCTAAACCATGCTGACAAAGTTGGTCTTTGGGAGTCCAATTTACCCAAGTACCAATTTCCTGAAGTTCATATTTTCCCAGAAATTGTCCATTACTGCCATGCAAACTATATCCCTAGCCAAAGAGAAGTGATGTCCCCTAACCAAACTGTACTTTTCACCATCACTGCAGAATCAATTAATGAAATGTTGCAACTACAACTAGGGAAAAACCTAACCCCTATTTCAATTGGAGACCTATTGGACCGATTCTCCAAGCTTGCCACAGCAAAAATTGCTGAGATGTTCCACCCTTCATTGTAGAAGAAAATCATATTCCAAAAGATCCTCCTCCATATGTGTGCACCATATTTTCAGAATTTGGCCAGGATATTGTAGCAATGATATCTAGTGCCCTAGGTTACACTACCAGTGAGTATATAGATGAAATCATCCTAGCTTTCATGTCCATCTTCACTTTAGGATAGCCTCCTGGTGTCATTTATGATTATGCCAAGTTTATAGCCGATAGGATGCATGACCAGTTTCTTAGGATGAGTAATGAGAGAGTTTTCAAGTATTCCTCTGTTTTTTATCACCTTTCTCTATACTATCAAGCAAATAAGTTCCCCTTTACTCTCCAGAAGCTTGATACAAAAGGTCACCCCAGGTCAGTGATTTTCTGGACTCCATTGACCCATAAATATGACTACACATATTCATATACAGACTTCATAGACCTATTTGTACATCCCAATATGATAATGCTACTAGGAAGCCCTCCTCCAAGAATCAATTCAGATATAAGGAGGATCCTACAACTCTCAAAATAGCACAGAGTGCGGGATTGGTACCTGTACCAAAACCACACTAAAATTAGAATCTATGGCTGCGAGTTGGCCCCATATAAACTACCCAGATACCTCCCAATGAGGTGATTTGCTCTGGAGTACTACAAGAAGATAATCAATTCAGATGAGGTGCATTTTTTCAGAGCCAAAAAGAAGGCCCAGCTCAGGATCAGAGAGCAGTTAGGCCCCTATATTTGCAATAGTAGAGAAGTTGGAAAGGAGGCAGACCAAATTCTTCAAAGACTAAATTTGAAATAGAGCTTCATGTCGAGATATGATCCCTTGGACTTAATCTGCAATAGAAGACATAAAAACAAGATGGCTCCCTACATTCACCACCGAATCCCTGAAATAGAAAAATATGCAAATCAATTAGAATGGGTGGAGAATACTTTAGTGGATAGGGATAGCACTGAAGTTGTTGTTGAAAACACTCTAATTGATCTAGAGAAACAACTTGATGAGGGTTCTTTCCTGTAGGTTCCGGGAGGATCACGAGCCCAAGAAAAATCACAGGTGCAGCAAGAATTAGAGGCACCAAAAGGGTTAGAAGAACCAGAAAAATCAGAAAAATCAGATAGACTAGAGGCCACCATGAGTAACCCCATAGTCTTATAGACTCCTCTAAATGAGGAGAAAAGCCTCAAAAGAAACAGGGAAGGGGCTACTCCCTCAGGAGGAGAAACATCACAGGCCTATGTAGAAACAAGCCAGGCAAAGAGACAAAGAATGAATCATGTTTCAGAATAGGAATATACAGAGGAGACAATTGATATTACAAGAACTGAAAGAGAAGGGAGCAGGCATGCCACTCCCTCTGGATGCATCATAGAAACTTCCACATCACATACCCAGATACTGGAAATACAGTAGAGTGTGGAGGTATCCTCTTTCAGGGTTCCAGCAGACAAGGACCAGGACATCAAAGAAAGGTGCAAAGAGATAAAGGCCAGGAATGAGAGGCTGAAATCCCATAGCTATGCACAATACTTGAAGGTGACCCCTACCAATGAGACAAGGCTTATGTCAACGTATGATGTAAAAGAGGGGAAGATGCAAATGACATTCATGAAGCCCACTACTTAGCAACCAAGAACAACAACAAACTTCAAAAAGATAGATTTCGTAGTACTAGCAAAGGACATTCATCCTATTGACCAGATTGAGCTGCACAAGCAAATGGGGGAGATGATTTACTCCACCTTGATAGGGAAAGCCATTGCTACCAACCAATTTCAAAACTCCCTGAATAATATATTAGCACAGTTCCAATTGGAGAAGGCCTCTTCACAGGCCAAAGATACCAGAATCGAGTCCTTAAAGGACTTAGTCATTGAGTTGGGACATGATCCCAAAGATGTAAAGGGCATTGAAAAATTAATAAAGAAAAAGAATGATGATATAGGTGCTCTAAAGAAACAGCTCAAGATTCCCCAGTTGCATCACCCACAAACAACAAAAGTCTTGGAGGCACAAAAAGGACATGAAGAGCTCATGGACTCGGTCCTAAAGCTAAATGACCAACTAAAAGAGACAGAGAAGGAGTTGGAAATTTTGATTTAGTCCAAACAAAGTGACCTAGAAACAACTTCCACAACTTCCATTCCCACAGTGACAACAACAGTTCCTTCTAAATTGGCAACATCATTGGCACCAACAGCTCCACCTGCCATGGCACTGCCAATCACAACTGAATCTACAGCAGCAGGCACATCAACAGAGCTAGTAAAAGCCATGGAGGATATGTCCATTTAGGCAACAGAGCTTAAAAGGCTAAAGGATAAAGTGGAAAGCTTAGAAATTGACTGTAGGCTTACCCAAATTCAACAGAGAGAAGAAACACAGAAAGCCCTAAGGATGGGTGAGAATATCAAAGTCCTAGAGAAAGATTTGACATTGCAAAAACCACTAGGATAGACCAAAGAGATGTTCTAGGCCAATATCATTGACTCTGTCAATTATATTTCACCATCAATTCAAGTTATATTTGAGAAAACTGAATTGGTGAAGGTAGCCACTGAGGCTATCCAGAAATTAAGGGAAGAGTTGGGCGAGAAGCCTGAGGATGCCAATCGACTCATCCACTTCCTGAACAGTAATAATAGACATGATCTCAATGGGCTTGGTATATAGGATAGGACCAAAGCCATCCTAGAGGTCAAAAAGGTTCTTTCCAAAAGAAACCTTATGCTAAACTTGGAAGAAAGTGCCACAACATGGAGATGGCCATTGACAAGCTTATGACCAAATTTCAAATTTTGAGGGACAAAGGCCTTCCTAGTCCTATGGTCATTCATGATAAACTCATGACCCAATTAGACTACACTAACATACTTAGGAAATTGGCTAAGAAACAAGTCAGTACTTCAGGTATAAAAGCCCTGCCAACTGGAAAAGTATTGTATGATACTTTGGAAAATCTATTTTTCCTAGAACATGAGGTGAAACATCTATTTGTCACCAATCCCAATTTTGCTAAATACACAGAGGAAGATGAAATTTATAAAATAATGTTGAAATTAAAGTTACCTAAGGATAAATGGTGGGAAAAAATGACAGATTTACTTTGGAAATTTTTACAGCAGAAAATTACCATAGTAAATCCAAAGACAACCAAGTGAAATAGGTAAAGGATAGATCAACAGGGTCAAAGAGTATCATTGAAAGATCAAAGTGAAGATGATTCCAGCGTACAAATATCAGCCAGCTTATAGGGCTCAAACTCAACTGCAACATCCAGCACTACCACAATAAAAGTGACAGGATGATGCAGTTTTTGATCTGTCCCTACCTTAATGCTTGAAGATATTTTGATTCCCTAGATTAAATCTCATATTGTTATGAGATACTTTTTAAATATTTTTTCGTATAAACACTTCATATGTCGAAGTATTTAGGGTGGATTCCAAGACATTTCTATGGACTTTGTCTCTCAATTCTAAGTTCTATTGTATCAATGACTCAATTGGCTTGTTGGATCAAGGAATAAAGCTCATATATTTTACAAGATTCTTGTGTAAAGCTATATACAAATAAGTATTATCTTTTGTTTACTGTTATTTCACTTATATGTCTCCATAATCTTGTTTTTTTTTATCTAAAATCAAAATGTATAACATGGAATGATATTTCAAAAATTTCTTGAATGCACTCTATCTTGACTGTTTACATTTTAAATGTTTTCTACTAAACTATCTTAGTTAGGGAATTCTTGACTGCTCCCTTGCTTCTGTAGTTTCTCCCCCTGGTCTATAACAAAGGATTATTAATTTCCCTTTGTTCATGATCACCTACTTTCTTTCATTCTTATCCCGATCTAAGGATTCTTCATTGCCCTTTCACCTTGGTTAGAACCACCCCATCCATTATACCTGAAGATTTTCCTTTTGATTTTATAGCTTACCCTGTGAACATTCCCTTTAATGATCTGGTCCTGTTATGTGATCCTTTGATTGACTCCATATCACAATGGCTTGAGGGTCTAGCTCTATCCATCTATTCCAAGAATTCCACAACCCAACCTTCAATCTAAAATCAAAATCCTCATGAACACTAAGAAGTAGCCTAAAATCTAATAAAAGCAAAGCTAAATCATAAAGAGAGAGCCCTCTCTGGACTTAGGTTGGCTAGAACCTAAGCCTAAAAGATTGGTTTTTGGTTACCTCGGATGATTCCTTCTTTTTATAACTTCTAGGGAAAACTTTTGAGTGATAACATAGTGGCAACCATACTAGGGAACTCAAATCCTCAGTCTTAATAAACCTTTGAGAAAATTTCAAATCTTTATTTCAAGCCCCTTGACGGCTTTATTAGAAGTTATTTACAAAATTTCATAAAAAGAAAGTAATTAGAAAAGCTCGAAACTGTGGCTTCAAGGAAAACTCACTATACTAGGGCCAATCCAGATCCAAATCCTCCCCCAGTAGTGGATAATCCAAACCTAATTTCGAGAAGATACAGAAGACATGAAAGTTCAGTCAGTCCAACACCTTCAATTAAAGCAAATTCATGCCCTGATGAGTGGTTATTTTTAGAAGACCTCCCCTTTGATGAGTAATTTGACCTTTCCCTATTCAGAACTAGCTCTAAAAGTGCACTTGATAACATAGTTCTAGATCCAGAGTTTATTGCAAATCTTGATGTCTAAAAGGTAAATCAATCAATTGATGAGTATATTCTAAATTCCCATTAGTCATCCCTTACCACTATAAGATCCCTAAGCTTTCTAAACCAGTGTCAACCACCCTTAGTTCACCATTATTCCCTTCCACTTCTAAAGTTCATTCCTCACCCCCATTTATACCTTCACTTCCCTACCAACCTATCATTACACATCAATCACCTATTCCTCCCATTTCTCCATCAACCATTGTATCATCTCCTAGTACCCCAACCCCACTTTTTAGCCCTATCCAACTTAGAGCCATGGCAAATAGATATGCTCCTCTTATGTTACCTGCCCCACTTGGTCACATGCCACAATATTACCATAACAAAATTGTCCAATTTGATGGCATAGGACCTTATACAACACAACATCATGTAAACAAAATGACAGACTACTTTGAATTACATGAAATTGACATTATAGATGTTCAGATGACACTTTTTGCTCAGACTCTAGCTGGTGATGTAAGAACATGGTCTAGAGCTTTACCTGCTAATAGCATAGACACTTTAGAAATATTTTATCAACAATTTTTAAATATATGGGAAAAGAAAAAGAACCCTCTGCAGATCCTTTCAGAATATGAAAACATCAGGAGAGGACCAAATGAAATAGTCCAGGATTATTGTACCAGATTTAACAACATATACAATGCAATACTAGTTAATCTTAGACCAACACCTAGTTTAGCTCTGATAAATTTTCCTGATGGGTTTGATACTGATATGGCCTTTCAACTCAGAGAGAGAAATCCTCCAACTTTAGAATATATTCAGAGTGTAGCAGTTAGTGTAGAAGCTAACTTGCTAGCAAAAAGAGCTAGGGTTAGGAATGAAAGGAGAGGACCCTTGAAAGATGAAGCCTCACCCTCTGACCTCAAAATAGATGTTCTAACCAAAGGTATGGAAAAAATGATGGATAGGATAGAAAACATTGAGAGGAAGCCCCAATGGGATGATCAACAGGAACCTCCAGTGAGAAAACCAACTTTAGAAAGAATCAAAATCAAAACATTGGAAAGAATGGACCTGATCAGAACATTAGGCCTCCTTTTCAAGAAAACTATGCTAAAACATCCCATTCAGATGACCATGAACAAGACACACCTTAACTTAATGGGATTGGATGATGAAGAAATTGTCTTTTTGACCCAATATGAGCAGGAACTGCATATGCTGCAACAATTGCAAACCCAATCTGGAGAATCATTTGATTACAAGAAAGGGTATGATTCTGCCATTTTTGCAGTACATAAACAATACAATCTAAGGAGTAAAAAGAATCCTGACATTCCTGACCAGGCCAAGAAAACAGTGCCAAATCAACCCAAGAAGATCAAAACAGTTCCAGTTACTAAAACTCTTCAAATCCTCCCTAGACCAAATCAGAACCCTTCTGGCCCCACCATTGTAGATATAACCCATGACCAATCTCTTGATGATCAACCATCCACTTCAATCCCCTCCAAGGAGACAGTGGAGAAATATCCAGACGCGATATTAGATAATCCACAGAAAAGGACCTCAGGTGAAGAAAAACAAGAGCAACCTACCCCAATTCTTGCTATGAAAGTTCCAAGTACTCAAACAGAGAGAGCCCCTTTGCCTTACAATTTGGGAGTAGAGGTGGCTAAACTAAAAATCTTAGTTCCCTTAATAGAGTTGTTTAAAAATGAAACCTATAAGTCTCAAATAAGTAAAACATTAAACTTTGTTGAAAATGAAGACTCTGTTAACTTGTTTGAAGATCATCCTGAGCTTATATTCGATCCTGATGTTAATGGAAAACCAGTAGAAGGAGGGATACCACCCTTTTATATTAGCCTTATCATTCTTGATATATTTTTACACAATGTAATGTTAGATTTAGGAGCTCCACACAATTTAATGCCTAAATCAGTAATGGAAAAGTTAAACTTGGACATCACTAGACCTTACAAGGACTTATTTTCATTTGATTCAAGTCAAGTAAAGTGTCTAAGGTTAATCAAAGTGTTGGAAATAATACTGAGAGGGGGGGTGAATCAGTATTATCAAGTTCTTTTAATAAATCTTCCTTATTTATTCTTTGAATTATTTTTGCATGTCAGTACCATAAAATAATGAGCATGAACAAAGAAAACAGATAGTCACACCAAAGAACACAAGATGTAAGGTGGAAACCCAATGTGGGTGAAAACCACCTGCTGCAATATGTCTCTATCTTCTTTCAAATTAGAAACTCCTTTTACAATGGTTTTGTACTGGTGCAATCCTTTACCAGTACGCAGGCTGCAACCTGCAGAGAGCTACAACTCTCTCTCGTTTTCCAGTCTCTCCTGGAAGGGAGCTACAACCCCCTACTTCTTTTCTTTCAAGGACCACTTTTCATAAATTTTCAAACTAGATCCAAGAACATCAAAAACCCATCAACTACACTTGCATCATCAATCTTTGATTTCACCAAAGCCAACCCGCATACAGATCTGCAAATATTTCCTTATAACTTTGCAGTTGTTACATCAGACATACCCATATCATAACATGTGTAAAATAAAACATGCATCAATAATTCAAACCCAGATTATTAGATTTATAGATCAAGCGTATGCCACATATCACAGATCAAAATCATATAGAGATACCACTATTCTAGCCTTAAGATTTTGACCCATCAATAGAACTTATCCTTCTCCTTACGCTACCAAAGCCAACCTGCATACAGATCTACAAATATTTCCTTATAACTTTGCAGTTGTTACATCAGACATACCCAGATCATAACATGTGTAAAATAAAACATGCATCAATAATTCAGACCCAGATTATTAGATTTATATATCAAGCGTATGCCACATATCACAGATCAAAATCATATAGAGATACCACTATTCCAGCCTTAAGATTTTGACCCATCAATAGAACTTATCCTTCTCCTTACGATCAGGTTCCTTCTTCATTCAGATCCAGATCTGCACCAAAACCCAATCACAATATTCCAGATATAGCACTTTATCAGATATTCGATAATTCAGAAGATGCTTTGCAAAATGATCTCCTTCCTCTTTTATAGTCTTAGGCCTTTCACAATACCACGGGCCAAAACCATAGGATCAAAAAACTGTTGGACTAATACCATGAACCAACCATGAAAGTACGTGAGATCAACACTTTTGGATGCAATACCACGGGCCAAAACCATAGGATCAAAAACTGTCGAACTAATACCATGAACCAACCATGAAATTGCGTGAGATCAACACTTTTGACGAGGTACCATGGTCCAAAACCATAGGTTCAAATACCAAGGACTAACTACCATGGACCAAAGGTAAGTTCTCCAACATATACACACTTTTCCTCATAGGTTCAAATACCAAGGACTAACTACCATGGACCAAAGGTAAGTTCTCCAACATATACACGCTTTTCCTCATAGGTTCAAATACCAAGGACTAACTACCATGGACCAAAGGTAAGTTCTCCAACATATATGCGCTTTTCCTTGCATGAAAGTGCGTGAACTTTTTCTCTACATGAAATAAACTTTTCTCTGCATAAAAGTGCGTGAACATTTCTCTACATGAAATAAACTTTTCTCTGCATAAAAGTGCGTGAACTTTTCTCTACATGAAATAAACTTTTCTCTGCATATAAGTGCGTGAATTTTTCTCTACACTATAATTTATTATCTGAGATGAGTGGGTTGCCATCAAGTACAACATATGTATCATAATGCCAACACAAAGACCTGTGTGTTTCCTTACTACAATATCCTGCTAAAACTATTCTCATGGATATAGTAGTGGATGACATCCCACCTAAATATGGCATGCTATTGTCTAGATCATGGGGGGATAAACTCCAATGATCTTTGCAACTTCACATGTCATATGCCACAATCTCAGTCTTTGGGCAACCTAAAAAGCTGTACAAAGAGACCCTAATGAAATATGTGGTGAGTAGCCAAGACAGACCTCAACACTTTCTTATCTATTCCCTGCATTCAAACATTGACTCTCTCCTTTTGTATAATGCTGAAGAAACACAACAAACCACTTCAAACAGTATTATTTCAAAGCCAAAAGAAATCGCAGTTATTGCTGAAAAATAAATTGTCCAAATGCAAGAGATTTCCAATAAACAAGATGATCAAAACACCTCAAACAAGGAAAAATTTCTTCCCCCTGATAGTGAAAATTATGAACATGAGATATTAATGCACCTTGAATTTTATGGATCAGTGAACAAGTTAGGAGTAGGAGAAGGAGTGTGGATATATAATCTGGAGAATGATCACTCATAGGGCCATGCTTATAGATTGAATTTCAAATGCACTAACAACATGGTCGAGTATGAAGCACTTCTTTTAGGTCTTAAATTAGTTATAAAGTTAGGAGCTATAAGAGTTTCTATCATGGGAGACTCTAAATTAGTGATAAATCAGATTAAAGTTGTATATATGACCAAAGATCTTAGATTAAGTTGTTACAGAGGAACCATTATAGAAATATTAAACACTTTCCTAGAAAACAAAGTTGTTGTAATTCCTAGGAAGCATAATATGCATTCTCATAGTTTAACAATGTTTTCCAACACTTGTAAGTTACCATTTCATCCTAACCATCAATACACTACTGAGGTTAGGCACAAACCTGATATCCCAAATAACTTGAAAAAATGGCAAGTATTTGCTAATGACCAACAGATAAACACTTTTTTAACCTTAGAGGAGGAATTTGTAAATAGAAATATAGATATTGACATAACATTAGATCGTGATTTCAAAGATCAAATAGAAATTAATGAGATAGAAGATGAAAAGATAGATAGATTCCATCCCACTAAATTTACAAAATTAGATGTACAAAACTTAAAACAAGTTGAAATTGATGAGATAATTAATGAAGATGCCGAAATCATTAATCTCAAAGACAACTTTTTTCCCAAAGGATTAACCCCTTTGGAAGACTTGTTTGATTCAAATGATGTCCCTAGAAAACAAAAAATGGAACCCTTAAAATCTGATATAGAGGAGTGTAATATAGGCACTAAGGAAAATCCCAAATTGATCAAGCTTTCAAAGTCCTTACCTCCTACAGAAAAAGAGAAATACATTGAGCTATTAAAGGAATTCCAAGATGTCTTTTCTTGGAGTTATGAGGACCTCAAGTCCTATGACACCAGCATCATACAACATACCATCCGAATAAAAGAAAACCAGACACACTTCAGACAGAAGCTTAGGAGGATCAATCCCATTCTATTTCCTTCTATTGAAATGGAAATCAGAAGGATGTATGAAGCCAAGATAATAGCACCATATAGATTCTCTGATTGGGTTTCAAATTTGGTGCCAACAAGGAAGAAGACTGGTGAGATCAGACTTTGTGTGTTGATCTCAGGAATATTAATAGACTTTCACTCAAAGACAATTACCCTCTCCTTAAAATGGATCATATCTTACAAATGGTAGTGGGTTCAACTAGAATCTCATTATTGGATGGGTTTTCTGGTTACAATCAGATTCTAGTTCACCCAGATGACCAGGCTAAAACTACGTTTCCTACTCCTTGAGGCACATTCATGTATGTGAAGATGCCTTTTGGATTAAAGAATGCAGGGGCCACCTTTCAAAGAGCTATGGACATAGATTTTGCTAAGGAAATTCATGAATCCCTAGTAATATGCTTAGATGATATCACTGTATTCTCAAAATCTGATAAACAACACTTAGATCAACTAAGGCAGGTCTTCATCAAATGTCAGAAGTATGGAATTTCTTTGAATCTGTTATCACTCAGGTTGTTCCCAAAAGTTGTAAGAAAGGGAATACGGTCGAGGTAACCACATACCAATCTTTTAGACACAGATTCTATCCAATCTGCATCTAAAGGGGGCTCTCTCTTTATAATTTAGCTTTGTTTTGAGGTGTATTAGGCTAGTTATGAAGTGCAGGGTTTTGTTTTGAGTTTTGGTTGGACGGATGGGGAATCAATAGAACAGTGAGGTAAAATTGAAACATTTCAGTCCATTGGGCATGATGGAGTCAAGAAGGATGTCTTCCTGGGTTAAGTTTCTTATCAAAGAATTTATCACAGAGCAAGGTACTCGAACATGGAACACTATATAGGCTGAAATCTGATGGAACGGAGTCAATGGGTGAAGGGAAATTAAGAATCCTTCATCATGTTGACAGAGGGAAAATGGATGATTACTGCCAAGGAGAAATTAAGAATTCCTTAGTTAGTATTCAAGATGAAAGAACCAGGGAAACAGGAGCACTTGAGAATTCACTGTTTATGCTAATTTTGAAGAAAACATTAATAGTAATAGAGATTGAACATAGAGTGCAAATAAGCAAATTCTTGGGCTATTCGTTTTCTCTATTTTTAGATCATGAAATATAGATGATACAAAAAACAAAGAAATTATAAAACACAAGTTAAAAGAGACTTATTGATCCATAAAAAGATTCAAGAATTCTGCAACATGGTCCTTAGCATCAATTCTTCATCCAGTGAGCCACACAAATGGTTCCAACAACCTTTTTATTCCAAAATTGTTCAGTCTTACAGTCAAAAATATGAACATCCATGACCAACCAAACCCAAATACCTCGTTTGGGGGGGTATTTATACAAAAATGCTAAGATACTGTGCAAAATATCTGATAGAAACAAATATCTTTGGACAATTAATGTTTCATTTACATCGATAGAGACAGACAGTCTCGAAAATAGGGAGACAATAAATGGTGCAATAAATTTATGCTGTGCTGGTTGATCCGCATTAATAGGGAGTACTGGAGGTAGATGCTATAAGTCAGTCTCCTAGCTACCTTCTACAGATTCTTTGCGCTGATATTTCTGCTCTAGTCGGGCTTCCTTTAATACTGATGTGATATGCTTTGATTTGCTGGACCGTGCTTCATTTTGGTTCTACGCGCTTTCAATAGATGGTGCACAATTTTGATTTTGACTAATGATAAGTCTATAGGATCTCCAACATGCTATGCCACCACTTTGGTCCTGCTATTTAATATCTCTGCAGCTTCCTCAAAGTCTCATCAGTCTCTGTGTATTTGAAAAAGTTAGGTGGGGTGGTGAACAGATGCTTTACTTCATGCTCTATGTAAAAAAGATTTTCCAGGTTGTCATAAAGGGACTGGCCAGATGGAAGTGCCTTTTCTGTTGAAGTACTTGAAGATGCACTAGCTCGATTCATAGAAAATGTATTTAATTTCTGTATATAGTCCTTGTGCTTCATCAGACGCACATTATCTCCCACAGGACTTGGCAAACCTTTTTGATTCAGGACTGTAAATTTATCTGTGAAAGAATCAATTTCCACCTGCATGTCCTGACATCTCCTGTCCAAGTTTTGCATTAGAGTTCTCATGGTTAGAACTCTCTTGATGTCCAAAATGGTACCTGTTCTGTCTCTGATATCCCGTGCTGCCAGTTCTTCACTGGTCTTGGTATTCAAAAAATGTATTAGCCTGTTAGCTTGCTCAAGCATTTGTCCCAATAAGGCTCTGGTTTTTTGAACTTCCAATTGGGCTACTTTTACCAAATCAATCTGTTCATAAATGGTCTGAATAGACCTCCATACACCACTAAGTGATTGAATGATGTTGGTCCACAAAATTCCTCTAATTTTTGCTAGAGGCTTAGGCAGAGAGAGATCCTTTTCTGAGGATCTTACCTTGTTCTCCAATGCTTTGACTTCTCTTATTTTTCCTGCCACAGTAATTTTAGATTTGTCATAGCTTTTCTCAATCTTTGCCATTTTTTCTTTGACTTGTTTTAATTCAGATACTTGGAGTATCAACTCCTCCATGGCTTTAATCAATTGCTTTGTGGTCATGACTGTATTGTTGTCTAGTGCTATCGTTGAAGTACTTGGAATTGTCTCTGCTACGGTTGCTGGAACATTGGGAGGCAATGCTGCTGCTCCAATTGTTGAGGGGCTAGTAGTTGTGGCTGTTGGAGCTACTTCAGGTTGCTGGGAGGTCGAATCTCCATGCTTTTCTTTCAGATCTTTCTCCAATGCCTGCTCTATTTCACTCAATCTTTCATTCATTCTCATGAGTAGGTCCATCATGTCCTCTTCGGACTTCTGTTGCATAACATCTGTTGTTTTTGGATGCGTAGTAGAGGGTTGTTTGAGCTGTTTTCTGAGGGCAGCAGTGTCCTCCTCCTTCTTCTTCATCAATGCCTTTACTCTTTTGGCATCTTTGGGATCATATCCCAGCTCAATGATAATTTCTTCCAAGGATTTGATCCTGTTGTCCTTTGCTTGAGAAGAGGCCTTCTCCAAATCTAGCTTAGTAGAGGTATTATTCAAGGAGTCTTGCAATTTATGAACCAACATTGTTTTATCGGCTAGCGTGGAATACACCATTTCTTCAGTCTGTTTATGGAGCTCAATCTGGTCTATTGGATGAATGTCCTTAGCAAGAACCTCCAGATTTGTTCTAATGTAGTCAGCTGCTGATTGTGGTTGCTACAATTTTGGCTTGAAATAACTTATAATCATTTTCCTTTCTTTAATGTCATATGCTGACATTAATATTTGTTGTATTGTGGGGGCTATCTTAAGATATTGGTCATAAATTTGCAGCCTCAATGGATCATTTCTAGCCTTTATCTTTGTGAATGTTATTTTGACATCAGAGGTCTGCCTGCTTGGTGACCTTGTGGATGAAACGTCCACACTATGCTAACTTTCTAGCTCTTGCATGTGAGAGCTAGTTGATGTCTCTATTACTAGAGAGGTCTGTTGGCTGGTTACCCTCTCAGTTCTTAAACTTTCTATCATTTCTTCAATGATTTCCTCTTCAGATAGAGGATCTAATCTTTGCCTTTTTGCACCTGGCTACTCTGCAAGCTCACTGATGGGTGTGGCCTCTTCTCTGTCCCCTTTCATGCCTTTTTCCTCATTTAGAGGAGTCTGTAGTGTGGGAATTTCTGCTACTTTGGTATGTACTGGGGGAATTTGCTCCTGCTGATCAGTCATTTCTTTCTGCCTTGTGCCTGCCACTTCCTCACCTTTTGAAGAACCTGAAACTGGTGTGCTGGCCCCTTGTATAGGTTGTTGTGAAGTCCTAGCAGAAGATGTACCCACTCCGGCCTACTGAGGCAGCTTGAAAGATACCTGTCCAAAAGAGTCCAAGTCAAGGGTCTTTTCTAAATCTTTCATAGCTTGTTCCACTTTTTCCTGTTGAGTAAATTCTTCTACTAATGTACCCTCTATCCACTCATCCTGATTGGCATATTGTTCTACTTGAGGGATCTTATGATGTGTGTAAGCTGACAGCCGGTTTTTTACTTTTCTTTCACTTATAAAGCCATTTGGGTCATATGGTACCCACCAAAAGATTTTCTTCAATTTAAGCGCTTCCCCTAATATTTTATCAGCATCTTCCCATGCTTCTCTTTTGTTAATGATAAAGGGGCCTAATTGGTTTCTTATCCTCAACTGAGCTTTTTTCTTCACATTGCAAAAATGATTCAAATCTGCATTAATAAGTTGTCTGAAATATTCCATAGAAAACAGTCTCATAGGCACATATTTGGGCAGCTTATAAGGGCACAGCTCACAACCATATATCCTGATTTCAATGTGATCCTGGTAGAAATACCAGTCACCTATCCTGTAGTTCTTGGAGAGCTGTAAAATCTTCCTTATGTCACTAGAAAGCCTAGGAGGAGGAGCTCCTATTAGTAGAGTGGATGTTGGATGTATAAACAAATCAATGAACTCACAGTAGGTATAAGGGGATTCAACAATTCTGTGGAAGACAGAGGTCCAAAAGATTACAGACCTCCTCTCTCCTTTGGCATCCAACTGTCTGATGGGAAATATAAAAATGTCTGGGTGGTAATACAACAGCAGGTGGTATATGAACGTTGTGTATTTAAACACTCCTTCTCTTTCTAGATTGATGAATTGAGCATAGATTTTGTCAGCAATGAAAGAGGCATAGTCATACCTAATAGCAGGGGGTTGTTCCGAAGTAAAGGTGGATAACAGAACTAGGACCATCTCGTCCACAAATTAACTAGACCTGAAACCTAAGATTATTGATATCATGTCAAGAAGAATTCTTCCAGTCTCATTGAAGGAGACATATGAATAAGGAGGTGGGCCTTGGGGCTGATATTCTAGCTTCATGAATAAATTGGAAATCCGAGCTATTTCTGCACTGGACAGTTTAGAGCCTTGCTCCAGCAAATATCCCATGGAGAGAGGAGCAAGAGGCTGAACTGGATGGAAGCATAGCATTTCATTGATAGACTCAACAGTTATGTAAAAGAGAATAGTTTGTGATGGAGATATAACTACTTTACTGACAAGGTCATAATTGGCACAGCAGTGGTGAATAATATCTGGCAATACATTGACTGGGGGAAGGTAATACCTGGGGAGATTGGATTCCCATATTCCATAAATATCAGAGTTGTTCAAATGGTTGTTTCTGATAAGACAGAAAGTATGAAGATGATTTTGTATACCAATTGGGTCTTTTATCTGGAAATCCATGTCGACTAAGGGTAAATGATGCTGGTTTGTATGAGGTGAATTGAGAGGCGCGACATTGAGGGCGGCCGGGGCTTCCATTGTTCAATTGTCTGTGTTTTTAACTCAGAGGTTGAATTTTTGTGGAAAAAGGGCAATAGAGTAGTTCTAAATGGGCTGGTATGGCAATTATGGATTGTTTTTTTCTTAAATTTGGCTATTGCAAGTACAATCTTGCAGAGGAAAACCCAAAAACACAGGTTTGGAAGGTGGAAGAGGGTAAATACCTATGTTTTGGAAGCGCACAAGAGTAATTGGCAGGTCAACTGACGGGTCGAGGCATACAATGCTGGACTTTGTTGGTCGGGGTGGCGGACTGGAGCTTGCGTAACTGCTAGACGTGCTTCTGCATGCAAAAGACTTGTGAAAACACCGAGCAAAATGGACGAAAATGACGTTTTTTTTACGGGTTTTTTGACAAAAAATCGGGTTCGCAGACTTTTTGGCGCTTTTGGTCGGATGATGTTAGCATGATGGGATAGTTTGTCTCATAGTGGAGGGTACAGAAGGGTGACGTGGTGATGACACGGTTGTGATGTCAGCGGGGGGTTTAGCGGGAACGGTAAGTGGTTTGGGCCCGCACCACTTATGGGCCGAAGCGGTTTTGGTGGGGAGGGTTGCGAGCATGCCGGGATGGCGCCACGTGTCCAAGGTATGGCGGGAATACCGCTGGCTCCCCGGGTGGTAAAGATCAGAGTGGAATGCCTTGCGATATCATCATGGGCCATTGGATGCACGGGCTCAGATCCAATAGCTGGCACACAACGGAGATGGCAAAGGGGTATGGTGCGGGACCCAATCAATAAACAATTATTTTAAACATATCGGGGGGTGTGCTATTGGCTGTCGGGGGGAGTAATAGTTAATTAACCAGATGTTAATTAATCGTGAATTTTTTGAGTGCGGGGAGGGTTTTATATGGTTCCAGATGAACTAATAATCCCTAATAATACAATGATATGGTTTATAACTAAACCGAGGTGGGATATTTAAATCTTTAGGGTTTTTGATATGTTTACATAATACGGGGAGGAGAAAGGAATATAAGGATCTATATAGTAATGTTAATGTGTTAGTATGAGAGATATGTTTGAATGAAAAGCACCAAGTTGTAAAGTTTTTTTAAAAAACTTAGGCTTAGGGAAATGAAAAGGGTTTTACACTAGAAATGTGGCTTCTTTTCCCATGGCAAGAGTGCTATTTTGCTCAGGCCTTCCATGAAATGGAGTGATTGTAAGAGTATTGAGCAGATCTCAATATCCTTGGGGGGAAGGTTAGTAATTGTTTTTTGGGAGAGATGTGGGGGGAAGTTAGACATGCATCACTAGACTTGTAGCCAAACCATTGCCATTGTACTTATGATATCAAATGAGATGAACCTCTTGAGAAACAAAAGTTAATCATAAGCATGCTTCTGCAACATCAAAACTGCCTACCCAGCCTAAAGTACCTAACATTTTTTCTTCCATTTACATGGGTGCACTTGGACTAGCAAACCCTTACAAAATTTCTTTTTCTTTTCATGGGAATCCTATCTAAGTCTGCCCTTATTTCTTCCAAGGGCTCAGATTTAATTGTTGAGCACCTTTTCTTCTCTACCTAACTACTTATCTGCCAAGTTTAAACTGTTTGGATAGATTTCCATTCTCTATCTCTAAACAAGTAAATTGAAACATGAACTGACCAAGATTGAGCTGTTTGGCCATTCATCAATGGAGGCATAAGTCGACAAGCTGAACACCATCAGATTTTGCAAAGATAGAATAGTAGTGGCATTTTGGATTATCACACTTTCTTGGTCTTTTTGTTTGGGGTTCATTTCTTTTTCCTTTTTTCTTTTGACCATTTCATTCTTTTTTCCCTTTGATCTTTCTTTTAGGGCATACCCTCTTTTCATTTTTTGATTTCTCTCACAATATGGAAAACTTTACAGCAAGGAAAGGATGAACATATTAGGGATTTCAACCAGTCAATCATGAAAGATGACACCTATTGGTATAGGAGCATAACACTGGCTCCACTTGGGGATGGCTTTTCCTGGTGAAAAGTCAAGAACAACAGGTCAGATGGCCTTATATACAACCCTTGATGTGTTCTGAAATCTTCTTGTTGTTGGTTACTTTATTATACATATGACAGTCATATTTGTGAAGCTTAGGGCCTTCTCCTCGGGCTTCAACTTCAGCAATTTACTGTCCAAACCAAACTGAAATATTACTAAAAATACAATATGTAAATCACAGGGCAGGAATGCATCAAACAGTTGGATCAAAATAGTGTTTCAGCATTCGGCCATTGACAGGCCCTTCTTCTGCTTCTGAATCATCCAGGCTCTTTAAAAAATAAGTGTTGTTGCCTTGTGAAGCCTAAATAACAAAAGGTCCCTTCCACAGGAAGTCAAACCTCCCATGTTTTCCTTTATCTTCTCTTCTGGAATCCCATTTTAAAACTTTGTCTCCTATGTGAAAGTCCTATGCCTTAGTCCTCTTATCAAAGATTTTTTTGAGTTTTTCTTGTAACACCTGGGATCTTTGAAACACTTCCTCCCTAGTCTGCTGCAAATGGATGGTCAGATTTATTCTTCTCTGAATGTCATTGGGTTCCACCTGAGCTTCTTGCAGTAATTGCATTACTGGGACACCTAATGATGAAGGAAATACAGCCTCCATACCATAGACTAACTCATAATGGTTGGTCCCAATGGATCTTTTAGTGGTTAATCTGTCTACCCACAGTGCATTGATAAGTTTCTTATGCCAGTTTTTCTTGTTTTCTTCCAGCAATTTCTTAATAATGTTGATCAGGCTTTTATTGGAAGACTCGGCTAGACCATTACCTTGGGGGTAATAGGCTATGGAACGACCTAAGGTGATGTGGTATTGGTGGCAAAAACTGATCATTCTCTTGGATTTGAAAGCGGCAGCATTGTCGGTTATGATTTTTTTAGGACAGCTAAAACAAGACAGAATGTTGGTTTCTAAGAATTGAATAATGACTGAATCATTGGCTTGTCTGCAAGGGATGGCTTCAATCCACTTGGTGAAACAATCTATGGCAGTTATGATCCACTTATGTTGGCCGGAAGAGGGAGGATGGATTTCCCCAATGAAGTCTAAACCCGATTGTTGGAAAGGCTTTTCTGTAGAAATTGGTTTAAGGGGTAGAGGAAGAAGTTTCTTTTTTCCTTCAAAGATTTGGCATTTGTGGCAAGAGGTGGCAAATTTTTTGACATCGGCAAACAAAGTGGGCCAGTAAAATCCAGCCCTTAGGATTTTATCAGTAGTTGATTTCCAGTAAAAATGTCCACCACAGTCCCCTGCATGAAATTCTTTGATCACTTTGTCAGTTTCATCTTTTATTAGGAAATTTAATAGAACACCTTCATGATTTTTCCAAAAGAGAGTACCATCCAAAATACAAAACTTCAAAGCTTTCATTTTTATAAACCTTTTCCTTGTTCTGGATAACCCTAGAGGAGCCTGCGGGTTTAATAATACATAACATATATCAGTATACCATGGTGATTCTAGGAAGGCCCGGTTGATTTGTGGAGTCACCATCTCCTGTTCGTTATCCAGTTCATTAATATCTAGGGCGTGGCAATTGGTTTCAGTCAAGAGTTTAGCCAATCCCTGTCCTTTTATGAGCTTTGTAAGTCTTATATCAATATCATACTCTAATATAGTAGCAATCCATTTACCTCTTTTGCCTTCAATCCCCTCTTGGGTCAGGATATCTTTGACAGCAGTGTTTGGCACATAAGCTATTATATGAGAGTATAATATGTAGACTCTGAAATCTTTGATGGATTTGACAAGTGCATAAGCCTATTTTTCTATGATTGGGTATTTCAATGGTGCATCCCTAAGAGCTTTGCTGAAGAATGCTATGGGTTATTCACATCCTTGGTCATCTTTCTTTAATAAAACAGTAGCAATAGTGTGTTGTGATGCAAATGAAAAGATTATGAAATCTCTGTCAAATTTTGGGCTTGTAAGGACTGGTGTTTTAGTCAAGGCCATTTTAATTTCTTCAAATGCTTGTTTGGCTTCTATTGTCCATTTAACCTTGGAATCCTTTTTCAGCATATTGTTCAGTAATCTGATTAATTCAGCCAAGTTGGGTATGAATCTTCTTAAAAAGTTGATCTTCCCTAAGAAAGCTTGGAGCTCCTTGATATTTCTAGGGTGAGGTATTTGTAAAATGGCTTCTATTCTATCAGGATCAATTTTGATGCCATCTTTGGAGATTATGTGGCCCAACAATTTGCCCTCTTCTAGGCCGAACAATGATTTTTTGGGATTTAAGGAAATACCATATTTTCTGCAGGTTAAAAACATTTATCTCAGATGATCTAGGTGCTGCTGATCTGATTTGGAAAAAACAGTGAGATCATCTAGGTATATGACCAAAAAAATCATGGATTTATTTAGCAAAAGCTATGTCCATTGCACGTTGGAAGGTTGCCCCAACATTCTTGAGTCCAAATGGCATTTTCACATATTTGACAGTTCCCCATGGAGTTGTAAAAGCAGTTTTTTCTTGATCATCAGGGTGAACTAAAATCTGGTTGAAGCCTGAAAACCCATCCGGCAGTGAAATTCTAGAGGCACCTACTACCCTTTGTAAAATGTTATCCATCTTAGGTAAGGGGTAATGATCTTTCAACGAAACCTTATTCAAATTTCATAAATCTACGCACAGTCTGATTTCTCCTGTTTTTTTCCTAGTGGGCACTAAATTGGACACCCATTCTGAAAATCTGATAGGTGCAATTATGCCAGCTTCGTACATTCTCTTGACTTCCTTTTCAATTAGAGGGAGTAGTACAGGGTTGACCCTTCTGAGTTTTTTCTTGAATGGTTTTTTATTTTCTTTGAGGGGTATTGTGTGTTGAATCACAGAAGTGTCATATGATTTGAGATCTTCATAGCTCCATGCAAAAACATCCTGAAATTCTCTGAACAGTTCAATATATTTCAGCTTTTGATCAGAAGGCAAAGTTTTGGACAATTTTATCATTTTGGGATTTTGTTCAGTCCCTATGTTACAGTCCTCAATTTCTGCGTTTTAAGGCTGCATTTTAGGTTTCCTTGGGATATCGTTAGAATCAAAGATATCTTCCAGAGGAGTTATTCCTGTGGGCAAATAATTGTCCTTTAAATCAATAACTTCATATTCGCCTCCAATACCCTCATCAATGTCTATCTCTTTAAGCTCTTGTAACTCTTTCTTGGTAAATTTCGTTGGATGAAGTATTCCTGTTGCAGTTTCTGTTGAAACGTGTGTTTCAATTTTGTTTATTTGATCCACTTCACAAAGAATGTCGTTGTCTATATTGCTGCTGCCAAATTCTTCTTTTAGGGTCAAGAAATTATTCATCTGAGTGTCACTGTCAAATACTTGCCAATTTTTCACATTGTCAGGTATGGTTGGCCTGTGTTTAATTTCTGCTGTAAATCGATTATTGGGTTCAAAAGGTAGTTTACAAGTGCTGGCAAAAGTTGCCAAACTGTGAGCATGTAAATTGTGTTTTCTAGGAATTTTGGCAAGCTGTGTTTCTAGAAATGTATTGAGTATTTCAATTGCTGCTCCTTTGTACGATCTTAACCTTGGATCATTTGTGAGGAAGCTCCCTTTTATCTGTTGGATAACTAAATCAAAGTCTCCCAAAATTGATATCCTAACTGCCCCTAGACTTTTGATCAATTTAAGTCCTAGCAAGAGGGCTTCATATTCAACCATGTTATTAGTGCATCTAAAATTCAACCTGTATGCATATCCTTCAGCATGATCATTTTCCATATTATGTATCCAAATTCCTGCTCCAGCCCCAAGTTTATTTATAGAACCATAAAATTATAAATACCATAAGATTTCATGATTGATGGTAGTATCAGGGGTCTCAGAAATTTGCTTACTAGGCATATTTGGATCTTCAGTTTCATGCGGTTTCCCTTGTGTGTCTATTATAACAATTTCTTGAATATGAACAATAGATTTCTCATTTATGAATTCTTTCTGCTCTTTTTCTACAACTTTGCTATCAGTTGGAGGGCACATTTCGGCGTTGTATAAGATGAAGGAGTCCATATCAGAATGCATGGAATAGATGGGAAAATTCAGGGGTTTCTCCTGGCTGCTGACCACGTATTTCATCAAGGTTTCTCGGTACATTCTCTTTGGCTGGCCAAATACTGAAATGGTGGCATAGGACATGTCCAATTGTAAAGATCCTTGGAGTTTTCCACCCCAAGATCTGGACAACAACATGCCATATTTTGGTGGAATATCAGCTACCACTACATCCATTAAAATTGTCTTGGTGGGATATTGAACTAATGATACACAGAGATCTTTAATCAATCCTAGACATCTGACTTGGCTTAAGTCAAAAGAGAATAAATCTTTGTATGGCCTGGTGATATCTAGGTCCGACTTCTCCATCACAGATTTAGGCATTAAATTATGAGAAGCACTAGAATCAAACATTGCATTGTGGAGTATTTTGTCATGAATGTTTAGGCTTACATAGAAAGGAGGAACCCCTCCATCTACTGATTTTCCGTTTACCTCAGGGCCAAAGATTAATTCTAGTTGGTCATCAAGGACATTTACTGCATCTTTGTCTTCTGAGATTTGGAGTGATCTGTTGATTTGTTGTCTATAGACATCATGTTTAGCCAATTCCGATAATGGAATGGCTATCTTTAATTTGCCTATTTCAGTCTCAAGGTTGAAGGGTTTTTCTGTCTGAATTTTTACATTTGGGACCGTGAGATTTTCCTTTTTTGTTGTTTTTTCTTTGTCTTTCTCTTTTACAGGCGTGTTGTTTTGGGCTGAAGTTGTTTCTATGTCAATTTCTGGATGTTTTTCCATATTTTCTTTGGACGGGGCAGAAGTGGAAGGTTGGCTGCTAGGTTGTTGATTATCTAATACATCTTCCACTATAGGATTATTTGGGTTAGGACCTGTTCTAGGGAGGGTTTGTTCAGGTGTGCTCTTGATTTTGGCTTTTTAGGCTGCTTTGAATCATTCTACTTATTGACCTCAGGGACATTTATCATTCTACCCCTCAAATTGTATTGCTTGTGAACTTCATAGATGGTTGTATCATAGCTCTCCCTAAAATTAAATGATTCACCTGATTGAGTTTGTAATTGATTGAGAATTTGAGCCTCTTGGTCTTCCTGGGTCAAGACAATTTGTTGTTCACTATTGAGACCCATTAAGTTAATTTGAGTATCTTCTGTTGGCTCGCTGGAAGTTGAAGCTTCAGCATAATTTTCTTGGAATGGAGGTCTTATGTTTTGGTTTGGACCATCCTTTACAGTATTAGGATTCTGGTTTTTCCTTAAATTTGGATTTCTCCCTGTGTTGCTAGGTTGACCATCCCAGGAAGATTTTCTCTCAATTGTTTTGACTCTATCACCTAGTCTGTCCATTCCTTTGATTATTGTATCTAATTTTTGTTTGAATGGAGATGGTTCTTCTTTAAAAGGTGTTCTCCTTTCGGTTCTGGCTCGAGCTCATTTAGAAATCAAGTTGGTATCAACACTAACAGCTATGCTCTGCATTTCTTCTAAGCTTCTAGGAGCTCTTTCTCTAAGATGATAAGCCATATCAGAGTCAAATCCATCGGTACATTTGATCAAGGCCAAATCTGGAGGAGTTCTGAGATTCCGAGGAATAGCATTGTATACATTGTTAAATCTGGTGTCATAATCTTGAACAGTTTCTTATGGGCCTCTTTTCAAGTTTTCATATTCTAATAGAATGTGGAGAGGGTCTTTCTTCTTTTCCCATCTGTTCAAGAAGGTTTGATAAAGGGCTTCTAGATCAGCAATAGTGTTTGCAAGGAGTGCTCTAAACCATGTTCTAACATCTCCAGTTAAGCTTTGGACAAAGACATTCATTCTCACATCATCATCATCAATCTCATAATTCTCAAAATAGTCAGTCATTTTCTTGGTATGTTGCTGAGCTGTGTAAGTACCAGTACCATCAAAATAAGTGATTTTGCTTTGATAATCTTGAGGCATAGCCCCTGGATTTGCAGGTAATTGCAGGGGAGCATATCTGTTTGCCATGATTGCAGGGATAAATGGAACAACTGGAAGAAGTGTGACAGCTGGAAAAATAGGGACAACAGTGGAAATGTGTGCTATAGATGGAAGAGTAGAAAGGATGGCTTGAGGTGTAGATGAAGAACTCGGAGAAGCTACAGTATTGACAAAGAGATTTGGTGATTTTTCAGAGATAAGCCTAGTTTGGGTAAGGTTCTGCAACTGTTTTTCAGAGTGTGAACTAATAGAATCTTCCTGACTCTCTTGGCTTCTAAGGATGCTGAGAATCTGATTAGGATTTTCAAGCACAGGTGGGGGATTTGGATCAGGATTAGATCTGGTGTAATGAATCTTTTTCTTTGGAGCTAGCTTTCAAGTATGTTTTTTGTTCTTTCTTGAAATATTTGGAGGACACAACTTTTGACAGTCTCTTTTTAGGAAGTTTTAAATATGGAAGTTTTGAATTTTCCCGAAGATCTATTGAAACAAGGGACTGATCAAGTATTTGAGACAACTATTCAAAGCCTAAAAACTAGACTGGAGATAGACTGAAGCAGCTTTTATTTACTCCTGAAAATGCAAAGCAAAGGAAGTTTCAAAGGCTACCTGGTTAACTTCAGGCTCCATCTGTAGCTTTTTGAAAATAAATAGCAGTAACAAACAATTATTCAGGTCCCCAGTGGAGTCGCCAATGATGTTATCACACAATTTGTTCCCAAAAGTTGTAAGAAAGGGAATACAGCCAAGGTAACCACAGACCAATCTTTTAGACACAGATTCTAACCAATCTGCAACCAGAGAGGGCTCTCTCTTTATAATTTAGCTTTGCTTTGAGGTGTATTAGGCTAGTTATGAAGTGCAGGGTTTTGTTTTGAGTTTTGGTTGGAAGGATGGGGACTCAATAGAACAGTGATGTAAATCTGAAACATTTCAGTCCATTGGGCATGATGGAGTCAAGAAGGATGGCTTCCTGGGTTAAGTTTCTTATCAGAGAATTTATCACAGAGCAAGGTAGTCAAACATGGAAAAATATATAGGATGAAATTAGATGGAACAGAGTCAATGGGTGAAGGGAAATTAAGAATCCTTCATCATGTTGACAGAGGGAAAATGGATGATTATTGCCAAGAAGCAATTAAGAATTCCTTAGCTAGTATTCAAGATGAAAGAACGAGGAAAACAGGAGCACTTGAGAATTCACTGTTTATGCTAATTCTGAAGAAAACATTAATAGTAACAGAGATTGAACATAAAGTGCAAATAAGCAAATTCTTGGGCTATTCTTTTTCTCTGTTATTTATATCATGAAATATAGATGATACAATAAACACAGAAATTATAAAACACAAGTTAAAAGAGACTTATTGATCCATAAAACGATTCAAGAATTCTGCAACATGGTCCTTAGTATCAATTCTTCATCCAGTGAGCCAGACAAATGGTTCCAACAGCCTTTTTATTCCAAAATTGTTCAGTCTTACAGTCAAAACTATGAACATCCACGACCAACCAACCCCAAATACCTCGTCTGGGGGGGTATTTATACAAAAATGCTAAGATACTGTGCAAAATATCTGATAGAAACAAATATCTATTGACAATTAATGTTTCATTTGCATCGATAGAGACAGACAGTTTCAAAAACAGGGAGACAATAAATGGTGCAATAAATTTATGTTGTGCTGGTTGATCCGCATTAATGGGGAGTACTGGAGGTAGATGTTGTAAGTCGATCTCCTAGCTGCCTTCTATGGATTCTTTACGATGATCTTTCTGCTCTGGCCGGGCTTCCTTTAATGCTGATGTGATATGCTTTGATTTGCTGGACTGTGCTTCATTTCTGTTTTGCGCACTTTCAACAGATGGTGCACAATTTTGATTTTGACCAATGATAAGTCTATAGGATCTCCAGCATGCTCTGCCACCACTCCAGTCCTGGTATTTTATGTCTTTGCAGCTTCCTCAAAGTCTCATCAGTCTCTGTGTATCTGAAAAAGTTAGGTGGGGTGGTGAACAGATGCTTTACTTCATGCTCTATGTAAAAAAGATTTTCCAGGTTGTCATAAAAGGACTGGCCAGATGGAAGTGACTTTTCCGTTGAAGTACTTGATGATGCACTAGCTTAATTGACAGAAAATGTATTTAATTTGTGTATATAGTCCTTGTGATTCAGCAGACGCTCATTATCTCCCACAGGACTTGGCAAACCTTTTTGATTCAGGACTGTAAATTTGTCTGTGAAAGAATCAATTTCCACCTGCATATCCTGACATCTCCTGTCCAAGTTTTGCATTAGAGTTCTCATGGTTAGAACTCTCTTGATGTCCAAAATGGTTCCTGTTCTATCTCTAATATCTAGTGCTGCCAATTCTTCACTGGTCTTGGTATTCAAAAAATGTATTAGCCTGTTAGCTTGCTCAGGCATTTGTTCCAATAAGGCTCTGGTTTTTTGAACTTCCAATTGGGCTACTTTTACCAAATCAATCTGTTCATAAATGGTCTAAATAGACCTCCATACACCACTAAGTGATTGAATGATGTTGGTCCACAAAATTCCTCTGATTTCTGCCAGATACTTATGCAGAGAGAGATCCTTTTTTTAAGGATCTTACCTTGTTCTCCAATGCTTTGGCTTCTCTTGTTTTTTCTGCCACAGTAATTTTAGATTTGTCATAGCTTTGCTCAATCTTTGCCAGTTTTCCTTTGACTTGTTTTAATTCAGATACTTGGATTCTCAACTCCTCCATGGCTTTAATCAATTGCTCTGTGGTCATGGTTGTATTTCTTCCTGGTGCTGTTATTGAAGTACTTGGAATTGTCTCTGTTGCGGTTGCTGGAACATTGGGAGGCAATGCTGCTACTCCAATTGTTGAGGGGCCAGTAGTTGTGACTGTTGGAGCTACTTCAGGTTGATGGGAGGTCGACTCTCCCTGCTTTTCTTTTAGAGCTTTCTCCAATGCCTACTCTGTTTCACTCAATCTTTCATTCATTATCATGAGTAGGTCCATCATGTCCTCCTCGGACTTCTGCTGCATAAGATCTACTGTCTGTGGATGCGTAGTAGAGGGCAGTTTGAGCTGTTTTCTAAGGGCAGCAATGTCCTCCTCCTTCTTCTTCATCAATGCCTTTACTCCTTTAGCATCTTTGGGATCATGTCCCAGCTCAATGATAATTTCCTCCAAGGATTTGATCCTGTTGTGCTTTTCTTGAAAAGAGGCCTTCTCCAAATCTAGCTGAGAAGAGGTATTATTCAAGGAGTCTTGCAATTTATGAGCCAACATTGCTTTATTGGCTAGCGTGAAATACACCATTTCTCCAGTTTGTTTGTGCAGCTCAATCTGGTCTATTGGATGAATGTCCTTGGCAAGAACCTCTAGATTTGTTCTAATGTAGTCAGCTGCTGATTGTGGTTGCTTCACTTTGGGCTTGAAATAACTCATATTCATTTTCCCTTCTTTAATGTCATATGCTGACATTAATCTTTGCTGTTTTGTGGGGGCTATCTTAAGGTATTGGTCATAAATTTGCAGCCTCAATGGATCATTTCTAGCCTTTATCTATGTGAATGTTCTTTTGACATCTGAGGCCTGCCTGCTTGGTGGCCTTGTTGATGAAACTTCCACACTATGCTACCTTTCTAGCTCTTGCCTGTGAGAGCTAGTTGATGTCTCTATTACTAGAGAGGTCTGCTGGCTGGTTACCCTCTCAGTTCTTAAACTTTCTATCATTTCTTCAATGATTTCCTCTTCAGATAGAGGATCTAATCTTTGCCTTTTGCACTTGGCTTCTCTGCAGGCTCACTGATGGGTGTGGCCTCTTCTCTGTCCATTTTCTTGCCTTTTTCCTCATTTAGAGGAGTCTGTAGTGCAGGAATTTCTACTGCTTTGGTCTGTACTGGAGGAATTTTCTCCTGTTGATCAATCATTTCTTGCTGCCCTATACCTGCCACTTCCTCACCTTTTGAAGAACCTGAAACTGGTGTGCTTGCCCCTTCTATAGGTTTCTGTGAAGTCCCAGTAGAAGATGTACCCACTCCGGCCTACTGAGGCAGCTTGAAAGATACATGTCCCAAAGAGTCTAGGTCAAGGGTCTTTTCTAAATCTTTCATAGATTGTTCCATTTTTTCCTGTTGAGTAAATTCTTCTACTAATGTACCCTCTATCCAATCATCCTGATTGACATATTGTTCTACTTGAGGGATCCTATGATGTGTGTAAGCTGACAGTCGGTTTTTTACGTTTCTTTCACTTATAAAGCCATTTGGGTCATATGGTACCCACCAGAAGCTTTTCTTCAATTTAAGCTCTTCCCCTAATATTTTATCTGCATCTTCCCATGCTTATCTTTTGTTAATGATAAAGTGGCCTAATTGGTTTCTTATCCTCAGCTGAGCTTTTTTCTTCACATTGCAAAAATGAGTCAAATTTGCATTCATAAGTTGTTTGAAATACTCCAGAGCAAACAGTCTCATAGGCAGATATTTGGGTAGATTATAAGGGCACAGCTCACAACCATATATCCTGATTTCAGTGTGATCCTGGTAGAAATACTAGTCACCTATCCTGTAGTTCTTGGAGAGCTGTAAAATCTTACTTATGTCACCAAAAATCCTAGGAGGAGGAGCTCCTATTAGTAGAGTGGAGGATGGATGTATAAACAAATCAATGAACTCAAAGTAGGTATAAGGGGATTCAGAAATTTTGTGGAAGAGAGAGGTCCAAAAGATTACAAACCTCCTCTCTCATTTGGCATCCAACTGTCTAATGGGAAATATAAAAATGTCTGGGTGGTAATACAACAGTAGGTGGTATATGAACATTGTGTATTTAAACACTCGTTCTCTTTCTAGATTGATGAATTGAGCATGGATTTTGTAAGTAATGAAAGAGGCATAGTCATACTTAATAGTAGGGGGCTATTCTAGAGTAAAGGTGGATAATAGAACCAGGACCATCTCATCCACAAATTCACTAGACCTGAAACCTAAGATTATTGATATCATGTCAAGAAGAATTCTTCCAATCTCATTGAAGGAGACATATCAATAAGGAGGTGGGCCTTGGGTCTGGTATTCTGGCTTCATGAATAACTTGGCAATTCGGGCTATTTCTGCACTATACAGTTGAGAGCCTTGCTCCAGAAAATATCCCATGGAGAGAGGAGCAAGAGGCTGAACTGGATGGAAGCGTAGCATTTCATTGATAGACTCAGCAGTTATGTAAAAGAGAACAGTTTGTGATGGAGAGATAACCACTTTACTGACAGGGTCATAATTGGCACAGCAGTGGCAAATAATATCTGGGAATACATTGACTGTTGGAAGGTAATACCTGGGGAGATTGGATTCCCATATTCCATAAATATCAGAGTTTCTCAAATGGCTGTTTCTGATAATACAGAAAGTATGAAGATGATTTTGTATACCAGTTGGGTCTTTTATCTGGAAATCCCTGTCGGCTAAGGGTAAATGATGCTGGTCTGTATGAGGTGCATTGAGAGGCACGACATTGAGGGCGGCCAGGGCTTCCATTGTTCAATTGTCTGTGTTTTTAACTTGGAGGTTGAATTTATGTGGAAAAAGGGAAATAGAGTAGTTCTAAATGGGCTGGTATGGTAATTATGGACTTTTTTGGCTTAAATTTTGCTATTGCAGGTACAATCTTGCGGAGGAAAACCCAAAAACACAGGTTCGAAAGGTGGAAGAGGGTAAATACCTATGTTTTGGAAGCGCACAAGAGTAATTGGCAGGTCGACCGACGGGTCGAGGCGCACAATGCTGGACTTTGCTAGTCGGGGTGGCGGACTGGAGCTTGCGTAGCTGCTGGACGTGCTTCTGCATGCAATAGACTTGTGAAAACACCAAGCAAAATGGGTGAAAATGACATTTTTTTTACGGTTTTTTTGACAAAAAATCGGGTTTGCGGGCTTTTTGGTGCTTTTGTTCAGATGACAGGATAGTTTTTCGCGTAGCGTAGGGTACGGAAGGGTGACGTGGTGATGAAACAATCGTTATGTCAGCGAGGGGGTCAGCGGGAACGGTAAGTGGTTTGGGCCCGCACCACTTATGGGCCGAAGCGGTTTTGGTGGGGAGGGCCGTGAGCATGCCGGGAGGGCGCCGCATGTCCAAGGTACGGCGGGAATACCGCCGGCTCCCCAGGCGGTAAAGATCGGAGCCGAAGGCCTTGCGATATCATCGTGGGCCGTTGGATGCACGGGCCCAGATCAGACGACTGGCACGCAACGGAGATGGCGGAGGGGTACGGTGCGGGACCCAATCAATAAACAATTATTTTAAACATATCGGGGGGTGTGTTATTGGCTATCTTGGGGATTAATAGTTAATTAACCAGATGTTAATTAACCATGAATTATTTGAGCGCGGGGAGGGTTTTATATGGTTCTAGATGAACCAATAATCCCTAATAATACAATGATATGGTTTATAACTAAACTGGGGCGGGATATTTAAATCTTTAGGATTTTTTATATGTTTACATAATACGGGGAGGAGAAAGGAATATAGGGATTTATATAGTAATGTTAATGTGTTAGTATGAGAGATATGTTTGAATGAAAAGCACCAAGTTGTAAAGTTTTTTTAAAAAACTTAGGCTTAGGGAAATGAAAATGGTTTTACACCAGAAATGTGGCTTCTCTGCCCATGGCAAGAGTGCTATTTTCCTTGGGCCTTTCATGACATGGAGTGGTTGTAAGAGTATTGAGCAGATCTCAATATCCTTGGGGGGAAGGTTAGTAAGTGTTTTTTGGGAGAGATGTGGGGGGAAGTTAGACATGCATCACTTGACTTGTAGCCAAACCATTGCCATTGTACTTATGATATTAAATGAGATGAACCTCTTGAGAAACAAAAGTTAATCATAAGCATGCTTCTGCAACATCAAAACTGTCTACCCATCCTAAAGTACCTAACATTTTTTCTTCCATTTACATGGGTGCACTTGGACTAGCAAACCCTTACAAATTTTCTTTTTCTTTTCATGGGAATCCTATCTAAATATGCCCTTATTTCTTCCAAGGGCTCAGATTTAACTGTTGAGCACCTTTGCTTCTCTACCTAACTACTTATCTGCCAAGTTTAAATAGTTTGGATAGATTTCCATTCTCTATTTCTAAACAAGTAAATTGAAACATGAACTGACCAAGATTGAGTTGTTTGGCCATTCATCAATGGAGGCATAAGTCAACAAGCTGCACACCATCAAATTTTGCAAAGATAGAATAGTGGTGGCATTTTGGACTAGCACACTTTCCTGGTCTTTTTGTTTGGGGTTCATTTCTTTTTCCTTTTTTCTTTTGACCATTTCATTCTTTTTTCCCTTTGATCTTTTTTTTAGGGCATACCCTCTTTTAATTTTTTAATTTTTTTATTTCTCTCACAATATGGAAAACTTTACAGCAAGGAAAGGATGAATATATTAGGGATTTCAACCAGTCAATCATGAAATATGACACCTATTAGTATAGAAGCATAACAGAATCCTAAAAAATCTTTATTTGGGTTAGAAGAGGGAAAATTGTTAGGCCATATAATCTTGAAATATGGTATCCGAATAGATCCTACAATAATTGAAGCCATCTTACAGATACAACACCCTAGGAGCATTAGGGAATTACAAGCGTTTTTAGGGAAAATCAACTTTCTTAGGAGATTTATTTCTAACATAGCAAAATTAATTAGGTCATTAAACAATATGTTGAAAAAATATTCAACCATAAAATGGACAATTGAGGCTAAGAAATCCTTTGAAGACGTTAAGCTAGCCTTAACTAAAACACCAGTTTTGATCAGTCCAAAATTTGACAAGGATTTCATTTTATTTTCCTTTGCCTCAGAACATACAATTGTTGTAGTTTTACTGCAAAAGAATGACCAGGGTTATGAACAACCTATTGCCTTTTTAGTAAAGCCCTAAGATATACCCCTCTAAAATACAATATAATGGAAAAGCAAGCCTTTTCTTTGGTCAAAGCTATCAAAGATTTTAGAGTTTACATTTTATATTCTCATATAATAGCCTATGTCCCCAATTCAGTAGTCAAGGATATCCTAACTCAGGATGGTCGAGATGGAAAGAGAGGGAAATGGATTGCTACTATATTAGAATATGACCTAGAAATCAAGCCAACAAAGTTAATCAAAGGCCAAGGTTTAGCTAATCTCATGGCTGAATCGAGCTTTTAGGCCTCACATATAAATTTTATTACACAAATGGATAATGGAGAGGAGATGGTGACTCCACCAATCAGCCAGGCCTTTATTGAATCACCATGGTATGATGACATCATATATGTTATACAAAATCTATAAGCACCTCTTGAATTATCCAGGACCAAACGCAAATTTTTAAAAATGAAATCTTTAAAATTTTGCATAATTGACAATGCTTTGTTTTGGAGGAATCATGAAGGTATCCTTCTTAACTGTTTATTGAAAGAAGAATCTGACAAGGTGTTACAAGAGTTTCATGCAAGTGATTGTGGAAGATATCTTTACTAGAAAACCACTTCTGACAAGATTCTTAGAGCCGGTTTCTATTGGCCCACTTTGTGTTCTGATGTAAAGAAATTTGTAACCTCCTTTCATAAATGTCAGATTTTTGAAGGAAAAAAAAAGCTTTTACCCTTTCCCTTAAAACCAATCTCTGTTGAAGCACCTTTTCAACAATGGGGTCTTGACTTCATTGGTGAAATCCACCCACCTTCCTCTGCCCAACACAAATGGATCCTCACTGCTACCGATTATTTTATCAAATGGATAGAAGCCATACCATCAAGGCAAGCCACTGACACTGTTATAATAACCTTCCTTGAATCCAACATCCTATCCAGGTTTGGGTGCCCTACCAAGATCATTATTAATAATGCAACAACTTTCAAATCCAGAAGAACGATTGATTTTTGTAACAAGTACCATATAACTTTGGGCCATTCCACAGCTTACTATCCCCAAGGAAATGGACTAGCCAAACCCTCAAACAAAATTCTAGTAAATATCATCAAAAAATTACTAGAGGATAACAAGAAAAAATGGAACAAGAAGTTAGTAAATGCCTTATAGGTAGATAGGCTAACCACAAAGAAATCCATTGGTACTAGTATTTATCAATTAGTTTATGGAATGGAAGTTGTTTTCCCATCTTCCTTGGGAACACCAGTGATGAAGCTACTCCAAGAGCTGCAAGTTGAACCAAACGACATCCAAAGAAGAATCAACCAAACAATTCATTTACAGCAGACCAGGGAAGAAATGTACATCAGATCTCAAGTTGTGCAGGAAAGGATCAAAAAGAATTTTGATTAAAGGACTAAGGCAAAAGATTTTTACTTAGGAGACAAAGTTCTAAAATGGGATTCAAGACGAGAGGATAAAGGTAAACATGGGAAATTTGATTTCCTATGGAAAGGCCCATATATCATTTATGCTTTAAGAGGCAATAATGATTTCTTCCTCAGAGAAATGGATGGCACAGAAGCAGAAGGAGGACCAGTGAATGGTCGAATGCTCAAACACTATATTGAGCCTAGTCACTGATTTCACTAATCATCTATACATACTTTGCTTTAAAATTCTAGAGTTGATTGGATGGTAATGTTTGAAGTTGAAGCCCGAAGAGAAGGCCCTGAGCTTCAAAAGTTTTCACTGTCATAAATAGCAATAATGCATAAATATGAAAAGGAAAAGTTGCAAGATAACATCACATCAATTTAAAAGGCTATTGGTCTACAAAGTTCTTGACATTTCACCAAGAAATGCCATCTCCAAGTGGAGCCACCATTAGGTTCCTATACCAATAGGAGTCATAATTTTTAAATTGCTGAGATTAAACCTGTAATATGTACATACCTTTGCTTTCTGAAAATGTTTTCCATATTCAAAAAATTAAAAAATGTAAAGAGGGTATGTCCTAAAAGAATAATCAAACGACAAAAAGAATAAAAAGCTCAAAAAAGATGAAAAATACGAACCTCAAGAAAAGAAAAAGACCATGAAAGTGTGCAAGTCAAAATGCCACTACTATTTACATTTTGTGCATAATAAATGACTGCATGTAGTTTGTAACCTTTGCCACAATCCATGATAGTCAAAATGTTTAAACTTGGCTATTTCATGTTTCAATTTCATGTCTATAGATAGAGAATAAAAATCTGACCAAACTGTTTAATGTTGGTAGATAAGTAGATAGGTAGAATAAATAAAAGGAGCTCAATTGTACAATCTAAGCCCTTAGATGTAATAAGGTTAGAATTAGTTAGTTTACTATTGTAAAGAGAAAGAAAAATGTTTGATAAGGGTTTGCTAGCTCAAATGCACCCTAATAAAGAGAAGTAAAAATGGTAGGATGAGTAGATGGGTAAGTCGTAGAAAGGTTGCAAAATTATGTTGATTGATTAGACAAAAGCATGTGTATCATCTTTTTCATCATAAAAGTTAAAATGTGACAGGGCACTCAAGCATGCAGATGGATATCAAAGTCAATTAATTAATTTCCCTCACTCGTTTCACCTTTTACTTAACTAATTTCCTACAATAAAGTTCATAGTACTTAAAAACCCTAAGTCAAAGCGGCTCAAATCATTTCTCTGACTTTTGGTGGGACTGGACCCTCAGCTCAAAGACTTGTAGGAAATAAGTACTAAAACCCCCTCATAAACATTCATTCCCCCCTTCAAATCATTCATGTTCCCTAAAAATATTCTTTTCCTAAGGTTAAAATTACTTTTACCTAGGCAAGGTGTTCATTCCCCCGCATGACTCATTTTCATATTAAAAAACCCATAAAAACGCTATATCCTAAGATTTTATGCTATTATTAGAAAATAAATAAAACATGAAATATCAAATGCTCAGGGTATAGTGCCCCTTTCCATTCACTTTACTAATTACTGATTTATTTATTAAATCCCGAACAAAAACCCCTTTTCCCCATATATTTATAGCTCCCGAAATATTAATTAACCCCACCTTAGAATAATTATATAAACTGTAATATTACCCAAAACCCCGAAAATCCCTTAACTAATCGACCTACGATTAAGTTAGTCGAAAAACCCAATTAAATCCTGCTGCTAATCACCCTGATACCTTAACCCCACCTTAAACCCTCATTAAACCAAAAACCACCACACTTAAACCCCCGCCGGCCCCCCCACTACCTTCCATGCAACTCCATTGCCTGATCGCCGCACGATCTCTCCCCTCCACATCTGATGGTTGTCATTCACTTTGGAAGGGCTTGATGTCCGAATGTTACCCGCACGAAAGGGGTTGTTTTCCACTGGGCCCCCAAGGCTACGTGTCACTTGATGAGTGGAATCGAGCGGCCTCCCCCCGATACTGCCAAGCGCCCAAAAGCTATGTGAAGGAAACAACTTACCGCCCGCCTGCTACATGCCAAAATAACTATTGTTCACCACGTTATGCGACAAACAACCATTGTTCACTTGTACCCACAAATTTTGACTTTCCCACGTAAAGCCAAAAAGCCCCAAATCGTTCGTTTTTATCGTTTTTTTCAACTGAAAACCTCCATGCACGCACCTGCGGACGTCGAAGTTGTCAACCCATGTACAATTGCAGCCTGAAGATGCCACAAAGCTCCCAGATTTCCTTCTAGCCTACTCAGAACCTTTTCAACTGTTCACAATTGCCAGCCGACCTGTTCAGAGCTAGTTCTCCCTAATTCCAAGTATTTAAGCCATAATTCACTCGAAAACCTCTCAAATTTCAAGAACCAGTTACAAAGTTTGTTAATTAAATTAAGAATTAATTAAAGCAACTCAAGTAACTTGCCCTTACACTGTACTCAACCACCTTTGCCCTAAAAAAACTTAAAATCACCTCCCCCATTCTCAAACCCACAAGAACTGAGAACGGTTTCCCCAATTTCCATGGATGCGAGACCTATTTCCACTCCTCACCTAGACCTATACCACCTCCCCCTAGCTGATAAATATTTCCAAATCAAGGACACCTCTATCCATGAATCCTCTCTTAAATTATTCTGCCGATACAAAGACCAATACCTGAACCATGCTGACAAAATTGGTCTCTGGGAGTCCAATTTACCCAAGTACCAATTCCCTAAAGTTCATATTTTCCCAGAAATTGTCCATTACTGCCATGAAAACTATATCCCCAGCCAAAGAGCAGTGTCGTCCCCTAACCAGACTATACATTTTGCCATCACTACAGAATCAATCAATGAAATGTTGCAACTACAACCAGGGCAAAACCTAACCCCTATTTCAATTGGAGACCTATTAGACAGATTCCCCAAGATTACCACTGCAAAACTTACTAAGATGTTCAAAACCTTCATTGTAGAAGAAAAGCATATTCCGAAAGATCCTCCTCCATACGTGTACACCATATTTTCAGAATTTGGCCAGGATATTATAGCAATGATATCTAGTGTCCTAGGTTATGCCACTAGTGAGTATATAGATGAAATCATCCTAGATTTCATGTCCATCTTCACTCCAGGACAACCTCCTGCTGTCATTTATGATTATGCCAAGCTATAGACGATAGGATGCATGACCAGTTTCTTAGGATGAGTAATGAGAGAGCTTTCAAGTATTCCTCTGTTTTGTATGACCTTTTTCTATACTATCAAGCAGATAAGTTCCCCTTTACTCTCCAAAAGCTTGATACAAAAGGTCACCCTAGGTCAGTGATTTTCTGGACTCCATTAACCCATAAATATGACTCCCCAAATTCATATACACACATCATAGACCTATTTGTACATCCCATTATGACAATGCTGCTAGGAAGCCCTCCTCTAAGAATCAGTTCAGATATGAGGATCCTGAAACTCTCAAAACAACACAAAGTGGGGGATTGGTACTTGTACCAAAACCACACTAAAATTAGAATCTATGGTTGTGAGCTAGCCCCATATAAACTACCCAGATACCTCCCAATGAGGTTATTTTCTTTGGAGTACTACAGGTAGATAATCAATTCAGATGAGGTGAATTTTTTTAGAGCCAAAAAGAAGACCCAACTCAGGATCAGTGACCAGTTAGGCCCCTTTATTTGCAATAGTAGAGAAGATGGAAAGGACGTAGACAAAATTCTTCAAAGACTAAATCTGAACCAGAGCTTCATGTGGGGATATGATCCCTTAGACTTCATGTGCAATAGAACACAGAAAAACAAGATGGCTCCCTACTTTCACCACCGAATCCCTGGAATAGAAAAATATGCAAATCAATTGGAATGGGTGGAGAATACTTTAGTGGATAGGGATAGCACTGAAGTTGTTGTTGAAAACACTCTAATTGATCTAGAGAAACAGCTTGATTAGGGTTCTTTCATGCAAGTTCCAGGAGGATCACAAGCCCAAGAAGAATCACAGGTGCAGCAAGAATTTGAAGCACTAGAAGGGTCAAAAGCACCAGAAGAACCAGAACAATTAGAAAAATCAGATAGACTAGAGGCCACCATGAGTAATCCCCCAATCTTACAGAATCCTCTAAATGAGGAGAAAAGCCTCAAAAGAAACAGGGAAGGGGCTACTCCCTCAGGAGGAGCAACATCACAGACCTATGCAGGAACAAGCTAGGGAAAGAGACAAAGAATGAATCCCATTTCAGAACAGGAATATACATAGGAGACAGTTGATGTTACAAGCATTTGAAGAGAGGGGAGCAGGAATGCCACTCCCTCTGGAGGCATCTTAGAACCTTCCACATCACATACCCAGATACTAGAAAGACAATAGAGTGTGGAGGTATCCTCTTTCAAGATGCCAATAGACAAGGACCAGGACATCAAAGAAAGGTACAAAGAGATAAAGGCCAGGAATGAGAGGCTGAAATCCTAGACCTATGCACAATACTTGAAGATGACCCCTACCAATCAGACAAGGCTTACGCTAGCCTATGATGTAAAAGAGGGGAAGATGCAAATGACATTCATGAAGCCCACTATTTAGCAACCAAGAATAGAAGCAGGCTTAAAAAAGATAGATTTCGAAGTACTGGCAAAGGACATTCATGCTATTGACCAGATTAAGCTACACAAGCATATGGGGGAGATGATTTACTCCACCTTGATAGGGAAAGCCATTATTGCCCACCAATTGCAAGACTCCTTGAATAATATATCAGCACAGTTCCAATTGGAGAAGGCCTCTTCACAGGCCAAAGATACCAGAATCAAGTCCTTAGAGGACTTAGTCATTGAGTTGGGACATGATCCCAAAGATGTAAAGGCTGTTGAAAAATTAATAAATAAAAAGAATGATGATATAAGTGCTCTGAATAAATAGCTCAAGATTCCCCAGTTGCATCACCCATAAACAATAGAAGTCTTGGAGGCACAAAAAGGGCATGAAGAGCTCATGGACTTGGTCCTAAAGCTAAATGACCAACTAAAAGAGATAGAGAAGGAGATGGAAATTTTGATTTGGTCCAAACAAAGTGACATGGCAACAAATTCCACAACTGCCATCCCACAGTGACAACAACAGTTCCTTCTACATTGGTAGCATCATTGGCACCAACAGCTCCACCTGCCACAACACTGCCAATCACAATTGAATCTACAGCAATAGGCACATCAACAGAGAAAACAACAGAGCTAGTAAAAGCCATGGAGGAGATGTCCATTCAGGCGACAGAGCTTAAAAGGCTAAAGGAGAAAGTGGCAAGCTTAGAAACTGACTGTAAGCTTGCCCAAATTCAACAGACAGAAGAAACACAAAAAGCCCTAAGGATGGGTGAGAAGATCAAAGTCCTAGAGAAAGATTTGACATTGCAAAAACCACTAGGATAGACCAAAGAGATGCTCTGAGCCAATATCATTGACTCTACCAATGATATTTGGCCATCAATTCAAGTTATATTTGAGTAAACTGAATTGGTGAAGGTATCCATTGAGGCTATCTAGAAATTAAGGGAAGAGCTGGGCAAGATGCCTGAGGATGCCAATCGAATCATCCACTTCCTGAACAGCAATAACAGACATGAGCTCAATGATCTTGGTATAGAGGATAGGACCAAAGCCATCCTAGAGGTCAAAAGGTTCTTTCCAAAAGAAACATTATGCTAAACTTGGAAGAAAAGTGCCACAACATGCAGGTGGCCATTGATAGGTTTATGACCAAATTTCAAATTTTGAGGGACAAAGGCCTTCCTAGTCCTATCGTCATTCATGATAAACTCATGACCCAATTGGACTACACTGACAGACTTAGGAAATTGGCTAAGGACCAAGCTAGTACTTTAGGTATAAAAGCCCTGCCAACTGGAGAAGTATTGTATGATACTTTAGAAAATCTATTTTTCCTAGAACATGAGGTGAAATATCTGTTTGTCACCAAGCCCAATTTTTCTATGTACACAGAGGCTAATGAAATTTATAGAGGAATGTTGAATGTAAAGTTACTTGAGGATGAATGGTGGGAAAAAATGACAGATTTACTTTGAAAAGTTTTACAGCAGAAAATTACCACAGTAAATCTGAAGACATCTAGGTGAAACAAGTAAAGGACAGATCAGCAGGGTCAAGGAGTAACAGGGTCAAAGAGCATCAGTGAAAGATCAAAGTCAAGATGATTCTAGCGTACAAATATCAGCCAGCTTAAAGGGCTCAAACTCAACTACAATGGCCAGCACTACCACAATAAAAGGGATATCATGATGTAGTTTTCTATCTGTCCCTACCTTCATGCTTGAAGATATTTTGATTCCCTAGATTAAATCTCAGATTGTTATGATATATTTTGTAAATATTTTTTGTATAAATACTTCATATGTTGAAGTATTTAGGGTGTATTCCATGACATTTCTATGGACTTTCTCTCTCAATTCTAAGTTCTATTGTATCAATGACTTGATTGGCTTGTTGGATCAAGGAATAAAGCTCAGATATTTTACAGGATTCTTGTGTAAAGAAATATACAAATAAGTATTCTCTTTTTCTTACTTTTATTTCTCTTATGTGTCTCCATAATCTTGTTTGTTTATCTAAAATCAAAATGTATAACATGGAATGATATTTCAGAAATTTCTTGAATGCACTCTGTCTTGACTATTTACATTTTAAATGTTTTCTACTAAACTATCTTAGTTACGGAATTCTTAACTGCTCCCTTGCTTCCATAGTTTCCCCCTAGTCTATAGCAAATGATTCTTAATTGCCCTTTGTTCATGATCACCTGCTTTCTTTCATTCTGATCCCAGTCTAAGGACTCTTCATTGCCCTTTCACCTTGGTTAGAACCACTCCATCCATTAGACCTGAAGATTTTCCTTTTGCTTTGCTAGCCTACCCTGTGAACATTTCCTTTAATGATCTGGTCTAGTTATGCTATCCTTTGATTGTTTCCATAGCCCAATGGCTTGAGGGTCTAGCTCTATCCATCTGTTCCAATAATTCCACCACCCAACCTTCAATCTAAAATCATAATCCTCATGGACACTAAGAACTAGCCTAAAATCTATTAAAAACAAAGCTAAATCATAAAGAGAGAGCCCTCTCTAGACTTAGGTTGGCTAGAACCTGAGCCTAAAGGATTGGTTTGTGGTTACCTTAGATGATTCCTTCTTTTTATAAATTCTAGGGAAAACTTCTGAGTGATAATAGATTACATCAAAAACTGTCACAAGTCTTGAAAATTCGAAAATAGAGTAGAGTTTTACAATAAAAATCCAAATCCTACTGAGGTCCTAAGCCTCTCTACTTATTCATCTGAAGTCATCAACGACTTCGTTAAAATTAGGGAGTCTCGGCTCCCAAACTCGAGATAAACTGGTGCTTTGTCTTTCACTTGCTTGGCTACCTTCTAGTACTCATGATTTGGTTGTTTGCACTCTGAGTTGATAGAGGAATATTGGAATGGAGGGGTAGTAAATGAGGAGGATTTACCTCCTATAATTCCTCTCCCTTATCTCATTCGAGTTTTGACCAAGGTCTTTGCCAAAATTCCTTTGGTTTATCCTTTAATCTTGCATTAAATGCACATTAGACCACAAAGCAAAATATCCAACTCTAACTCATCTCATAAACAAAATATAATCAAAAGTATGCAATAAGTTATGAGAATGGCTAGTTTGACTAGGCTAGGAGGTGAATTAAGGCCCATATAATTACCTAATTATGAGGGTCATCATCACCCCCAACTGAAAGTGTTGCTCATACTTTCAGCAACTTAGTTAATCAACTCATCCACTTCCTGAATAGTAAGAATAGACATGAGTTCAATGAGCTTGGTATAGAGGATAGGACCGAAGCCATCCTAGAGGTCAAAAAGGTTATTTCCAAAAGAAACCTTATGCTAAACTTGGAAGAAAAGTGCCACAACATGCAGGTGGCCATTGACAGGTTTATGACCAAATTTCAAATTTTGAGGGACAAAGGCCTTCCTATTCCTATGGTCATTCATGATAAACTCATGACCCAATTGGACTACACTAATAGACTTAGGAAATTGGCTAAGGAACAAGCCAGTACTTTAGGTATAAAAGCCTTGCCAACTAGAAAAGTATTGTATGATACTTTGGAAAATCTATTTTTCCTACAACATGAGGTGAAACATTTATTTGTCACCAAGCCCAATTTTGCTAAATACACAAAGGCAGATGAAATTTACAGAAGAATGCTGAAAGTAAAGTTACTTGAGGATGAATGGTGGGAAAAAATGACAGATTTACTTTGAAAAGTTTTACAGCAGGAAATTACCACATTAAATCTGAAGATAGCCAGGTGAAACAAGTAAAGGAGAGATGAGCAGGGTCAAAGGGTATAAGTGAAATATCAAAGTGAAGATGATTCCAGCATACAAATATCAGCCAGCTTAAAGGGATCAAACTCAACTGGAATAGCCAGCACTACCACAATAAAAGGGACAACATGATGCATTTTTCAATCTGTCCCTACCTTCATGCTTGAAGATATTTTGATTACCTAGATTAAATCTCATATTGTTATGAGATATTTTGTAAATATTTTTTGTATAAATACTTCATATTTCGAAGTATTTAGGGTGGATTCCAAGACATTTCTATGGACTCTCTCTCAATTCTAAGTTCTATTGTATCAATGACTAGATTGGCTTACTGGATCAAGGAATAAAGCTCAGATATTTTACAGGATTCTTGTGTAAAGCGATATACAAATAAGTATTATCTTTTGTTTACTGTTATTTCTCTTATGTGTCTCATAATCTTGTTTTTTTATATAAAATCAAAATGTATAACATGGAATGATATTTCAGAAATTGCTTGAATGCACTCTGTCTTGACTATTTACATTTTAAATGTTTTCTACTAAACTATCTTAGTTAGGGAATTCTTAACTGCTCCCTTGCTTTCGTAGTTTATCCCCTTAGTCTATAGCAAAGGATTCTTAATTTCCCTTTGTTCATGATCACCTGCTTTCTTTCATTCTTATCCCAGTCTAAGGATTCTTCATTTCCATTTCACCTTGGTTAGAACCACCCCATCCATTAGACCTAAAGATTTGCCTTTTTCTTTTCTAGCCTGCCCTATGAACATTCCCTTTAATGATCTGGTCCAGTTATCTATCCTTTGATTGAGTCCATAGCCCAATGGCTTGAGGGTCTAGCTCTATCCATCTATTCCAAGAATTCCCCCACCCAACCTTCAATCTAAAATCAAAATCCTCATGAACACTAAGAACTAGCCTAAAATATAATAAAAACAAAGCTAAATCATAAGGAGAAAGCCCTCTCTGGACTTAGGTTGGCTAGAACCTGAGCCTAAAAGATTGGTTTGTGGTTACCCAGACGATTCCTTCTTTTTATAACTTCTAGGGAAAACTTCTAAGTGATAACATAGTGGCGACCATACTGGGGAACTCAAATCCTCAGTGTTAATAAACCTTTGAGAAAATTTAAAATCTTTATTTCAAGCCTCTTGAAGGGCTTATTAGAAGTTATTTACAAAATTTCATAAGAAGAAAGTAATTAGAAAAGCTCGAAACTCTGACTTCAATGAGAACTCACTATACTAGGGCCAATCCAGATCCAAATCCTCCCCCTGTAGTGGATAATCCCAATCTGATTTCGAGAAGATCCAGAAGACATGAAAGTTCAGTCAGTCCAACACCTTCAATCAAAGTAGATGCATGCCCTGATGAGTGGTTATTTTTGGAATATCTCCCCTTTGATGAGTCATTTGACCTTTCCCTATTCAAAACCAGGTCTGAAAGTGCACTTGATGACACAGTTCTAGATCCAGATTTTATTGTAGATCTTGAAGTCCAAAAGGCAAATCGATCAATTTATGAGTATATTATAAATTCCCCTCAGTCATCCCTTACCACTGTTAATATCCCTGAGCTTTCTGAACCATTTTCAACCACCCTTAGTTCACCATTATTCACTTCCACTTCTAAAGTTCATTCCTCACCCCCATTTATACCTTCACTTCCCTACCAACCTATCATTACACATCAATCACCTATTCCTCTCAGTTCTCCATCAACCACTGTATCATCTCCTAGTACCCCAACCCCACTTTTTATCCCTGCCTAGCTTAGAGCCACGACAAATAGATATGCTCCTCTTGTGTTACCTGCCCCACTTGGTCCCATGCCACAAGATTACTAGAACAAAATTTTCCAATTTGATGGCATAGGACCTTATACAACACAACATCATGTAAACAAAATGATAGACTACTTTGAATTACATGAAATTGACATTGGAGATGTTCAGATGAGACTTTTTGCTCAGACTCTAGTTGGTGATGTAAGAACATGGTTTAGAGCTTTACCTACAAATAACATAGACACTTTAGAAATATTTCATCAGCAATTTTTAAATAGATGGGAAAAGAAAAATTACCCTCTCCAGATCCTTTAAGAATATGAAAACATCAAGAGAGGACCAAATGAAACAGTCCAGGATTACTGTACCAGATTTAACAACATATACAAAACAATACCAATCAATCTTAGACCCCAACCTAGTTTAGATCTGATAAAGTTTCCTGATGGGTTTGATCCTGATATGGCCTTTCAACTCAGAGAGAGAAATCCTAAAACTTAGAAGATATGTAGAGTGTAGCAGTTAGTGTAGAAGCTAACTTGCTAGCAAAAAGAGCTAGGGTTAGGAATGAAAGGAGAGGACCCTTGAAAGATGAAGCCTCACCCTTTGACCTCAAAATAGATGTTCTAACCAAAGGTATGGAAAAACTGATGGATAGGATAGAAAACATTGAGAGGAAGCCCCAATGGGATAATCAATAGGCACCTCCAGTGAGAAATCCAAACTTTAGAAAGAATCAAAATCAAAACACTGGAAAGAATGGACCTGATCAGAACATTAGGCCTCCTTTTCAAGAAAACTATGCTGAAACATCCCATTCAGATGACCATGAACAAGACACACACATTAAATTAATGGGATTGGATGATGAAGAAACTGTCTTTTTGACCCAAGATGAGCAAGAACTGCATATGTTGTAGCAATTGCAAACCCAATCTGGAAATCATTTGATTACAAGCTAAGGTATGATTCTACCATTTTTGAAGTACATAAACAATACAATATAAGGAGTAAAAAAAAATTTGATATTCCTAACCAGGCCAAGAAAATAGTGCCAAATCAACCCAAGAAAATCAAAACAGTTCCAGTTACTAAAACTCTTCAAATCCTCCCTAGACCAAATCAGAACCCTTCTGGCCCCACCATTGTAGATATAACCCATGACCAATCTCCTGATGATCAACCATCCACTTCAATCCCCTCCAAGAAGACAGTGGAGAAATCCCCAGACACCATATTAGATAATCCACAGAAAACAACCTCAGGTGCAGAAAAAGAAGAGCAACCTACCCCAATTCCTACTATGAAAGTTCCAAGTACTAAGACAGAGAAAGCCCCTTTTCCTTTCAATTTGGGAGCAAAGGTGGCTAAACTAAAAATCTCAGTTCCCTTAAAAGATTTGTTTAAAAATGAAACCTATAAGTCTCAAATAAGCAAAACCTTAAACTTTGTTGAAAATTAAGACTCCATTAACTTGTTTTATGATCAGCCTCAGCTTATATTCGGTCCTAATGTTAATGGCAAACTAGTAGAAGGAGGGATACCACCCTTTTATATTAGCCTTAGCACTCATGATAAATTTTTACATAATGCAATGTTAGATTCGGGATATTCACACAATTTAATGCCTAAATCAGTAATGGAAAAGTTACACTTGCACATCACTAGACCTTACAAGGACTTATTTTCATTTGATTCAAGTCAAGTAAAGTGTCTAGGGTTAATCAAAGACCTGTGTGTTTCCTTACTACAATATCCTCCTAAAACTATTCTCATTGATATAGTAGTGGCTGACATCCCACCTAAATATGGCATTCTATTGTCTAGATCATGGGGGGCTAAACTCCAAGGATCTTTGCAACTTCACATTTCATATGCCACAATCTTAGTCTTTGGGCAACCTAAAATGTTGTACAGAAAGACCCTAATGAAATATGTGGTGAGTAGCTGGGACAGACCTCAAAAATTTCCTATCTATTCCCTACATTCAGACATTGACTCTTTAATTTTGTATAATGTTGAAGAAACACAACAAACCACTTCAAATAGTATTATTTTAGAACCAAAAGAAATTGCAATTATTGCTGAAAAAGAAACTATCCAAATTCAAGAGATTTCCAATAAACAAGATGATCAAAACACCTCAAACAAGGAAAATTTTCTCCCCCCTGACAGTGAAAATTACAAGCATGAGATATTATGGCACCTTGAATTTGATGGATCAGTGAACAATTTAGGAGCAGGAGCAGGAGTGTGGATATATAATTTGGAGAATGATCACTCAGAGGGCCATGCTTACAGACTGAATTTCAAATGCACTAACAACATGGCTGAGTATGAAGCACTTCTTTTAGGTCTTAAATTAGTTAGAAAGTTAGGAGCTATAAGAGTTTCTATCATGGGAGACTCTGAATTAGTGATAAATCAGATTAAAGTTGTATATATGACCAAAGATCCTAGATTAAGTTGTTACAGAGGAACCATTATAGAAATATTAAACACTTTCCTAGAAACCAAAGTTGTTGTAATTCCCAGGAAGCATAATATGCAGGCTCATAGTTTAGCAATGTTTGCTAGCACTTGTAAGTTACCATTTCAGCCTAACCATCAGTACACTGTTGAGGTCAGGCACAGACCTGCTATCCCAGATAACTTCAAAAAATGGCAAGTATTTTCTAATGACCAACAAATAAACAATTTTTTAACCTTAGAGGAGGAATTTGTAAATTGCAATATAGATACTAACATAATATTAAATGTTGATTTCAAAGATGAAATAGAAATTAATGAGATAGAAGATGAAAAGATAGATAGATTCCATCCCACTAAATTTACAAAATTAGATGTACAAAACCTAAAGCAAGTTGAAATTGATGAGATAATTAACGAAGATGCTGAAATCATTAATCTCAAAGACAACTTTTTCCCCAAAGGATTAACCCCTTTGGAAGACTTGTTTGATTCAAATGATGTCCCTAGAAAACCAAAAATGGAACCCTTAAAATCTGATATAGAGGAGTGTAATATAGGCACTAAGGAACATCCAAATTGATCAAACTTTCAAAGTCCTTACCTCCTACAGAAAAAGTGAAATACATTGAGCTATTAAAGGAATTCCAAGATGTCTTTGCTTGGATTTATGAGGACCTCAAGTCCTATGACACCAGCATCATACAACATACCATCCCCATAAAAGAAAACCAGAAACCATTCAAACAGAAGCTTAGGAGGGTCAATCCCATTCTATTGCCTTCTATTGAAAAGGAAATCAAAAAGATGTATGAAGCCAAGATAATAGAACCAATTATATTTTCTGGTTGGGTTTCAAATTTGGTTCCAACAAGGAAGAAGACTAGTGAGATCGGACTTTGTGTTGATCTTAGGAATCTTAATAAACTTTCACTCAAAGAAAATTACCCTCTCCTAAAATGGATCATATATTACAAAGGGTAGTAGGGTCAACCAGAATCTCATTATTGGATGGGTTTTCTGGTTACAATCAGATTCTAGTTCACCCAGATGACTAGGCTAAAACTACGTTTACTACTCCCTGGGGAACATTCATGTATGTGAAGATGCCTTTTGGATTAAAGAATGCAGGGGCCACCTTTCAAAGAGCTATGGACATAGCTTTTGCTAAGGAAATTCATGACTTCCTAGTAATATACTTAGATGATATCACTGTATTCTCAAAATCTAATAAACAACACTTAGATCATCTAAGGCAGGTCTTCATCAAATGTAGGAAGTATGGAATTTCTTTGAATCCTAAAAAATCTTTATTTGGGTTAGAAGAGGGAAAATTTCTAGGCCATATAATCTCGAAAGATGGTATCTGAATAGATCCTGCAATAATTGAAGCCATCTTACAGATACAACACCCTAGGAGCATCAGGGAATTACAAGCCTTTTTAGGGAAAATCAACTTTCTTAGGAGATTTATTTCTAACATAGTAGAATTAATTAGGTCATTAAACAATATGTTGAAAAAAGATTCGACCATAAAATGGACAATTGAGGCTAAGAAATCCTTTGAAGACATTAAGCTAGCCTTAACTAAAACACCAGTTTTGATCAATCCAAAATTTGACAGGGATTTCATTTTATTTTCCTTTGCCTCAGAACATACAATTGTTGTAGTTTTATTGTAAAAGAATAATCAGGGTTATGAACAACCTATTTCCTTTTTTAGCAAAGCCCTGAGAGATGCCCCTCTAAAATACAATATAATGGAAAAGAAAGCCTTTGCTTTGGTCAAAGCTATCAAATATTTTAGAGTTTACATTTTATATTCTCATATAATAGCCTATGTCCCCAATTCAGTAGTCAAGGATATCCTAACTCAGGATGGTCCAGATGGAAAGAGAGGGAAATGGATTGCTACTATATTAGAATATGACCTAGAAATCAAGCCAACAAAGTTAATCAAAGGCCAAGGTTTAGCCAAGCTCATGACTGAATCGAACTGTCAGGCCTTAGATATGAATTTTATTGCACAAATGAATAATGGAGAGGAAATGGCAACTCCACCAATCAGCCAGGCCTTTATTGAATCACCATGGTATGCTGACATCATATATGTTTTACAAAATCTACAAGATCCTCCTGAATTATCCAGGACCAAAAGAAGAATTTTAACAATGAAATCTTTAAAATTTTGCATAATTGACAATGCTTTGTTTTGGAGGAATCATGAAGGTATCCTTCTTAACTGTTTATTGAAAGAAGAATCTGACAAGGTGTTACAAAAGTTTCATGCAGGTGACTGTGGAGGACATGTTTACTGGAATACCACTGCTGACAAGATTCTTAGAGCCAGTTTCTATTGGCCCACTTTGTTTTCTGATGTAAAGAAATTTGTAACCTCCTATCATAAATTTCATATTTTTTAAGGAAAGAAAAAGCTTTTACCCTTGCCCATAAAACCAATCTCTGCTGAAGCACCTTCTCAACAATGGAGTCTTGACTTCATTGGTGAAATCCACCCACCTTCCTCTGCCCAACAAAAATGGATTCTCACCGCTATATATTATTTTACCAAATGGATAGAAGCCATACCATCAAGGCAAGCCACTGACGCTGCTATAATAACCTTCCTTGAATCCAACATCCTATACAGGATTGGGTGCCCTACCAAGATCATCACTAATAATGCAGCAACTTTCAAATCCAGAAGGATGATTGATTTTTGTAACAAGTACCATATAACTTTGGGCCATTCCACAGCTTACTATCCCCAAGGAAATGGACTAGCAGAGTCCTCAAGCAAAATCCTAGTAAATATCATCAAAAAATTACTGGAGGATAACAAGAAGACATGGAACAAGAAGTTAGTGAATGCCTTATGGGCAGACAGGCTAACCACTGTTATGTACCTAGGGGGGATAATATGAGGTACAAAGGGAGGTACCCAAGGGAATAATGTAATAATGGGATGGGCCATAGTAATAAATAAGGTGGTTAACCCGTATCATGTAAGGGACCACAAGTAGTTAGTAATAATGTAATGGGCCCATGGTATTAGATAGATGGTATTGAGGGAACCATGGTATTGACCCATGGTATTGTATGTATGAGGCCTATAAGAGACTCCACATTGAGAGATGTCAAGGATTATTGTATGAACATGCATATGGCTTGGGGAGTGTTATCCTTCCTTAAGGAGTGATTGTATGGTGTTGCCCTACCTTAAGGGTTTGATCAATAAAGAAGCATTTCTATCTATATTCAGATCTTGTTATTTCTGGGGTATGTTTGTATCATTTCATATATTTTCAGGTAATACCATGGTTCCCTCAATACCATCTATCTAATACCATGGGCCCATTACATTATTACTAACTACTTGTGGTCTGTTACATGATACGAATTAACCACCTTATATTACTATGGCCCATCCCATTGTTACATTATTCCCTCAGGTACCTCCCTTTGTACCCCATATTATCCCCCAGGTACATAACAACCATAAAGAAATCCATTGGTACTAGCCTTTATCAATTAGTTTATGGAATGGATGTTGTTTTTCCATCTTCCTTGGGAACACCAGTGATGAAGCTACTCTAAGAGCTGCAAGTTGAACCAAATGACATCCAAAGAAGAATCAAGCAAACAATTCATTTACAACAGACCAGGGATGAAGTGTACATCAAATCTCAACTTGTGCAGGAAAGGATCTATTGTGGCCACAACAACCACCCTATTAAAATTTGCCCTGGTAGCAATTTGGAATGGGTCCCCTAGAAGTTGATATTGCACCCCTCTGAATGATCTATTTTATCCTAGGGATTTTAACTCTTTGCCAAGTCAAATCTTCAATTTTTAAATGGTTAAGGCGCCCTTAATAAATCCCTGCCGCATGATTCATCCATAACCCTTTCTAAGCCCTTCATTCATATCCTCATCGGGTCTTTTCCAACCCACAAAAACTTATGTCGCATCATTATTCCCATCATAACCCTTTATAGTGGAAATACTTCGTAAAACATGCATAACTCATCCTTTTCATTTATCGCAATTAATATTGACACACAAAGCTTACCATAATACACCGGACCCAATGGCTTTATTAACCAAAATACATATATTTCGGGTCTGGAGCCCTTCGCATATTGCAATCGGCGAGAGTCAAAGCCTATACATAAGGCCAATGCGATATAGTGGACCCAACAGGACTATCAAGTATAATACTTACATTATCGGGTCTGCTTCCCCAATCGCATATCGCATATCAATGGAGCCCGGGCATCATACATAATGCACACCACAATCTGCCAAATCCTACGGCATTATTAATCATATTATATATATTTTTGGGTTCGCAGCCCCATCGCATATCACATATCGCATATCGGTGGAGCCCTAGGCCTGCGTTGATAGCGTGATGCGATATACCGGTCCTGCCGATCATTATGAATTCAGGGACAAAGTTTTCAAGTCCGGCCTTATGGTCAGCCGTGACTTTTCCCGTGTATTCCCTTGTATTGCGATAAAGCGTTCTGGTCCATGTTTTCAAAGGAAGGTCTTATATGGTGGATCTGAAAGGGTTATAAAATGCGGCACATGTATATTTCAGGTCCTCCTCCCTAATCACTTATTGCAATCGGCAGAGTTCATCGTTTAAAACATAAGGCTCGATGTGATAAAGCAGACTCGCCGATAGCTATGAAGCCAGGTATATAGTTTTTCAAGTTCGGCCTTATGGCCGGATGCGGATTTTCCCGTATATTCCTATGTGTTCCGATAAATGTTGTATTCCATGTTTTAGAATAAAATTTGATAAGGGTGATTTCGCATGGGATTGGCCACTATGATATGTGATTGCGACTCGATTGCATCACACCCTTGGCTGAACCAAGGGGCCGATTCTTTCACACTTGTTCCTTGTGATTTTATAAAAGTTTAATGAAGGCAACATTTGTGTTTTGTTTAAGCATTTCTGTTATATTTTTTATATCCATAGCTAATGATTAAATATCTCTACAGGCGAGGATCAAGAGATGAGAGGTGAAATTGAAGCACTCGTGGCAGCGCTGATCCATCAAGATGTCAGTTCCTCTATATACACCTCAAAGCATGCTAGATGTGGGATGATGAGTGCAACATATTGAGTTTCCTTCAGGAAATGATATGGTATAATAGCCACTCCACACAGGTGCAAAGAAATGATACACAGTCATTCTTTGTTCCATCGGCATCCATTCATTCCCCTAGGAAGTAGAATGCTCCAGCAAAGGTGACCTCGACGTGTCAGTAGTTTCACTGACCGTTCTCATATGTATATTTTGATCTGTGTAACAAAAATAGGGGAGGTGAAAAGTCATGAGGAAAGGAGGGTCATTTTCGGCTACATATGTATTACCTCCAGATAGGAGAGAGGGGCTTTTTGTTTGAAGGGAACAACTTTGATTTATTGTCAATAAAGAAGTCTGTTTGGTTCAAGAGGGAGCTTGTTGTTTTAGATTTATTTTCCTTTTCTCTCATATGTCTAGAATCAGTTTGTTGTTGTTGGCATAAAGATAAATGTGATTTGCTTTGTGCATATTGATAACAAGTAGTTCATGGTTATTCCTGGTTATTTGAATATGATTCAATAGCATTGTTAATTCATGAAAGGTTGTTGATTCGAGAATTTGTTAAACATCAGTTGCAAGTGTTATTTGTAAGGAAAGGAATGTATATTCCTGTATAAGTAATGGGATTGCAATTAGGATTTTATCAGCCTTGTTCTTATTGAACTAGTAATTGATTCATTTCGACTTGGAATATATGTGATGTTTAACCTCTTTTGTTATGTTCCTATAGGATAGATTAGGATAGTTAGGACTAGCTTAGGTAGTGAGAAGTAGTGTAGATAGGATTTGACACATATAGGTTAGCTGTTTCTTTTGTTGATTTAATTAAAGTCTTCCTCAAGGAAGTAATCTCTCAAAACCTTTAACAATTTATGGGATCCTTTAAAACCCGTCAGAACTAGCCATTCCAAACGAAAGTAGATCTAATTTGGTTGTACAATCGGGTTAGTTCCCCTTGTTGGCATAGCGAAAATTCACCATGTCAACAAATTGGCGCTAGACTGAGGGCCTAAACCGCCGTCCACGGATTTTTATGATTTCATCTTTAAATGTCGTGCATGGACTCGAAAATATTAATACATGGATCGTGAAGGTTGAAAAGACCCTTCCTCCCATTTGGAAAAGCCTCGTTTTGAAGAAGAGACACTGTGGGAGTATCCTGTCACTCAAGAACAACCAGTCAAAATACTTACTCGGGCTTACACTCATTCCCTCTCTCAACTCCCCATCTTTCATTCTTTACCTCCGATAACTAAAAGAAAGCTAAGGATCTATTCCATAAACGAAGAGACATATGTAGCCTTGTCTCTTGAAGATATTGTGCTTGAATCCTTGCAAAGTATCGACACTTCCTGGCAAGAAATTCCTGAAGATCCACTCTCTAAGGGTAATCCCTGGCCCGATTTGGGAAATCTTAATAAATAAAGCCTTGAAGAAACCTTCAACCAGTACATCCCTATCCACAATATGGCTAATGTTCCTCTTCCAGGTGGGAACCAGCCTTAACCAGGTGGGAACCAACTCCCACCTCCTCTGGGAGCACTCCCTCCTTGGCTTGCTCAAGATGTCGTAGTGGTACCTGGGCAGCAACATCCCTTACCCAAGGATGTAGAAAGAGTACTGCTTAAATTCGACACTGAGAAGGGAGACACCACTGATAACCATATTCACTCTTTCTTCTTGGCCGTGCGCATGTTAGTGATAGCCGATGAAGATATAGTATGTCACCTATTCCCTTTTACTCTGATTGGTGCGGCCTCCACATGGTACTTTAGCTTGAGAACGGGATCGATCACATAGTGGGCTACCTTTCAACAAGCCTTTTTAGACAAGTATGGCGATGAAAAAACCCCTGTAGCCTTAGTTCTAGAACTATCCCGTTTGAAAATGGAAACCAAAGAAAAGTTCAAGGATTTTAACATCCTGTTCAACACATTGTTCAACAGAATCCTGGCTAACGCTAGACCTACCAAGGAGGTGCTCGTGGAATTCTACATCACTGCTCTCCCTATCCCTACTGTGATATGGGTCAAGAGAAGTAATGCACAAACCTTACAAGGTGCTATCGATGAAGCGATAAAATCGAGAATGAAATGATCAATATCACAACATGTCATCATACAACTGAACGGAAGAAAGCTTCTTAGTCATCCAAGAAGAATAATGGTGGTGATAAAAAAGTGGCTGATGGCAAAGAAAGGGACACCACAAATGTGGAAGGTTTGCATCGGATCATTAAGAAACTGACAAACACAGTCATCGATATGAAAATGAATTCTGGAGAGAGTACTAGTGGGAATGGAGGAGAGTATTACAATAGAAAACCCTTCAAACCTTTCTATCTTAAGAAGATATAAGGTGGTCAAGGTCAACTTGTGTTACCTAATCCACCCAATGAAGGGAATTTAAATATGGAAGAGTTGGCTCTTATCGGATCGTTCCTTAACAAAGAAGAACCTATAGTGGCACTGGAGCCAGAACAAGAAAATGAGGAAGAATATAAAGTAGAAGAGACCTTAGATGAAGAATCTCAAATCAATGTACTGTGAGAATTCTATACAAATTAGAATGATGACGACGAAGGAGATAGTATGGCAGGAATCCACACTAATGAAATCCACACATGAAGTAAGGGGCCATTTGCAGGTGTGATGAAGCTTGTAGACCAGACAAAGAAAGATGTTCACCCTTTAAAGGCACCCGCTCCCAAAGTTCCTGTTGAGAAGGGTACACCTAGTGGTTAGTCCAAGAATACCCCAGTGGCAAACCATCCAGAGAAAGATAATACACCTCCCTCTGCAACGAAGGTGACCCAAAATGGTAAACTCCCACCTAAGAACAACAAAACTGGTATGTTTACTCTGCTCTATCTTGTTTATAACATTGATTAATTGTTGTGGATAATCTTAAGAAATCTAGGGCTAATATCACATACTTTGATTTGCTAAAATTAACGCAGCAAAGAGATCTGCTCCTGAAAGCTGTGAATGAGCGGAACTGCAAAATTCCCACCATCCCAAGCAGTCAAACCAAGAAGTCAGTGTCCATACCTGTCAACACCTCCATTATAGCCCAAAATATCGTTAGCTATGGAAGCCACTCTGTCTAGAATAAATCGAAACCCCCAAGATGTCAATGTAGCCATGATAGCGAGAAAATCAAAATCCATGACTCCACCTTTCCTTATCACATTTGAAATCCTCAACATGAACATTACAATTGCTTGGTAGATTCAAGTGACTCGTCCACTGTGATGCCTTATGTTGTTGCTAAAAGACTACATGTGAGACCTGAGAAAAGTGGGACTTGAATTATGCAATTAGAAAGGACAAATGTGAAAGTAATTGGGGAATTAAAAGATGTGTTGATTCGGATGGCTACTAAACCACAATATACACAAGTCATTGATATAATGTTAGTCGATATACCTGAGGCTTATGGAATGCTACTTAGTAGAGACTGATCAGTAAAACTGAATGGATATTTCTCAATTGATTGGTCCCATATCTTACTACCTCAAAAGGGGAAGGGTGATATGATGCGAGTTGATCGAGAAAGATACATGAAGTGTTGGGTGTGGAGCATGATTATTTAAAGGTATTTGTTTCAGCCATATGGATACCCCAGGAAGTTTGTACACCCCTCCACGCGGGGGGGGTGCAAGGGGGACTTGTTGCCCCCGCGGGGGTTCGAGGGGGCTGATCCCCCCTAGTTGGGGGGTCCAAGGGCCAGCGGTCCCCTAGCGGGGGTTTCGGGGGCAGCGCCCCCAAAGCTATAAATAGATGTAAATTTACCTTGTAAAAGTATAGTAATTTCTAGTCAATCTAGGTCGTTCATTAGGCGGATGATCTGACGATAGAACTTATGTTTATTTTAGGGTTTTTTGCCCTAGAAGGCAACCCCTCTCTTAGTATGTGGGAATTGTATTGAGGTTGTTTAATAGATGTGTATTCTCTGAGCGATAAACAGAGAGGTGAGACTGTGAGAGAAAACAGACGATATTACAGCAGATCTACTGTAGGTTGTGTCTCTTCATTTTGCTGGTTAATAGAAAGGAAGGACTGGCTATTCGGGGTGGACTTAGCCAAAACTGGGTGAACCACGTATATCTGTGTCTCTTTGGTTTTATGCGTTTTCTATGTTTATATTTCTGTAATATTCTATGTGTTCCATTGCTCTGTAATATATAATTTTCTAACATGAAGTACATGGTGATGGAGCTAAACGGCCCCAATGAACCTGTAATGTTTACCAACCCTATCCTTGGGAATTATAGTTTCAATGTTTGTGCCATGGAAACCTGTTTTGGGGAATTCCATGTAGAAACAATTGAAGAAACTGAAATAAACACATGGTTGGAAGCTCTTCCCAGTATTCCGACTGATGAGATACCCTGTGCTTATTTGTGATCTAGCCCATCAGCATTAGGACAACGAGCTGAGCACGGTGGTACCATTCAATTTCTTAGAAAAAAAAAAAAATTGGCGGTCCCAATTTTTCATCAAGTTGGTGTATGGTAGAAACTAGAGCTCAAGCAATGGCCAATGAAAGACTAGACAAACTTGAAACAGATATGAACGAGCTCAAAAATACGCTTGATAGACTATCGAGCCTGGTATGGCAAGCACTCGATAAGGGCAAGGAGCCAGCTCTTGAGGAACCCTATAATGACCATATACACCATGAGGGTGAGTCTAGCCACTCTCCTCACGTCTGGCACACCCATCCACCACCTCCCAAGTTGGATAGTTAGCGACCTCCCAAGTTGGATATGCAGAAATTTGATGGTTCTAACCCGTCCGCATGGCTCACACAAATGAACCAGTATTTCAAATTGAATCGTCTCCAAGATGATTGGACTAAGATTGGAGTGGCGACCATGTACTTGGACAATGAACGATGGCAATGGGCGGAATGGCATCAACGTCGCAATGCACCTTTTTTGAGTTGGGCCCAATTTGCCAAAGCTCTTCAAGATCGCTTTGAACAGGGAGACTCCTTTTTGGGCCGTCTCACTAAGCTCCGACAGACGGGTACAGTGGATGAATATATCACCGCTTTTGAAGCCTTAGCCTTCTGCACTCAGCATCTCTCAGATGAGTTCTACACGGAATGTTTTATCAGTGGTCTTAAAGAAGCCATCAAAGCTCAAGTTCTACTCCACCACCCTCCCACATGGACGGAGGCTTGCCAGGTAGCCCGTAAGGTGGAACGTGCCATAACAGCCCAATACAGCCACCCCAATTTCCCCACTAAAGGTCGTCCCCCATAAGCTCACACCACGACTCAGACACTTAAGGTCCAAAAGGTGTCACCTCAGGAAATGGCCGAAAGAAGGAAGCAAGGACTATGTTACTACTGTGATGAAAAATATTCCCCGGGTCATAAATGCAAGGAGCCCAAGTTTTTTCAAATAGATGCCACTGACTACAGCTCCACCGAGGAAGATCCACCTCTTGAGGAATCGGAGGCGATCGAAGAAGACAGCCAAAAGGAGATTGTATCTGACGACCCAGTTATTTCGCTCAATGCGTTGGCAGGAATCTCTTCCCCTCAAACTCTCAGAATCATGGGTTTTCTTAAACATCGCCCAGTAATAGTCCTGATTGATAGTGGAAGTACCCATAATTTCATCCATCAAAAAATCGCCGAAGCAATGCACTGTTTTGTAAGGGCAGTTTCTAACTTCCAAGTCCAAATTGCAGATGGGGGCACAATGAAATGTGAAGGCCGCTGTGAAAATGTCAAACTTAAAATGGGGGATTATCAGTTGAAAACCCACATGTTTGCCATACACATGGGGGGATGCGACATTGTCCTAGGTGCTGAATGGCTCCGCACCCTTGGGCCAATCACAATGGATTTCCAGGAGTTATATATGAGTTTTAAGCAGAACAACTCCACACATACCCTCCGTGGCCTCCAGGCGGGAGCCCCCTCGGTCATCAGCTCGCATCGGATGGAAAAATTGTTAAAAAAGGACCATCATGGAGTGGTAGCGCAATTTAATGCCATCCAGGTAGTCGAAACCAGACCTCTGCCAATTCATCCTGAGATGCAGCAGATTTTAAATACCCATCGGACAGTCTTTGACAAGCCTCATGAGCTTCCACCCTCGCGAGGGGAACATGATCATAGCATCACCTTGGTTCCAGGGGCTCAACCCCCAAATGTGCGGCCATACCGATATCCGTTCACTCAAAAGAATGAAATAGAAAAAATCATCAAGGAATTGTTGGAAGTAGGTGTCATTCGTCCCAGCATTAGTCCTTATTCATCCCCAGTGGTCATGGTCCTCAAAAAAGATGGGGAGTGGAGGATGTGTCTCGACTTCAGGGCCCTCAACAAGTTGACAGTCAAAGATAAATTTCCCATTCCGGTGGTTGACGATTTGCTGGACGAACTCAATGGGGCTCAATTCTTCACCAAGTTGGATCTTCGCTCCGGCTACCACCAAATTCGCATGAAGGAAGTCGACATTCCCAAGACGGCTTTCAGAACTCATGAAGGCCATTATGAGTTCCTGGTCATGCCATTTGGTCTCTGTAATGCCCCTTCTATTTTTCAGAGTCTTATGAATCACATCCTCAAACCATATCTCAAAAAATTTGTTCTTGTCTTCTTCGATGACATTCTCATCTATAGTGGCACCTGGGCGACACATCTTCAGCATGTAGATCTACTCTTGCAACTGCTCCGCAAGCATAAATTATTTTTCAAAATGTCTAAGTGTGCGTTTGGCATGGAAGAAGTCGAGTATTTGGGCCACATTGTGGGGCGTGAAGGTGTCAAGGTGGACCCCAAAAAGATCCAGGCAATGCAAGAATGGCCTCAACCTAAGACTTTGAAGAGCTTGAGAGGATTTTTGGGTCTCACAGGCTATTATCGTAAATTTGTCCGCAACTATGGCCGCATAGCGAAGCCCCTCACTCAACTCCTAAAGAAAAATTCCTTCTTTTGGACCGAGGAAGCACAACAGGCATTTACAGCGCTCAAAAACGCCATGTGTACCACTCCAGTCTTAGCACTACCTGACTTCACCAAATCCTTTGTCATTGAAAGTGATGCTTCGGGTACAGGTATTGGGGCGGTCTTAATGCAGGAAGGGTGACCATTGGCCTTCACAAGCCAACAACTCAGTGGGAGGAATCTGGGCCAATCTACCTACGAGAAGGAAATGATGGCCATCTTACATGCAGTCGAGACCTGGCGACCTTACTTATTGGGGCGAAGTTTCCAAATCCGCACAGATCATCACAGTCTTAAATATTTTTTGGAGCAATGCCTATCCTCCCCACAACAAAACAAATGGTTAGCCAAAATGCTGGGATATGATTATGAGATCATTTACAAGAAAGGGAAAGACAACAGGGTAGCAGATGCATTATCGCGCCAATTTGAGGAGGAAAGTACTCTGCTCGCAATTTCCCTTCCCATTCCAGACTGGATTGAAGAGGCTCGCAGGGAATGGTTTTCACACCCAGGGCTCTCCCAACTCATTTCTCAATTGCAGGTAGATCCTAATTCCAGCACGGGCTACTCGTGGCAGAATGATATTCTTCGCTACAAGGACAGAGTCGTCATATCACCAACATCTACCCTCAAAAGTCGCCTTTTGGCAGAATTGCACTCATCTCCCATTGCAGGACATTCGGGCTTTCAGAAGACGTATGCTCGCACCAGAAGATCATTCTTTTGGACAGGCATGAAAAAGGACGTCCTTACTTTCGTAGCCGAATGTGATTTCTGTCAACGCCACAAAGGGGAAACCGTCAACACACCAGGCACCTTACAACCATTGCCCATTCCGGCCTCAATTTGGACGGAGGTTTCTATGGATTTCATTACAGGTCTTCCAAAGTGAGGGAACAAGTCAGTCATCATGGTGGTTGTGGACTGACTGTCGAAGTATGCTCATTTCTGCGCCCTACCCCACCCGTTTACACCAACCTTGGTTTCTCAAACTTTCATGGATCAGATCTTCAAATTACATGGCATGCCCACTTCAATAGTGTCCGACCACGACCCGATCTTCACCAGCAATTTTTGGAAGGAACTCTTCAGACTACAAGGCACTCAACTCAAACTCAGTACTTCATATCATCCGCAAACAGATGGTCAAACCGAAGCGGTCAACAAATGTCTAGAAACCTACCTTAGATGTTTCACTTCAGAGAAGCAACACCTTTGGGCACAGTGGTTACCTCTGGCTGAATGGTGGTATAACACCAACTATCATGCTACCACCAAAATGACTCCCTATGAAGCAGTATACGGTCAACTTCCGCCTTCCCCTACTTCTTATCTCAAGGGATACTCCAAAGTACAAGCAGTGGATCAGCTCATACAACAACGCGCAACCATGCTTGCCCACCTTCGCGAGAATCTTCATCAAGCTCAGAACCGCATGAAGCAACAGGCCGACCAACATCGCTCAGAGCACCAATTTCAAGAAGGGGATTAGGTCTTTTTGAAGCTGCAACCATATAAGCAAACATCACTCAAAGATAAGGGTTGTCAAAAGCTCGCTCCAAAATTCTACGGACCATACCAAGTACTTCAGCGCATTGGAGAAGTAGCTTACAAGTTGGCTTTGCCACCTACGGCAAAAATCCATCCAGTTTTCCATGTATCGTGCCTCAAGAAAGTGATTGGGAACAATTGCCGAGTTCAAACTAGTCTACCTAAGTTAGACGAAGAAGGGTCAATCTGGCTTCAACCTGAACAGGTTCTAGACACCCGAGACAAGCACCTGCGCGGCCGCATGATTAAGGAGGTCCTTGTCAAATGGAAAGACACCTCTCTGGAAGATGCAACTTGGGAACCAGCCACTATTCTTCAGCAGTTTCCGTAGCTTCAGCCTTGAGGACAAGGCTAGTCTTAAGGGGGAGGGCATGTTAGGGTCCCACCCTAACCCCCTTATTTATGTCATGGGATCACGTCATAGTCAAGAGTCAATAAAGCCCATATTAATATTTGTAAGTGGTTAACCCGCAATTAATGACGGGACCACAGTTAGTTGCAAATGGGTGGTAGTATTAGATAGATGGTAAATGGGCGGTAGTATTAGATAGATGGTACTAATAAAACCCACAGTATTGGCCCGTGGTATTGCATGTATGAGTCATATATAAAGGATAGAGACTCCCTGCAAGGAGTATCGTGTCTTGTTTTTGTGATCGAGCTCTGCTCTATTGGAGGTTGCCCCCTCGAAGAGGCCTGTGAACATTTCTCTCTGAATAATAAAATCATTGCTATTCTGTGTTCTGGGTATATTTTCTTCGCATATTCTGTGTTCTCGGTATCTTTTCTTCGCAAATTCTATGTTTGGGTATTGCTTTGCAGGTTAAGAGAATAACATTGATGAAAAAGAGCATGACAAGCTTATGAATGAGAGTCAAGACGAGGTAATATCTTTCATGGAGAAATGTATTGTCCACAAGTTTGGCATCCCTGACACTCTCATGTTTGATAACACTTCTTATTTTTCAGCACTAAAGTTGACCAAATTTGTTATCGATAAATCAATTCGCATAAGACATGCATCAAGCTATTACCCCTAGGGAAATGGAGAGCTAGTCCTGAAATGGGACAATTTGAATGAGCCAAAAGGTAAGTACACGAAATTCCAACACTTATGGCTGGGCCCATTCCAAGTTGTGGAAAAAATTGGTCAGGAAACTTACGGATTGAAAACTTTACAGGGAGAAACTGAAAAACTCCCTATTAATGGCCAGCATCTGAAGAGATACTTCCAGTAGCCACCACGTGGTGGTTACCTCCTGGGTAGGTTAGAATTCATTTTATTTTTGTTGTTAGTGTAGCTACATTTCAGTCTTTTCCTTTATGGTCTTTCTACAAAGTTTATTTTCCTTTTGTTTTGAATTGCAGTCCTTTTCAGCCAACTAATTTCGGTCCTCCAGTCTCGTTTTTACCCTTTTCAGATTGCCCCTATTCACCACCTTCATATTTTTCCTCCTTCATTAAGCTGTTGATGAGTCCGCTGATCCCAAATCCATCATTACCTTGCAAGACAAACAAATTTTCAATGAGCCCATGAGGACTACAAAATCAGAGGTGGAATTCAAACCGAAGCCACTCATTAGCATATGTTGGGAACTAGGCAAGATTTGTTGATAACTTGGATACCTAGAGCATGTAGGGGCATCTTTATAAAATGAAAAATGTGTAACTATAACTGGACTAGCATGGAGGAACGTTGCATTTTAAATAAATCCCACTTAGACCTAGCCTATGCTTGCCTGCAAGGTTTGCAGTTATTCTCCATTTGTCCCACCCACCACACTAAATTCTCTAATCCCTGTCATCTACAAGTAAATCTCCTTTCATGGGCTAAACTCACTGTCCTATACCATATGGAAAATCCAATTGTGCTCTAGTCCTTGTGCCTGAAATAGGAAGGACTTATTTAAAAGAAAATTAAATGTCAAGACCTTGTGCCAATCTATAAGGACGGGTTATTTGGGAAGCCTATTAGAGTAAGGATTGTTGGTAGGCTTAGAGTACCGATTCACACAGCAAGCCCAACCTTGCTTAAGCGTTTAAAAATATGGCATGATCCATGACTACACCCCATTCAATAATATGAAAATATAGCACTGAAATTCTCATATAAAGTGCAGAAAAGCATATCTACATCAAGTTTGATGATCAATAAAGAGTTGAGGTACACACCTAAACAGGTATTGACAAACCAGTGATAAAAAGTAAAGGATCTTTGAAAGTAGGAAATAGGTAAAGGAAGGTCAATAAATTCCATAATATTACCATTAGAGAATTCTTGTCAAAACCCTATCAGTAAGTAGAAGCTATTTGTCTTTATCCCACCTGAAGAAATTCATGTTGAAGTGGAACCCATGCCTGTCCATCAATACAGTTTGCATTTCAAGTTTATCTTAACACCTTGATGTTCTATTGATCAAAGGTTTATTTGGAAACAAAGATAACTGGTTCACCTAGCGGTTCTCCATTTTTTGTGGCCACAACAACCACCCTATTAAAATTTTCCCTGGTAGAAATTTTGAATTGGTCCCCTAGAAGTTGATCTTGCACCCCTCCAAATGATCTGTTTTATCCCAGGTATTTTAACTCTTTGCTAAGTCAAATCTTCAATTTTTAAATGGTTAAGGCCCCCTTAATAAATCTCTGCCGCATGATTCATCTATAACCCTTTCTAAGCCTTTCATTAATATCCTCATTGGGTCTTTTCCAACCCAAAAAACCTTCTATCGCATCAGTATTCCCATCATAACCCTTTATAGCGGAAATACTTCACAAAACATGCATAACTTATCCTTTTCATTTATCACAATTAATATTGACACACAACGCTTACCATAATACACTGGACCCGACAGCTTTATTAACCAAAATACATATATTTCAGGTTTGGAGCCCTTTGCATATCGCAATCAGGGGGAGTCTAAGCCTATACATAAGGCCGATGCAATATAGTGGACCCGACCGGACTATCAAGTATAATACATACATTATCAGGTCCGCTTTCCCAATCGCATATCACATATCAGTGGAGCTCAGGCCTCATACACAATGTGTATCTACCAGATCCAATGGCATTATTAATCATATTATATATATTTTCAGGTCCGTAGCCCCATCGCATATCACATATCGGCAGAGCCCTAAGCCTGTGCTTGTGCAATGCGATATACCAGACCCGCTGATCACTATGAATTCAGGTGCATAAGTTTTCAAGTCCGGCCTTATGTGTTATAGACATTTTTGTGCCTTACAGCTATGAGCATGAAATGTCCATAATCTAAGGGATCCAAAGTCCCTAAACATGTTGTTCCTACCCCTAGAGGAACAAGGCTAACAAACCACAGCAATTCACAGAAGTTCTCCACCAGAAACTGCTCAAAAACAAGTCAATTCAGGATCATTTCAGAGGCTCCACTAGCTGTCTGCGTTGAAATGCAGAGATTACACTGGCTAGGTGCATTGCAACGCATGTAGAAGCACTACCAGGGTGCACTGAGTGGGAAGTGACAAATGGCAAGTTCATTCAACGAGGTGGAAAGACCCTGGAAGCTTCCAGAATCTTCTCCAATGACACTTGCCTCAATGAATTCGACTAGTGATGAGTAAGAGGCTCTTAGTCTCCAAGTGGAAGCAAGAACTGACAAAGGGAGAGGACACTAGTCAGATCTCAAGCTGACTCATCCTCTCTCCAAACATCTATATATGGATCTCTCCTCCATGAGATCCAGGAGGCTGGAATTTTGTTATTGCAAAGAATTGCTGTTGGTTTGAGATTGGAATCATTGGGTGCTTAATGCTTTGAAAGGAGGTGAAGATAGGAATTTCATTTGCTGGGAAGGAGATGCTGGATTGGAGCCCTCTTGGTTGTATCTCCTCCTGAACCTTGTTATTCATCAATAAAGCTATCTTGGTTTCTCCTATATACTGATGTATCTTTGATGTATGATTGCATTAGTATGTTTAGTTTATTTCTAATCCTGAACTAGTTATGAATATGAATCTATGTCTTTGTGTAGTGTTCTCTTCTTGTGATCTTGCAAGGACCTATTGAAGCTGGGCGAGCGAGAAGGCAAGTAGCTGGGAACTCTCAAAGAGAAGAAAAACCGGATCGAGGGACAAACGGAAGACACCAGTTAGTCCATCCATATCTCTTCATTCTTAATTCATAAAGGAAGAATACTAGAATAGTTGTTTCTGTTTGTTGCTAAGGCACTGTCACACCTTAGGTGGATAGGATCGTCCTGCATAGGCATTTTTCCCCACAACAAATTGGCGACTCCGCTGAGGAGATCTGTTTAGTCATTTTATTTGTGTCTCTATCATTGTTTGTTTCATAGACTCAACAGCAACAATCGAACTGCATCTGCTATTCTCAGATGCAAAGTAGACAGCTGCTGCTTTGATCCAATCACTGGATTTGTCTATGATCTGAACAATGGACTCACAAATGATTTGATGATCCTTTGTGATAGATCTTAGTCCTCCCTCAAAGCATCCCTTTGATTGTACCTTGCTTGTTGCTTTTATTTGGCCTGAAACCGTAGATTAATCAGCAAACTGTGACCCAGAACCCAGTGAGGAACTCTCGTTCCTCCTTCAGCGCAGACTCTATGAAGAGGTTCTGCATTTCAACGCAGGTCCCGTGAAGGCTACATGCGCTGAATGTCAAAACCTCTGTGTTGAGGGTGCATTGATCCGGTTAGGCCTTGTGCAGCTGGGGTTCTCTGCTCTGTTTTGTCTTGTTTTGATCTCTGATTTTTGCAGCCTGTAACCAGCATAGGTACCTGTCTGATAACTCCTTTTCTCTGCTTAAATTCCGCCTCCTTTTGTACAAAAAGACTGTGAGTGTTTTTATGTGTTTGTGGCGTCATTTACAGTTTTCCTTTGCAAGAGTGAAATAATCATCCTGTAGCCCTTGATTCAGATCTGTTGATTGTGATCTTAGAAGAGAGTTCATTGGCTGTTTACAGTTGATTATACATTTAATTTTGCTTTTGGTTTGAGTTTGTCTCTTTTAAGTGTCGAAACAAGTGTTCATTTCGAAAGTCGTAAAGTGTTGTATTCTCTTCTACCCTCTCTGATTTCGAAAAAGTAAACTTGTTTGTATTTGACATTTAAAAGCAAATTCAAAGTTGTACAAAAAGCTTTCTTTTTAGGCATCAATATTAAGAAAGTGGAAAACAAACACCTGCATTGTGCATTTGCATCTTGATAGTTTGCATGCTTGATTTAGGAAAAGTGCATTAGAGTGTGCTGATTTCTCTTTGAGAAAAGATGGTGTCTTTCTTTTCCCTTTGTAGCTAGGATTTTCATTGTTGAAAAGATATAAAAGCTTACTTATCATCTTTAGACTGCATTTAGGAATTGTATCATACATCTCGTGGTGATCCAAAAAGGCAAACTTCTAAAAAGATCAACCTAAAATAAATTGAATGAACTTAACAACGCTTTGTAACTTAACGCACAACATAGAGGTCTAGGCTAGAGACGTGTTCCGGCGTCGTAAAGCCTGGTGAGTGTCGATCTCGCTGATGGTGGGTGATTCCTCCTAAGGGACGATAGCACCAGTACGGATTGTGCTCCCACGTACCGTCGAGTATATATTGGGAGACCCCTATAGGCATAAAACCTTTATCCTTAGGAAGCCGTGTCGGCCGCCCTACTGATCGCAATGCACTGAACACAGCATTCAGGAAGATTGACCGCCCATACCTTAAAAAGTATTCTGTGGTTTTGCGAAAAGTTTGGCACACCCTCTACCTAGAACTCCAGAGCAGTTCCTTTTGGCCTTTTTCAGACTCTATAACAGAAAAAGTCCATCCGAGCATTTGTCACTTCGGGCTCATTAAAACATCGAAGGAGACTAGAGTCATCTTTAGCTTTTTCTCGACTCTTTAAAATTGAAAAAGCAAGTTGTGTCTAAAGCGTCGTTAAAATTTATTTTAAACGGAACAATCACCCCTTCTTCCTGCGTTGATCTTTAGGTTGAGAAAATGGAGCACACCAACCAAGGAATTACCCTTGGTGGAAATCCTAGTCCCTTCTCCTCTTGGGGAGATGTTGGTGCGCCCCATATGGCCACATTGTCGCTTCCAGGACTGACAATTGGCTTTCCGGTCTGGCTCTTTTCAACCAATGTCGTTCAGAACACCACTATTCCTGAACAGTCGAATCAACAGTTAGACCAGACCAGAGTTACCCACCAGCCTTCTACTTCATCTAATTTTTCCTCTCCTCCTTCCTCTTCGCTTGACGGAACTGGTAAAACAAAAAACCAAGTTCCTAAGGAGAAGAAGGAAAAGAAGAAGAAAGAGAAGAAGAAGAAGGAGCCAAAAGCAACTGTGGGCAAACAAGTGTCGTCTGACAAAAATCCACACACAGCACTGACTAGGCCTAAATCGCCATGTGTCATATGCAAAGGAGACCACTTCCACAGAGATTGTCCCTACATCCCTCGGATACTAAGGGACTGGTCTCCCAGTTTGCACAATTCGGTGGCGTCAACCTCTGATAGCCATGTTGACAACACACCGTCAACTAGTGAAAGTGAAGCCACAGGACAGAGAGGGAAAGCTAGATTTCCCTGCAAACTGTGTGAAGGCGACCATGCCATCCACCGTTGTCCCTTCTTAGATGATGCTAAAAGAGTTTTTTAAGATCGCCCGGTTTTACCAGCGCGACTTCCTCCTGGATATCAAAAACTCCTGCCAAGTCCTTCACTAGTTGAGAACCCGACTGGCCCGCTCAGGTGGTCAGCCGAAGCACCTATCATTGAGGATGAACCATCCGAATCCATACCTGACGAAAGTCAAAAGGTCGAGGCGGCAGTTGACCCGGTCTTGCCTTCAGAGGTTCTATCTTCGAATGATACCATCACAGAAGAGAATAAAGACGACACCGTCCAAATTCTCTTCATCAACACAGACTCCAACAAACAAGGGGGCAATTTGCCCATTCCTTTATCACAGGAAGGAACTTCGTCAGAGTCGTACCCGACCGTCTATTCGATCCCACCACCAAGCAACCTAGTTGTATCCTTCAACTGGAACCAACTAGGCAGACCTCAGTTGCCAGCAAGCATACCATAAAGAATTATCGTTCAAATATACAAAATGGTAATGGCTGGCACCATCATTGATGAGGGGGCATCTGTGAGTATCCTTTCCTCTATTGCTTGGAAAGCGCTTGGTTCACCAGCGCTTTTGCCTGAAATGAGAAATCTGACAGGCTTTGATAAAGGAACCAGTCGACCTTTAGGGATTCTTCCCAATGTGCCAATCACATTGAAAGGGAAGACCGTTCAAATGAATGTGATGGTCGTTCAAGGACCCTTGGATTATAACCTACTCCTTGGACGAGACTATATATATTGCATGGGAACCATCGTCTCCTCACTCTTTAGAGTAATGTGTTTTCCGCACGAAGGAAGAGTGGTCAAGCTCGTGGACCAACTTTCATTTCCCGGATCACGCATCGCAAATAGTCATACACCATCCCTAAATGGTCTCTTCACGCAAGAAATGTCTCAACCCACGGTCCGTCCTCCCGATGAGCGCGAGTGATTCGGAAGGATATGACTAGAACCCAGGGGACATGCGTCCTGGTCTGCTTCGGCAAGAAAACTTTGGGTATAGGGTAGGTTTCCGTGGGAGAATATGACTAGTCCGTACCCCGTCCGGCATGGAAGAGGGGTTGTTCTAGAATAAGATTCTTTTGTCAAAGTTATGTGAGTTGACAGACGGAGTCTCTCACCTTTGTCTATTTCGGTAGACATCGCTGGAGAAGTGTCTTGTTTGCTGTGCAAATGAAACAATCTTTGGGTAACCTGAAAGAGGTAGGCCTCTCTCGGTAAAACAAATGTTTTGGCGGAAGTGAAGTAGGGGTAACCTTGAAATCGTACTTTGTACCTGGGGGCATGCAAACCTTTTGGAGTGCAAGCAAAGAGCAGTTATTTATCTGTTTTTTGGGTTAGCCGTTTCCTAACTTGCATAAAGAAAGGATTCCGGAGCAAAGCTTTATAAGGCGCAAGCTCCATAAAAAATGGAATCTTAAATGAGACATTCTTATCATATGACTAGAATCGAGCAGTTTTATTGTATAGTTCATGCTCATTAAAAAATAAACATAAAATCGAGCAGTTTTATCGTATAGTTCATGCTCGTTAAAAAATAAACATAAAATCAAGCAGTTTTATCGTATAGTTCATGCTCGTTAAAAAATAAACATAAAATCGAGCAGTTTTTGCACACAGTTCATGCTCGTTAAAAATAAACATAAGACTGAGCAGTGTTTTTCCGCGTTTAAGCTCGTTAAAAAATGAACTATCTTCCGGTAAATAACCATTTTGAATGTAACATTATCAGCCATTAAAGCCTTGGTCGTGTTTGCACTGTCACCTCCACTTTTCCATTGGCCGATCGTTCACCTCCATATGATTGTTTACCCATTTTGAGGAACAGCTGCGATGAGTAATTTCACTAGCCATCCTTGTGACACTGCCGTGCTTGGAAAATTCCAACCCTTACCTGGAATCAGCTACTAACCCGTTTTATCACTCGTTCCTCAAAAGACGAGTCTTCTTTAAGCTCTTTTCATCTGACTTGTAAAATATGAAAATATTGCCGAGTTTTGGCCTTCCAGCTCGTTAAAGCGACCAGAAGTGTTATCCCTCCTCTAGATTTTAATCTTTTTGGACCTGAGGGATTATTGCACAAAAAGATCGAGCGTTTGTTTTGTTCGGCTCGTTAAAACTATCGAAAACTCATCCCTTCTGTATTGTTTTATACTTTTTCGGACTTAAGGGATTAGATGACGAAAAAGGACTTTCGGAGTTGACTTTACGTACCTTTTCAGACTCTCTAAAAATGAAAAGAACCGAGTTATCTTTGTCGTTAGACTCGTTAAAAGCATTAAATAGCGACAAACTTGTCTTTAGACGAGAACGAGTTTCACTATCGCTAGGCTCGTTAAAACATAGCGATGGGCTTGCCCGAAGGAAAAGTTATAGAACAAGCATATGTTATCCTCCTCAAGCTTGACAAAAATAAAGAGGTATTGGTCAGCAATGACTGGGGAAAATTGGGAGAAACTCAAGAAAACTTTGATGGTAGCAAGTCGCTCTTGAACATGACACTTTTCCTCCGTACCACAATCGGGTTGGGTTGTTTCATTCACCAGTCACATCACCATGGTCTCACCATACCATCCATATTTGGGGTAATGCTACCGATCCATCGCATAAGTGTCGCCATATGTTCAAGAGAAGTCGATCAGAGAATTCAACCGTGTCCCATCCACTGCCGTACATTATCCTTCATCCTTTCATGACCGCCACCCTGAATCATATGTCATCAGATCGTTTTCACCTCCATCAAAATCATTAGCTCCGTTCCATGTCATTGATGTGGGATTCATTAAGGCCCTCCTTTGACGGATCGCTTCTTGTCGACATCAGCTCATTATCCAAGAAGTTGATCTAGGAACAACCCCCTTCAGTACTTTGAAGCTTGCATGCCTTAATGGCAAGTTTCTCACTTCCGGCGACAGGTATACATCAATGACCTTCGACCGAAAGATTTTGCGTGGTGTTCAACGCCAAGTCCTTTATTCACACCATGTAAATTGTACTGCAGTACCTTGAGGGTCATTATCATTATTGGTGATTCCTCTCGCGCTTGTTAACGATTTACCTCATTGACCTGTAATCAAGCGATGTCTTTCCATGTTCGACTTCAGAAAATTTCTCACATGGATCGACTTGTACTTAGAGTGAAGATCGAACGAGTTTGAAGACCCCGGATCTAGTTTCATCCATCCGGGTTGCGATATATATTCAGGAAAGATAAAGACATTGACATGTACATCATTGCAGCAGATAATCATCCTACCCAAAGGATGATAATTTCATCAAAATTATCAGTCTACCATCAGACGATTGTCTATTCTATGTACAGAAAAATGAATTTATAAAGCTGAGCATGGGAATGCCCGCCTCAGCTAAATCATGAAAGCAGTATGAAAAATAATGTATTGTATTGTATCTTATTACAGGTCTCCTCCCAGCATTGGATGAACTTCAGATCCTCCTAATAAAGAATTTCACCCGATAAACGGCCTCATACTTTAGGGGGCAACTGTTATAGACATTTTTGTGCCTTACAGCTATGAGCATGAAATGTCCATAATCTAAGGGATCCAAAGTCCCTAAACATGTTGTTCCTACCCCTAGAGGAACAAGGCTAACAAACCACAACAATTCACAGAAGTTCTCCACTAGAAAATGCTCAAAACAAGTCAATTCAGGATCAATTCAGAGGCTCCACTAGATGTCTGTGTTGAAATGCAGAGATTACACTGGCTAGGTGCACTGCAATGCAGGTAGAAGCACTACCAGGGTGCGCTGAGCGGGAAGTGAAAAATGGCAAGTTCATTCAACGAGGTGGAAAGACCCTGGAAGCTTCCAGAATCTTCTCCAATGACACTTGCCTCAATGAATTCGACTAGTGATGAGTAAGAGGCTCTTAGTCTCCAAGTGGAAGCAAGAACTGACAGAGGGAGAGGACACTAGTCAGATCTCAAGCTGACTCATCCTCTCTCCAAACATCTATATATGGATCTCTCCTCCATGAGATCCAGGAGGCTGGAATTTTGTTATTGCAAAGAATTGTTGTTGGTTTGAGATTGGAATCATTGGGTGCTTAATGCTTTGAAAGGAGGTGAAGATAGGAATTTCATTTGCTGGGAAGGAGATGCTGGATTGGAGCCCTCTTGGTTGTATCTCCTCCTGAACCTTGTTATTCATCAATAAAGCTATCTTGGTTTCTCCTATATACTGATGTATCTTTGATGTATGATTGCATTAGTATGTTTAGTTTATTTCTAATCCTGAACTAGTTATGAATATGAATCTATGTCTTTGTGTAGTGTTCTCTTCTTGTGATCTTGCAAGGACTTGTTGAAGCTGGGCGAGCGAGAAGGCAAGTAGCTGGGAACTCTCAAAGAGAAGAGAAACCAGATCGAGGGACAAACGGAAGACACCGGTTAGTCCATCCATCTCTCTTCATTCTTAATTCATAAAGAAAGAATACTAGAATAGCTGTTTCTGTTTGTTGCTAAGGCATTGTCACACCTTAGGTGGATAGGATCGTCCTGCATAGGCATTTTTACCCACAACATTATGGTCGGCCGTGGGTTTTCTCCTGTATTCCATTGTATTGTAATAAAGCTTTCTGGTCCATATTTTCAAAGGAAGGTCTTATATGGCAAATCCAAAAGGGTTATAAAATGCGGCACATATATATTTCGGGTTTGCCTCCCCAATCACTTATCGCAATCGACAGAGTTCATTGTTTAAAACATAAGGCCCAATGCGATAAAGTGGACTCGTCAATAGCTATGAAGCTGGGTATATAGTTTTTCAAGTCCAGCATTATGGCCAGATGTGGATTTTCCCATGTATTCCTATGTGTTTTGTATATGTTGTATTCCATGTTTTTAAAAGAAAATATGATAGGGGTGATTTTGCATGGGGTTGCCCACTGAAATATGCAATTGCAACTCGATTGCATCGCACCCTTAGTTGGACCAGGGGGTCGATTCTTTCACACTTATTCCTTGTGATTTTATAAAATTTTAATGAAGGCAGTGTTTGTGTTTTGTTTAATCATTTCTGTTATATTTTTTATATCCATGGCTAATGATTAAATATCTCTGCAGGCAAGGATCAAGAGATGAGAGGTGAAATTGAAGCATTCATGGTAGCGTTGATCCATCAAGATGTCATTTCCTCCAGATACACCTCAAAGCATGCCAAATGTGGGATCATGAGTGCAGCATCTTCAGTTTTCTTCAGGAAAGGATAGGGAATAATAGCCACTCCACACAGGTGCAAGAAATGATATGCAGTCATTCTCTGTTCCATCGGCATCCATTCATTCCCCCAGGAAGTAGAACGCTCCATCAAAGGTGACCTCGACGTGTCAGTAGTTTCACTGACCGTTCTCATCTGTATATTTTGATCTGTGTAAGGAAAGAAGGGAGGTGAAAATTCATGAGGGAAGGAGGGTCATTTCCGGCTGCATAAGTATTACCTCAGGATAGGAGAGAGGGGCTTTTTTTTTTAAGGGAACAACTTTGGTTTATTGTGAATAAAGAAGTCTATTTGGTTCAAGAAGGAGCCTGTTGTTTCAAAATTATTTTCCTTTTCTCTCATATGTTTAGAATCAGTGTGTTGTTACTGGCATAAAGATAAATGTGATTTTCTTTGTGCATATTGATAACGAGAAGTTCATGGTTATTCCTGGTTATTTGAACATGATTCAATAGCATTGTTAATTCATGAAAGGTTGTTATTCAAGACTTTTTAAACATCAGTTGCAAGTGTTATTTGTAAGGAAAGGAATTTATATTCCTGTATAAGTAATGGGATTGCAATTAGGATTTAATACAACCTTGTTCTTATTGAACCAGCAATTGATTCATTTGGACTTGGAATATATATGTGATGTTTAACCTCTTTTGTTATGCTCCTGCGGGATAGATTAGAATAGTTAGGACTAGCTTAGGTAGTGAGAAGTAGTGTAGATAGGATTTGAAACATATAGGTTAGCTATTTTTTTTGTTGATTTAATTGAAGTCTTCCTCAAGGAAGCAATCTCTCAACACCTTTAATAGTTTATGGGATCCTTTAAAACCCGTCAGAACTAGCCATTCCAAACGAAAGTAGATCTAATTCGGGTCTGAAATCGGCTTAGTTCCCCTTGGAATAACAAAAATTCGCCATGTCAACAGGATCAAAAAGAATTTTGATAAAAGGACTAAGGAAAAAGATTTTAACCTAGGAGACAAAGTTCTAAAATGGGATTCAAGAAGAGAGGATAAAGGTAAACACGGGAAATTTGATTTCCTATGGAAAGGCCCATATATCATTTATGCTTTCAGAGGCAATAATGCTTTCTTCCTCAGAGAAATGGATGGCACATAAGCAGAAGGAGGACCAGTGAATGGTCGAATGCTCAAACACTATATTGAACCTAGTTACTGATTTCACTAATCATCTGTACATACTTTACTTTAAAAGCCTAGAGTTGATTAGATGGTAATGTTTGAAGTTGAAGCCCAAAGAGAAGGCCCTAAGCTTCAAAAAAATTTACTGTCATAAAAAAAAATATTGCAAAAATATGAAAAGGAAAAGTTGCAGGATAACATCACAGTAGTTCAGCAGGCTATCTGTGTACAAAGTTCTTGACATTTCACCAGGAAATGCCATCCCCAAGTGGAGCCACTGTTAGGTTCCTATACCAATAGGAGTCATGATTTTTGAATGGTTGAGATTAAACATGTAATATGTACATACCTTTGCCTTTTGCAAATGTTTTCCATATTCAAAAAATTAAAAAATGTAAAGAGGGTGTGTCCTAAAAGAATAATCAAAGGAGAAAAAGAATAAAAAGGTCAAAAAGGATGAAAAATATGAACCCCAAGAAAAGAAAAAGACCATGTAAGTGTGCAAGTCAAAATGCCACTACTATTTACTTTTTGTGCATAATAAATGATTTTGTGTAGTTTGTAACCTTTTCCATAATCCATGATAGTCAAAATGTTTAAACTTGGCTATTTCATGTCTATAGATAGAGAATAAAAATCTGACCAAACTGTTTAATCTTGCCAGATAAGTAGATAGGTAGAGTAAATAAAAGGAGTTCAACTGTTTAATCTAAGCCCTTGGATGTAATAAGGTTAGAATTAGTTAGTTTACTATTGTAAAGAAAAAGAAAAATGTTTGATAAGGGTTTGCTAGCTCAAATGCACCCTAATAAAGAGAAGTAAAAATGGTAGGATGAGTAGATGGGTAAGTCATAGAAAGGTTGCAGAATTATGTTGATTGATTAGATAAAAGCATGTGTATCATCTTTTTCATCATAAAAGTTCCAAATGTGACAGGGAACTCAAGCATGCAGATGGATATCAAAGTCAATTAATTAATTTCCTTCATTCATTTCACCTTTTACTTAACTAATTTCCCACAATAAAGTTCATAGTACTTAAAAACCCTAATTCAAAGAGGCTCAGAGCATTTCTCTGACTTTTGGAGAGACCGGACCCTCGGCTCAATGACTTATAGGAAATAAGTACTAAAACCCCCCATAAACATTCATTCCCCCTTTCAAATCATTCATGTTCCCTAGAAATACTCTTTTCCTAAGGTTAAAACTAATTTCACCTAGGCAAGGTGTTCATTCCCCTGCATGACTCATTTTCATATCAAAAAACCCATAAAAACACTATATCCTAAGTTTTTATGCAAAAAGCAATAAAACATGAAATATCAAATGCTTAAGGTATAGTGCCCCTTTCTACTCACTTTACTAATTACTAATTTATTTATTAAATCCCGAATAAAAACCCCTTTTCCCTATATATATTTAGCTCCTGAAATATTAATTAACCCCACCTTACTATAATTATATAAACTATAATCTTACCCAAAACCCCAAAAATCCCCTAACTAATCGACCTACGATTAAGTTAGTCAAAAAACCCAATTAAATCCCGCTGCTAATCACCCCGATACCTTAACCCCGCCTTAAACCCTCATTAAGGCAGAAACCACCGCGCTTAAACCCCCGTTGGGCCCCCCACTAACTTTCGTGCAACTCCACTGCTGATCTCTCCCCTCCACATCTGATAATTCTCATTCATTTCGGAAGGGCTCGACATCCGAATGTTACCCGCCCGAAAAGGGTTGTTTTCCGCTGGGACCCTGAGGTTACGTGTTGCTCGATGATTGGATTCAGGCGTCCTCCCCCCGATACTGCCAAGAGCCCAAAAGTTGTGTGAAGGAAATAGCTTACTGCCCACCCGCTATGTGCAAAAATAACTATTTTTCACCCCTTTACGCGACAAACAACCACTGTTTACCGGGACCCGCCAATTTTGACTTTCCCACATAAGGCCAAAAAGCCCCAAATCATTCGTTTTTATCATTTTCTCAACTAAAAACCTCCATGCACGCAACTGTGGATGTCAAAGTTGTCAACCCACGTACAATTGCACCCTGAAGATGCCAAAAAGCTCGTAGATTGCCTTCCAGGCTACTTAGAACCTTTTCAACCGTTCACAATTGTCAGTCGACCTGTTCAGAGCTAGCTCTCCCTAATTCCAGGTATTTAAGCCATAATTAATTGGAAAACCTCTCAAATTTCAAGAACCAGTTATTATGTTTGTTAGTTAAAGTAAGAATTAATTAAAGCAACTCAAGTAACTTGCCCTTACACTGTACTCAACCACCTTTTCCCTAAAAAAACTAAAAATCACCTCCCCCATTCTCAAATCCACATGAACTGAGAATGGTTGCTCCAATTGCCATGGATGTGAGACCTATTTCCACTCCTCACCTGGACCTAGACCACCTCCCCCTAGCTGATAAATATTTCCAAATCAAGGACACCTCTGTCCATGAATCCCCTCTTAAATTATACTGCCAATACAGAGACCAATAGCTGAACCATGCTGACAAAATTGGTCTTTGGGAGTCCAATTTACCCAAGTACCAATTCCCTGAAGTTCATATTTTCCCAGAAATTTTCCATTACTGCCATGCAAACTATATCCCCAGCCAAAGAGAAGTGATGTCCCCTAACCAAACTATAACTTTCACCATCACTGCAGAATCAATTAATGAAATACTGCAACTACAACTAGGGAAAAACCTAACCCCTATTTCAATTGCATACCTATTAGACCAATTCCCCAAGCTTACCACTACAAAACTTGCTGAGATGTTCCAAACCTTCATTGTAGAAGAAAAGCATATTCTAGAAGATCCTCCTCCATATGTGTACACCATATTTTCATAATTTGGCCAAGAAATTGTAGCAATGATATCTAGTGTCCTAGATTACACCACCAGTGAGTATATAGATGAAATCATCCTAACTTTCATGTCCATATTCACTCTAGGACAACCTCCTGTTGTCATTTATGATTATGCCAAGTTTATAGCCGATAGGATGCATGACCAATTTCTTAGGATGAGTAATGAGAGAGTTTTCAAGTATTCCTCTGTTTTTTATCACCTTTTTCTATACTATCAAGCAGATAAGTTCCCCTTTACTCTCCAGAAGCTTGATAGAAAAGGTCACCCTAGGTAAGTGATTTTTTGGACTCCATTGACCCATAAATATGACTCCCCATATTCATATACAGACTTCATAGACCTATATGTGCATCCAATTATGACAATGCTGCTAGGAAGCACTCCTCCAAGAATCAGTTTAGATATAAGGAGGATCCTGCAACTCTCAAAACTACACAAAGTGGGGGATTGGTACTTGTACCAAAACCACACTAAAATTAGAATTTATGGCTATGAGTCGGCCCCATATAAACTACCCAGATACCTCCCAATGAGGTTATTTTCTCTGGAGTACTACAAGAAGATAATCATTTCAGACTAGGTGCATTTTGTCAGAGCCAAAAAGAAGGCCCATCTCAGAATCATAGACTAGTTAGGCCCCTTTATTTGCAATAGTAGAGAAGCTAGAAAGGAGGAAAACCAAATTCTTCAAAGACTAAATCTGAAATATAGTTTTATGTGGAGATATGATCCCTTGGACTTCATCTACAACACAAGACAGAAAAACAAGATGGCTCCCTACATTCACCACCAAATCCCTGAAATAGAAAAATATGCAAAAAAATTGGAATCGGTGGAGAATAATTTAGTGGACAAGGATAACACTGAAGTTGTTGTTGAAAACACTCTAATTGAACTAGAGTAAAAGATTGATGAGGGTTCTTTCTTGCAGGTTCCAGGAGGATCACAAGCCCAAGAAGAATCACAGGTGTAGCAAGAATCAGAAGCACCAGAAGAACCAGAACAATCAGAAAAATCAGATAGACTGAAGGCCACCATGATTAACCCCCCAGTCTTACAAACTCCTCTAAATGAGGAGAAAAACCTCAAAAGAAACAGTGAAGGGGATACTCCCTCAAGAAGAACAACATCACAGGCCTATGCAAAAACAAGCCAGGCAAAGAGACAAAGAATGAATCCTGTTTCAGAATGGGAATATATAGAGGAGACAGCTGATGTTACACACACTAAAAGAGATGGGAGCAGGCATGCCAATCCCTCTAGAGGCATCTTAGAACCTTCCACATCACATACCCAGATACTAGAAAGACAGTAGGGAGTGGAGATATCCTCTTTCAGGATACCAGCAGACAAGGACTAGGACATCAAAGAAAGGTGCAAAGAGATAAAGGCTAGGAATGAGAGGCGGAAAGCCCGGACCTATGCACAATACTTGAAGATAACCCCTACCAACCAGACAAGGCTTATGTCAGCCTATGATGTAAAAGAGGGGAAGATGCAAATGACATGCATGAAGCCCACTACTCAGCAACCAAGAACAACAGAAGACTTCAAAAAGATAGATTTCGAAGTACTGGAAAAGGACATTCATCCTATTGGCCAGATTGAGCTGCACAAGCAGACATGGGAGATGATTTACTCCACCTTGACAAAGAAAGCCATCGCTTCCCACCAATTGAAAAACTCCCTGAATAATATATCATCACGTATCCAATTGGAGAAGGCCTCTTCACAGGCCAAAGGTACCAGAATCAAGTCCTTAGAGCACTTAGTCATTGAGTTGGGACATGATCCCAAAGATGTAAAGGCCACTGAAAAATTAATAAAGAAAAAGAATGATGATATAATTGCTCTAAAGAAACAACTCAAGATTCCCCCATTGCATCACCCACAAATATCAAAAGTCCTAGAGGCACAAAAAGGACATGAAGAGCTCATGGACTTGGTCCTAAAGCTAAATGACCAACTAAAAGAGACAGAGAAGGAGTTGGACATTTTGATTCAGTCCAAACAAAGTGACATGGCAACAAATTCCACAACTTCCATTACCACAATGACAACAACAATTCCTTCTACATTGGTAGCATCATTGGCACCAACAACTCCACCTGCCACAACGCTGCCAATCACAACTAAAATCTACAGCAGCAGGCACATCAACAGAGAAAATAGTAGAGCTAGTAAAAGCCATGGAGGAGATGTCCATTTTGGCAACAAAGCTTAAAAGGCTAAAGGAGAAAGTGGCAATATTAGAAACTAACTGTAAGCTTGCCCAAATTCAGTAGAGAGAAGAAGCACAGAAAGCCCTAAGGATGGGTGAGAAGATCAAAGTCCTAGAGAAAGATTTGACATTGCATAAACCACTAGGATAGACCAAAGGGATGCTCTGGGCCAATATCATTGACTCTGTCAATGATATTTGGCCATCAATTCAAGTTATATTTGAGAAAATTGAATTGGTGAAGGTAGCCACTGAGGCTATCCAGAAAGTAATGGAAGAGTTGGACGAGATGCCTGAGGATGCCAATCAACTCATCCACTTCCTGAATAGTAAGAATAGACATGAGCTCAATGAGCTTGGTATAGAGGATAGGACCAAATCCATCCTAGAGGTCAAAAAGGTTCTTTCCAAAAGAAACCTTATGCTAAACTTGGAAGAAAAGTGCCACAACATGCAGGTGGCCATTGATAGGTTTATGACCAAATTTCAAATTTTGAGGGACAAAGGCCTTCCTAGTCCTATCATCATTCATGATAAACTCATGACCCAATTGGACTACACTGACAGACTTAGGAAATTGGCTAAGGACCAAGCTAGTACTTCAGGTATAAAAGCCCTGCCAACTGGAGAAGTATTGTATGATACTTTAGAAAATCTATTTTTCCTAGAACATGAGGTGAAATATCTGTTTGTCACCAAGCCCAATTTTTCTAAGTACATAGAGGCTGACGAAATTTATAGAGGAATTTTGAATGTAAAGTTACTTGAGGATGAATGGTGGGAAAAAATGACAGATTTACTTTGAAAAGTTTTACAGCAGAAAATTACCACAGTAAATCTGAAGACATCTAGGTGAAACAAGTAAAGGATAGATCAGCAGGGTCAAGGAGTAATAGGGCCAAAGAGTATCAGTGAAAGATCAAAGTGAAGATGATTCTAGCGTACAAATATCAGCCAGCTTAAAGGGCTCAAACTCAACTACAATGGCCAGCACTACCACAATAAAAGGGATAGCATGATGTAGTTTTCCATCTGTCCCTACCTTCATGCTTGAAGATATTTTGATTCCCTAGATTAAATCTCAGATTGTTATGAGATATTTTGTAAATATTTTTTGTATAAATACTTCATATGTCGAAGTATTTAGGGTGTATTCCAAGACATTTCTATGGACTTTCTCTCTTAATTCTAAGTTCTATTGTATCAATGACTGGATTGGCTTGTTGGATCAAGGAATAAAGCTCAAATATTTTACAGGATTCTTGTGTAAAGCAATATAAAAATAAGTATTCTCTTTTTCTTACTTTTATTTCTCTTATGTGTCTCCATAATCTTGTTTGTTTATCTAAAATCAAAATGTATAACATGGAATGATATTTCAGAAAGTGCTTGAATGCACTATGTCTTGACTATATACATTTTAAATGTTTTCTACTAAACTATCTTAGTTAGGGAATTCTTAACTGCTCCCTTGCTTCCATAGTTTCCCCCCCTGGTCTATAGCAAATGATTCTTAATTGCCCTTTGTTCATGATCACCTGCTTTCTTTCATTCTGATCCCAGTCTAAGGACTCTTCATTGCCCTTTCACCCTGGTTAGAACCACCCCATCCATTAGACCTGAAGATTTTCCTTTTGCTTTGCTAGCCTGCCCTGTGAACATTTCCTTTAATGATCTGGTCTAGTTATGCTATCCTTTGATTGTTTCCATAGCCCAATGGCTTGAGGGTCTAGCTCTATCCATCCATTCCAATAATTCCACCACCCAACCTTCAATCTAAAATGATAATCCTCATGAACACTAAGAGCTAGCCTAAATCCTAATAAAAACAAAGCTAAATCATAAAGAGAGAGCCCTCTCTAGACTTAGGTTGGCTAGAACCTAAGCCTGAAGGATTTGTTTGTGGTTACCTCAGATGATTCCTTCTTTTTATAACTTCTAGGGAAAACTTCTGAGTGATAACAGATTACATCAAAAACTATCACAAGTCTTGCAACTCAAAAATAGAGTAGAGTTTTACAATAAAAATCCAAATCCTACTAAGGTCATAAGCCTCTCTACTTATTCATCTGAAGTCACCAACGACTTCATTAAAATTAGGGAGTCTCGGCTCTCAAACTCGAGATAAACTGGTGCTTTGTCTTTCACTTGCTTGGCTACCTTCTAGTCCTCATGATTTGGTTGCTTGTACTCTGAGTTGATAGAGGAATATTGGAATGGAGGGGTATTAAATGAGGAGGATTTACCTCCTATAATTCCTCTCCCTTATCCCATTCGAGTTTTGACCAAGGTATTTGCCAAAATTCTGTTGGTTTATCCTTTAATCCTGCATTAAATGCACATTAGACCACAAAGCAAAATATCCAACTCTAACTCATCTCATAAACAAAATATAATCAAAAGTATGCAATAAGTTATGAGAATGGCTGGTTTGACTAGGCTAGGAGGTGAATTAAGGCCCATATAATTACCTAATGATGAGGGTCATCATCACCCCCAACTGAAAGTGTTGCCCATCCTCTCAGCAACTTAGTTAATGTCCATGCCCTTCATGGATTTGGTAGCATCTCTGACATCCCATGGCTTTGCTATGGTCTCTTCTTCTTGTTCATAGAAGCCTGCTTTCTTTTCTAGTTCTTTCCACTGCCTCTTTTCCTCTTCTTCTTTCCTCCCTTCTGCCTCTTTTCCTCTTCTTCTTTCCTCCCTTCTAGCATCCTTAGGAGTAGTGGTGGACTTAGTTTTATGCCTATCCAATTGCCCTTCAACCTTTGCATTGATTGCTTATACATAGGTGTCCTGTTGAGTGCCTCTCTCAACCTTTGAGGGGAGTGATATTCTTTGATCTTCAAGTTGTGTGGTAGTGTGTTACATCTCCTTAGGCAAGCATGTATACTATCATCTCCTAGGAACCTAAACATATCTTCAAAATGTGAAATTGATTGGTCTTGGGCAGCAAGATATCTACGTTCCAGCTGAGGATCATTTGCAATCAAATTATGGGTGTTGATTAGGGTCATGGGATTTGATTGTTCAGCTCTTATGAAAAGAGGTTCATTTTGCTCTCTAGCCAATATTATTTTCATCTTTGCAGCCCTTGACTCCTCATGGTTCATCCATGATGCCAAAGCCATTAATTGTAGATCTCCTAGCTTGGAATTAGGGTCCCAAACATTCATGTCTTTGAGGGTCATGTTGTGCAAGTGAAACTCAGCCATCTTGGCCCTATCCTCTAGTATACTTTGATCACAAAGATCAATAAACTACCTATAGTCCTGAAATGACATGGTGCCCCTTTATGCTAGTGTTTTAATCTAAAACTACAGCCATGGTTCTTTGAGGTAAAGAGCATATGATTTAGTTGGCATCCTACATTGGATGGCCTCCAAGGAGAGGCTGGTAATATATGCTAGTTGGTTCTCCTTTTCCTGCAGTTTTCCCCTCAGCCATGCATTTTCCCTCTCCAATTGATCTCTCATTATTGCTTCTCTATCCCTTAAGCCACATAGCTCTTTGCCCATTTCTTTGAGCTTCTCTTCCATGTGCCCAATGTCTTCCACCCATTTTGACTTGGCGATTTTCCCTCTCCTTCTTAATTTCAAAAAACAATGGGATGACAAATTTTTGAGGTATCACCCTGCCTCCTTCAATATATCGGTAGTAGGAGTCTAGGCTAGGTTGGGAACTTGTTTCCTTTGTTTCAGGGTCTTCTTCTTTTGTTTCGTGCTGCTCCCCTACCTTGACTTCCAATTTCTGTGCTTCTTGTATTTTTTGCAGAGTATCTTGTAGGAGCATTTTTTCTTCTTGTAGGTTTTGTTGTAGATCCTGTAGGATGGCCTTACTCTTTAAGGAAGTTAATCTGGTACTAGGCCTCCTTACATAGGTTATTGGTGAATTAGGGGAAGGCATTTTGTCTTTTGGTGTAGGGGAATCTTCAATCTCAATAGGGATTTTTGTTGATATTTGTGGCTTCCCTTGTTTGATTCTTGTGCTCTTTCTTGTTCTGAAATATAGAGGGTTTTTCCTCCTTCTTTTCCCTTTTTGCTTGACTGGCTTGCTGAGAGCAGTGAGGGAATCTACTTCCTTCCTCTTAGTAGCCTCTGGAAACACCCTAGGTGACTCCTCTTTGTGTTTTTCCTTTTCTTTTTCAATGCCTTCATCCTCTCTGGTTTTCTTGTTTCCTTCCACTCGATGTTCTTCCTCCTCCCCATTATTTTCTTCCTTAGTTTCCTCCTCTGTTTTATCATCATCCTCCTTCTCTTCTCCCTCTTCTTCTTCTGCTTCATCATGTTCCTCTGTGTCAACTTCTTCTTCTTCATCCATATCATCCTTATCTAACTTTGTATCTTCTTCTTCCTGATTTGCCTCCTCCTCATTGACAGAAGTACTAACATCATAAGTGAGGGTTTTGATGTCATCTTCTGCTCACAAGTCTCCGAATGTTGACCATGTTATAGGGATTCTAAGGTTTTGGAGGGAATCCTCAATGAGGATCCTGATCAACCCATGGTGAGCCAATTGTTGGGAATTCCCTTCCTTTACTTTGTTGCTGGAGTCTATGAGTGATTGCATCAAGAAATAGGGTATGATAAGTCTTTGGTGAACTGGTGACCCACCATTTAGCTCTTCATACTTTCCAACCACCTGTCACACCCTTACCCTGGCGGTAATCTTCCAACTGCACGATGGGCGATGCGACACCACCGCCCACTTTATTTTTAACAATACTTGTAAGTGTGGACTACGCCTACTTTCTATACTTAGTTTATTTTTCAAATTTTCTAAGTATACATATACACAGCAGAAACATTCATTTAATCATCTTCATCGTTATTACCATTCAACATAAATGCACAGAGGATATTTTAATGGGAGGGGAAACTCCCTCAAACATGAGTCTACTCGATAATAACAGTATTTCACAAAATATACAATTTTACAGTCTTTGTAGGAAACCCCAAGTTTCCTTGGTACAATTTCTGTTACAACCATGTAACCTGGCCTGCACTATTCGGACTACTTGAACCATCGTTTGGAGTGCCCACCGGTTCTACCATCTATCGCAACTTGTTCACCATCGCATTGTTCAGCATGTCGTTCACCCTCAGCTCATTTAGCCAAATGCCCTCAACTCGTTCAGGTGGATGCCCTCACATGCCCTCACCCGTTCACTCATTCATGTGAATGCCCTCACCTGTTCACGCGTTCAGGTTGGTGCCCTCGCATGCCCTCGCTCGTTCCGTCATTCAAACCAGCCTCACCCATTTAGTCGTTCGGTTGCACCTGTTCGGTCGTTCAGGCAGGCGCCCTCGCCTGTTCAATCGTTCAGACGGATGCCCTAACATGCCCTCGCCTATTCATACGTTTGAGCAGACACCCTCGCACGTCCTCGCACGTTCAGACATTTTTTCGAACACCCTCGCACGCCATTCCTCGTTCAAATGTTCGAGCAAATTCCCTCACACACCCTCGCCCATTCAGACATTCAGACAAATTCCCTCGCACACCTTCACCTGTTCGGTCATTTAGGCCGACGCCCTCACCTAATTTTGTACATTTCTTGCGGCTCCATGCTTTGACCCAAGAGTTTGCCTACACTTCGCCCAATTTCATACTCTCCAAGTAGCTTTCCCTCCTAGCTTGCATAAACACTTGGAAACTTCACTTGATTGATTTTTACCACCATTCCAACGCTCTACTTATATAGTGGTTGGCCTAGGGGTTGGGGCGTTGACTCACCAAGCCGACGCATCGTTTCATCCAACTTGCCCCTTCGTCACGTTGGCCCATGGTGTGGGTGCCCATGTGCGGGACCGCCCCCACATATAAACTCGCTAATACTCCCACACTTAGTCATTTTTAAAGATGACTTTCGCATCGCACGTTGGCTCGTCTCCTCCGTTCGGCCAGCTCGTCGCACCGTGCGAGCATGCCCCAACTCGCCGATTACCTCCTAGCTCATCTCTCACCCATCATGTGCCCTTCACTCATTTCCTCCACCATTCAGCCCAACTTGTCGCACCGTGCAGGTGCACCCAACTCACCGATTGCTCCAGCTCGTCACCCACTCAACTGTCATGCATCCTTTGCCAAACGATTCGCAACTCATGGGTCTTACATTCTTCCCCACTCTAAATGGTTGTCATCCTCAACAGCACCATCATATGACATCGAAAAGTGTCGCTAGTTCTAACATCCAAAGATGTCCATCTTTCCTCCCTCTTCTCTACCATCGCACAAACCATAAAGGCTTATGTCTCCATGAATCAGAAAGTCTCCTCAATCCATGATCATCTACTACATCCATCTCAATCCCCACATGTTGCCCCACCATGGAAGGCTAGCCCCTCCAACTCAAGCTACATTCTCACTACAACATATATCGTGTTGACTCCACCATGTATCATCATCGTGGCCATGATACTCCAACACAATGCTAACACATCTCTGTACACTTCCGAACCCCATGATTTGAACTAGCTGGGCAGCTAGTCCAACTGTCACACTCAAACCATGAGAGTGTGCATCCTTATGCCACAATCAGTTATTTCTCTCAACCTCCTGCCACAACATCAACTTGATCAAGAATCCATCTCCATCTCCATCAAAATGTAAACCATGCCCAGGTCCATGAAGTAACCCCCATCTCATCTGCAACATGTTTTCCATGATGTTGGTGTCAATGTTTTGCATGTCAATCAGTCGCATCTATCCAAACATCATCACCCATATGTGAAAAATCCTTCTCCTCAAGGTGAAGAGATCCTCTCATAAAACCGACTCTCGATGTGCCACATCCAAGTCCATGAAGCAACCTCCATCATATCTGTAATGTGTCATCCCTTAAGTCTGCCACAGAAACAAGTATACACCTATCTCATCATCCATGTGCTACTCATGATCATAGATCAATCAACTCCCATGTGTCAAAAGTGGTTAAGTCTCAGCTCAACCCATGCCCAAGTGTTGCCACCAAGGTATCATCATCGCTACAACTCCATTACTCCAAAGTGTCTCATATAAGTCCTCCACATCAAGTTATTCTCTCAAGCACACCCATACATGTACTCAAAAGTATGCACCCCATCGTACATCAAATTCCTTGACCTCAGCTCCTTAATGCATCAGATCCTCCAAGTCCACCATAATATGAAGTCCCCAAAAGTCACAACCTCATGTCATCATGAGCTCCATGAGTCATCTCCAACCAACATCCTAGCAAGCATACATGTCTCGGCCCAAAGGTCTCTATAAGATGCCTCAGTTTTCCATGTAGTAGGAATGCTCCATAGTCTGCCCACAAATCCACCCAAGTCCATGGCCTTGTTGTAAAAGATTGCATAACATCCCCATCGGCTCATAAGTAAAAGTCTCCATGTCACATCAGCAAATCCACCTACACAACATCCCTGCCTTGGCACTCCTCATCGGATGCCCTTAAGTTTTTTATCCTTCATCTTTTCACCAGTTTCTATCCTTCCACATGCTCTTCATCATCATCATCATCTACCCATGCCTATCCTTCACCGTTTCACCTATTTACCGATCTCGTCATTAACCTCCACACGCGTCCACCATTTCGTCGTGCCAACTTGCCCGAACGACCCACCATTCAGCTCATCACACTTTCCAATCGTGTCGCCCACCCAGTCGATCAACTCACCTTCGCTTACTTCTACCTGAACACTTCATTCAGCCCAACTCGCTTTCTACACGACTCACACCAACTACACCCATTCACTGTTCCGATTGCCCGTTGCACATTCAACCAACCATCAAACGCCCCACCATTCAATCGACCACTGAGCGAGTCATCATTTCGACCACTCGAATGCCTTAAAAAATATGTCATTCAACCCATCATTCGACCGCCCGCCCGAATGCACCCTCGTTCACCTTGCCCGCCCGAACGATGTTCCATTCAACTCGTCACCCGAACGCCCAACCGTTCCATCGTTCAGCTCGCCCACCTAAACGATGTTTCGTTCAACTCATCGCCCAACGCTCCTAAATGATGTGTCATTCAGCTCACCCTCTATTTCCTTCACATGAAAACCCATTTAGCATTCACCAACTGAACTCTTGAGCGATCCGTCGTTCAGCTCGTCGCCCGATTTCCTAAACAATGTGTCGTTCAACCCGTCGACGCCCTCGCATGCCCTCGCACGAAATCCCGTTTAGCCTATCCATCGATGCCCTCACACGAATTTTCGTTACGCCTGTCAATCAAAGCCTTCGCATGCCCTCATTCAACTGACCGCTTCACCCGGTTCTGAGGCTAAGGTGCTTCAGCCCTTAGCTCCGCTTGCACCTTGGCCTCACGTTTTAGACCTCCAAGTCTAGCTCACACTTTTGTTCCTAGATCGCTTGAAGATTACTTGAATTAATTGTTTTTCTTCCTCCAAGTTCACCCACGTACTTATATGGCATCTTGCCCAACATGGGGGCATCGGCCTAGCCCAGCCGACCCACCATTTGGGTCCTTCGCCATCTTTCTCACATTGGCCCATAGTGAGGGCGCCCACCCGCGAGACCACCCCACCATATAAACTCATCATCGCACCAACACTTAGCCATTTTCATGACATCATGTTTTCCTTCGTTTAGTCCGGCTTGTCGCACCACGCAGGTGGACCCAAATCACTAGTTCCTCCAGCTCGTCGCCCGCTCGCCCGTCGCACGCCCATTGCAAAATGGAACTGCAACTCAAGGATGTTACATCCACCCCCACCTCAAGTCATTGTCGTCCTCGATAATATCCCATCCTAGTAACCACTTGTCGTCAAGATAGCCATCCAATGACTATGTATATGGGTAATCCAGACATCCACTATTCAACCATGTTTCATGCCATAGATGTGCCACTGCTCTGCAAGGAATCATGTGCTAGGACCCCTCATGTTAGTGATTAGTTGGGTAGCCAATCCAATCATGCATCACCTCCACAAGAACTCATGCCCCTTGTTGGATACCTATAGTAATAGGTTTCATATTTCATGATTGATTATTGAAAATCCAAATATGCTCTGCTTTGTTACTACAAAGATCCCATATTTGCAGGAAATCAGAGGTGTGTGAAATACTTTAAATATTGAGGACCTTCTTACAAATTTTGTGGATGATTCAACAGTTCAAGCTGGATCATGCCAGGTTTCAATTTTGAGTTGTAGAATAGAGAAAGAAGTCTGTCCAAACAGCTTAATCTTGGCAGATAAGTAGTTCAGGTAGAGAAACAAAGGTTCCCAAAAGCCTAATCTGGGACCTTGGAAGAGATAAGGGTAGAAGCAGATAGAGTAAAAAATGAAAAAGCCAAAGAAAAGAAAAGGCAATTGAGGGTTGCAAGTCTAAGTGCCCCTCCAAGAAGAAACTAAAAAATGTTAGGTGAAATAGTTGGGTAGGCAGTTGTGGTTGCAGAAAGGACATGTTCACCATTACATAGTTGTCAAAGATATTTTGCCAAGGCAATGGATATATTAGCAAAAGGTGGTGTAATTCATGGTCTCACAGCAGAGAGCATCACTAACTTCTCTCTTTCCCCCTTGCTTCATCATTAACATCCCCTTTCTCAAAGTTCCCCTCCTTCACTTTACTAACTCCTAAATCTACTATTTAACTCCCTTATTCTACCCCTTGCCCTAATAGTAATAACACTAAGGTGTATAAAGCCCTAAATGTTATATATTCCCTCCCCTAGGCATAATAGCCGAGAAATCTGCAAAGAGGGATCATAGTGGCATCTGGCCACCATGGTGAACCTATCTCCGACACTCTCCCTTTGCTGCAGATCATTTCCCCTCAAAAAATACCTTTGCATGGGTAAAAACCCCTCTCTAAACCCCTCTAGCCCACAAACCCTCCGCAAACCTTATAAAAGGCAAAATTCCGCCTTCAGCACGCCCCCAAATGCAAGCGCGGGTGGTCAGAAGTTGAAACATTTGAAAACCATGTTAAAAAACCCACAAACAGTTAATATTTCCGCCGCCCTATCCGCCGTGCACCTTACACCTCCGCCAGCCGTCGGATCAAGCCTTCCAGATCCGACGGCCCACAACAATATCGGAGCGCTATCCACGTCCGCACGTTAACTTCCGAGAAAGTGACGTTGCGCCTCGTCACGCCTCCGCCACGCGTCGCACAACTGACCATCTCGGAGCTCCCTCTGACACCCTGGGCGCCGTACTCTAACCGCCCCGAGAAACCGTGACGGTTAGAGCCTTAACCATGACCGTCACGGTTTCACTTCCGCCCGTCCTCTGTTGACCTGTCTGCCACGTCTCGTACCCGCCTCCACCACGCGTCCAGCTCACCGCTGACTGGACTGCCACCTCACCCCCGTTGACCTGTCGTCTTCCGCCACGTCCTCCCCGATGACGTCAGCTGACGTCACATCACCGTGACCCACCAATGACGTCATGCTGACGTCATCGTAAAAAAAGCGCCAAATGGGTAAAAATCTCATATTAACCAAATTTCACGCGTTTTTTCACCATTTCATCGTTTTGTCTGCTGAACTCTCTGTTTAACCGTTTCTGCCCGGATTTCCGCCAACCTGTAAATTCAACAAAGGCGACCACTCCAGCAACTGCAGTACACCTTATCACGACTTCTGCACGTCGAATTACAGGTATTTACCCTGCCCTGCCCTCCATACGACCTGCATTCTGCTCTAAACTGCTCACAGGCATAATAGGACCGTAAAACAGACTTTTTCACCGTTAGAACCGGGTTATACCTCCACCATTGTCTCTGTGAAGTCCAAAAATTCCCTGCAGAGTTGTAACAAACTGCAATTCATCTGAAAACCCCTCGTCCTGCGTTTTCTCGGCTAATGCCCCGCTGAATACCTCTGAATTACTACCAGGAGCTAAATTGGGCCCCAAAAGAGTCTCTGTAACCAATTACCAGCAGTATTTCAATTTCTAGCTGGTAAATTCCCCTCTGACAGTTCAGAAAATCAAGTTTTTACCACAGAGGGCAATCTGTAGTCTGTCTTTGCCAACTCACTTGTCAAATTGCAATAGTTTATCCCTTCACAAGCTATGGAGACTCCCATTGCTCTCAATATTAAGCCTATCAATGCCCCCCACCAAGAATTAGCATGGAAGCCCCTGGGAGACATGGATTACCAGATGTTGGACTGGTTTCCTATGGGAACTAAGTATAATATCCAGATGTTAAATGAACTGAGAGCCCAGCACATGAGTGGAGCAGATATCTTGGGGATTTGGGAATCAAATTTGCCCATATACAACCTTCCCCAAGTTAATCCCATGCCAGAGCTTGTCTACAGTTGCCAGGAGTGCTATGACCCCAGCCAAAGGGCAGTCATTAGCCCCACAGGCCTAGTCCTGTTTCAGATCACTCCAGAGAGTATAAATCAGATGCTGCATTTCCATACAGCCAAGAAACTGACCCCTCTTTCCATGCAAGATTTGATAAAGAGAGGAAATAACCTGTCTAATGACCAGATTGTGAAGATTAACCAGCTGTTTGTCACACCTAGCTCTGAAGCAGTCAGAACCCCTCCCATTGGGTACCAATACCTGAATGAGTTGGGCAGGATGATGGTGGACTTGATTGGATATGTCCTGGGATTTAGAGGACTGGAAGATGTAGATGACAGCATATTGGCAATGCTGTCCATATTTGCCCCTGGTAAGCCTCCAGCTGTGCAGTATGATTATGCAACTTATATAGCTGAGAAGATTCATGACCAGTTCATGAATTTGAGGAGGGAGAGGCTGTTCAGATACACCTCCTACATATACCATCTGTTCTTGTTCAACCAGCCAGCTACCTTCTCTGTCCCTTTGAGGCCACTCAACGCCCAAGGAACCCCAAGATCAGTTGTTTTTTGGACCCCTGTGTTCCATTGTACCTCAGTATCACCTTATACATACTGTGAGTTTATTGATTTATTTGTTCATCCAGCCCTAACAGTGCTGCAAGGTGCCCCTCCTCCTAGACTGACCGATGACATGAAGAGAATTCTTCATTTGAACAAGCTTTACAACATCGGCAACTGGTACTTCTACCAGAATCACACAGTCATTAGGGTGTATGGATGTGAATTAAATCCATTTAGGCTGCCAAGGTACGTTCCCATGAGACTGTTTGCCTTAGAATATTTCAGGCAGTTTGGGAACTCAGATTACCTACACTTTCAGAGTAGAAACAAGAAATCACAGTTGAAAGTGAGAAACCAGCTAGGTCCCTTCTTATACAACAGGAAGGAGGAAGGCTGGAAAGAGGCAGACAGGATCCTGGAAGGACTCCAGTTGAAAACTAGTTTTGAGTGGATTCCATATGACCCTAACCACTCTATTTCCCTCAGGAGGATCAGGTATAAGTTAGGCAACTATGCACATGCAAGATTACCTGAAATTGAAAAATATGCAAATGCACCAGATTGGGAAGAGGGCACATTAGTAGAGCAAATGACTAGTGAAGAAATACTTGAGCAAGAGGCTAGAAATGTCCAAAAACAAGCTGACTTAGAAACTTGTGGACAGGTGCCTATTTCCTACAGGAGGCAAATTGGAGCAGCCACCACAACACCAGCAACACAACAGCAAACTGCCGAGCAGACAACCCAAGCAGCAAGCAAGGACAAAGGCAAACAGGTGGAACAACCACCTATATTAACAGAAGAACAGGTTGACACCTTGCTACAGCAGCAAGAAGAAATGGAAAAACAGGAGTTGGGGCAGCAACAAGATAAATCACAAACTAGTGGGCAGCAGCCATTGCAGCAGGAGAAAGGGACAGATTTACCTGGTTCCACAGAACAGCAGCCCCAAACAGAGTTGCCTCCAAGGACAGACACCAATGTGGACAGCTCAGTCCTCCAAACACCTCAGAAGGAGGACTTAACCAGAAAGAGAGAAAGAGAGACCCCCCAGACTTCATCCTTTATCAGAGGGGAGAAGAGACAAAGGTTGAATGACTCCCAAGAGGAGGACATAGCAATAAGGCAGGCCATGGGCATGGGCCCACCCAGTGGAGAACTCTCGGCCAGCTCATCTCAAAGAGGACCAGATATGACAATGGGAGGAGAGGTCAGCTCTTCTGGCCAGCATAGAGAGGGGCACTCCAGCATAAAGCAGCAGTTTATAGATATCAAAAGGAGGAGTGATCCCATCAAAGTGCAATTGTACAATCACCTGCTGAATTTGGCACCCAGCAACCAGCAGAGACTAATGTCTGCTTTTGATGTGAGTGAGGGAAAAATGATAATGAGCCATTTCATGCCCACAACTCTACATCCTCAGTCCACCTCAGACTATTTAAGAACCAATATGGAGGTTCTGGCTAAAGATATTCACCCCATGGATAAGATAGAGTTACACAAACAAACGGGTGAAATGGTGTATGCCTCCCTGGCAGATGAGACACTGGAAAATTACAAGTTAAAGAGCAGCCTAGACAATACATCATCCCAGCTAGAATTGGAACGAGCATCCTCACAAGCCAAGGACAACAGGATCAAATCCTTGGAGGAGGTAATCATAGAGATAGGACATGATCCCAAGGATGTCAAAGGCATCCAAGAACTGCTGAAGATAAGGGATGCAGACATGGCAGCCCTAAGAAAGAAAATCAAACTCCCGGCCACCATCCATCCACAAGCAGATGAAGTTGCCCAGCAACGGCAAGAAAAGGATACTACAGACCTGCTGGTATCCCTATACAAAGAGCTGGTTAGGACTCAAGACCAGCTAGGACAAACTGAAGCTGCAAAGGCAGCACTACAAGAAGCACTGAAGCAAAGAGATCAGGGCCAACCCTCCCAGCCTCCTCCTGTGATAATAAATCTTGAGGAAGTCCCTCCAAAGACTACTCCTCCTCCTCAGCAAACAGAAGCTACAGCACCAACTACAGCGCCATCCACAGCAGCAACAACTACAACATCAGAACAGGCTGCTAGTCTAGACATGCAAAAGCTGCAAGCTGAGATCCAAGTCATGGAATCTCAAATGAAAGAGCTGGATGAGCTTAAGAAAACCTTGACTAAGGTAAATGAAAAATTTGATAAAAGCAAACAAAATGAGGCAGCCAAGGAGAGAGAGGTGAAGACCCTTAAGAGAAGGATTGCTGAGCTGGAGAAAGAGCTTGCATTGGAAAAGGTAACTGCTCAGATGAAAGCAGTATTATGGAGCAACATTGGAAGATCCATTGCCAACCAGTGGCAATATATTGAGACTATGGATGAGCAAATGGTGCTCATCACCAAAGCAAACAAGGAGATACAGAGAGCCAGGGCAAGCCTTGGACACATGCCAGAAGCAGCTACCAGGATGATCAATATCCTGAATTACAAGACCAGCACTCAATTGGCTACCATGGGAATCAACAACAGGACAGAAACAATTGCCATAGCCAAGAGAGTTGTTACATTGAGAAACTTAGTTGGAACCCTGGAGAGGAGAACACAGGACATGCAGACAGAAATTAACAAATTCCTGGAGAAATTTGTAACACTGCAGAACAGAGGCCTCCCCAGCATCTTAAGCAGTGTAGGAAGACTGCTCACCCTGGACAATTACAACAAGAGGATTGATGCCCATGCAGTGGCAGAGATTGCACAACCACCCAGCACTTCAGCAGAGCCAGGGCCAGCCACAGGGCAGAGTATGTATGACAGGGTAGAGAACCTGTTTTTCCTCATGAATGAAGTCGAGCATCTGTTTGATACACCACCTAACTTCTTCAAATACACAGAAGCAGATGAGACTCTAGGCGCAATTTTGGCACATCAACTGCCCACACAGGATGTCTGGAGGCATTTGACCCAGACAATTTTGACAGGACAGAACCAATAGCGCAAAAGGAAAAAAGCAGGCACATACAGTGACAATTTTGGGAATTAATACCCACAGGAAAAGGCAGAGGCTGAGCCAACTCAGCCAGACCAATGACTCACCACCAGCAGCAGTCAAAGTCACAGCTGACAGGTCCGAGACACAGTGTACCAGCCTACAGTCGGGTTTTCTATGCATTAACTCCAAATATTCAGACCGACTTAGCTATTCTTATAAAGCTAAATATCTTCTGACAGAGCATTAAAATGCCTGTACTGTGTATTAAATGTGTAATAAATTTTTGACATAATATCTTAAAGAGTTGGTGAGAATGTAAAGACTGAGATAACGCAGAACTCAGATATTTCTGTAGACCACCGCTAGTATATATACACCCTTCACAGATGCTGAAGGGGTTGCTGTAATTTTCTCTTGGAGAACTTCCATCTGCTGTAATATTTTCAGAGAATTAATACAAAGGAGGAATGGAACTTCCAGAAGCTTGGTGCATTTGATGTCTTGTGGTGAATGATGCCTGTTACAGGATTCCATGGGTGTTGCTTTAAAACTATAAGTATTTTCAAATCTTCTGTTATGTGTTTTTTGAGTCTTTTGTTCTCTTTGGTTGTTTAAATGTCTTACACTTGATAGTAAGGTGAAAGAATAGTTTCAGGATTTAATCAAGCATTACCCTGAACTCAAACCTGAGCTGTCATCTATGTTTTCTTCAGAAACAGTAATAGAAATTGCAATTCTTAACTGCTGCACTTCAATCTGTCTCTTTGCTGTAACAGACTATTCCCAGGGATTCGAATTATTGCCCCTGTGACTTCTGTTTTCTCCTTCAAAGTCTGTCTCTGGGAAATATGTAAACAATAAGTGGAAATTCTTAAATGCTTTCACTTTGTACTGCCTGTTTCCTGTCACTTAGCCAAAATATGTTTTAACAAAGCACTCAAAAGGCCCTGTAAGTTCCATCTTTCATCTCACAGATTCAAAAACATTAAGCCACAGACTCCATTGCCCAATGATATTCAACATATCTGAAAACTACATCACTAAAGTCTAAGGGAATTACATCAACCGAAACACAAACATAACCTGTACTCAATACCTAGCCTAAAACACCATCACTGTAGATATAAATCATAAAGAGAGAGCCCTCTCTGATCACTGTTTGGCTAGAAACAGTGATTAAAAGATTGGTTAGTGGTTACCCCGGCCGTATTCCCTTGGGAGTCATAGGGAACAACCTGGGTGTTAACACCCCTACATCATCATGATTGTCCACTGGATACTACCTGTCAATCTGTGTCATCTCACCCCTAGATGCCTGCTTAAAATGTTGGAGACTCACTGCCATGAGTAGCTAACAATGAGCCTCATCTCCATGATAGTCTAAGTGGATGAGGAGGGAGCAGAGCCTAAAGGCTCTCCCTCACTTATCAACTCAATCCACCTATCTGGATCCTCCACTTCCATTCTCTGCAAATATGCCTCCCAATCCTCCATTTGAACATTTTGCCTCACATACTCTTCGTCATCATCATCATAAATGGGCAATTGTCAGTCGCTCCACACACCATAGTGATAGGAGGTTTCTTGAGGAGTCCTTATGCGAAGAAGTTCATGAAGGCTTGGGATGAGACTTTGGAGTTAGCACAGTTGCGCTTGCATGAAGCTGCAAGGAGGATGAAGAAATGGGCAGATAAGGATAGACGGGATGCACACTTTAGTGTGGGAGATATGGTTTTTCTTAGGATCACCGGAGATCAGTTTCAGCCACCTAAGGGGACTAGACGAGGAGGTATGAAGGACCATTTCGAGTGAAGAAGCGAGTGGGGGAGGTTGCCTATGAGGTGGAGCTTCCGCGCCACATGCATATGAGACATCCTATTTTCCATATCAGTCAGTTTAAGAAGTGTCGACTTGATGCAGAACATCGAGACAGGGTGGAGCCATCGAGGGGACCAGCCATGATTGTTGACAGACCAAATCTTGTGTTGGAGAATATTTTGGATCTTTGAACGATAATACTTGGGAGTAACATGAGATGGGAATTTCTCATTAGATGGAAGGATGCACTAGAGGAGGATAGCTGGGAAATGGAGGACTCACTATGGAGGTGGAAGAAGAAGATTGCGAAGTACGACAGGAAGTTGCAATGGATAGCCGGATTTCCAAGGACAACAATGACTTTAGGTGGGGGAGAATGTAACGCCCATGAGTCATTGGCACGGTCGAGCGAAACGGGGGCACCCTCCGGGCACATTTAATCGAACTTTGGGTGAGAGTTGGTGACGGGCACACGACGGGCGGGTAACGAGCCAGGCGGACGGAACGACAAGTTGGCCGCACACCCAAATGGGGCGACGAGCTAGCTAGGCGAGCAGGCGAGTTGACACACGACGGGTCATTGGAAAAATGGCTAAGTGTCATAAGCGCGCGGGCTTATATGGGTGGGTGATCCCATGGGTGGGCACCCCACACTAAAGCCGACAAGCTAACATGGTGAAAAGTCGAAAGTTGGGTCGACTTGGCCATCGGCCGAAGCCCCCACTTAGGCGAGCCACCGTATAAGTAAGCAAAGGCGTTGGTGGAAAAGATCAATTGAACAAGTCAAATCATATCACAGTTAAGGAGTTAGCTCTGCGGTTTGGTGCGAGTTTCCCTTAGCAGCGAGCTCAGATGAGCCCACACGATGGGCGGTGAAGTTGAACGCAAACACGAGTGAACGGTTGTTGGAGCACGGGCAGACTTGGCGGATGAGCCCTAGGTCGCACCGCCGGGAAAACGACGAACGACGATGGTGGGCGCAGAGACTTGGGCACGGCAATTCGATGTTGGGCACCCGTTGAACTGTGTGATGATATGCGGAACAGTGGTTCAGGCAGCTGTGAACGACGAGCTGCGGTGCGGTGCAGTCGTGCAGCCCAAAACGAAGGTTGTGGGTGGTGAATCGTACAGGGGTAAACGAAAAGTTGCGGGTGCGGCGATTCATGCCATAAACTGAACTATGAGTCGTTTTGTGAATGAAATGATACGATGAACGAAGGGCATTCAGGTGAAACACTGAGTTGGGTATTCTGTAGGGCTGAATGGTGCAGCGGCCGGGTCGGTGAACCGGTCGAGCTAAACAACAGTGATTTTTGCCTAAGTGTAAAAACGTCGGTTGAGATCTTCTCCCAATCATTTGTAATAAAACAGAATTTGATAATAATTTTTACTTACATATCATTGGACTGTGTCTCTTGCTGGTTATGTGTTTATTAATTTAATCCCTCACATTAATGTTTTAACATGGTAAATAAGATGAATGTTAGGCGTAGTTCGGGAAACATGTTAACGAAGGGAAAAGTTAAGTGTTTGCCCGATGTCGCACATTGGACAATTCATGAAAAAAGTGTTGGGTTGTGTTATATTCTTTCCACGTAGTTAATAGGGGGTTTGAAGGGCACCCGTAACCCCACTTTATGGGGTCCGGGGCAGCGCCCCGGAAAATTTTGGTTTTGGACCATATGTTAGGTTTGGCAGACCCACCTATGGTTTTGTGCATTATTTTCGCACATGTTTTTTAGACGCGATGGTTTTCGGTCCATGGTATTGGACGCGATGGTTTTCGGTCCATGTTATTGGATGCTTCGGCATGTATAAATATGTATTGTAACATCGAAAGGAAAATAATGAAAAATCAAGCTGGTAGTCTCGATTTTGGGATCTAGGGAAAAATCTTTGTGCATATGCATTTTGTGGGTTATGCTCTCGCATTGTTTATTTTCTTTGTTTAAGAATTTGTATGCAGGTAATTTCTGTATAGGGTTAAAACCTACATTTGGTACCAGAGCTATTTTGGCTTCAAGGGGACGCCTTTGTTGCTGAGGGGTTTCGCTCGGGCCTGTGGTAAACCCTGTTCAGTGGGAGATCTGCAAGATCGATTCTAGTGGTGAAAGAAGATGGCGAGCAGTGGAAAGATAGAGATTGAGAAGTTCAATGGTCAGAATTTTGAGTTGTGGAAACTCAAGATGGAGGATCTATTGGTGGATAAAGATCAGTGGATCGTGGTATATCCAGGTACTAAACCATCGGGAGTGACCGATGAAGAATGGAAGAAGTTGGATCGGAAGGCAAAGAGCACAATACGATTGTGTGTCTCGGATTCAGTATTGCTGAATGTATCAGGGGAAGCTACGACAAAGGCTTTGTGGGTCAAGTTAGGGACTTTGTACCAATCTAAGTCTCTGGTGAATAAACTGTTCCTGCAGAAAAAGTTGTATAACCTGAGGATGAAAGATGGAGACTCGGTGACAAAGCATCTGAATGTGTTTAATATTATGGTAAGTCAGTTATTATCTGTTGATATTAAAAATTCAGATGAAGATAAGTGCATCAGTCTGTTGTGTTCTCTACCATATTCGTGGGATAGTCTAGTTACTGCAATAGGTAGCAATGCAACTGCTTTGCAGTTTGATGAAATAGTCTCAACCTTGCTGACGGAGGAGATGAGATGGAAAAATATAGACAGCCAGAATGGTGATGCCTTGTCTGTACGAGGACCGTCCCAGAAAAGAAACAAAAATAAGTCATCGAGTGGGAGATCTAAATCTAGAGGGAGATCTAAATCTCCAGGAAAACCTACAGAGGTGGTGTGCTGGAAATGTGGAAAGGAAGGGCACTTCAGAAGGGATTGTAAATCTAAAGCTCCTGATAAAGGAAAGGGATTTGTTGATGCTCCTTATGCAGAGGCGAAAACCACCTCAAATGAAGGTGGGGATGTGTACCTGGCTTCTTCAAGTACACATGTAGATCATGAGGCATGGTTGATTGACTCAGGTGCATCCTTTCACTTCACTCCCCATAGAGAGTGGTTCTGCGAGTATGAGAAATACGATGGTGGTGATGTCTTCTTAGGAGATGATAGGAAGTCTAGAATCATTGGTCGGGGAAAAGTAAAGTTGAAGTTGCAAGGTGGAAGGGTTAGAACACTTCCGGGTGTTCTACATATTCCTGCATTGGCCAGAAATATGATTTTTGTAAGCAAGTTGGATGATGCAGGTGTAAAGACGGTGTTCGAGAAAGATACCTACAAGATGGTTCGAGGAGCACTAATATTAATGTGGGGAGTTCGGATTGGAACTCTGTACAAGCTGCAAGGTAGCATTGTTGTTGATGGGTGCAATAGTTCTATTGTTCCTGAAAATGGAGTAGAGAATCTAGTGGTCTCTGGAGAGAAGACCATGTTGTGGCATCAAAGGCTTGGACATATTGGAGAGAAGGGCCTTCGAATACTTCATGGTAAAGGTATGGTAGAAGGTATGAATAATAGCTCTCTGGATTTTGATTTCTGTGAAAATTGTGTATATGGGAAGCAGAATCGAGTGAGTTTCCCCTCTGGTGGCAAGAGGACGAAACAGATATTAGAGCTTGTGCATAGTGATGTGTTTGGACCTGTGAGGGTTCCATCACTGGGTAAGTCTGTGTACTATGTATCATTCATAGATGACTTCTCAAGGAATACATGGATATATTTTCTTAAGAAGAAATCTAAAGTCTTTGACAGGTTTAAAGAATTTAAGGCTCTGGTGGAAAATCAGACAGAGAAGAAGATAAAGGTGCTGAGGACAGATAATGGTGGAGAATTTTGCAGCAAGGAATTTGAAGAATTTTGTAAGAAGTGTGGTATAGCATGTTGTGGGGAAAAGTATCCGACTCGGATGACTCTATCCCTACTCTAAAGGTGACAGTCTTTAGCAACAACTGAAAGTAAAGCTTTGATATTTTCCTTTATGAAAGTACAGAGAGAAGGAAGAAAAGATTAACCAACCTGGTGTCTTTCGCTTAGTCGATCCTTATCCTCTCTCTTTGTCTCTTGTTCCCAGCTCCTTGCTCTCTTGGCCGGTCCAGCTACGCACAGATCCTGCACAAAACAAGAGAGGAAACTACAAGATACATGTACTCATAACTGATGCATGGATTAGAGTGAATCAAATATACAAGTAAATACAATACATCAATGCAATACAAGTATATAGGAGAACATGCAAAACTTTATTGATAGAAGTAACAGGGTTCTGAGAAGGTTACAACCATTGATGGCTCCAATCCAGCAGCACCTCCCCAGCAGCAAGAACTCTCCTCTTCACCTCTAGTAAAACAATCACCCAATAGCTCTAACTGTAAACCAACAGCACCTCCTTGCTTTACACAAAATTCCAGCCTCCCTAGACCTCATAGAAGAGCTCTATATATAGGAGAGAAGAAGAGAGGATGAGTCAGCTTGAGACTGACATGAAGCTGCCTTGTGTCCTCTCCCTCTTCATTTAATCTTCAGTTCTTGAGTCCACTTGGAGATCCTTGCTTACACATGGTGATCAAGTACCTCTTACTCATCACAGGGCGAATCTCATGAACCAAGTGTCAGTTTGGAAGCTTCCTGGGCAGTTGACACCTTGCAGAATGACTGTGCCACTTGGCCAATCTCACCCAGCGCAGGTAGCCTTCATTAGATTTGACTTCCAGCGCAGGTACAAGGAGGAGCAGTTGCATTCCAGCGTAGATGCTCAGTGGAGCAGCTGACATGATCCAAAAATAGCCTGTTTTGAAGTGTTTTCAGGTGGAGAACTGATTGGAAGTGATGTGGTTTGATGACCTTGCTCTTTTAGGGGTAAGAACAACATGTTTAGGGACTGAGGATCCCTGTAATTATTGACATTTCATGCTCCATGTCGCGAGGCACAAAAATGTCTATAACAGTTGCCCCCTAAAGTATGAGGCCGTTTATCGGGTGAAATGCTTTATCTAGAGGGTCCGAAGTTCATTCCAGTGCTGAGGAGGCGCCCTGTAATACAATACAATACAATACATTATTTTTCATTCTATTTTCATGATCTAGCTGAGGCGGGCATTCCCATGCTCAGCTTTTATAAATACATTTTGGTACATATGACAGACGATCGTCTGAAGGTAGACTGATAATTTTCTGCTGAAATTATCATCCTTTGAATAGGATGATCATCTGCTGCAATGATGTACATGGCAAATGCTTTTATATTTCCTGAATACATATCGCAACCCGGATGGATGAAACTAGATCCGGGGTCTTCAAACTCGTTCAATCTTCACTCTAAGTACAAGTCGATCCATGTGATAATTTCGCTGAAGTCGAACATGGAAAGACATCGCTTGATTACCGGTCAATAATGAAAACCGTTAACAAGCGCGAGAGGAATCACCAATAATGACGATGATCCTCAAGGTACTGCAGTACAATTCACGTGGCATGAATAAAGGACTTGGCGTCGAACGCCACGCAAAATCTTCTGGTCGAAGGTCATTGATGTATACCTGTCGCCGGAAGTGAGAAACTTGCCATTGAGGCATGCAAGCTTCAAAGTACTGATGGGGGTGTTCCTAGATCAACTTCTTAGATAATGAGCTGAAGTCGACAAGAAGCGATCCGTCAAAGGAGGGCCTTAATGAATCCCACATCAATGACACGAAACGGAGCTAATGATTTTAGTGGAGGTGAAAACAAACTGTGACATATGATTCAGGGTGGCGATCATGAATGGATGAAGGATAATGTATGGCAGTGGATGGGACACGGTTGACACTTTTAGAATGACCCCTCTTGAACATATAATGACACTGATGCGATGGATCGGTAGCATTACCCCAAATGTGGATGGTTTGGCGAGGACCATGGCAATGAGACCGGCGAATGAAACAACCCAACCCGATGTGGTACGGAGGAAAAGTGTCATGTTCAAGAGTGACTTGCTACCATTAAACTTTGATGTTCTCCCAATTTTTCCCCAGTCATTTCTGACCAGTACCTCTTTATTTTTGTCAAGCTTGAGGAGGATAACATATGCTTGTTCTATAACCTGCCCTTCGGGCAAGCCCATCGCTATGATTTAACGAGCCTAGCGATAGGGAAACTCGTTCTCGTCTAAAGACAAGTTTGTCGCTATTTAATCATTTTAACGAGTCTAACGACAAGGAAACTCGGTCCTTTTCATTTTTAGAGAGTCTGAAAAGGTACAGAAAGTCAACTCCATAATTCCTTTTTCGCCAGCTAATCCCTTAAGTCCGAAAAAGTATAAAACAATACAGAAGGGATGGCTGTTCGGTACTTTTAACGAGCCGAACAAGACAAGCGCTCGATCCTTTTGTGCAATAATCCCTCAGGTCCAAAAAGATTAAAATTTAGAGGAGGGATAGCGTTCCGGTCATTTAACGAGCTGGAAGGCCAAAACTCGGCAAACTTTTCATATTTTACGAGTCAGTGAAAAGAGCTCAAAGAAGACTCATCTTTTGAGGAACGAGTGATAAACAGGGATAGCAGCAGATTCCAGGTACAGGTTGGAATTTTCCAATCACGGCAGTGTCACAAGGATGGCTAGGTGAAATCACTCTTCGCAGCTGTTTCTCAAAAGAGGTAAACACACAAATGGAAGTGAATGATCGGCCAAATGAACAGTGGAGGTGATGGATGAAAACACGATCAAGGTTCTTATGGCTGATGAATTTACAATCTCAAAAGGTTATTTACCGGGATAGGTTCATTTTTTCATGAGCTTGAACTCTGGGGGAAACTTTTGCTCACACTTTTCTATTTTTTAACGAGCATAAATTCAGTCATAAAACTGCTCGAATTTTGTGTTTATTTTTTAAAGAGCATGAACTATATGCTAAAACTGCTCGATATACCAGTCATAATAAGAACGCCTCCTATGAGATAACTATTTTTTAAGGAGCTTTATCTCACAAAGCTATGCTCCAATTTTGGCAAATTTTACTTTTGCCCCACAGGCTTTCTTCATGCAAGGTCGGAAACGGCTAATCCTACGAGTTTAAAGGGTTAGACCTACAGGTTTAAAGGGAGGACCTAAAAATTTAAAAAAATAAATAGTCGTCCCTTGCTTGCATTCCAAAAGTTTGCATGCCCCTAGGTATAGGATAGAATTTCGAGGCTGCCCCTCCTCTCCCCTACTTCTGCTTTTCTTTGGGTGTTCACAGTTAGTTGTCATCTTGCTAATCTAATGTTAACGATACTTGTCTTCTCGTTATTTTAAGGGGTCTTACGCAGTACTCAGGCTTCCCGTCGGCCCACTTTTAGCAAACAGCTATTTGTGACAATAGAAGAACACTACTCAAAGACAAAACATTGGTATTATTGAGGGAGGCTTGCCTCTTTCTTATTATCCGAAGAGGGTTCTATTCGCTGCCGCAAACCAATCTCTTTCTTCGGCGGTGTCTATCATTGGGTTGTCCAAAGATGGTTACCCTCTGTCACAACAATATAGTCCCTTACTTTGTAGGCTGCCCCTGCTTATCCTTCAAAACATATGTTTTAATGGGCGAGGCTTGAATTCAAAGATGGTTACTATTCGTTGCGATAAGGGAATTCCTACTTGGGCATTGCCCACTTTTTTAGACAAAGGTGAATGACTCTTTTGCCAAACACATAACTTTAACAAAAGAACACTATTCCAGAACAACCCCACTTCCTTCCACGGACGGGGTACGGACTAGTCATATTTTGCTGCGGAAATTCTTCCTTATACCCGGGGTTTCTTCTGCCCGAAGCAGACCAGGGTGCATGCCCCCTAGGTCCTAGTCTTTCTTTTCGAATCACTCGCACTCATCGGGAAGGAGGACTGGCGGTGGAGGCGAATCTTGAGTGAACAGACCATTTAGGAATGGTATTTGACTATTTGCGATGCGAGATCCCGGAAACGAAAGTTGGTCTACGAGCTTGACCACCCTTCCTTCGTGTGGAAAACACATTACTCTAAAGAGTGAGGAGACTATCGCTCCCATGCAATAAATATAGTCACGTCCAAGGAGTAGGTTATAATCCAAGGGTCCCTGGACGACCAACACATTTATATTAACGGTCTTCCCTTTCAATGTAACAGGTACATTGGGGAGGATTCCTAATGGTCGACTGGTTCCTTTATCAAAACCTGAGAGATTTCTCAACTCAGGTAAAAGCGCTGGGGAACCCAGTGCTTTCCAAGCAACAGAGGAAAGGATACTCACAGACGCCCCTTCATCAATGATAGTACCAGCCATAATCATTCTATAGATCTGGACAATGATTCTGAATGGTACTCTGGCTGGTAACCGGGGTCTGCCTAGTTGATTCCAATCAAAGGATACAACCAGGTTGCTTGGTGGTGGGACCGAATATACGGCCGGATATGACTCTGATGATGTTCCTTCCTGCGATAAAGGAATGGGCGCATTGCCCTGACGCTCATCGGAGTCGGTGCTGATGAAAAGAACCTGGATGGTGTCATCCTTATTCTCTTCAGTGAGGGTGTCGCATGAAGATGACTCTTCGGCAACGGTGTCATTTGAAGACGGGTCTTCAATGACGGAGTTATTGGACGATAGAACCTCTGAAGGAAGAACCGGGTCAACTGCCGTTTCGACCTTTAGACTTTCGTCTGGTCTAGATTCAGTAGGTTCATTCTCAATGACCGACACTTCAGCTGACCACTTGAGCGGGTCAACTGGATTTTCAACTATCGAGGGATTAGGCGCGAGTTTTTGATATCCAGGAGGAAGTCGCAACGGTGAAACCGGGCGATCTTCCAATACTCTCTTTGCCTCATCTAAGAATGGACATTTGTGGATAGCATGATTGCCTTCACACAATAGACAGGGTGATCTTGGTCCCCTTCTTCGTCCTTCGCTCTCGCTAGTTGACGGAATGCAATCAACATGACAATCAGAGGTTGATGCTACCGGATTGTGCAACCTTGGGGACCAGTCCCTTAGTATCTGGGGAATACAAGGACAATCACGATGGAAGTGGATCCCTTTGCAAATGACACATGGCGATTTAGGCCCGGTTGGTGCAGTGTGTGGGTTTTTGTCAGCTTTCTTCTGCTTGCCCCCAGTCGCCTTCGCCATAGGCTCCTTCTGCTTCTTTTCTCTCTTCTTCTTTTCCTTCTTCTCCTTGGGAGGCTGACTTTTGCCAGCTCTACCTTGCGAAGATGAAGGATCAGAGGAAGTATCATAAGAAGTGGAAGGCTGGTGGGTAGTTCTAGATTGTTCTGACTGTTGATTCGACTGCTCAGGATTAGTGGCGATCTGGACTACATTAGTTGAAAAGAGCCATACAGGGAGGCCGATTGTCAATCCTGGAAGTGACAATGTAGCCATATGAGGCGCACCAACATCTCCCCAAGAGGAGAAGGGATTTGGACTTCTGCCAAGGTTACTTCCTTGGTTGGTGGGCTCCATACTTTTCAACTGAAAGATCAACGTGGGAATAACAGGTGATTATGTTCCGCTTAAAATAAATTTTATTAACGACGCTTTTAGACACAAACTTGCTTTTTCATGTCTTAAGAGTCGAGAAAAAGCTAAAGATGACTCTAGTCGCCTTCGATGTATTAATGAGCCCGAAGTGACAAATGCTCGGTTGGACTTTTTCAGTTATAGAGTTTGAAAAAGGCCAAAAGAAACTGCTCTGGAGATCTAGGCAGAGGGTGTGCCAAACCTTTCGCGAAACCACAGAATACGTTTTACGATACGGGTGGTCGATCTTCGTGAATGCTGTGTTCACTGCATCGCGATCAGTAGGGCGGCCGACACGGTTTCCTAAGGATAAAGGATAAAAGCCTATAGGGGCCTCCCAATATACGTGACGGTACGCGGGAGCACAAGTCCGTGTTAGTGCCACCGACTCTCAGGAGGAATCACCCACCTTCGTAGAGATCGACAGTCACTATGTTTAACGACGCCGGAACACGTCTCTACCTAGACCTCTAGATGTTTGCGTTATGTTACAAAGCGTTGTTATGTAAATTGAGTTTATTTTAATGTTGATCTTGCTTAATAGTTTGCCTTTCAGGGTTGCCACGAGATGTATATATACAACTTCCTATATGCAATCTAAGATGAGAAACAAATCTTTTCAATCTTTCAACTTTGAAAACCTTAATCTACTGAGGGAAAAGAAAGACACAACTTTTTCCACAGATCATAGAACACACACTAAAATGCACATTTTCCTAAATCGTCAAGCACACAGTCAAATGCAAAATGCACAATGCATGTATTTCTTTTCGTTATCCTTAATGTTGATGTAAGACAGAAAGGAAACTGTTGTATAATTTTGAATCTAATTTCAAGTAGAAATAAACAAGCTTGTCCAATAATCAAAAAGACACCTTATGATCGACTTGTTTAAACACAGGAAATGTATAGATTCAAACCATAAAATGAAAAACAAACAAACTCAAACAGCCATGAACAGTAATAAAACTAGCCCTTAAGATCACAAAGACACTTTTACAGTTCAGGATCTAAGAGGCCACGGCTATACCGGTTCACTTTTCACAATGGGAAACTGTAACTGAAACAAGAAATACTGAAAGAACATTCACAGTTTTATCACACAACTGAGGCGGAATAATGTGAAGGAGAATGGTTTACAGCAAGTACAATGACCAGCAAGCAATCAGCAAAAAATCAGTGAAAACAGGGCTCAGACACAAAGGGAAACCTCAGCAAGACACTAGCTAACTGGACCAGCGCAGGCTCTGGTCTGTCAGTTTGATTCTCAGCGCAGTTCCCGAAGGGAGTACCTGCGCTGAAATGCAGACTGCCTGTGGACAGCCTGCACTGAGACACGAGAGTTGCGTTTACAAGGAATTCCGGGTCATAAAAAGCTCAAAAATGCACTGTTTTTGCTGAAATAAAAAGCTATAGGTCAAGTACAGGCTAAGGGATGATCAAGAGGATGAAAAGCTATCACAAAGAGTAAAGAGTCTTTTGTAGATAAGCTCTTCAAATCTTGAATTTTCTCAGCAAATGAGCAAGAGTAGCAGTCCCTCTACTTCGCTTTTGATATAGTCAAAAGCTTTTCGATTTGGTACTCTTTTCTTCAAGAAATGAATAGCAAAATACTACAAACACCAACAAGATACTAGGCTCCCCAGTGGAGTCGCCAGTTTGTTGTGGGGAAAAGTATCCGACTCGGATGACTCTATCCCTACTCTAAAGGTGACAGTCTTTAGCAACAACTGAAAGTAAAGCTTTGATATTTTCCTTTATGAAAGTACAGAGAGAAGGAAGAAAAGATTAACCAACCTGGTGTCTTTCGCTTAGTCGATCCTTATCCTCTCTCTTTGTCTCTTGTTCCCAGCTCCTTGCTCTCTTGGCCGGTCCAGCTACGCACAGATCCTGCACAAAACAAGAGAGGAAACTACAAGATACATGTACTCATAACTGATGCATGGATTAGAGTGAATCAAATATACAAGTAAATACAATACATCAATGCAATACAAGTATATAGGAGAACATGCAAAACTTTATTGATAGAAGTAACAGGGTTCTGAGAAGGTTACAACCATTGATGGCTCCAATCTAGCAGCACCTCCCCAGCAGCAAGAACTCTCCTCTTCACCTCTAGTAAAAAAATCACCCAATAGCTCTAACTGTAAACCAACAGCACCTCCTTGCTTTACACAAAATTCCAGCCTCCCTAGACCTCATAGAAGAGCTCTATATATAGGAGAGAAGAAGAGAGGATGAGTCAGCTTGAGACTGATATGAAGCTGCCTTGTGTCCTCTCCCTCTTCAGTTAATCTTCAGTTCTTGAGTCCACTTGGAGATCCTTGCTTACACATGGTGATCAAGTACCTCTTACTCATCACAGGGCGAATCTCATGAACCAAGTGTCAGTTTGGAAGCTTCCTGGGCAGTTGACACCTTGCAAAATGACTGTGCCACTTGGCCAATCTCACCCAGCGCAGGTAGCCTTCATTAGAATTGACTTCCAGCGCAGGTACAAGGAGGAGCAGTTGCATTCCAGCACAGATGCTCAGTGGAGCAGCTAACATGATCCAAAAATAGCCTGTTTTGAAGTGTTTTCAGGTGGAGAACTGATTGGAAGTGTTGTGGTTTGATGACCTTGCTCTTTTAGGGGTAAGAACAACATGTTTAGGGACTGAGGATCCCTGTAATTATTGACATTTCATGCTCCATGTCGCGAGGCACAAAAATGTCTATAACATAGCACGGCAGAAGACTACTCCATATACACCTCAGCAAAATGGAGTCGCAGAAAGAATGAACAAGACGTTGATGGAAAGGGCAAGAAGCATGCTCAGTGGTGCCGGGTTAGGACAGGAATTCTGGGTAGAGGCGGTGGATACTGCATGTTACCTGATCAACAGATCACCTTCATCAGCATTGGAGGATAAGACTCCACAAGAAGTATGGACTGGTAAGAAACCCTCTCTTTCACATCTAAGGGTATTTGGATGTGATGCATATGTACATGTTCCAAAGGAGAAACGAACCAAGTTGGATAGTAAATCTGAAAAGTGCATCTTTATTGGGTATAAGGATGGTTTAAAGGGTTATAAGCTTTGGAACCCAGTCACACGGAAGGTTGTGTACAGTTGAGATGTGTTGTTCAGAGAGGTAAAAGATATTATTCAACATGAAGTCCAACCAAAGGAACCTGAGAAGATAAAGTTTGAGCCAAAGGAGGAAGAATCAGACTCTGCAGCAGAGGAGGAATCAGAAGATGAAGAGCCACAAACTCTAGCTGTGAGAAGATCAGTTCGAGAAAGAAGGCAGCCAGAAAGGTATAGTCCATCTGCTTTCAGTTCAAATTTTGCTTTGTTTGTTACTGATAATGATCCCAGAACTGTGAAGGAAGCAGTGGATTCAGAGGATGGAAAACTCTGGAAAGAGGCCATGGTCGATGAAATGGCATCTTTGCACAAAAATGAGGCTTGGGATCTGGTGGAGTTGTCGGCTAGAAGGAAACCCATTGGCAGCAAATGGGTGTTCAAGAAGAAGACAAATGCAGAAGGAAAGGTGGAGAAATACAAAGCTCGGTTGGTAGCAAAAGGTTATTCCCAGGTGCCGAGAATTGATTTTGGTAATATTTTTTCTGTTGTTGCCAAGGTAACTTCTATTAGATTACTTTTATCTGTTGCTGCTACTTTTGATTTTGAGGTAGAACAGATGGATGTGAAGACAACATTTCTTCACGGGATTTGGAAGAGGAAATCTACATGAAGCAACCTGAAGGCTTTGCGGTGAAGGGTAAGAAAGAACTGGTATGCAAGTTAAAGAAGTCTTTGTATGGGTTAAAACAGTCACCATGGATGTGGTATCAGAAATTTGATACATTTATACGGGGACTTGGCTTCACCAGAAGCAAAGCAGATCATTGTGTGTATTTTAAATTAATTGGTGACTGTATTATTTATCTTGTCTTGTATGTGGATGATATGTTGCTGGTTGGAAATGACAAAGAAATTATCCAGGATTTGAAGACCCAATTGTCCTCCAAATTCGACATGAAAGGTCTTGGTGCTGCAAACTATATTTTGGGCATGGAAATTAAAAGAGATCAGTCAAAGAGGAAGCTCTGGTTAAACCAGAGGAAGTATGTCGAGACAATACTCCAGAGGTTTAATATGCAGGATAGTAAACCGGTGAAGGTTCCTATTCCTGTAGGTGTGAGGTTATCTGCTGAACAGTGTCCCAAGACACAAGAAGAGGAAGAGGACATGTCTCGTGTTCCATATGCAAGTGCACTGGGTAGCCTGATGTATGCAATGGTCTGTACTAGACCAGACATTGCACATGCAGTGGGAGTATTGAGCAGGTTTATGTCAAAACCTGGGAAGGAGCACTGGACAGCAGTGAAGCGGGTTTTCAGGTATTTGCGTGGCACTAGTGATTATGGTTTGTGCTACCAAGGAAGACCAAGATTGGACAGAGTGTTGGATATTCATGGCTTTGTTGATGCAGACTGGGCTGGAGATCTGGATCAGAGAAGATCTACAAGTGGGTATGTGTTTAACCTATTTGGAGGTGCAATCAGTTGGATGAGTAAGAAACAATCTGTAGTGGCACTATCAACTACAGAGGCAGAATACATGGCAGCCACTCATGCAAGCAAGGAAGCAGTTTGGTTGCAGAGATTGTGTTCAAGTATGGAGTTAGTACAGGGAGCTATAAGAATAGACTGTGACAGCCAAAGTGTAATTTTCTTGGCAAAGAACCCTGCTTATCATTCAAAGACAAAGCACATTGATGTTCAGTATCACTTTGTGATGGATATGATAGAAGACAGAAAGGTGTTGCTAGTAAAGGTGGACACTTTGAAGAATACTGCAGATGCATTGACAAAACTGTGAGCTCTGAGAAGTTCTCTTGGTGTAGAGAAGCAATGGGAATCTCAGGGCTGAAAAAATGACTAAGCTCTCCTGTGGCCCCATGTGGAAAGAAAACAACAAGTGGGAGATTGTTGGGTTGTGTTATATTCTTTCCACGTAGTTAATAGGGGGTTTGAAGGGCACCCGTAACCCCACTTTATGGGGTCCGGGGCAGCGCCCCGGAAAATTTTGGTTTTGGACCATATGTTAGGTTGGGCGGACCCACCTATGGTTTTGTGCATGATTTTCGCACATGTTTTTTGGACACGATGGTTTTCGGTCCTGGTATTGGATGCTTCGGCATGTATAAATATGTATTGTAACATTGAAAGGAAAATAATGAAAAATAAAATTGGTAGTCCCGGTTTTGGGATCCAGGGAAAAATCTTTGTGCATATGTGTTTTATGGGTTATGCTCTCGCATTGTTTATTTTCTTTGTTTAAGAATTCGTATGTAGGTAATTTCTGTACAGGGTTAAAACCTACAAAAAGAATTGGGGGTGTGACAGATGGGGAAGGAATTTTGTCTCTTAGTGTAGGGGAATCTTCAATCTCAATGGGTATTTTTGTTGATATTTGTGGCTTCCCTTGTTTGATTCTTGTGATCTTTATTGTTCTGAAATATAGATGGGTTTGCCTCCTTCTTTTCCATTTTTGCTTGACTGGGGTGCTGAGAGCAATGAGGGCAGTTGTTGCCTCCTTCTCAGTAGCCTCTGGAGACACCCTAGGTGACTCCTCTTTGTGTTCTTCCTTTTCTGTTTCAATGCCTTCCTCCTCTCTGTTTTTCTTATCTCCTTCCACCCATTGTTCTTCCTCCTCCCCATCAGTTTCTTCCTTAGTTTCCTCCTCTGTTTCACCATCATCCTCCTTCTCTTCTCCCTCTTCTTCTTTTGCTTCATCATGTTCCTTTGTGTCAGCTTCTTCTTCTCCATCCATCTCATCCTTATCTAACTTTGTATCTTCTTCTTCCTCTTTTGCCTCCTCCTCACTGACAGAAGGACTAACATCATAAGTGAGGGTTTTGATGTCATCCTTTGCTCACAAGTCTCTGAAGATTGACCATGTTATATGGATTCTAAGCTTGGAGGGCATCCTCAATGAGGATCCTGATCAACCCATGGTGAACCAATTGTTGGGAATTCCCTTCCTTTACTTTGTTGTTGGAGTCTATGAGTGATTGCATCAAGAAATAGGGTATGCTGAGTCTTTGGTAAACTGGTGTTTCTACCCCAAATCGTAAGTCTTCAAGGATCCTAAAATGGTAGCCATAAACAACACTTTATCTACCCTCACATGAGAAATATTTGATGAGTTGGTAGCCTACCTCACTCCATGGGTATGGCAGACTGTCCCTCCTTACTCCATTTTTATCCTCTGTGGGTTCTTCACCTTCTAAAAAGAATTTCCTTTTTACCACCTGACTATCTGCTTTGTCTTCTTTTCTCCATGGAATTCCTAGGGGAAGTGTTGTGACCCTACAGATAAGCTCTGGGGTGAGATCTATAGTGAGGCCTCTAACTAAAACAGTGGCATGGATTCTGTTGTGTGGAGTGAGGGAATGAGAAAATTCTTGAGCCACCTCATCGTCATACCCTATGAATTTCTCAAAAAACCCCATCCAGTTGTGTCTTGTAAAGATTTCAAGCACTTGGGGGTGTTTTTGTATCCTCATAGTGTTTGTGGGTTTTCTTCGATTAAACTTGTAGAATTTCCTGCAAATTCTCTACAAATCTACCTCTGAGATCTATGTAGAAAATCTTACTATATATTAACTTGATAATGCAATATACCAAAGAAAAATACTATAATCTACTTCTACTATCAAACTTGCAGAAGCTTAATGATCGAGCTGAATTAGAGTTGAACACATATAAACATAAGAAGAAGAATGAATACACATGAAACACAGAAAATACTGAGGGTAAAGGCTCAGCTAAAAATCCCACTATCTGTATTATCATACAAGGTGGAAATACATCAGAACTATACAAAGCCTTAGCTCTCATCACTAGCCAGTGCTCAATACAATCCTCATGGATGCTCACAAGCAATCAAAGTTTCTCACAAGCCTTCCTATTTTCCCTCCAAGCTCTTATTTCCTTGCGCAGTTTCTCCTAGGTGATCCTCCGGTTACCAAGTGTAACATTGATCTCACACCCTGTAAAATTGTGCAATCCTCAAGGAACCTTACCTTGACTACATGCTTGTGTTTCCTTTATAGTAGAAAACATCCAACTGATAGTACACTATCCTTGACATGTAGCTCAATTGGGTCTTTCTTAGAATAGACATGCATGAGTTTCTGGTGAGGGAATCTTCAGTTATCTGGGGTACACTAGTTGAGTGCATGCATGCATCAACTGATTGATAACTCACAATTAGTTCCTCAAACAGTTTGGAACTAATTTAACTGGACTTAACTCAGTAAACTGAGCTAACTAATTACAACTCAAATATAACTCAATCTTATCTCCTTAATTAAGGAATAATCTCCTTAATTTAAGGGATAACTATTGCATGAATTCAAAAAGACTTCTACCTTGAATTTATCCAACTAATTAACTCAAGATGAATTAATTAATTATTTTTCAAGCAGCTGGTGAGACTAAATTCGAATTTAATTCATAATTTTAATTCAAGGACAAATTAAAATTGTAATATTCTGGATTCTATTTTTAACATTTCTTGTTGCTATTTTCAACAAAACCCTCCTGTCATCTTGCCTGTGAGGCTTGAGGAGAAAATGAGAGGGTTGACAAAAAAAAAGAATTAAATTCGAGAGGAAAACAGAGTGTATGTAATTCACCTCCCATAGTTTCTAAATTCACTAGATTTCAAAGCACTTCTAGTTCATTTGCTTTTAAATGGGGATGGATTTTTATAGCCTACCTCTTTAGAATGGTGGCAATGGATAATTCTCGTGATATCCCCTCTTGAACTCTTCTCTGCCTATCTTGTAGACTGCCTCTGTGTATCCTGTAGACTGTATCATGTAGACTGATCCTGTAGGAATTCATGTGCATGCTCCTGTAGAAATTCTCTTGCATAACGATAGATCCTTGCTTCTGATGGGTGGCCAAAGTTATGAGAGCGACTTGAGTGAGGGAGTTTCGAGGAGGTGGAATGCATGAATGCATGCAAATGATGTTTTGTTTCCTTTTATGGCATTTTGCGTTGAGGTGGTGTGCTGGCAGTAGAGGTACGTTTCCATTTTTGGACCATTGGTCCCCACTACCACCTCATCATTTCCTCTCCTCGTAATCAGCTCTCACCTCATAGATCCGTCGTTAACCACCTCTTTTCCTACTCCTCCTCTGTCTTTGAGGTGACTACAGTCACGTGTGAGAGGACACCCGGTTTTGCATGTGATGACTGAATGAAGGTGGTCAAGTTAACTGGCCACCTTTTCATTTATAAACCAACTATCTCGTAACCCCTACAGCTTTTGATCATATGATGCATATGAGTGAGTGAGCAGGATACTTACCTGTGGTCTTGATGCCATGTTGCAGTTGTCGAAGATCAGAGGCGCTGCATTGTTTATTTGTTGCATGGTCATTCTTCTTTCTCCTATTGTTTTCTGTTGATTGTTTCTTGGCTTTTGTAGGTATCTGTGACTGAAGATCTGATGTTGCTGCTGTAGAGCTCTTGAATCATCCTAGTGAATACTTGTAGCTGATGATTGGCATTCTCTGGGATAGGCTGCTACAGATTTCCTACAAGATGTCCTGTAGTTGCTTCTCCCTTAGAATTTCTTAATCATGTTGCTTGTTGGGGCTGTGAGGATGGTGCAATGAATGGACAAAGGGAATAGGAGTGTGTGTGGAGCAAGGGACATTTAGGTAATGCTCTTACTCTCCTCTGTTTTTCCTTTTTTTTCTTTTTTTCATAACTGGCATAAACTGATCTCTTTTTGTTTTGGATGGTGATTGTAGGGATGATGATAATGGATGAGATGAGGTGTTAGATAATATATAGGATGAATTTTAGGGACCTACCAACACTACCGTTCACCCTCAAATTGCTTCCTGTAGGTTTTCTGGGCTGCCGTAATTCCTACAGGATCATCTTGTAGGTTTTCAGGGGATCTTGTAGGAATACAGGGGATCCTGTAGAAAACACAGTCTTCGCCTAAATTGAATAAATGGATTGAAAAGAAAATGGAATTGATGGAGGGATGCTTGGTAAGAAGTATAGGAGATGAAGATGTGTCAGGCAGGGTTCCCTTTGGATCCTCTTTTTTCTCCTTGATTGTCTTTCTCGTCCACCTACAAATAATAATTATATCTTTTTATCTCTTTTTTTTTTTTGAAAAGCACCTAGGCTGCCTTAGAGAGGTTTTCACCCTAGATTTTTTCCCTGGCTGCCTCAAGGAAGGTTTTCACCCAGGGATCTTCTTATTTTTCTTTCTATTTTTTCTCATCCTTGGGTCGCCTCACGAGGTTTTCAACCCGAAGATGGGACTCAGGCACCTCATGGAGGTTTTCACCTGAGTCCTTATTCCTTTTTCTTATTTTTTTCCTTTTTAGTGACCTGATGAGGGAGGAGCTAGAACTTGCTCCACCATCATCATTGTTTAATAGATATTGTCAATGAACTCTTGCTTTGATAAAGGCCTATTGTACATTTTCAATCGGTATCCATTAACAAGCAATGGAATGGCTTCTTCATCTATAGATTTGATTTTCATTGAACCATTATCATGGCATCTCTCCACCATATAAGGTCCGAGCCATCTTGTCCTTAGCTTTCCCTTGAAGTCTCTATACCTAGAATCATATAACAATGCCCAATCGCCCTCTTGAAATTTCTTCTCCTTAATATGTTTATCATGCCAGATCTTCCTCTGAAGTTGAACTATATCTGTATGTAGGAGGGCCTGCATTCTAAATTCATCCAAGCCATTCAATTGGAACAATATTTCTTTCTGTGCATGATTAAGATCCAAATCCAGTGGTGGTCTTCCATGTTCTATTATAGGCCCAGGTGGCCTCAACTAGTCTCTTTGCCCAATCCTTCCTGTTGTTGCTCACTACCTTGGTTAAGATGCTCTCCAGTGCCTGGTTGGTCACCTCCACTTGCCCATTAGCTTATGGATGATAGGGAGTGGAGGTTCTATGCCTGATTTTGTGATGGCTGAGCAGTTCTTCAATCATGTTGGATGTAAACTGGCTGCCTTAATCTATGACTAGCTCTCTTGGGTACCTAGATTTGTAGAATACATTATCCCTTAAGAACTCATCCACCTTCTCTTCTGTTGCTGCCTTAATTGCTTTGGTTTCAGCCCACTTAGTCAAATAATCAGTGCACACAATAATATATTGTTTTTTCTTTGAAGGAGGATTGATAGGTCCAATGAAGTCCATGCCCCACTTGTCAAATGGCTTGAAAGTCACTTGAGGCTGTAGGGGCATTTCATCTCTTGGAATAGGCTTTCCCATCCTCTAGCACCGAGAAACTGACTAATGTACTTTTTCACATCCTGATGAAGAGTGGGCCAATAATAGCCTGCTTGTAACACTTTGAATGTTGTCATTTTTGCTATGAAGTGACCTCCAGAAGGCCCATCATGACAGGTCAGAAGGATTTCAAAAACTTCCTCTTCCCTTACACACCTTCTCAAGATTTTATTTGGGCCAAGTTTGAAAAGATTACCCCCAATCTAGGTGAAGGGGGCGCTCTTCCTGACTATCTTGATCTTTTCTTTGGAGGGCAAGTTTGGTGGGAACTGTGCTGATACCAAATAGTTTTCTATATCAGCAAACCATGAAGAGAAAACTGAAATAGCAAACAAGTGCTCGTTTGGTAACTGGTCATCCACCATTACTTCTTCACCTGTAGGCAGATTCACCCTAGATAATAAATATGCAACAACATTTTCTTTACCAGGCTTATCAACAATGGTTAGATCAAACTGCTGTAATAAAAGCAACCACCTTATAATTCGAGCATTCACATCTGGTTTGTTCATTAAATATTTTATTGCGGCATGGTCAGTGTGCACAAATGTTTGATAATCTGTAATGTAATGCCTAAATTTTTTTAATGAATGCACAACAGCCAAGATTTCCTTTTCAGTCACTATATAATTTAGCTTAGCCTTTGACAAGTTCTTACTGGTAAAATAGATGGCATAGGGTAATTTCTCCTCTACTTGACCTAAGGCTGCTCCTATGGCTTTGTGTGAGGCATCAGCATGAATATGAAAAGGGAGGGCCCAGTTTGGGCCTCGAAGAATTGGTGCAGTGGTTAACTTACCATTTAGAATGTCTAAGGCCTCTTGACAACTTTTTGACCATATAAACTCAGAATCTTTGGCCAAAAACCCAAATAAATGAGAGGTCAACTTGTTGAAGTCCTTTATGAACCTTCGGTAGTATCCAGCTAACCCCAAGCAACTCCTGACATCTCTCTACTTTTCCGGAGGTGGGACCTTTTGGATGATTGCTATTTTGTTTGGCTCCACCTGCAATCCTTGGTGAGATATTGGATAACCTAGCATGGTCCCTTCAGTCATTAAGAATTCACATTTTTCCGGACTAAGAGACAGGTTCATTTCAATGCATTTATGCAATACTTTGCCTAGGTTTGTTAGGGCTTCTTGAAAATCACAGTCGTAGGGTGTAAAATCATCCATATAAATTTCCACCACATCATGTACTAATTTGATGAAGATACTCAAGACTTCTCTCTCAAAACTGGAAGGAGCATTGCATAGGCCAAAAAGAAGGACCCTATAGGCAAAAGTACCCCAAGGACAGGTGAATGTGGTCTTATCCTGGTCTTCTAAGCAGATTTGGATTTGGTTGTACCCACTGAATCCATCTAGGAAGGAAAAAAAACTTCTTCCCTGCCAGGCCATCCAGCACTTGGTCAATGACGGGTAGGGTAAAATGATCCTTCTTTGTGGCTTTGTTCAAATCATTATAATCGACACATATTCTCCACTTACCATTTTTCTTGGAAACTAGCACTAAAGGAGAGACCCGCTCACTATCGGAGATAGGGTAAATGAATCCTACATCTAACTTTTTTTGCAGTTCTTCTTTGACTATATCTTTAAGATCTGGATTCATCCTCCCTTTTGGTTGCCAGACTGGCTTGCAACCTTCTTTGATATATATGTGGTGAGTACACACTGAGGGGTGTACTCCCTTCATTTCCTTGTAACTCCAAGCGAAGGCTTCTAGGTTTTCTCTCAACATGTTGCATAGCTTTTCTTCTTCAAGAGCAGAAAGAAATGGATTAATTTTCAAGGTTTTCTTTGGGTCAAATTCTATGGTTTTGACATGGTGTGGGTTGGAATCGGCCAAGCATAAGTCAATTGGATGATTGTTCTGGGTTTTCATTACTTCTTCTTCTAATGGTAACGAACCAGGAGTTGGACTTTGGAGAAGGTGTTCAATTAAGTCATCCTCATCTTGTTGTCCTCCTCCTATGGTTGCTTCCAAAGCATAAAGTTGGCTGGAATAAACCACATCTTCTTCCTCCTCCTCCAACCATAAAGGTAAATCATGCTCTAGAGAAGGTTGAGCATGAAGGTATAGGACTAACTGTTTGGACATATGCCTGTTCTTGATGGTCATTCTCCCAGCTCTGTAGCTAATGTAAGCATCAGCTGTGGCCAACCATAGCCTCCCAAGGATGAGAGGGTAACCAGTAAGACTAGCCTTAGGTTGGAGAACTAGAAAATCTGAAAGGTACTCCTAGGAGTCAATGGAGACCATTACATCCTCCACAATTCCCTCAAGGGTGACTGTGGAACGGTCTGCAAATTGCATAACTATTGTGGTCTTCCTCAATGACCCTTAAAGGTTGAGCTTGAGCATGGTGTCCTTGGTCATCACATCAATGGTAGCCCCAAGGTCAATCAAAGTGTGTGGGACGATGGTGTCATTGATGTGCACATCTACTACAGAGCTTCCAGGGTCCAAATATTTCAGACATATTACCTGACCCAACATTACGTTGGACAGCTGCCCAATGACATTAATGGTAGGGGCATCCCTTTTTCTTCTTCCTGGATGCTTGAAGCACTTCTCCTTAATCAACTTATTTTAAATTGGTACATTTTTTATTGCCTGGAGAAGGGAGATCTTTACACATAGATTTTTCAATTCTCCCAGAAGTTCAGTTTCTTCTAGGGTAGGCTAGAGTGGTTGGGCTAATCTCTCAGGAATGGGTGGATTTACTTTAAGGTTTCTTTCCTTTCTTTCTTCCTCAACCTCCCCATGTGGAGAGGGAGAATTCTCTCAGATCTTAGGTTGATCTCCTGGATTTCTACAGCATAAGCTAGGTATGATGTCTCTCCACTGTATACTTGTTGAGCTTTCGTATTGTTCGGGTTCAGATTTGGCTGGGTAAGCATCTGGGGTTGCTTGGGTGGAGCAAAGTGTAGGAGTTGTAGTTGGGTAGGTGGTGGAGGCAATGGAGCTGGAGCATTGTTATATTGCGGCCTCAACCGCTGGAGTGGTGGACTCCACTAAGGTTGTGGCGGAGCATAAAGTTGAAATGATTGGTTGGCTGGATGAGAATGATACTGAGGTGCATAGGACCAAGGAGGGGGTGTAGACCAGGAAGGATGAGCAGGGAGTACCCAAGAAGGTATAGTTGTGGTTTGGTTGGGGTTGTAATATGCATGGGATGACCCTTCCATACCCTGCTGGTATGGTATAGGCCCAGGAGATCTCCTTTGGTTGATCTAGCAAAGCTGCTCAGTGACCCCTTCAGCTCCTTGATATACATCTTTGAGTCCGGGTAAAGAATGGCACTTGTCTGTGAAGTGGTTTTCTTCACAGACCGAGAAAATTTCAATACAGTTCAATGGAAATTTGTTACTAGGATGCCCCTTGGTGCATCTAGGACAAAAGATGGCCAAGGCTCTCTCTGCTTCCTCTTTCTTCCTTTTGATGTTCTGTTGTGGTAAAACATGATCCCCCCATTTTTGACTTGTTCTCCTCAAATAATGGGGACCCTTTCTTTAAAATTTTTGGCTAAATGCCTTTTAGGATTTTTATTGAGTTGACTATCCTACGATTTTGTTAATTTTTCATTTTTTAGACTTTGGTTTTTATTTCTTTGTTAAAATCAATTTTTTATAATCTTTCCATTAATACTTGGGTTGCCTCATTTGGTTAATTGGTTTGTAAATGACACTCCTTTGAAGTCTAATAATTTATGTAGCCTAGGTTAAAATGCGCAAAATGTGCAATATTCCATTTTTGTAATTAAATTAGTTCAATAATGTTTTTATTTTAAATATTAACCCCTAGTTAGTTATTACTAACATTTTTCATTTTATTTTTTTTACTTGTACAACCAAATCATAAAGCATCCGGATTTCAGTAATTTATTTAAATTTTCAAAATAAATTATTAACCTTAAAAACCTAAAATGTCAAAGTGGTTGTAGTTTATTTTTATTTTTATTTTTTTATTCTTGTTTTTTATTGAAGTGACTATAGTTTAGATAAGAAAATATACGCTTTAAACAATTTCATAATTTAATTAAAAACCAAAACAAAAAAAACTGATCTTTAACATTAAATTTTAAAATTAATTAATATATAAAATATAATTAATTTAATTAAATTAAAATTTAATATATATATATATATATATATATATATATAATTATAATTTTACATTGCATTGGAATATCGCATCAAGTTTTTATGGTGATACATTTTTGAAATCCCCGATAACCTCCATTCCCTGATCGTCGATATGTGATGGCTAAAAGTCAAAGCACTTCGAGCATTAAACATAGATTTCATAACCCTTATGATTTGTTTTTAATTAAAAGTCATTCATACGTGAGTGAAATAGTGGAAGTAGGATAGTTATAATATTAGTATATTTTAATCTAATATTAGATTTAATATTTAATAATTAAAATAATAAATTAATTAATATGTAGAGTATAATTAGTTTAATTAAATTATAATTAATTATTAATTAGATTAATTGGTTTATAAATAGTAAATTATATTAGTAAATTAGATTAATATTAATTAATAATAGTTTATTAAATAATTAGTTTAATTTATGATTAACAATTAAATTAGTATTAATTATTAGATGATTAGAGTCTAATTTAGGTTTAAATCTTTTAATTAAAATTTTGATTTTTTTAGCCCAACAACAGAGTTTTCAGAATTCTTCCAGATTTAACTCATCAAATTTGGAGGCTCATAGATTGAGTTTTACTTGGCCAAATGAGGCCCAGGATAACTCATTGGAAAGATAAAATCAAGGAGAACATTTCTGAGGAGGTTTCACTTATAGATTTGGTCATTTATTGGGTCGAAAGTCAGGTAGAAGATCAAGCTCTGAATTTTTAAAACAAAATCAAATTTTTGAGTTTTATTTTATGCATTTTCATTTGTCCAAGCCTCTTATAAATGCAGATCCATTCGTCAATGATATCCTTGGCCAATTAAACCATCCCAAGTATCAATAGAAAGCTTATATTTTATTTTTGATTATTTCATTAATTGCATTTGATTGGATTTGTTTTAAATGTCAGAAATGACATTTTGTTTTTATTTTTACATCTTAATTTATTTTGATTTCTTTTTGCAGGAAAACAATAAAAGAGATATGGAGAAAATGATCTCAATCAATGAGAATACTCCAACAATTAAATATTGGAATTTTGAGCAAATAAAATTAGATTGAGCATATTGTTCTTCAACAAACTTTCCTCTCAATACCTTTGGAAACATTATAAATGACAGATTGCAGAATGGAAAGAGGAGTTTCTCTCCTCTCTAATTCTAGAATTCTAAAAGCATTTATCTAATAGGGATTTAGAGTAGTAGGTGGGAGGAGTGGAATCTCAAATCTATAGATTATTGAGGTTTTTATTTTACATTCTGAGTTATGTATAATGAACAGAGTTTGCACTATTGTAGCTTTGGTTTTAGAAGCAGAAGCTCAGGCATTATAAAGGACTCTTAGAGACTGGAGCTGGAGAAACGGATTAAATAAATTGTTATTTTGAATACTATTTCTTTAAATGCTGGTTTCATTTTATGATGACAGAATTGTATCAATTTATTTACATATTTGTGCACTTTTGTCGGCATAGGTAATTTGTCTCTATTTTATGTTATTATGTATCTATACTCTTATGGATTAAATTATGATTTCTGAGTAACTATTTACTCAGAAAATCTGTCTTATAAAACTGATTTATTGAATAGTGATATGTTGTGAACTTCTTCCACATATTATTATTTGATTATTCAAGTTACTGATTAAATGATCAATATCATTTTGTGAACTTATTCCTGAGTGTTGTTGATTGATTATTTCAGTTAAGAGGTCTCAATAGGATGTGTCTTGGTATTCATAATGTTAGTTAATTGAATTACTTCGTTAGCTTGACATTCATTAAAAGCCAAACATATTTGAATCTCAATACTTTAAATATCTTGCTCTCGGTTGGGTTAGATGTATATCTACCTAATTGAGATAGGATTAAGATAGTTCCTTTTGCTTGCATTTAAATTAATTTCTACATTCTTTTAATTCATCTCCCCAAAGAGGCAAACTTTAGTAGTGGATTGGTTGAGCCCTAAATCAACTTAAGGATCACTTTCTTCCTTGATCAGCAAGAGGGTCGATTTGATGTCTCTTCTCCATTGGTGAATGAAAGTCATATTTTAAAGCCATTAGAGATTGAGATAAGGTAATTATACCTAGTTGAACTAGTCGAAACCACCATTCCAAACGAAAAAGGAACTTCTTTAAGGTCCAGACCGGGTGGTCATCCCCTATGTTGTTGCAGCGATTTTTGAAGCTTCAACATTTTAGCGCTAGGAGGAGGGCCTGAAACTTGTTGTCTATTAGAATCTTTTCAATTTTAACATTTTATTTAAGTCATGGTGGCTCCTCTTAAACTTCCAATTTGGAGTTGTATCCATGGACGTGCATCTTCCAATACTCCACCTGAAGTGGTAAGACTCTTGTCTCAGGTAAAGTTTAATGGTAAGAGAAATTCTTTTGCTTTTTATTCAAAATGTTTCAAATTATGATTTTCAAGGAATTGATGAAGACATTTTATGCAGAATTTTTACTCTCACATTCGCGTCCAAAGCCAAAACCTGGTGTAGAACTCTTCCAGTTGCCTCAATTCACAGCTGAGATCAATTTGTTACAGTTTTCATTTGTAATTTTGACGGCTATGATTATGAACATGTATGTGATGAAATTGAATATCTACGAAGTTTGAAAATGAGTCCGTTATTGATTTTAATATTCGATTTCGTTTGAATTGTTTAAAATTTAAAGTCGAAGATAAACGTACTAAAGAAGAATCACTAAATTGACTTGAACATATTTGTTCTCTTCCTCCCATTCCCAATCCATATGAAATTAGTTCAAGCTTTGTTACATCCCCTTCCAACATAAATGAGAATTCCAATATGGATGTGCAAATAAATTATGATGAAGTGGTTTCACAAAGCTTGGAAAATATTTCTATCCAAATGCAAGAAGACAACAGCAGCAATTTTGGAGAAAGAGCTACCTTGAAATCTGAAAGTTACTCTGCAGTGAATTTAGAAAATCAGATTGCAAATCATTAAGTGCAAGCAGCAATCAAAGTAACCAATAACACACAAACTGTTGTACAAATTTCTGAATTCTTTCATGATGGAAAAATGCCAAAATCAGAGCGGCAAAGCAACCATCTTCAAGAAAGCGTGAGTAGACAAAGGAATTATCTACAATCTGAAATTTGCATTGGGCATAATGTACAAGAGTTCTCAAAGAGAGAAATTTTTAATTGCATTATTTCAGATTTACATTTTTCCCTTTATCCTGATATTTTTAATGATGGTAATTTTTCCCCTCTTGGTATTAATGATATTTCAGAAAATAAAGAGTTTGATCTAAATGAATTACCAATAAGTTTTTATCAAGATAGAGAAACAATTATTGATCATTCGCTTGCCACTAATGAATATGAAATTTTTATTCCTCCTTGTTTTGATATATTGGACAAGATCGAAGGAAATTCCAGAGAATATTGTGAAGTCATTTATGATAATTACTCTAAACATTGAGGATATTGATTTCTATCTGCATGAAAAAATTCAAATATCTGAGAATGAGGAACATTTCAATTTAGAAATTATTCCAACCAATCCTCATTCTAGAGCAGAAAATTATCTTCATGATTTCACTATTCGAGAAAACATTCCAATTTATAATTCATATCATGATCAAGCTCTCATTCCTACTCATAATCCTAATTCTCTTTCTGATTCACAAGTTGGAATTGGAAATTACTCAAATTCCATAATTCTAGCCATTCCTTGTGAAAATGAAATTATTTCAAAACAATCCCAATTGTATTGTAACATTAGTTGTACCAATAGTGATTTCATTTTAATTTTTTTTTTCACTTATTTTGTTTAAATTTAGATTTATTTTCTGATATATTTTTTGACACTTTACGCTAGCATATTGAGCACTTTAATAGTGAATACTCAATTGATGCATTTCTCTATTGGGAAATTGAAGTTTCATATTATAATCATGAACATCAAAAGCTATTAATATTTCAATTTCAATCAATGTTAATGTTTTATCAAAAGCTTCTATCTTCTCAAAGGCAGTGTCAACAAGAGAATGTATTTTTACAATCTGGCCAGCAATCTAATCCAATTAATAATTTTCCATTTTATTTGACAGATTTCCATCCATTTTTCATTAGCTTATTTGAAAACTGTTTGGAAATTTTTCCTTCAAGGAATATTTTTAATATCTTAACATTTGTACATAACACTAACAATTTTTTCCAGGCCTTTGAATTTAAAAACTCATATCCACAATCTGGCCTGTCATCTCCTCTTTTGAACATTTTCCAATTCTTAATGGAAACCCATCCAGATTTTTATGATCTAATTGAAATTCAGTTGGAAATGACATTTCAAAAGAAAGCGATTGTAAATAAGTTGCTAACAATAATTGTACATTCTGATTACATATTTAATTTTCTTAGTTTAATTAGATTTTTATTTCTATTACTAACATTTGAACTGTGTGCATATAAAGGAATTAAAATGAGAGAATGGTTACACTGAAAATATAACTATACCTAGCCATTTTCCTGCATATGGTTAGAATAGAAGTAGAAATAATGTAGTTAATTTATTTTCAACAGTTCTGCAGATATAAATAAAGCAAAGCAATCAGCGCTTCTCATACATGTTCAGTGAAACATTTTCTCCTCATTAGAAACTTTTTTATTCTTGCTTCCCATTTTTAAATCAAAAAAATTCTTGCAGCAATACCTCTACCCATAACTACATCTCAGCCTATTCTGAATAATGTCTTGACTTTAATTGAGTTCGCACTTGGCACCCATCACCTCAAAGCCAATTTTCTCTATTTCGAGATTTTCTTATAAGATTTTCTTCTGAAATTTATTTGTTAAAGGTTTTGAGGATACAAAGCTTCATTATCTCATTAATCACATGAAGTTTATGTTATTTTCCTCGAAATTGGTTAAAATAACCTTAAGGGTGTCCATACTACTATGTGAACACATTTTAATCTGTAATTATATTCTTTCATAATAAGTGACTTTATCCTATTCTGATCTTTAGTTTATTATCTGATGTTGCAATATGCATCATATTTATTTACTAAATGAATTATTGAATAGTCACTATAAAAATACAGATTTTTCTCAAATTAATTCAGAATGAGCAGAAGTAATAAATTGCTATTTCAATTAAAAAAGGAGCACATTTCCGATGAATTCTATGAATTTCAAATTTTCTGAACATGAATAACTGTTTTCCTTCAGCTTGATTGCCCATTCTAATTTAGAATAAATAATGAGATGATTTTGAACAAAGTCAGAATTTTGATAAAACGAAAGAAGAATTTGAAGATTTATTAGGTAAAATCTACAGACAATTTCCTTCCAGGTACGCATTTACAAGTTCATTTTCATCTATTATTAAGTTTCTATTTTCCTTAGTTTGTTTTTTATTCTTGTTCTGTTTTATTTGCAGGTTTTCATTTTTTTTCAAAACTTAAAGTAAGCAGCAAACCCATTTCAAATTTGCAATAGGTTTAGGGAAATTTTACTTGTGATTCATTAGAATTTGAGTATTCTTTAACTTTGCTTTCATTCATTAGAAAACCCAATAGAAAATTTAAAACAGTATCGCAAGATTCATATCAAAAACATCTCAACTTGATTTTCATATTATTGATACTACAGTGAATATATATTTGCAATATTCCCATTCCGTTCATCTTCGTCAATTATTTCTTTCTGATATCACATCATCCATATCACAACCATTTGTATCATTGGAAGTAGCTCTTAGCATTTTCTGATAACAAATTGCTAATGCAAAACCTCCGATGTGTTACCTCACTCATTCTCTCATAAAATGTTATATCGCATTTCACATATCGGAGGTTTTCAATTGAATATACTTCCATTATCTTGAATCACCATTCTCCGATAAAATGACTTTACCAATATTGTGATGTTCACTCAATTCTGGACCCGATATGAAATTTAAATCAAGTTCACAAAAAATATCGCATCCATTCAATCACAATAATGGTAGAGGCCTAATTTTAAAAGTGCCGATGTCTCGGATCTGATATGATATTAAATTCTCATAATAAATCTATCGAGTCTGTTCTTCATCACATATCGGCGTATCAAGAATATTACATCTTGTACTTAATTTTGTCGATCGTCGATTTCTTTTGAAGTCCAGAGCCAGTCCCACCTAAGAGCCACGTCATCCATTTCATTCTCGCTATTGCAAGAATCATATTGGCATTTCTGACATGATTATTTTTCCGATATTCTGATATGTCGATATTGCAATCGCTTCATCGCATTTTTATTCATGGTCATATCACTATTCCGAATTTGTGATGCGCGATATGCGATGTATGATGTGCGATGTGCGAAGTATAAAGCACGATGTGACTATTCCCTGATCCTTGATATAACAATTATTCAATATTGTGATCGCTCCATCTCATGGCATGTTCTCATTTCACCAATTTGCCATTGCAACTTCCGATGCGATAGACTCCAATGCATGTCTCTATGTCATTAGCATTTAATCAATATATGGCATATCAACAAAGGTGAAATTTTGCAAATTGAACTTTAACATGATGAAGAAACATGCAATGTGATCATCTGATAAGGCGTTGTGTTATTTTAAAAACAATCTTGGGTAACCGCTATGGTACTAAAGCAATTGAGAACAAATTTGCAGCATATTTAAATTATTTTTATTTCTCATATATTTCAGTTTTAAATATATAATTCCATAATTTATATGAAATTCAAGATCTCTCTATTTTCACACTTAAATTTCATTATCTTAGATTTGGTCTTAATTCTGGACAATTTATATACAACTTATAATATTTTGAGAACATTCGTCACTGCATATTCTCATTCTCATTTTTGATGCATTTGTTTTAATTTCGATTCCCTTGAACACAAAGCATTCCATTTTTACATTTTACTACTTGCTTTAGTTTAAACAAAATAAATAATGATTTTTGGTTAAAGGATTTTGGTTAGTTTGACGTCTTCATGTTTTTAAAATGAACTAAAATAAGAAGTCAGTTAATATTCAGTTAAAATGCAATTATCTAATAGTAAGATTTATGTACCCACTTTCATTAATTTTCATTTCATTACCTTAGTTTCATTTTTGTTTTTAAATTCTATTAATATACAAATCTGTTTTACAGCGCTTCATAAAGGCTTTCAATCATCCGCCAGATCATATTTTGGAAGTCCTATATTCTTCTCCTGGTTTTATTTCAAGAAGTAGCAATAATCTTCATTGGAATAACTATGCGAGAAAGTTTCTGAACCTTTAGTTTGTTTCTTTAAGCATTCCTTTTGTTAGAAAATAATTAAGATGATGCTTTGAAACAACAAGATTGACATCAAACATAAATTTTTCATTGTGGCTAAATTTTATCATCACTGCTATCTAAAGCCTAAAACATTTAGAACCCTGCAAGGTATAATTTTTCTAAATCTTGGCATAAAAAGGAATGATTACATGATTATTTTCCTTTACTTCATTTTGTTGAGACATTGGTATATTTTGTTAGAGTTTATTTTTCAAAATTTGAATTTTCCTTTCCACTTTTAAATTTCTTCATTTTTATTTTTTTTCGCTGATTTTTCTTTTCTCACTTTAGTTTAAGAATTATTTTCCTTTGGTTTTCAGTTTTAATTTTGGTGACTCTGCCATGATTTATATGGAAGGATTTCTTGTTACCTAATAATGGTCGGCTCACATAGGGAAAAATTGTTAATAGTCTACTATTAGCTTTTTCTTAAATTTCGTAATAAAGTTTGTTTTTCTTATTATAAAAGTAAACATACTTATGGAAGAGATTACAAAACATTAGAAGTTGACAAAGTATCATAAAATCTGAGAAATTTCTTTTTCCATCAAAATTGTAATTATTTTGAGATTTCGATATTTTATTAAAATCTTTCAAAGTTCTATTATCAATGAAGAAAAGTTATTTTTAACCAAGTAAAGGCACTTTATAGCAAAGCACCTTTAACCCTGAAATTTTCATTCTTAACTCTCAAGGAGCCAACGATTCTCCCTGTCCCAAAAAGTCTTATTTTTCTAGAGAGTGATCCAAAAATATATTTAAACTTAAAAGATAATATGTCTCATTATGAGCGCACTTACCATGATCATAGGGGAAAATAGGTTGACATTACCAACACTACTGAACAAACCAGGGTAATGTCTTATGATTGCAAACAATTATAATACAATGGGTCTCATCACGAGCCAACTTGTTTAGTCCAATTATAATCAGTGAATGGCATTGTCAACTATGTGGCTACCAAACTAGGACAATGGCTTTTAAGAACTAAAAAAAATAAAACAAATACAATGGATTTATCTCTAGGTCAATAATTCTTAAATAGATGGGATTCTGAATCATTGATGATTAAAAGGTAACCTTGTCGAGACAATAGATGTTCGCTGGTAGTAGTGGCTCTACTTGTGACAAATGAGTATATTTTAAAAGCTAAGATGTAAAGTGACCCCTACTTTCTCTACAACTAATTAAAGACGGATATAGAGTTTTGAAATATTTTAATTTATGAGGAGTTTTAAGAAAAATTACAATAAGATTATTCTTCCTTTTATTCAGATTAATGAACCTAGTCAAGCATTCCAAAAAATAATTTTCTCTTATTTAATTAGTTTTACTTTGATTTTAGAAAAATCTCATTCATATCAAATAGAGATAATTGGTTCTTCTCCCGTATGTCGCCATTGTTGTGGTAAAACACAACCCCCCTCCCCCCCCCCCCATTTTTTACTTGTTGACCTCAAATAATGAAGACCCTTTCTATAAAAAATTTGGCTAAATGCCTTTTAGGATTTTTATTGAGTTGATTATCCTACGATTTTGTTAATTTATCATTTTTCAAACTTTCGCTTTGTTAAAATCAATTTTTTATAAGCTTTCCATTAATATTTGGTTCGCCTCATTAGTCAACTGGTTTGTAAATGACACTCCTTTGAAGTCTAATCAGTTATGTATCCTTGGTTAAAATGCGTAAAATGTGCAATATTCCATTTTTGTAATTAAATTAGTTCAATAATGCATTTATTTTAAATATTAATCCCTAGTTAGTTATTACTAACATTTTTCGTTTGTTTTACTTGTACATCGAAATCATAAAGCATCGGGATTTCAGTAATTTATTTAAATTTTCAAAATAAATTACTAATCTCGTAAACCCAAAATGTCAAAATGGTTGTAGTTTATTTTTATTTTTATTAAAGTGGTTATAGTTTAGATAAGAAAATACACTTTACACAATTTCATAATTTAATTAAATATCATCAAAATAAACCAAAAAATTTGATATTTAACATTAAATTTTAAAATTAATTAAATTAATTAATATATAAAATATAAATAATTAAATTAAATTAAAATTTAATATATATATATTAATTTATTTTACATTGCATTGAAATATCGCATCTCACAAGTTTTCATGGTGATATATTTTTGAAATCCCAATGACCTCCATTCCCCGATACGCGATGGCTAAAAGTCAAAGGACTTCGAGCATTAAACATGGTTTTCATAATCCTTATGATTTGTTTTTAATTAAAAGTCATTCATATATGTGAGTGAAATAGTGGAAGTAGGATAGTTAAAATATTAGTATAGTTTGATTTAATATTAGATTTAATATTTAAAATAATTAATGTTAAATTAATTAATATGTAGAATATAATTAAATTATATTTAATTATTAATTTGTTTATAAATAGTTAATTATATTAGTTAGTTAGATTAATATTAATTAATAATAGTTTATTAAATAATTAGTTTAATTTATGATTAATAATTAAATTAATATTAATTATTAGATAATTAAAGTTTAATTTAAGATTAAATTTTTTAATTAAAATTCTGATTTTTTTAGCCCAGCGACAGAATTTCCAGAATTCTATCAGATTTGACTCATCAACTTTGAAGGCTCATAGATTGAGTTTTACTTGGCCAAATGAGGCCCAGGACGGCTCATTGGAAAGACAAAATCAAGGAGAACATTTTTTAGGAGGTTTCACTAATAGATTTGGTCATTTATTGGGTCGAAAAATTAAGCAGAAGATCAAGCTCCAAATTTTTAAAACAAAATCAATTTTCTGAGTTTTATTTTCTGCATTTTTCATTTGTCCAAGCCTCTTCTGAATGCAGATCCATTCGTCAATGATATCCTTAGCCAATTAAACCATCACATGCATCAATAGAAAGCTTATATTTCATTTTCAATTTTCATTAATTGCATTTGATTAGATTTGTTTTAAATGTCAGAAATGACATTTTGTTTTTATTTTTACATCTTAATTTATTTTTATTTCTTTTTGCGAGAAAGCAGTAGAAGAGATATGGAGAAAATGATCTCAATCAATGAGAATGCTCCAGCAATTAAAGATTGAAATTTTGAGCAAATAAAATTGGATTGGGCAGATTGTTCTTCAACAAAATTTCCTCTCAAAGATACCTTTGGAAATATTATAAATGACAGATTGCAGAATGGAAAGAGGGGTTGGTCTCTTCTGCAAATCTAGAATTCTAAAATCACTTATGTAATAGGGATTTAGAGTTGTAGGTGGGAGGAGTGGAATTTCAGATTTGGAGATTATGGAGGGTTTTCTTTTACATTCTAAGTTATGTATAATGGACAGAGTTTGCACTATTGTAACTCTGGTTTTGAAAGCAGAAGCTCAGGGATTGTAAAGGACTATTGGAGACCGGAGCTGGAGAAACGGATTCAATAAATTGATATTTCGAATACTATTGCTTTAAATGCTGGTTTCATTTTATGATGACAAAAATGTGTAAATTTACTTACATATTTGTGCATTTTTATCGGTATGGGTAATTTGTCTGTATTTTATGTTATTATGTATCTCTACTCTTTTAGATTAAATTGTGATTTCTGAGTAACTATTTACTGAAAAAATCTATCTTATAAAACTGATTTATTGAATAGTGATATGTTGTGAAATTCTTCCACATATTATTATTTGATTATTCAAGTTACTAATTAAATGATCAATATCATTTTGTGAACTTCTTCCTGAGTGTTGTTGATTGATTATTTCAGTTAAGAGGTCTCAATAGGATGTGTCTTGGTATTCATAATGTCAGTTAATTGAACTACTTCGTTAGCTTGACATTCATTAAAAGTCAGACATATTTAAATCCCAATACTTTAAATATCTTGCTCTCGGTTGGGTTAGATCTATATCTGACTAATTGAGATAGGATTAAGATAGTTCCTTTTGTTTGCATCTTAAAATAAGTTTGCATTTAGATTAATTTCTACATTCTTTTAAGTCCTCTCCCAAAAGAAAAAAACTTTAGTAGTGGATTGGTTGAGCCCTAAATCAGTTTGAGGATCACTTTCTTCCCTGATCAGCAAGAGGGTCGATCTAATGTCTCTTCTCTATTGGTGAATGAAAATTATATTTTAAAGCCATTGAAGATTAAGGGAAGGTAACTGGACCTAGTTGAACTAGTCGAAACCACCATTCCAAATGGAAAAGGAGTTGCTTTAATGTCTGGACAGGGAGGTCATCCCCCATGTTATTGCAGCAATTTTCGAGGCTTTAACATGTTCATGGTGTCCAATTGCAAGGCAAGGGTTTGCAACATCTCACTTTTGAAATCTTCCAGCATATTCTCAATTCACCCTTGATGGGTGAGTTGGAGGATGATGTGTTGGCCATAGGTTGACTACCCCTACCCTTTTTCCTGGCTAGCCTAGAATGGTTTCTAAAGACAGTCTTGATATCCTCATAGGGTAATTGGTAGATATCTCCTCCTGCTAACAAATGTAAAGTGTCCAGAAGATCTTCCCTTACTCCTCTGAGTAGGACCAGCTTTAGTGACTCGGGGTCAAGTGTGCACTGGCCCTTTTGTAACTGAGACAGAATCTTTCTTCGTAGTCATTTAAGGATTCATCCTAGCCCATGGTCATCCTGCAAATTTCTTCTTTAGTATCCTTTGACCTACAATAGTCCCGATATTTGTTGTTAAAATCCTGCTGCATCTGAGCCCAAGTTGTGATGCTATCTCCAGGTAAACCCATGAACCAGTGCAATGCTACATCCTTGAGGATAGATGGAAACAGTTTTAACTTTTGCTCATCATCTGTATAGTCATAGGTTTGGCATATAATAGCAAACAAAAATAGGAAAGTGTCGGGGTCCTCTGTGGTCAGGCCATGGAAATGAGGTAGGGAATAGGGGCTTATATTCTTCATCTTCGTATCCCCATTGGTTTCCATAATGGTGAAGGTACCGTCAACTCTCTCTTTCTATTCCCTCTGTCATTTCAGTTTTCAGCCATTGGTTCAGTAGGAATGGGCTCCTCTTCTTCTTTTCCCCCTGTAGATTCTTCAAATATGTCAGGTTGTTCACCTCAATGTTCCTCCAGTTCACAGCCACCAAAGAAGAGAAAAGGTTGGTTGTTGGATGTAGTGGGGGTATTTGGCAAGAATTTCCCTACATTGTCCCTATTCCTACGAGGCATGAAAAGAAATGTTTTTGGGTTGGTTTTTGTAAGATTCTTTTAACTGGAAAGTACTTTGCAGAAATAAAATTGTTGATTGAATGAAAACTACTGACAAAAAGAAAATTTACTTATTGAATTGAAATTCTACTTGCAGAATGGAAAGGAAAGCAAATAATGACAACTGAAAGAAAGGAAGCCACTAAATTATTTTTGCAGAATTAAACTAATGGTAGAAAATTGGAGACTATAAATAGAAGAAAAGAAAGCAGTAATCACATTCTACTCAGACACCTCCCCAGCAACGGCGCCAAAAAAGTGATGAGCACCAGTATTGCAGCAAGGATGCTGCAACTCTTGGGCTACCATCTTGACTTATCAATCCGGGGTTCGTACAAACTTGGAGGTGACAGTGCTATATGCACAACTAAAAGTGAAGGTCCTGCCTGTTGTCATTGTTCATCCGGTGAGATACCCTAGGGGTTCCAAACCAGACTTCTATAGAGTCATAAGAAGCTTGATCCTTTGATGGAAGAAGAGAAAATCTACTCTAAGAGAGCTACTCTACTGCAGTAATGAAGAAAACAACATGTAATGCTAAATCACACCATATCCTAATTAACCATTTAAACAGTTATGCTAAGCAAAATTGTTGAATCAACACTAACCTAATGCTATTATCTAAGCTACAAAATTAAAGACTATCAAACCATACTAATGTGTGAGTAAGAAAACTAAACTAAATCTGTTTTCACTTTTTTTATTTTCTTTGGTAAAATCAAACATGCAATTTAATTGTTCTTGTGGATGTGACAAGTGGATGGAAGGTGGTTGAGGATGGCTAGAAGGTTCAGGGAGTGGTTGAATGGTGTAGAAGGGTCCTGGGAGGCTTTTTGTGACTTCCTAGAGGTTCCCCATCAATTCAGCCTCAAAACAGGCCGTTTCAGGAAAACCTACTAGATGTACTAGAAACCTACAAGATGATCCTGTAAGAATTACAAGAAACCTACATGATACATCTGAGAGCTAATTGTGAAGTGTTAGAGGTGTTTGGAAGCTTGTAAAGGGTGTGTGATGAGTGGGATAGGGTGGTAGAAGTTCTAGGAATACTCATGAGTCAATATCCAAGAGAAGAGATGGCTAGATTCACTCAATGTGTCTAGGGGAGTTTCAATAAAAAATGACAAAAAAACTACTGAGGGTGATGGTGGAATAAGATATGATTGAGGTGGATGAGGTGGAAGATGGATGATGGTGATGAAGTCTAGACCTCCTCCTGAAGTACCTGCAATTCTTAAAATGTGTGTGTCTTCCAAGAACTATGCAACAAGATACATTCTCATAAACTAGAAAAGCATGAATCAATTGCCCATATTATGTATGAAGAAAGTGTTGAAGGAAATGAGAACATGAGTGAGATCTTATTGCAGAAAAAGAGTGATGGAAAAATATGAAAATGCAATGAACCAAGTACTAAATCAAGATAACAAACTCCAAAGCTCATGCAAGAACTAGAAATCAATGTTTTTGGGGTTGCTGAAGGGTCTCTTCCTCAAGTCATGGTCCTAGAGGGAGGAGGTGAGGCTGAGACACCTGCTGACAACCTTATGGTGATATTTTTCTCCTTGCTAACTGTTGTGGCTAGCAACAACCTTAATATTTAGTTTTATTACTAATATGAAATAAGTGGGGACCCTTATTTAAATTTTTTTAGTGCTTGTATTTCTTTTTTGAATAAAACTTACTATCATAAACCTAGGAGAATACCCGAAAAATCCAAAAACACTTAAGTTTTATGATAAAGTTTGAATAAAATCGTTCCTTCAATAAAGAACGTCGCATCGTAAAAAGGTAATGGATTCCTTCCTACAAGCAGAATCCTAAAACTGCGAAATCGCGATGCGAAATCACACACTAAAAGACACTCATCGCATCGCATGCCTCGAATATCACTTAAATCTAAAATGCCTCAAACCACCGATGTGCGATGGCGCATTTCGCAAATCGCATTTTGCAGAAAACGCACTGTAACGGATGATTGCCACATGCAACAGAATAGCAATATTGAGATATTGTGATTCTGCAATATTGCAATATTTCGATATTGCAATCTGCGATATTACGAAGCAAATCGCATAATCGCCTTATCGCAGATCTGCAGGGCTCGTTGTTCAAAAAAATTGTTTCCATAAACTGATGCCCAGTTATGAGTGTTAATGTTAATTAATGAGTTAGTTTAGGAATTTAGACTTCTGTGATCCATAACATTGTTTAGATAATCTTCGGCAAAATCACATAACCAATCTTTTGTCGACGCGTTTCGAACCAACCAGTGTGGTTCATCGTCAGGACAAGTTGAAGAACCAATCTGGCCTAGCTTGCTTAAATAGAGGTGCAGAGACTCCAGGGTTAAAAATACCAACGGCTAATTTTGACCAATGACCCTAGTCAAATTAGTAAAATTAATATTTACCTATTTTTTGTAACTTTTTATAAAGGCGTTAATTAAAAATATAAATAATCAGTCTAATATTAATTAATTAATAAGAGAGTTCTAAGAAGTACCCTATCTAATAATCTAACGGTTATATCGCATTTATTTATTTCTACAAAGTAATAAACCCTAATAGGTATGGTAAGAATGGTAATAACTTTTTAGAATATATTATTTCTATCTATTATTTACATATAAAGGTTTATTCCAAAATTAATTTTATAAGTTATATATGCTTATTAAATGATATATAATTCCAAATAAATTGTTAACTCTTAATTCTACCTAGAATTTTGCTCCTTATGGTAAAAATCATAAATTAGGGTTATTAAAGACCAAACCAATATATCGTAAATATCTATAAGACCCCATGGTTAAATACTTAATATTTTAAGTTTAAATATACTCACACTAATACTATTAATAAAATACCTTACCCATAAACCTACCTTAATAATCCATATTTAATTTTGATGATAAATCTTTAATATTATGATATTAAATATTAATACTATTAATCTATCATAATGATATTAAATATTAATACTATGATGATAATACTATCATAATATACCCATAAACATACCTTAATACTCCATATTTAATTTAATATTATGATATTAAATATTAATACTATTAATATATCTTATTGATATTAAATATTAATGATGATAATACTATTAATCTAACAAATATACCCATAAACCCACTTTAAAGATCCCTATTTAAGTTAGTTGGCAATCATTAATGAAATATGGTTTTTATCTGATCGAAGAGCCATTTCACGTAAAGTGATATATTTTATATGTTTTCGGCATTTAAAGCTTTCCCGTCACCTTTTTCTTATCATTACTCTTGCCTCATTTGTAAACTACATGAGCGGAGAACACAGAGGTATACATTGCAGTGTTCAGAATATTATGGGAAAGAAAGGTAAAGCTCTGAGTTCTGAAGATAAAGAGATGATGCCCTTATACACAGACACCACCTGTAACAAAGATGTCGGCATTACTACCTAGGAAGGCATGCACAATTTACTTGAGGAAGAAAATCCTAGAGTAATGGAGGTCACAGCTACTACAAGCTCACACGGGTCTTCTGAGGCGTCTATTACAGAACTTGCATGTTCTTTCTTGCACCGGATAACGACGAGGCCCAGGATTCTTCCATACACTAACATGGTCAAATGGGTACTAGATAGTCTTGACATAATGGGTAGACAATTTAAAACTCAAAACCAAAGAACTCATGAAGTTGTTATTTCCACAAAGTTTAAGGTTATATCCTCCAACAACAAAAAACGCGCAAGAGGCGAAAAATAGCACCAGGAAAGCCTGGATCGAGGAATGGAGGCAGTTTCTGATGCATGATTAGCGCCTAGGCAAAACCCCTTGAGAAGGAAAGCCTCTAATTGCTCAGTTGCCTGTAAGCCCGGGAATTGGTAGGAAAAAGTGCTAAAAGCAAAAGGAAAAAATTGAACTCAAAAACTAGTGGTATTTATCAGGGATATCCTCAAGTGGTATGAAAATTTCTACCAAATGTAGAGCATCTAAAGACAAGCTGGAGACAAAAGGCTCAAGAAAAAACAGAGTCCATCAAAAGGTTAACCAAGTTGAATTGGGATTCTTACTAGACATACTTGGTAAAACCACACAGCCATTGCATGACTCTCAAATATATCATTAATTTTGCCGAGAAGATGGCACCAGCTCTTGCCAATTCCGTTTTCCCAGGAAACTAAAGTCGAAAGTCGGCCAGCCAACTCTCCTCAAGAAAATGCTGAAAGCTTGCGACTACAAGGAACAGATACATAGATAGTTAGTTGTCAGTTTTAGTTTTAGATTCAGTTTTAGTTTTAGTTTTGCTTTATTTTAGCCTAAAATGAGGACAGTCATTTAAACTGTATCCTACATTTGTGTAATAGATTATTTTTAGATTTAGCTACTATTATTTAAACCCTTCTCATGCATTTAGAGAAGGGTCCTGAAATTTGTCAAAAACTTGTCCTCAGAACATGCACTTTTGCACCCTCCGAGGAGGTTTTGATGAATGAATGGAATATGATTTATTGATATCTGCGTTTAATATCTACTACTGATGTTACACTTTTGTACTCTTAGTGGATGTTGGATTAAGAAAAAATAGATCATTATTGCTGAAACTCATGAGTAGAACTAGCTATAAATGGTACTTTTATCTCTTAACTATTTCTTCTTATGTGTTAAGGTGATATTCATGTTCAATTATTTATGTATTAATGCTTGAATGCTTGAGTTATCATTTGGCACTTCTGTACAGTGGTAGTGATTTATTTTTGCTTAATATATGAGTGACTTATTATGCAATATGTTTTTCACAACTGTTTTGTCTAACTTTTTATACGAAATGGTTTATCTTTATTGAATTCTTTTCTCATAGCAATTGAATGATCTTTATTACCAATTTCCATTTGAAATTATTTTATATTGCATAACTGAAAGATTAAATCCCGGGTTAGTTTTAGAATTAGATATTTCTGTTTATTATAATACAATTGCATGATTGCTAGATTAGATTTAGAATAAAATAATTTTACTTAGGAATTATTAGGAAGGAAATATCAATTCTCAACACACACACACACATAAATTGGGAAATTGGTCCCATATCCCCAGTCGGACCCACTACACTAAACGGAAAAGGAGCTGCTAACCAAGGTCTGGACCGGGTGGGTATCCCCCTTGTTGTAGACCCGATTTTCAGGGCTTTAACATATTTGGCACTAGAAGGAGGGCCTAAACTGTGAATTACAAGTAAATCTAAATCTAAATACTATTCTGAGAGAAAATAGCCCTCACCATCTCTCCCGACTTCTCCATCACATTTAGAATCTTTAAATCTTGAGCAAGAAGTTGAAAAAACAACAACCACTGCCACAAACCCAAACATTTCAGAGAAATCTACTATTGAACCTCCCGAAGTTGAATCTTTGATTCATAAACTTCAGTGGTTTTCTATATCACCTCAAATATCTGAAAAATCTCAATGTAGTGTGACTTCGCAATATAACCATGCTCATCCTCTTACCAGATTGAAGAGCGAAAAGTTTGGTATTGAACCAACCGAGTTACCTCTACCTACAAGGAAGAGAGCAAGGAAATCACCTAAAGGGTCTGATAGCGAGACTCTTTCGTCATCATCATCCATCTCAACCTCTCCACTGCGAAGTCAACCATCCACCCCTCCACTTCAAATTATCGTCCACCAGACCATTGGAACTTCAACATCTCCTTCTCAATCATCTGGAGCTGTAATATCCTCTTCTTCCCAACCACAGGTATCATCTTCTACGCTTTCCTATGTTAGTAGTTCAACGATGGCCCAAACTCCATGGAATAACCCAGGGGCAGTCTTAGTGCCTGCGCCCTTGAGTCAAATACCAGCCCATCCTAAAAAATGGTTGGCTAAGTTTAATCCTGAAGCCGGCATGCTAGCAGAAGAACATATAAACAACTTTATGTTATCTATAAATCTCAATGGGGTTACAAATGAAAATGTTGTCGTCCGACTCTTTCCTTACACTTTGCAAAGAGTAGCTGGATCTTGGTATTTATCATTACCATCCGGATCTATCACTAGTTGGGATATTTTCCAAGAACAATTCTTGTCTAAGTTCAGTGATGACAGGTCTACTGTGACATTGATCAATGACTTGTCTAACCTTAGGGTTGAGTCAAAGGAACCTATCAAAGATTTTAACTCATGTTTCAATAAACTGTTGAACAAAATTCCTACTACTTCCAAGCCTAGCGAAGAAGTTCGAAGTGAATGGTACATATCTACTTTACCATCAAACATAGCAATCTTCGTTGATAGGGCTGAAAAAAGAACTTTAGATTACAATATGAAGGAAGCAATAGCAGTAGAGAAACGTATCATAGCCTTAGAAAAGAAAAACGTTGTTGATAAATGAAAATCTAAGAAGGTTACTTTTAAAGAAGATCCAAAGAAAAATTCGAAAGACCCATTCGATTTAGAAGGATTGCAGAAAGTTTTGAAAACCATGTCTAACGAAATGGTTGACATTAAGAAACAAGTAGCAGAAACTTCTTCTAAAAATCCATACAAGCCTTATAGAAGAAATCCTTCGACTGATTCAAAGCCTCCCAATGCTATTACAAATGTTGAATCAGAAGAAGAAGAAGAGGAAATTTCTGATGAAGAACCTACCGATGAAGAAGAAGTCGTAGAAGTACAAGGTATGTGGGATTTCATCCTACCAGATGAAGAGGATCAAGAGGCATCGTCGGTCAGTACTAGAAGTAGAAATCAACTCGATCCTCCTCAACCTACTCCTAAGCCAAAGAGCGCAAGCTCAATGACTAAGGATAAAGTTGCAGCTAAGAAAACGTCACCCAAAGCGACTCAAACAAGCCCAGTCCAAACAAATTCACCAACTTCATCTAAAACATTGATTGTTTCTGATGAAATGGAGTATAATATTATAGAAGACATGAAGAAGACTAGGGCTAACATTACTTTTTATGAATTGAGCAAGTTAAAACATCAGCAAAAGATACTTTTGAAATAATTACATGCAGTACTAGTTGCACCTATACCTGCCGCTGTAATCTCGCAAGCTTCCCATGAGATGGGAAGACCTCCAAATAATGTGACTAATAAAGTTGATCCAGACGATATCACTTTAATTGGAGGAAGGTCAAGATCTCATACTCCCCCATTTCTTCTTACTTATGAAGTTTTCAACAAAAATTTGTATAAGTGTTTAGTGGATTCAGGAGCTTCATCTAATATCTTACCTAAATCAATATGTGCAAAGTTGAACGTTCAACCTCAAAAATCAGCAATACGCATAGTTCAGTTGAAGTGATCGGCGAATTAAATCAAGTTACCATAAGGCTGTCACCTAATCCGAAGGTATGTCAAGTTATCGACATTTTAGTTGCAGATATTCTAGAATTTATGGCTTAATTCTTAGCAGAGATTGGTTTGAAAAGCTTCATGGATATTTTGCAACCGATTGGTCGCATATGTCGCTCCCTTACAATGGTAAACCAAATCAAATAAAGGTTGAGCAAGAAAAACATCAGAAATACATAGTAAAAGAATTGGAAGGAGAAAATGAACCTGTAGCATATAGCAACAATATAATTGGCAACTATTCTGTTGATTCTTTCTTAGGAAATTTTAATGCTCATACTTCACCTTACTTAGAACATTCTGTTTTATCTCAAGTAGAAAGTTTTTCTCAAACAAATAGTTCTAAATGTATTAATTTTTTAGATAGTCATGTAAATAAATCTTTATTTTGGAAGTTATTTTTTGACGGTTCTAAGTCTAATGATGGAGCAGGAGCAGGATGTGTATTAGTTAGTCTAGAGGGAAACAAAATTATGTTAACTTGCAGACTCGAATTCGATTGCACCAATAATACTGCAAAATACGAGGCTTTAATCCAAGGATTATACAAAGTGATCGGACTAGATATCAAGTATCTACAAGTTTTTAGAGGTTCTGAGATTGTAATTAGACAGGTACGAAATACTATACATTGTCTATCAGGTAATTTAAAGCATTATCAATCTTTAGTACAAGATCTGACTAAACATTTTATAGCATTCAATATTTCATCAATTCCCAGACTCCAAAACGCTAGTGTTGACCTCTTAGCAAACGTAGCTTCCAAGCTCATTCCCTCAGAAGACTTTAGCCTGGATAGATTCTCAATTGAATTAATTTTTAGACCCTCGATTCCTGATAACATTACCAATTGGAGAATTTTCAACGATGATCCTGATATTGTCAACTTCCTCACATCAAAGGGATCTTACAATGATCAGATTATAGATGAAGCCCAACATGACAAACAATTACAACAAGATAACACTAATAATGCTATGCCAAAGTCAGTAGTCAAATTGGAAGACCTATATGATTTGAAAGATCATTTCAAAAGATCTACCTATTCAAAGCTTCAAAGTTCAACACTGAATTATGAATTAGTAAATATAGGATCTAATACCAAGCAGTAAAATATCAATCTAGGTCTTAGCCTAGCCCCTGAAGAAAGATTAGCATATGTTCGTCTCTTGAAACAATACAAAAGTGTCTTTGCTTGGAGCTACGATGAACTTAATACTTACGACACTTCTATCATTTAGCATACCATCCCAATGATAAATGATGAAAAACCTATCCAACAAAAGCTGAGAAAGATCCATCCTAATCTAGAAAACCAGATTAAATCTGAGCTCAATAAGTTATTGAAATCCAAAATCATTTTTCCCGTTCGAAATTCTAAATGGGTTTCCAATATGGTTCCCGTTAGAAAGAAAAACGGAGACATTAGAATTTGCATTGACTTTCGAAATCTTAACAAAGCCTGCCAAAAGGATAATTTTCCTTTGCCTCCCATGGAGCAAATATTACAAGCAGTTGCAGGGTCAGAATTAATGTCCTTTTTAGATGGTTTCTCAGGCTACAACCAAGTTTTGGTCCATCCCGATGATTAATTAAAGACCACGTTCAGAACCAAATGGGGTACTTATGCATATCAAAAGATGCCTTTCGGTCTGATCAACGCTGGTGCCACATTTCAAAGGGAGATGGACATCACATTTAAGGGATTAGTAAACAAATCAGTAGTAATCTACTTGGATGATATAACTGTATATTCCAAGAAACGAAGTAATCATCTCCGAGATTTAAAATAGATCTTCCAACGTTGTCTAAGATATGGAATTTCACTTAACCTGAAAAAGTCATTTTTTGCATTAAGTGAAGGAAAACTTCTTGGATTTATAGTGTCAAAATCTGGAATGTATATTGATCCTGACAGAATCAAGGAGATTTATGAAATACCCTTACCTCACAACAAGAAAGCTATGAAATCTTTCCTTGGCCAGATTAATTCTGTAAAGAGATTTGTTCCCGACTTTTCAAGAATCGTATCTCCCTTACAAGCAATGATTAAAAAGAATTCAATCTTCAAATGGGGTCAACATAAATATGAAGCCTTCAATCTCATTAAACAAGCAATTGTAAATGCCCCATCATTAGCAACTCCAAATTTTTCCGATCCTTTCATTTTGTATACATTTGCCTCTAATAGATCATATGCTGCGATACTCACTCAAGCAAATCAAGATAAGGCGGAAGCCCCAATTGCCTTTTTCAGTTCAAATCTACAAGGGGCTGAATTAAATTATTTGGACGTCGAGAAACAAGCTTATGCTGTTTTCAAAGCGATCAAACATTTCAAACCCTTTCTGCTTAAAACCCATACAAAAATCATAGTACCGTTTTCAGCAGTAAGAAATCTCTTGGTACAGAAAGATGTGAGTGAGAAAAGAGCCAATCGGGTTACTGCCTTATAAGAATACGACGTTGAAATTAAACCAACAAACATTGTAAAAGGTCAAGGCTTTTGCAAAATGTTGGCTAGAGCATCGCTTATTTCCAAAACACCATCTGCAGAAATACAAACGTACTAGGTAAGCATAAACGATGTTGAATCATTATATGCTGATATCATATTTTATCTAAAGAACAGATATGCTCCTTCAAACCTCGATTATACAAAAAAAAGAGCCCTAAGGCTGAAGGCTAAGCAATATCAGCTCGTGAATGATGTACTTTTTAGGATAAATTATGATTTTGTCCTCCTTAGATGTCTTGAGAAATCTGAAGCTGAAAAAGTGTTGCAGGAACTCCACGATGGGCCAGCAGGTGGAAATTATGCTGGAGATGCTACTGCACATAAAATCTTGTGCGCAGGCTATTATTGGCCCACACTATTCAAAGACACACATAGCTACGTAAGGAAATGTAAAGTTTGTCAAATTGTTGTAGGAATACAAAAGAAACCATCCTTGCCTTTGCAACCAGTTAATATTGAGCAACCTTTTAATCAATGGGGATTGGATATATTAGGTGAGATCGTTCCTCACTCTTCTAAAGAGCATAGGTATATCCTTACAGCTACAGATTATTTTAATAAATGGGTAGAAGCAGTTCCTCTCAAGACAGCTAATGTTGAGCATATCATTGATTTCATAGATCAGTTCATAATCACCAGGTTTAGTTTACCCTCTGCTTTAATGTTTGATAATGCATCATATTTTTCTGGCAATGCTATGACTGAATTTGCACTCAAAAGAGGTTTTAAACTTAAATACTCTGCCAATTATTACCCACAGGGGAATGGATTAACTGAATCAATGAATAAAAACTTAATCAGAATCATTAAGCGAACCATTGACCAAGCTCATAAGAATTGGCACAAATCTTTAATATATGCTCTATGGGTAGACGGAATAACGCAAAAAGTCTCCGTTGGTACTTCTCCCTTTAATTTAGTTTATGGGAAAGAAGTAGTCCTTCCAACTCATCTAGCAATCCCCTCTTTGGCCTTAATTCAATTTATTGACGAAGCACCAACTTCTTCCTTACAACTAAGCCAGCTACAAATCCTTAAGCTAGAAAAGCAACGAGAACATGCTAAAATAACTCATGCTCATCACCAAGCATTAGTAAAAGCTTCTTTTGATTCAAACATGATATCTAGAAAGGACTTTCAGATGGGAGATTTAGTTTTAAAATGGGATAAGGCTCATGAGGAAAAGGGCAAACATACGAAATTCCAACGAATGTGGCTTGACCCTTTCCAAATTGCAGAAATCATAGGTCCATCTACTTTTATGTTACAGGATTTAACAGGAAAAAGAGAATCTTTACCTGTTAACGGGCAGATCCTCAAAAAATGCTTTCCATAGGAGATCATTCTTCTATTTTTATGAATTAGTTTTTCCTTTATTTTTATAATAAAACTAGTTGTGAATGGTTACATTTGGAATCCACGAAAAAGATAAGTATTTCTCTTAGATTTTGTTTTTTCACTTGTATAAATAGAATTGATTTAAAATTGGTCATTATTATTGAAAGATACAGTCAAAGGCTATAAGTCTGAAAATGATACTAGTTTCAACCTTGTAAATTTTGATAAAAAGCGACCTTTAGTGGGAATTTGTTTTATATCAGTCAAATTAAAGGTATCAATAATAAAACGAAGATTCTTTGTAGAAAAGCTCTTTCCAAAAACTCTATAATTGTCGTCCAGAGCTATTCTTAAGGAAACAATGACTTCCTCCCCACCTAGGGAATTATGAGCTTCAAGGAATAATCCAACGATACACTTTGACTTAAGGAATAAGAGGTCTCATCACGAGCCGACTTATCATGATCATAGATATTATAGCTTGCTGACTTTGCCAAAACTGCATACCGCAACAGGGAAATGACTCAAGATTGTTACAATCAAAAGACAAGGGGTCTCATCACGAGCCAGCTTGTTCAGCAAAGTTATAAATCAAGTGAGTGGCACTATCATGATTTGGCTACCAAACTAAGGAATTATTCTTTAAGGATTAAAAGAAAATAAAAGCAATAAGTGTGGATATGGATTTCTCTTTGAAAATCGTATATTTCTCCAAGTAGGATACAGGATCATTGCTGGGTAATAGGTAACCCTGTTGAGGCTATAAATGCCTGCTGGCAATAGAGGCTCTACCTATGACAAATGAGCATATTTAAAACTGATTTACAGAGAAGCTTTTTTTTTTTATCTTTATAAACTAAGTAGTGACTGATGTAGATACAATGACTAGCTCTAGGAAGTAAATAACCAAAGTTAACATAGAAGAAACAAACTATCATTGACAGTTGAAAGCATGGTATACTTTATCCTTCCATAATAAAGTTTGATTTTCTGGAAAAGCTTTCTGTTTTGGAAGTTTTGAAAATTCAAAAGAAAAGCAGAGATAACTGGTTCTTCCAAGTGAATCGCCAATTGTTGTGGCCAGCAACAACCCCCCTTCTTATTTAGTTTTATTACTAATACTAAATAAGTGGGGACCCTTATTTAAATTTTTTTAGCGCTTGTATTTCCTTTTCGAATAAAACTTACTATCATAAACTTAGGAGAATACCCGAAAAATCCAAAAACACTTAAGTTTTATGATAAAGTTTGAGTAAAATCATTCCTTCAATAAAGAATATCGCATCGCAAAAAGGTAACGGATGCCTTCCTACAAGCGGAATCATAATAATGCAAAATCACGATGCGAAATCACGCACTAAAAGACATTCATCGCATCGCATGCCTCGAATATCACTTAAACCTGAAATGCCTCAAACCGCCAATGTGCGATGGCGCATCTCGCAAATCGCATTTCGCAGAAAATGCACTGTAACAGATGATTGCCACATGCAACAGAATAGCGATATTGCGATTCTGCGATACTGCGATATTGTGATCTGCGATATTGCAAAGCAAATCGCAAAATCGCCTTATCACAGATCTGCAGGGCTCATTGTTCGAAAAAGCTATTTCCATAAACCGATGCCCAGTTATGCATGTTAATGTTAATTAATGAGTTAGCTAGCAATAATTAATGAAATATGGCTTTGATATGATCAAAGAGCCATTTCGCGTAAGGTGATATATTTTATATGTTTTCGGCATTTAAAGCTTTCCCGTCACCTTTTTCTTATCATTACTCTTGCCTCATTCGTAAACTACAAGAGCAGAGAACAGAGAGGTATACATTGCAGTGTTCAAAATATTATGGGAAAAAAGGGTAAAGCTCCAAGTTCTGAAGATAAAGAGATGATGCCCTTATACACAGACACCACCTGTAACAAAGATGTCGGCATTACTACCTAGGAAGGCATGCAAAGTTTACTTGAGAAAGAAAATCCCAGAGTAATGGAGGTCACAGCTACTACAGGCTCACACGGGTCTTCTGAGGTGTCTATTACAGAACTTTCATGTTCTTTCTTGCATCAGATAGTGGTGAGGCCCAAGATTCTTCCATACACTGACATGGTCAAATGGGTACTAGATAGTCCTGACATAACGGGTAGACAATTTAAAACTCAAAACCAAAGAACTCATGAAGTTGTTATTTCCACAAAGTTTAAGGTTATATCCTCCAACAAAAAAACGCACAAGAGGCGAAAAATAGCACCAGGGAAGCCCAGATTGAGGAACGGAGGTAGTTTCCGATGCGCAATTAGCGCCTAGCGCTAATCGCGCATCGCCAGGAAAAACCCCTTGAGAAGGAAAGCCTCTAATTGCTTAGTCGCCTGTAAGCCCGGGAATTGGTAGGAAAAAGTGCTAAAAGCGAAAGGCAAAACTTAAACTCAAAAACCAGTGGTATTTATCAGGGATATCCTCAAGTGGTATGAAAATTTCTACCAAATGTACAGCATCTGCAGACAAGTTGGAGACGGAAGGATCAAGAAAAAGCAGAGTCCATCAAAAGGTTAACCAAGTTGAATTAGGATTCTTACTGGATGTACTTGGTAAAACCACACAGCCAGTGCATGGCTCTCAAATGTATCATTAATTCCACTGAGAAGATAGCGCCAGCTCTTGCCAATTTCGTTTTTGTAGGACAGCTAAAGTTGGAAGTCGGCCAGCCAACTCTCCTCAAGCAAATGCTGAAAGCTTGCGACTACAAGGCACAGATACATAGATAGTTAGTTGTCAATTTTAGTTTTAGTTTTTCTTTATTTTAGCCTAAAATGAGGACGGTCATTTAAACCGTATCCTACATTTTTGTAATAGATTATTTTTAGATTTAGCTACTAGTATTTAAACCCTTCTCATGCATTTAGAGAAGGGTCCTGAAATTTGTCAAAAACTTGTCCTCAGAACATGCATTTTTCACCCTTCGAGTAGGTTTTGATGAATGAATGGAACAGGATTTATTGATATCTGCATTTAATATCTACTACTGATGTTGCACTTTTGTACTCTTAGTGGATGTTGGATTAAGAAGAAATAGATCATTATTGCTGAAACTCATGAGTAGAACTAGTTATAAATGGTACTTTTATCTCTTCACTATTTATGCTTATGTGTTAAGGTGATATTCATGTTTAGTTATTTATGTATGAATGCTTGAATGCTTGAGTTATCATTTGGCACTTCTATAACGATGATAGCCATTTATTTTTTCTTAATATATGAGTGACTTATTATGCGATATGTTTTTCACAACTGTTTTGTCTAACTTTTTATACGAAATGGTTTATCTTTATTGAATTCCTTTCTTATAGTAGTTGAATGATCTTTATTACCAATTGCCATTTGAAATTATTTTAGATCGCATAACTGAAAGATTAAATCCTAGGGTAGTTTTAAAATTAGATATTTCTGTTTATTAGAATACAATTGCATGATTGCTAGATTAGATTTAGAATAAAACCATTTTACTTAGGAATTATTAGGAAGGAAATATCAATTCTCAAAACACACACACATAAATTGGGAAATTGGTCCCATATCCCCAGTCGGACCCACTACACCAAATAGAAAAGGAGCTTCAACACTAACCTACTAATTGAGAGAAGGCTGTTGAAAAGTGTGCAACAAGAAATGTAAATTTAGAAATTGCTAAAAATAGAACTACTAAAAATAGCACTTCTAAAAATAGCAGTTTGGCCAATGAGCATTTTGGTGACCTTGGGTGAGAGGTGAAACTGCTAAAAATATAATTTTCTAAAAATAGCATTTCTAGGTCCCTTCCTATTTTTAGCAGTCCCTAGTCTAACTATAGGAAGTAAAAACGAATTTGGTCTTAACAGCAGTTTGAACATTAATTAATTAATTTTGCATGAGTTAATTAGTTAAGGAAAATCAAACTTGAAGTCTTTGTGAGAACATGCAAATATTTCTCCACTAATTGGGGAATGTGTCCTTGATTTGCTCCTCTGATTAAGGAATTAAGGATGAGTTCTATATTAAAAGGATCAGTTGACTTAGTTTAACTTAGTCAAGTCCAGTATTAATTTAACAAATTGTTAAATTAATGAGATATAGTTTGTTGATGCTTTCATGCATGTGACAACTATTATTTTCAAATAACTGTTTATTCACTCATGGATAACTGATGCATCTCAGTTCTGTCAGAGATCTAGTTGATATCAGAGAAGGGACAGTGTACTATCAGTTGGATGAATATTTTTCCTATAAAGGAATCTCATCCATGATGAGGATTTATCTCTTTCAGGTTTGTGCAGTTATTTTAGAGGTGAGTGTTGTGTGTGAGGTGACAATCACACAAGTTGCAGCTGGAGGACCCGAGAAAAGTTTTGCATAGAAATAGGAGGCTTGAAGGGCAGAGGAGAAGGTTGTGAGAATCTTTTGACTGTCTATGAGCAGTAGAGGGATTGTACTGAGAGCTGGATAGCTTCTGAGCTAAGGCTCTGTGTAATCCAGACATATTTCCACTTATATGATAATACAGAGATGGGGTTTTAGGCCGGTGCTTTCCCCTGGTTATATCTTCTATGTTATGTGTGTTTGATTTCTCCATATTATTTATATGTGTTCTTATTGATGTTGCTCATGTTCGATTAAGCTTTCGCTAAATTGTTGTAGAAGTAGATCAAGTGTTTTGATTTAGTACATTGCATTACAAGGTGATCTACAAGTGGGAAATTTCTACATGGTATCGGAGCTAGCAGATTTGTAGAAAATGTTCTACATGGTATCAGTGAACTAGCTGATTTGTAGGAAAAATTCTACAAAATTCTACATGGTATTGAAGCACAGGTGATCAAGGAGAGAACAATATATTGAAAGGAGATTTCAAAGTTTTGAGTTTTGGGCCGAGAGCTTGCAGAGCATATCTAAAAAAATTTGTGCAAAATTTTCAGAAATAAATAGCAGATTTGGATTCCTTGTGGAAAAATACCCAAAAAAAAAATCGGTTGAATCAGAGTTCGGATGAGGGAAATATCGTTGATTTAAAATCAGCTCTTTTTCTAGAAAATTTCGTGACGACAGGAAATTGGAAATAGATTTGTATGCTAGCCAAAAACCTGTATCCACTTGAGGTACAAGATGCATGCAAAGCCTTGAGGAGCAAGGCAAAGGTTAGAGACTTGGTGGTTGAGAGGGATAGTATATTACCTCTCAACATGCAGCGCTAGAAGAAGTCTCAGACAATTGTGGAGAAGCCACGATTGGTGCAGCAGCTTTAGGAGGTTGTGGAGTAGCCACAATAGGGGAAGCTGAGAGGAGATCGTGTAGAGAAATCTACTCATGCAGAGACCTCCAGTAGGGGGAAACTTCGAGCCAGATGGGCAGAGGGATCGCATTCAGCCATACCTCCAGGTAGGAGGTGGGGCGATGTGGAGTGATCGTCCCATGGAGGAGGGGCAGGATCCTTAAGGTACCCAAACTCTTGGATGAGACTTGCTACGGGAGCCCCAATGTGGAGTAGCAGGAACTGACTGATTGGGTAGAGACAAATGCGGATGGAGCAGCAGAGAGAGCTACAGTGCAAGCAATCCCAGGACAACGCAGAGCATGCAGGCTGCAGCAATGAGAGAGGCACAAGTGTGTTGCACAGTGCTAGGTGGCACAGAGAGGTGTGCAATAGTGCGAGATGCATGGAGATGTTGCAATAGCGTAGATGTCAGAGAGGGAGCACTTTTCAGTAGCAGGTAGAGCTTCAGCATCAGAGTATGTTTCTAGCCCAACAGAGTGGTCAGTTGGGAGTGTTTTTGTTCCAAGAGTTGTTGGAGCAAGCGGACCTGGTGGATGTGTTGCATGCAGAACATTCTAGAGTTACAGGATCAAGTTCAAGAGGAAGCCTTTCTTGTTGAGAGGGAGTGTTGAAAAGTGTGCAACAAGAAATGTAAATTTAGAAATTGCTAAAAATAGCACTTCTGAAAATAGCATTTTGGCCAATGAGCATTTTGGCCACCTTGGGTGAGAGGTGAAACTACTAAAAATAGAATCTTCTAAAAATAACATTTCTGGATCCCTTCCTATTTTTAGCAGTCCCTGGTCTAACTATAGGAAGTAAAAATGAATTTGGTCTTAACATCAATTTGAATATTAATTAATTAATTCTCCATGAGTTAATTAGTTAAGGAAAATCAAACTTGAAGTCTTTGTGAGAACATGCAATTATTTCTCCACTAATTGGGGAATGTGTCCTTGATTTGCTCCACTGATTGAGGAATTAAAGATGAGTTCTATATTGAGAGGATCGGTTGACTTAGTTTAACTTAGTCAAGTCCAGTTAGGTTAATTTAACAAGTTGTTAAATTAATGAGATATAGTTTGTTGATGCCTGCATGCATGTGACAATTATTATTTTCAAATAACTGTGTATTCACTCATGGATAACTGATGCATGTCAGTTCTGTCAGAGACCCAGTTGAGATCAGAGAAGGGATAGTGTACTATCAATTGGATGAATATTTTTCTTATAAACGAAGCTCATCCATGATGAGGATTTATCTTCTTCATGTTTGTGTAGTTAGATCAGAGGTTAGTGAGTGTGTGAAGAGGCCAATTCACACAGGTGACAACACTGGACCTCAAGGAAACTATACATGGAAATAGGAGGCTTGGGGGGTAGAGGAGAAAGTTTGTGAGAAGCCTTTGACTATCTATGAGCAGCAAAGGGATTGTTATGAGAGCTTGATAGCTTCCAAGCTAAGTCTTTGTGTAATCCGAACTATATTTCCACTTGTATGATAATACAGAGATGGGGTTTTAGGCAGGCGTTTTCCCCGGGTAAATTCTTTTGTGTTATGTGTGATTGATTCTTTCTTATCAGTTATATGTGTTCTTATTGATGTTGCTCATGTTCGATTAAGCTTCCACTAAATTGTTTGTAGAAGTAGATCAAGTGTTTTGCTTTAGTACATTGCATTACCAGGTGATCTACAGGTGGGAAATTTCTACATGGTATCGGAGCTAGCTGATCTGTAGAAAAAGTTCTACATGGTATCAGACCTAGCTGATTTGTAGGAAAATTCTACAAAATTCTAAAAAGGCACAAATGGAAGCAAACTAAAATACAACCAATCTACTCTACACTCCTATAATGGAAATGCAGCTACTTATGCAAATGAACAATTAAACCATGAACCTATGCTAGCATACATGTACAATAAAGAGGAGCCTTGGCTGCTAGGGTTGGGCCCTAACCCAAGAGCTTCAGCCCTCTGAGTTAGCTCAGTGTTGGCTCAAAACAAAACTCATTTTTATTATCAATACCATGGATTACATCAAAAACTATCACAAGTATTGCAGCTCGAAAAAAGAGTAGAGGTTTACAATAAAAAATCTGAATCGTACTGAGGTCCTAGGCCTCTCTACTTATACATTTGAAGTCTCCAACGACTTCCTTAAAATTAGGGAGGCTTGGCTCCCAAACTCGAGATAAACTGGTGCTTTGTATTTCACTTGCTCAGCTACCTTCTAGTCCTCATGATTTGGCTGCTTGCACTCCGAGCTGATGGGGGAATATTCAAATGGAGGGGTGGCAAATGAGGAGGATTTACCTCCTATAATTCCTCTCCCTTGTCCCATTCAAGTTTTAACTAAAGTCTTTGCCAAAATTCCTTGTTTTATCCTTTAATCTTGCATTAAATGCACATTAGACCACAAAGAAAAATATCCAACTCTAACTCATCTCATAAACAAAATATAATCAAAAGTATGCAATAAGTTGTGAGAATAGTTGGTTTGACTAAGCTAGGAGGTGAATTAAGTCCCATATAATTACCCAACGATGAGGTTCATCACCAGCACGTTTCATGCATATGTCTTATTGTATTTAGGCTATCTTGTTTACTCTAAATGATATATGTATTTTTTTGCTTACGCATGTGTGTATAGACTCTTTTTGTATATGTATGTATGAATCTTACTGAAATGTGTTGTTGGTTTAACCATCACTTTGGATTACTAGCTTACTTGCCTTCCAATTTGTGATGCATATTTGCTTGTGTTTTCCCTTCTTAACTTCATGCTTTCACAGGTTTCCAAGGGGCGCACTCACCTCACCCTCTGTGTGTTAGAACCACTCATGCACCTTCCTTGACTTGCTGCATATGTCACACCCTTGCTACCAACAGGGACATCTTACTTGCCTCTATGCACAATCACGATCAAGGTCTCGGGGAGATCCCCTGACATGTTGGCAAGTCTAGCACCATCAATAGGAGTTCAAGAGGATCAACTAAAGGAATAAGCTCAGTACAGGATTCTTCGGTCCAAATACATAAATCTGCAAGTGGAGGAGTAACTAGAGCGCAGATGGAGGAGTAACTAGAGTAGAGATTTGGAATTTATTTGAAAATTTTAAAACCGACCTCCTTAGTACTTTATCTGCTCAGATAACGATGGCACAAATCAAGAAGACACAAGGGGAAGGTGACACAGATTTAGCTATGTTCTGTTTGAAGTGTTGAAAGAAACATTCCCTAAGGGATTGTGAAATGAACAACATCAACTTGTGCAATATTTGTGAACTACAACATCCCACAGGTCAATGTCTGGAGCTTACCAGATTGAAGGCGGTGCTTAGAGAGCCGAGTGAAGAAGTTCAGTCTTCCTATTTCACCGGACCTAGGATACCATGGTAGCCACAACCCCCAGGTATGTCTCAAGATTTCTCTTCTTTTAATCTGTGGAATAATGCATATAATGCTCATCAATATCCATGGAAGTACTCTACTCCTTCTCCAACATAGTTTCCTTCACCCTGGAACCAATGTTCTCCCTCTCCATATATTCAATATCCTCCATCTCAACCATATCCTTGGAGTCAAAACTAGATGGGGAATGCCCAAATTCCAACCCATAACTAATACAACGATTAATCTAGGGGCAGCCATTAACGTAATGACAAAGGAAATTTTTACCACCCTAGGGCTACATGGGCTTAGACATATGCCTAACGTGCTTGAAGTACTAGATAGGTCCCATGAAAAATACAAGGGGGTATTAGAGGACATAATAATCACAGTAGCTTCCTGGAGGTATCCGGTTGAATTTCTTATCTTGCAAACCCAATCCAACCTGGGGGGACATCCTTTGATTTTAGGGAGACCTTGGTTGGCCACTGTAGATGCATTTATAGTGTGTAGATCCAGATCTATGATGATTTCAGATGGCCAGACTACAAATAACATTAATCTTTACCCCCCATCAAAACCAAATATGGATTTGAGCAATCCATGGTGGGATGAATTTGAACCCAAATCAAATCTTTCCCTACTGCTCTTTACCCTTAGAAAAGCCCAGTATTTTAAGGATGAGACAGAGGATGATATCGTTAATGGCTTTATTATTAATTCAATTTTTGTCACTTCTATTGAAGATTCATGGGAGGAAGATGAGGTAGATGATGTAAACTTTGAACAAATGAGAACCACTCTGCATAATCACAGCAGTCCAATTGAAATAGAACCAGGGAAGTATATGAATATCAATACCAACTTGACTGCTAAGAAAAATAAATTGTTGCTATAGTTGTTACAAAATTACAAAAAATAATTTGCATGGGACTACACAGATATGAAAGGGATTCATCCCATCCTATGCACTCACGACATTTATTTGAAAGATGGATGCAATCTAGTTAGACAACCGCAGCGCCACATGAACCCTACACTAAAGAAGGTAGTGAAAGAAGAATTGCAGAAACTCCTAAATGCTAACTTCATTTATCCGATATCTAACAGTCAGTGGGTGTCTCCGCTTGTCATCGGTCCTAAGAATAATGGCAAGTGGAGAGTCTATTTGGATTATAGAGAACTTTAAAAATGCACTCAAAAGGACCATTTTCCTCTACCATTTATAGATCAGGTCCTTGACACCCTCTCTAGGAAGAAGTTTTTTTCATTCGTAGATGGGTATAGTGGTTACAATTAGATACAGATTGCCCCAGAGGATTAGGATAAAGAGACCTTTACTTTCCCTTGGGGAGCTTTCGCATACAGAGTTCTCCCTTTTGGACTCTTCATTGCGCCAGCAACTTTCTAGAGGGAAATACTGTGAATATTCTCGGATCTGTTGAATGACTGTCTTGAAATATTCATGGACGACTTTACATCTTATGGTGATTCCTTTGAAACAACATTATTTAATCTAGAAAAAGTATTGGAATGTTGTGTACAGACTAATGTTGCTTTGAGCATCGAAAAGTGGCACATGATGATGAATGAAGGGATCGTGTTGGGACACTTCATTTTTGCTGACAAGATCAAGGTCAACCCTACTAAGATAAATGTAATCTTGAACATCCCAACACCCAAGATAGAAAAAGAGGTACGTGGTTTCTTGGGGCATGTAGGGTATTATAGGAGGTTTATAGGGAATTTTTCAAAAATTGCATTGGCTCTATTCTTCTAACTTATGAAAGATGTGGAATTTGTGTGGACAAGAAAGTGTGAGAAGGCCTTTTTGAAGTTGAAATACTATGTATCAGTAGCCCTTGTTTTGCATGGACAAAATTGGAAACTAGCATTTCACATAGCTATAGATGCATCTGAGATTGTTGTGGGTGTTGTTTTGGCCCAGCTCGAGGATAGGAGACCCTGCGATATTTACTACATAAGAAATAACTCGACTCCAGGTGAGTTCAATTATACAATGACCGAGAAAGAATTCCTAGCAGTAGTGCATGCCATCAACAAGTTTCGACATTACATCACTGAGTATCAAGTATTTGTACACACTGACCACTCTTCCATTTGTTTTTTAATGAATAATCCAATTACCAATCGTAGGATTACATGTTGGTTATTGTTGTTACAGGAATTTGATATCCCAATCTTAGACAAACCTCAAAAACATAATGTAGTAGCTGATTTTCTTTCTAGGTCAACTATTGATGATGATCACATTCCTACTAAGGATTATTTTCCTGATGAGTATCTTTTTTCTATTTCTACTCACTCACCATGGTATGTAGACATAGACAATTATCTTGTTGCAGGAAAGTTCCCACAATACTTATCCTATAACGAAAAGAGAAAGATCATATAGTAGAGTGCTACTTATTCCTAGATAGAGGGGAATCTCTATCACACTGGACCAGATTTTCAGATGAGATATTCTATCAGGGAAGATGAGATTTTTTATATCCTTAAATATTGTCATGAGGAACCTTGTGGAGCGCACTTCGCAGACAAGCAGACATGATACAAATTCCTCTCGACAGGATATTATTGGCCAACAATATTTCAAGATGCTAAAAAGTTTGTGAAAGGGTGCGATAGCTGCCAAAGGATGGGCCAACTACTGCAATCATATGAGATGTTGTTACAGCCTTAAATAGTCATAGAACTATTTCAGAAATGGGCCTTGGATTTCACTGGACCAATTAATCCTCCATCTTGAAAGAATTCCTACATATTGGTCTGCATAGACTATGTCACAAATAGGGATGAGGCGAAAGCACTATCCAGAGCCACGATGCAGGCTTTTTCAGACTTCTTGTTTGAAGACATCTTTGTCTATTTTTGGATACCCAAGGAGATAGTGATAGATGGAGGGCCCCAATTTATATCTCACTTGATCCAGAAGTTGGTTGAAAAGTATAAAATCCATTATAGAATCACTTCACCTTATCACCCACAAGCAAATGGCCAAGTGGAAAGCACCAACAAAGTCATTGAGGGCATTCTTACCAATACTGTGGCTAGCCACCGAAGGAATTGGGTTGAGAAACTTCCAAAAGTGTTGTGGGCATATATAACTACATGGAGTAATACTACAAGATTCTCACCATGCCAACTTGTGTGTGTTAAAAATCCCTTATTCCATATAGAGTTCAAAATCAAGACATTGAGAACAGCATTGCAAGTAAATCTGGATCTAGCTACAACAAAAAAACAACGGTTGAATGAGCTCAATGAATTGCAAGAGAAATAGATGGTTGCTATCTAGCAACAGAGAGCTAAGTGGCATGACAGGTTTATCAAAAAGAAGAAATTATAGAAAGGAGATTTGGTTCTCTTATATGATTCGAGATTCAAGGATTTCAAGGGTAATCTCTACACCAGATGGTTAGGTCCCTATGAAGTTGATGTAGTCTTTGACAATGGGACTGTGAATTTCGTTACCATTGATAGCACGAGGACACCATTACTTTCTAATGGGCATCGTCTTCGGTTATATCATAAACATGCTTCAAGGGATTCATTTGTTAACATTGTCACAGATTCTGCCTGTCAGATTACAGGAGCAAGGGAAAACCCCCATGTGCTGCCAAAATTTTAAATTTTCCAGTAAGTGTAACAGCTGAAAACCAACCTTGGTTGGCAGCTGTTACACCTGTTTAACAAAACAATAATAATAATAATAATAATCTGACTATGAAAACCTTTTTTTAGTGGCACAGACAGGCAATTTTATGTGACAGTTGAAAACCACTTTGTGGTGGCTGTTACGCACTTTCATAGAAACAGCATTTGTCATTTCATGCATATCTTACAATAATGATGTTACAAGCCTGTTTTTAGTTCTTTGTTTTTTTATCTTTGTGGAAACTAATAATAAATTTCTGGAAAGGAGTACGCTAGTTGTCTTGGTTTTTACATCTATAACAGTTGATAACTTACAAACCATGATCCAAGTGAATCTATCTATCGCGATATACAACATTCATCACCATGATTCAAGAGTAATTGCCATGATCTCTGGAATTAATTACGCACACCTCATCACCAATTTATTATTTCCATGTCATACCAGGTACGTTATGGAACGGTAATATCGATGTCCTCTTTTATTTATCAATTATGGCAATTTAATGTGATATCCTTTTTACGGTCGAGGACGGCCGTCACACTTAAGCCGGGGGTAGGGCGAATTACATCATGACCCGCAAAATTTAAAAATAGAATTAAAGAATAATTATTTCATAATCATTATCATTTATAACCACCATTGTAAACTTTTATGACCGATCATGACGAAAAGGGAATTGTACCTCAGAACAAATCCTCCATAACTCATCATTAATAGGGAAGTAATATTGCACAGTAGAAACCCTGATTTGAAATCCCTACCTTTAACCTCACCGCGTCACCCTACCACCACCCCTTGTTGAAGTGTTGTATTCTCATTCATAACTCTCAAACAGAAGCAGAGGAGACCAGTTTTCAGAGCTAGACTAGCTGAGCATTTTGTCGTTACATCAGAATTTATCAAAGGAAAAAAGAGAGAAGAACAACGTGTTGTAACAGCACAGAGATGGGTGGGGCGACATTTCGACATGAACCAAAATCAACCAAGGCATTAGAAAATTGTCATGAAGCATGCAAAATCTTCAAGGATGCAGGTTAGTTTGGATATTTCCAAAGGCTGGAGTGATTAGATGAAGAAATTACTATGGAATTTGCCAAGAATTTGAGTGAGTATCAAACGAAGGTCAGGGGGTTGTAGCTGGAAGTCACAGAGGAGGTAATTTATCATGTGACTTCATTGCTAACAGAAGGCAAGAGGTGGTTCAATAGAAAGATCAATGACCCCTCTTTGAAGGAGGACTTTCTCCAAGGGGAAGAACGGCTGGAAAAGAAAGGAAGAGGAATTGATAGGTTATCGCTTCCCCAGCCATGGGAAGATGTTGCCTTTTACCTCATTAAGTACATCACCTATGAGGGAAGGGTGACAATTGTATTTAATTATCACTTCTCGTTTTTGAATCACCTTCGACATCAACAGATGATAAACCTTCCGTATTTTCTGTTTGGGGACATCAGGCATATGGTTGCGGCGGTGAAAAAGTTACACATCCGGAGAACTCCATCACAAACCACGGTCTTGTTAAGCTAATTCTGCTAGATGCCCTGAGTCAATAGGGAAAGAAATGGGATTATTTCATGATGATGAAGGCTAGGACTTCTAGAAGAAAGCAAGCTGGGACTTCTAAGGAAGCTCCAGAGGAAACTAGGGAATATTAGGCCCAGCCTTCAAAAGTAAGGGGTGAAAAGAGACTAGTTGACAAGACGATTGGTGATAAGCAGTCAAAGCAGAGAGTGAAGGTTAGTGGACATCCAAAACCCCCATCCACATCTGGTAAGAGCGAGGAAGCAACACAGCAGAAAGAAGAAGAGTAGGCTTGGCTGGAGGGACCCCCCTCACCAGGTAAGGACGTTGTTGGAAATAATACTGAGAGGGCGGGGGGGTGAATCAGTATTATCAGATCAATAAAACTTTTTCAATTTCATACTCAGAAACATATACGCTACTTCAGTTAAGTGAACCAGCATGTACACGCTACTGTGTCTAAAGCAACCAGCGTATAACCAGAAATCTTATGATTCAGTTAGATTATCTTCAGTAAATGCATCAAGACATTATTAACCAGATTAATAGTAAACAGGTGCAATAAAACAGAACAGATCATCACACAAAAGCCACACACATGAACACCATGATATAAGGTGGAAACCCAATGTGGGTGAAAACCACCTGCTGCAAGTCGTCTCTATCTTTCTTTAATAAGAAACTTCAGTTTACAATCTTTTGTACTAGTGCAGCCTTATACCAGTACGCAAGCTACAAGCTGCAAAAGGCTACAACCTTCTCTCGTTTTCCAGACTCTCCTGGAAGGGAGCTCCAACCCCCTTTGCTCTTGTACTAGCTAAGATACTAGTACGTAGGTGCTGGCCTACAATCTTCTTTCCTTCAGGTACCACTTTTCATACATTTTCAGACTGGATATTCCTGAAGCACAACATTACAATCTGAAGACCACAATTCATCCAATTTTCATAACAGATCATTGAAGCACAAAACAGCCAATACTAGCATCATCAATCTTTGAATCACTGAACCACTGAAACCCTGTCAACACCCAGTCACCAGAACACAGAGCAGACTACAGAACTCTGCAATAACAGTCAGACCCAACTGCAACCCCAAAAATTTAGCTTCAAAAGATATACGCTACTTCAATGAAACCAACCAGCGTATACACGCGCTTTTACCAAAGACAACCTGCGTACAGATCTAAAAATAATTTCTCATAACTTGCAGTTGTACCAGACATCAGTCATACTCAGAACATAACATTGCGTCAGTATGCAGATCTAAAAATACGCATAATCAACCATATAATGATAATTCATTTCAAACCATTTGATCCCGATCTATCCTTAGATCTAGTCTTCCATCAACCGGTGTGATCTCTCCTTAGCTTAGATCAAGCAACCCAGAACCTGCATACTAGATCTCTTTCTTTATCAGATATTCAAGACTTTTTCAATGCACTTGCCTAATGATCTTCTTCTCCTTATATAGCCTTAGGCCCTTCACAATACCACGGTCCAAAACCATAGTAACACAATACCATCAACTTCAAAACTAGGGATCAACACATCTGTCGAGATACCTTGGTCCAAAAACATAGGCTCAAGTACCGAGGACTAACTACCATGGACCAAAGGAAAGCTTCTCGACATGTACACTCTTTTCTATTCATGAAACTGTGTGTATACGCGACTTCGTATATAGAGAGCCTGCATATCCGCGACTTAGTATATAGCGTACCAGCGTGTATACGCAACTTGGGCTTAATGAACCTGCGTATATGAAATTTCTCTTCATTCTTGTAGTCTGGATTGAGATCTGTCATCAAAGAGAGTTGCCATCAAGGACAACACCTGTACCGTAGCGCCACACCTGTGCCAAAATGCCAACAATCTCCCCCTTTGGACTTGATGGAAACCCCAATATCCTTAGAATTGTTCTCCCCCTTTATCATCAAGGGCAAAGGGCTGTGCTCCCCCTGAGTACATACTAATATCTCTGCTCTGTTGTGTTGAACATGCTCCCCCTGACTGTAGGCAAGATCTGCAAAGGATGTTCTTCAAAAAGAACCAAGACTTATACATCATAAAGGACCTTCCTATCACCAAAAGACTCAATACATACATCCATACTCCCAACCAAGAGGGGATACATCAGAAATTTACATAACCAATTACATTACATTATTCATCCAAGGCATAGTGGGGAAACCAACATAGGCCGTTACATGACCTTGACACCATAAAAGAGATATCACAAAAGAGATACATGACATAGAGACGAAAAATCTAGACCAAGACTTATGAAAGTCACCAGCAACATCTGATAATCATCTTTTTAGATCAGCAACCAAGATTTCCTTCTGTGCTCCTTCTCCTGAAACCAACAACAGTTGTGAACTAGAACCAAAAGCATCTAAATGCCAACAATGCTTTATTAGACTTTAAGCTACTCCCCCTGAAACTGTGCCTGAAAGACTCTGGCATACCCATCTCAGACCTTCTCCAACCAGAGTCTGCCCTTGTTGTTCAGAACTCCATATACGTGACTTCACCTGCATAAATCAGCGTATGTACGCGGATATCCCTTATACAACACGCGTACACCAACTTTTCTTTAGAACAGACAAGCTTCAACAGTAGGATGAAGCATCAACTACTCCCAACTTTTGTCTAAGATATTCAAAAGTCTCCCTGGGCAGTGGTTTTGTGAGAATATTAGCAACTTGTTCTTTAGAAGACACATACTCCAACTTGACCTTTTGTTCAAGAACTTGTTCCCGGAGGAAGTGATACTTGATTGGTATGTGCTTGGTCTTTGAATGCATGACTGGATTCTTTGAAATGTTGATTGCACTTGTATTATCACATAAGATAGAGACAGGTGGAGTGCAAGTGATTTGAAAATCCTGCAAGGTCTGCATCATCCAAAGAAGTTGTGTGCAACAAGATGCCGCAGCCACATATTCTGCTTCAGCTGTAGATAAAGCAATCGAACTCTATTTCTTGCTGAACCAAGATACTAATCTGGAACCCATGAAGAATGCACCACCACTTGTGCTTTTCCTGTCATCCACACTTCCGGCCCAATCTGCATCTGTGTAAGCATGAAGAGTGAGATCTGTATCTCTAGGATACCATAAGCCATAGTTTTGAGTCCCTTGGAGATACTTGAAGATTCTTTTGACTGCCTGAAGACGAGTTTCCTTTGGGTTGGCTTGAAATCTTCCAACAATTCCTACTACATGCATAATATCTGGTCGGGTACCTGTCAAATAAAGCAAACTCCCAATCATGGATCTATAAGTTGGTTGATGAACTGCTGTTGATTCATCATTTGCACTGAGGCTGCATCCTGTAACCATGGGGGTGCATACTGGCTTTGAATCTTCCATGCCATACTTCTTCAAGATCTGCTTGAGGTACTTGGTTTGAGACAAGAAAATACCTCCTTCATTTTGTTGGATTTGCAATCCAAGAAAGTATGTCAATTCTCCAAGTAATGACATTTCGAATTCTTTCTGCATAACCAAGGCAAAGTTTTGACTCATAGCCTCTTCATTGCTGCCAAAGATAATATCATCTACATACACAACAAGTATTAGCAATTTGTTATTTTCAACTTTTATATAGAGATTGCTATCTGCTGATCCTTTTGAAAAGCCTTGTTGGTGAAGATATTTGTCCAAACGATAGTACCAAGCCCTTGGAGCTTGTTTGAGACCATAAAGAGCCTTTTTGTTGGGTCCCTATAATACAAGTGATTACCCCATTACTATTGTAGTTATACCCCTATTTATATTGTTGTGCCCCTATTACCCCCATATTGTTATTTCTGTGCCCCTTAGAATCCCTCTATTGTTATTTTTGTGGCTTTATATTATTATTATTAGGTCGGCTGGATTATATTGTGACTCCTTAGACTCCTATATATATAAAGGAGGTTTTGTCATTTGTATCACCCAAGAATTGTTCATTTATGTAATGTAAAGGAGGTTGCCCCCTCGAAGAGGCTGAATTCTAAGGCGTGGATCTCTCTTTTCTATCTTTTTGTGAGCTGGTTTCATAACATTTGGTATCAGAGCTTTGGATTCTAGGGTTTCGCTGCTCCAAACAGGTCATCGTGGAATTTTCGCTATAACTTTGTTTCTGTGATGTTTCAGAAGTCGCAAAAAAAACCCATTTGAGAAGAAATCGCGCTGGACCTTGGGTCCGAATTTCAGAGCTTTTAGCGTGACATTTGCGGAGATATGATCTGAGGAAGTTGGTCTTTTTGCAGACTCCTGAATTACATTCAAAACAGGTGACCTGAGGAAAATCGTCATAACTTTCTCTCTGAGGATCGGATTGAAATTTCGTAAGAAGGTACAGAAAGAGGACGGACTGTAGTTTCTTGTATGTGTGTTTCAGATTCAAAGGTTGAAACAAGGACTCATGGCACGTCGTACAACGTCGCTCTACTAAACCAGTCTAAAAGCAAGTCACTGTGGGAGATTTCACATAACTCTTCCTTGGAGAATCCAATTTGGCTCAGACTTGTGGCATTGGAAAGAGGACGCAGAAGGCTACTACAGATATCAATTTCAGAATTGGATGATCTGAAATTACAGAGATACATCAGATTCAATATCAGGCTTCTATAAAGTGAAAAAAGGTGTGTAGTTTTTGTTTTTAATTTTTGTGTAAGCTTGGTTTAACGGAATTCAAAGGGCATAGTAAAGCATTATTATCGGTAACTGATGCCCCAAGGAAAGAAAATGCAAACACCTAGTAAGGAACCTGAAAGCTCTAGCATGACTCATGAAGAAGAGGAAGAAATGCTACATGATATATCAAAATTACAAGAACAAGTGCAACAAATGTCACGCTCACAAAAGCTAACAGAAGCTAAGATAAGTGGCGTGGAATCTAAGGTAAATGGCGTGGAATCTAAGATAAAGGGCATGGAAGCTAAGATGGAGGATTCGATGGAAAATTTGAAGATAGATTTGAATACAAACATGGAAGAATTGAAGAAGTTGCTACAAGAAAGGGTCACTAATGGTGAAAAGGTAGTAAAGGAAACTCATGATGAGAACAAAAGAAATGTTAATCATGATTCCATAGACTCTAATGTTGGATAAAAGACTCACCATGTTCCAAAAATCGATATGAGGAAGTTTGATGGCAAGGATCCCGCCACATGGATATTACAGATGGAGCAATTCTTCGATCTCAATAATGTGCAAAACACACAAAAGGTACGTATGGCAACTTTATATTTGGAACCAAATCAGTTTGTATGGTATCAATGGCTTTGTTCTCGTAAACAATTTATCACTTGGGCAATTTTTACGGAAGAATTGATAGCACATTATGAGGATACAAAAAGCAACACTTTTTTTAGCCAATTGATAAGTCTCAAACAAAAGGGTTCAATAATGGAGCACATTGAGGAGTTCCAAAAATTGAACATAAGGGTAAAAGATATTCCAGAGGAGCATAGGATTGATGTGTTCATAGGGTCTTTAAAGGATAATATCCAACATGATGTGCGCCTTTGGGAACCTGATTCATTAGAGAAGGCATTCAGGTTAGCAAGAAAAATGGAAAGCAAAATTATGGCAACTAGGAAGCATACCATTCACAACTATAAAGATGGAAGTGTTGTTGCCCATAGTCTTCCACAACCTACAAGGTTGACACCACAACAATTGGAAGAAAAAAGAGCAAAAGGGCTTTGTTACAATTGTGATAGCAAATACACAAAAGGTCATAAGTGTGCTGAGAAGAAATTATTCTACATAGATTGTGAAGAGGAAGAAGAAAAGGAGCAAGAAAGGTCAAAAGAAGAGGATATATTCCAGGAACAAAGCCTAGATGAAGAACAAATAAATCCGACCATATCTTGTAATGCATTGGCGGGAATTACCACTCCTCAAACCATCAAGATAGAAGGACAAATCAAGAAGAAAAAGGTAATAGTGTTGATTGATTCAGGAAGCACCCACAATTTTATTCATTGTAGGGTAGCAAAAGAATTGAATTGCTTCCTATATCCAGCACCAGAGTGTCAAGTGATGATTGCAAATGGAGGAACAATAAATTTTTCTGGAAAGTGCCATAATATCAAGCTATCCATGGGAGAATATGTATTGACTAGCCCAATGCTTTCCATTCCAATGGGAGGTGCTGATGTTGTACTAGGAGTCCAATGGCTACAATCCTTGGGTACAATAGCTTTTAATTTTCAAGAACTTTTCATGAAATTTTCTGTGGAAGGAAAGGAAGTTGAATTAAGGGGTATTGCAGGGAAACCAGGAAAGATAATCAGCTCTAATGGAATGACAAAGCTTCTAAAAAAGGAGCAAAGAGGTGTAATTGCACAATTATGTTCGCTAGATGTTTCCACATTGGAATCATCTATTTCTCCAGATCTCCAAAAAGTCCTGGACAATCATTCCAAGGTATTTGAGACTCCCAAAGGTCTCCCACCTATGCGTGATCATGATCATGCTATTCATCTGATTCCAGGAAGTGTTCCTCCAAACATCAGGCCGTACAGATATCCATATGTCCAAAAAAGTGAAATTGAACGTATGGTTGCAGAAATGCTAGAGGCTGGTATAATTCAACCGAGTCAAAGTTCTTTCTCAGCTCCAGTAGTATTGGTGCACAAGAAGGATGGATCATGGCGCATGTGTCCAGATTATAGGGAGCTCAACAAGCTCACTATTAAAGATAAGTTCCCCATTCCTGTTATTGATGAATTACTGGATGAATTGCATGGATCAATTTACTTCACCAAGTTGGATCTTCGTTCGGGATATCATCAAATCAGAATGAAGATTGAAGACATTCCGAAAACAACATTTAGAACTCATGAGGGTCATTATGAATTTTTGGTCATGCCTTTTGGCCTTACCAATGCACCTTCAACATTTCAAGGTTTGATGAATTCAATTTTCAAACCATTCCTTAGAAAATTTGTGTTAGTATTTTTTGATGATATACTAATCTACAGCAAGTCTTGGAAGGATCATGTTGAACATGTTGACAGGGTGCTACAACTATTGGAGGAGAAACAATTATATGCAAAAAGATCCAAATGTTTCTTTGGAGTCCAGGAGGTGGAATATTTGGGTCATATTGTATCTCATGAAGGAGTTAAGGTAGACCCTAGCAAAATTAAAGCCATTAAGGAATGGAAAATCCCCACATCCATAAAGCATCTGCGAGGATTTCTTGGGTTGACAGGGTATTATCGCAAGTTTGTTAAGAATTATGGGAGAATAGCAGCACCTCTAACAACATTATTGAAGAAAGATTCATTTTCATGGACTTCGGAAGCAACAAAGGCCTTTGAACATCTTAAAGAGGCAATGTGCCAAGCACCGGTCTTAGCTACACCGAACTTCACAAAAACCTTTATTGTGGAATGTGATGCTTCAGGAAATGGAATTGGTGCTGTTCTAATGCAAGATGAAAGACCCATTGCTTTTGAAAGTCGTCCAATCAAGGGAAAGTTTTTAAGCAAAGCTATTTATGAGAAGGAAATGTTGGCAATACTCCATGCACTTAAGAAATGGCGACCCTACCTAATGGGAAGACACTTCAAGGTAAAAACGGATCATGATAGCCTTAAATACTTTTTAGAACAAAGATTATCCTCTGAAGAGCAACAAAAGTGGGTCACAAAGATGTTGGGTTATGACTTTGAAATCATCTACAAAAAAGGGAAGCAAAATGTGGTGGCAGATGCACTCTCAAGAAAGGATGAGGATGTGGAAGCATTGTTGTGTGCCATTTCTATTATCCAACCAGATTGGATAAACGAAGCAAGGGAGGAATGGAAGAATGACGAAGAAGTGTGGGCACTTATTCAAAAGCTACAACAAGATTCCAGTACTTCTGATACATTTAGCTGGCAAAATGATTCGTTATGGTACAAAGATCGCTTATACCTCTGTAAGAATTCCCAGCTAAAACAAAAGATTCTTATGGAATTGCACACTTCTCCCTTAGGAGGGCACTCAGGATTTTTAAAAACTTACCACAGGGTTAAGAAGGAATTTTTTTGGGATGGCCTTAAATCAGATATTCAAAAGTTTGTGGCGGAATGTTTGGTTTGCCAGCAAAATAAAGTTGAAACAATTAAGACACCGGGTCTATTACAACCTTTATCCATTCCAAGCCAACGTTGGGAGGAGGTTTCAATGGATTTTATCACAGGTTTACCCAAGTCTGAGGGAAAGAGTGTCATCATGGTGGTAGTTGACAGACTTACCAAGTATGCACACTTTTGTGCATTATCACATCCATTTAAAGCCAGTACAGTTTCTACTGCATTTATGGAAACAGTTCAAAAGCTACATGGAAACCCAAAGATTATTGTAAGTGACAGAGATCCCATTTTCACTGGAAATTTTTGGACAGAATTATTTTCTTGTCTTGGTACTCAGTTAGCTCATAGCTCATCTTATCATCCTCAATCTGATGGGCAAACTGAGATAGTAAACAAATGTTTGGAAGGATATCTTCGTTGCTTTGTATCTGATAAACAGACACAATGGGTCAAATGGTTGCCTCTGGCTGAATGGTGGTATAACACTTCCTTCCATACAGCAACAAAAATGACCCCATTTATGGCACTTTATGGGTATCAACCACCATCCATCACATCATATTTAAGAGAAAATTCTAAGGTTCAGGCAGTGGAACATCACATCGAACATCAACAACAAGTCCTCCAACTCTTAAAGGATAACCTCGTGTTGGCACAAAATAGAATGAAACAACAGGCAGATCAACATCGCAGTGAAAGAAGTTTTGATGTAGGTGATTGGGTATTCCTACGGCTACAACCATATAAGCAAATGTCCCTAAAGCAAGCTAAGAAGGATAATAAATTATCACCAAAGTATTATGGTCCGTACAAGGTGTTGGAAAAGATTGGTACTATGGCATACAAATTGGAGCTCCCTGCAGCTTCTCGATTGCACCCAGTTTTCCATGTTTCATGTTTAAAGAAGGTTATAGGTGACAAGCTCCCAATTCAAACAATATTGCCAAAACTTGACGAGGAAGGAAAAATTATATTGGAACCGGAAGCAATCACAGAAACAAGAACTCGACAGCTACGAAATCGATCAATTTCAGAGTATCTTATCAAGTGGAAGAACTTATCCGCTGAAGATTCCACATGGGAGGATCAGAATTTTGTGCAGAAGTATCCAGAACTGCTCAAGCGTTGAGGACAACACTTTTTTGAAGGAGAGGGGCATGTTGGGTCCCTATAATACTAGTGATTACCCCATTACTATTGTAGTTATACCCCTACTTATATTGTTGTGCCCCTATTACCCCCATATTGTTATTTCTGTGCCCCTTAGAATCCCTCAATCTGCATACAAGGTTTGGATCATTCCCAAGAATGAAACCATCTGGCTACTCAATATATACTTCTTCTTCTAAGTCTCCATTCAGAAAGGCTGATTTCACGTCCATTTGAAATACCTTGAAGTTTTGAAAGCTTGAGAGAGCAAGGAACATTCAGATGGCCTCAAGTCTTGCAACAGGAGCAAAGGTCTCTTCAAAATCTATTTCTTCTTGTTGCGCATACCCTTTACAAACATGTCTGGCCTTGTTTCTAATTACTTCTCCATTTTCATTCAATTTATTTTTGAAGACCCATTTTGTCCCTATGACATTCTTATCTTTTGGTCTAGGAACTAATTCCCAAGTGTTGTTCTTTTCGATCTGCTCAAGTTCTTCATCCATTGCTTTGACCCAACATTCATCTTTGCATGCCTCTTTCACATTTTGTGGTTCAGTGGAAGAGAGTAATGCCAAATAGCTTGAAGCTTCTGCAATTGTTCTTCTTGTTTGTACTCCTGCTTCTTTCTGCCCCAAAATCTGAGATTCTGGATGATTCTTCTGAACATATCTGGATGGAGTCTTCTCTTCTATTCTTGTCTGCACCTCTGGTTCTTCTTGAGGTTCTTCTTCTTCATCATTCTGTCTTTGATGGTAGCCTTAATCTTCTTTGATGTCTTCATGACGAACTTGCCTAGGAATGTATCCCTTCTCATCAACCACAACATCAATGCTGTCAACAATTCTGCCAAGTCTTTTATTGTAGCAATTGTATGCTTTGCTATGTGGAGAATAACCAAGAAGAATGCCTTCATCTGCTCTTGGTTCAAGTTTGCCAAGTTGCTCATCAGTATTCTTAATATAACATTTGCTCCAAAGATTTTGAAGTGCTTCACCGAAGGAGTCTAACCACACCAAATCTCATGAGGGGTTTGAGTGTTGTTTACTCGGACATTTGTTTTGTTGAGAATAATAACCGCAGCATGCAGCTTCACCCCAGAAAGTTGTGGGAGTACCTGATTCATCAAGCATAGCACGAGCCATTTGTTGGACTGTTCTGTTCATTCTTTCCACAACTCCATTTTGCTGAGGAGTTCTAGCTGTAGAAAATTCTCTTCTTATCCCATGTTCTTCACAGAAATCGAAAAATTCATTCGAGGTAAACTCCCCACCTCTGTCAGATCTGAGGCACTTAATTTTGTGTCCTGATTCATTTTCAACCAAGGCTTTGAAGGATTTTAATTTTTCGAATGCTTCATCTTTGTGCTTCATAAGTCCTAACCAGACAAACCTGGAGAAATCGTCAATGAATAATATCAAATATTCTTCTCCTCGAGGTGTTCTTTTTCTGAATGGACCACATGTATCTGTATGTACTAGCTCAAGAGGCATGCTAGCTGATCCTTCCTTCTCAGGAAAATTAGTTCTGTTTTGCTTTCCAAACTGACATGATTTGCATATGGTGTTGTCTGGAATTTTGATATCTGGAAGATCATGAACTGCCTGATATTTGCATGCTTTCCTTATTTGTGAAAAGCTTAGATGCCCCAACCTCCGATGCCATAGCCAGTGTTCATCATCCTTGCTCAAATAGCATTGTTGTTGTCTTTCTTCAAATATGTATAGATTATTTGGAGTCCTTCTTCCTTTGATCACTGTTTCACCTGTATCAAGATCACGAACACAACATCCATTTGATCTAAATATTACCTTTGTTCCTTGATCGCACATCTGACTGACACTCAGAAGAGTATGCTTCAATCCATCAACATACAAAACATTTCCAGCTTTGACCTTCTCTTTCAACGGAGCAACGCCTTTTCCTTTTATGGCTGCAGAGATATCGTTTCCAAAAGAAACTTTCTTTCCCTTTTCTAATGCGGTATATGATTCAAGTTTTTCTTTGTCCCCTGTCATATGCTTCGAACATCCGCTGTCAATGTACCATAGACTTTCTTGACCTTCTGCATAAAAGGCTATCCCACATCTTTCTGGTTGTGGTTCCTTTATTCTCCATATTCTGTCATTTGAGGTTTGTTCCTTCTGAGTTGTCTTCTAGAACCTGCTCCTGCATTCAGAGTCTTCATGACCAAAGTTATTACAAATAGAGCATTCAACTTCATTTTCAAGAACCGAAAAGTTGTTATAAGTCCTTTTCATGGTTCCAGTCATACTTCTTTGCTTTTGAGCTTCTCTAGTCATGATTGTCTTGTAGGCAACACATTGAGCTGCTTTGTGACCGAAGTTATGGCAAGAAAAACATTGGCCATTAAAGAAATTTCTGCGATAATCAGATCTATCATCCAACCGATTGTAGCTTCTATTGACATCCATTCTTGGGGAAAATTTGGAAGATTTTACCTGTGGCTGATTGTAGCTTCTGTTTGTCCTTAAGGCAGCTTGTCCCCGAATTCCTTGATAGTCTTTATTTGTTCTTGAGGTAAACTGTCCCCGATTCACCTGATGAATTTTATTTGGCCTTTGCTCGCTCCCCCTTGCTGCATCAAGATAACTTTTAGAGGTAGAAGCTTGAGATGTTTCTCCATTATATCCCAGACCTGTCTTGATCAGAGGAGAACGCTGCACATTGATAATCTCATCCAAGGTTTCAGATCCTTTGACAAATTTAAGATTAATCGCTTTTGTTTTCTCAATCTCCTTTCTAAGACAAACAATCTCACATTCCAATTCTTCAAGATGTTTTTCCTTTTCAGCCAGTTGACATTGTAGAGAATCAATAATAGCACTTTTCTCTTCTAAGCAAACTTTGAGATTATTCATTTCTTCACAAAAGCCTTCTACATCTATAGCATCCATGTAGTCATCATCTTCAAAAGCCATTAAAAGTTTATATCTATTACCTTGTTCATCTTCGTCACTATTTGAAATACCATCACTATCTTCATGAGTGTAATAGCTTTTCTTCTTTTCATTCTGTTTCTTGTTCCATTTAACAGGTTCCTTTCCCTTGTCATTCTTATCTTTGTGAGGACATTTGGCAGCATAATGACCTACTCTTCCACAAGCAAAGCATTTAAAAGGTAACTTACCTCTGAACCTTCCAGAACCCCTTTGAAGATTTCTGACAAAATTTGATTCTTCTTCTTCATCTTCTGGCACATGACTTGCTTCATAATAATATTCTTTGCCTGAAGCTTTGAAAGCAACTTCTCTTCTGTCTGATGGACCTCCCTTTCTCATTTCATAAGCAGTTAGAATTCCGTGAAGCTGAGACATAGTAAGAGTTCGTAGATTTTCCTTTTCTTCTATTGCAGACACTTTAGATTCAAATTTGGGGGACAATGATCTTAGAACCTTTTCAACCACAATAGCCTCTTTTATTTCTTCACCCAAGTTTTTCATGCAATTAACAATCTCATCTACCCTAAGGAAATAGTTAGCCACACTTTCATCATTATACATTCTGAGAGTGTCATACTTAATCCTGAGAGTTTGAAGTTTAGCACGCTTTACCTGTTCGTCTCCTTCATAGCTCGTGACAATTTTGTCCCATATTTCTTTTGCGGATTTATAGTGCATTACCTTCATGAATTCCGATTGGGATATACATCCCAATAGAGTACTGACTGCTTTCACATTTGTTTCATATTTCTTTTTCTCGGCTAAATCTATAGGAGTAGCTGAAGGAAAAGTGTAGCCTGTCTCTACAATGTCCCAAACTTCTGTACCAAGAGATTGAAGATAGGCAGTAACTCTTACCTTCCAATAATTGAAGTTTGTCCCATCAAAAACTGGTGGCCTGATTGATGCTTCTCTCTCATAGTTGCTCATGATGAACGATCTACCTTCAAGCGATCAAGCTTCTCTGAAGGACCTGGTCTGATACCAATTGTTGGAAATAATACTGAGAGGGGGGGGGGGGGGGGTGAATCAGTATTATCAGATCAATAAAACTTTTTCAATTTCATACTCAGAAACATATACGCTACTTCAGTTAAGTGAACCGGCATGTACACGCTACTGTGTCTAAAGCAACCAGCGTATAACCAGAAATCTTATGATTCAGTTAGCTTATCTTTAGTAAATGAATTAGGACATTATTAACCAGATTAATAATAAACAGGTGCAATAAAATAGAACAGATCATCACACAAAAGCCACACACATGAACACCATGATATAAGGTGGAAACCCAATGTGGGTGAAAACCACCTGCTGCAAGTCGTCTCTATCTTTCTTTAATAAGAAACTTTAGTTTACAATCTTTTGTACTAGTGCAGCCTTATACCAGTACGTAGGCTACAACCTGTAGAAGGCTACAACCTTCTCTCGTTTTCCAGACTCTCCTGGAAGGGAGCTCCAACCCCCTTTGCTCTTGTACTAGCTAAGATACTATTACGTAGGTGCTGGCCTACAATCTTCTTTCCTTCAGGTACCACTTTTCATACATTTTCAGACTGGATATTCCTGAAGCACAACATTACAATCTGAAGACCACAATTCATCCAATTTTCATAACAGATCATTGAAGCACAAAACAGCCAATACTAGCATCATCAATCTTTGAATCACTGAACCACTGAAACCCTGTCAACACCCAGTCACCAGAACACAGAGCAGACTACAGAAATCTGCAATAACAGTCAGACCCAACTGCAACCCCAAAAATTTAGCTTCAAAAGATATACTCTACTTCAATGAAACCAACCAGCGTATACACGTGCTTTTACCAAAGACAACCTGCGTACAGATCTAAAAATAATTTCTCATAACTTGCAGCTGTACCAGACATCAGTCATACTCAGAACATAACATTGCGTCAGTATGAAGATCTAAAAATACGCATAATCAACCATATAATGATAATACATTTCAAACCATTTGATCCCGATCTATCCTTAGATCTAGTCTTCCATCAACCGGTGTGATCTCTCCTTAGCTTAGATCAAGCAACCCAGAACCTGCATACTAGATCTCTTTCTTTATCAGATATTCAAGACTTTTTCAATGCACTTGCCTAATGATCTTCTTCTCCTTATATAGCCTTAGGCCCTTCACAATACCACGGTCCAAAACCATAGTAACACAATACCATCAACTTCAAAACTAGGGATCAACACGTCTGTCGAGATACCTTGGTCCAAAAACATAGGCTCAAGTACCGAGGACTAACTACCACGGACCAAAGGAAAGCTTCTCGACATGTACGCTCTTTTCTGTTCATGAAACTGCGTGTATACGCGACTTCGTATATAGCGAGCCTGCGTATCCGCGACTTAGTATATAGCGTACCAGCGTGTATACGCAACTTGGGCTTAATGAACCTGCGTATATGAAATTTCTCTTCATTCTTGTAGTCTGGACTGAGATCTGTCATCAAAGAGAGTTGCCATCAAGGACAACACCTATACCATAGCGCCACACCTGTGCCAAAATGCCAACAGACGAGACCCAATCCTTGCTGCTTAAAAATGAAAATTTAGAGAGAGAAAATGAAAATTTAAGACAATAGTTAGCAGAGAGTAAGGTAGAATCAAGGGTCTTAGGGTTAGATATCTTGGTTGAGGCCATAAATAGGGTCAGGGAGGAAAATTTCCTGGGTTCTGTGTGCATGGCCTATGCTAAAGAACTAGCAACAGCAGGGTACAGAGTTTGTGCAGTGAGCACCTTTTCGAGGGAAACACAAACTAAGTCCTGGGAAGCTGACACACAAGAACCCATTGAAGACGTTGCTGATACACAAGATCTAATAGCTGAAATGGAGCATCCCACGGAGAGTAACTTGGAAGATAATACATAAGAGCCTGTGGATGACTCTATTGTTACACAAGAACCAGTCGTGGAAGCAGAAGCTAACCAAGGAGAAAAAGAAGAAGTTGTCACACAAGAACCCATTGATGACATTATTGTTACACAAGAACCAACAACCAAAATGGAGCAGCTCCAGTCGCAGGAGGTTGTTACACCTTCAATTGATATTGCATAAGAGAGAACACAGGGTCTTGATGAAGGATAGTGTTTGGAAAGAGTTTTGTTGATATCATAATTACAAAAATGGAAACAGCAAGCACTCACTCTACAAGAGGGAGTGATCTCACTTAGGGAACATTAGAAAATGATGAATTCACTTTGGGCGAAGTGGGAAGAGAAGGATATTGTAAAAGGATGCAAAGAACGAAGGAGTAAAGAAGCTATGAAGAAGAAAGAAGAACAATTGCAGTTGCTACAGCGACAGGTTCTAGACCTAACGAATGATAAGAAAAAGCTTTATGAGGTTTCCCTGAACTTGTTAGGCTACAGGAGGCCTTCCCCATCATATCCAGTTTTCCTATGGGAACGATATTATTCATTTCAATTAAGAGCAATTTTTGAAAATATACCATATCTGGGTAATTCTACCCGCTCTTTCCTATAAATTTTTCGTGCCTATAACTTTGATGAATAAAGCTTACTCTGTGAGTTGTTTTTACATAATATGATTTGTGAATATGCTAGTATAAAGATGGTGGAAATTATTTTCTCTTATATGGGGGATTTGCAGTTAAGTGCCTTTATTTATTTTAAGAGAAATCAAATTTAATGGAACTTGGCCATGAAGTCGGCTGAAACTAATGAGGAAAAAGTAGCATTGTGGATTAGGGAAGAACTGGGAATGGCCACAGAATTGAGACGTGAGTTCAAATTATTCTTAAGTACTCCGGACTTAGGGAGTAGGAAGTCACCTACAGAAAGAGGATTGTGGGGTTTTACCTCAATCTTTATGCACAAATGAAAAGCTGAGCACTAACAGGGTGCCTCAAGCGCACAGAATCTAGCAGTGCTGGATTACAAGAAGGGGATCCTTCGAGTTCCATAATTTTTTGATTTTTGTTACACGAGTACCAAAATATGCCTGGGTGGTGAAAACACTAGGAGCCTTCTGGATTAGGCTTAGGTTTAGATATCCCCTGATTTGGTTGCTAGTGGAGGAATACCAGTCTCATTAACACTTGTGTGATTATGAAGAGGAGTCTTGGCCACGATAGTTGATGGCTACTCAGGGATACAGGTCTGCTAATGAAGAAATTGTCGGTGCTTATAACTTTACAGATCTACATCAGAGATGCAGCAGTGGTAACTGAGGTTTTTCATGAGGACATGTAATTTCTTCAGTTGGGGGGAGATGTTGGGTGTAGCTTTTGTACCTATCTTTTATACTTTATTTCCTCATTTTGACATTTTTCCCTCCAAACCTACAAAACTTTGCATATTAACCACCTCTTTCTTTATTATGAACAACATATTTTGTCTCATGTTATTTTTCCATTTTTTGTAGATATAATGATGCAATATTCCTTTTTATGGCTAACTGTGGCAAACATCAAAGAAGTATTTTGGTTCCTTCCCTCTTTTTCAGGTGCTACCCATGAGAACAAGGTTATGAAGTGAACATCTGTGCTGATTGATCTATGAGCATGATGAAACAGATTTTTGTTACACTTCGTGTGTTTTGACAGACTTTTTTGTTACACTGCATTGATGTCACAAACTTTTCTGTTACACTGCATTGTTGTTATAGACTGTTGTTATATTCCAGGTGTCGTTACAAGTCATTGTTGTTACCAATGTTGTTATTACATCCCAAACTGTTGTTTTACAGCAGGATGTTGTTACACTGTAGTTGTCAAGCTGTGGGTGCCATTCCATGTGACAACTGTTGGAGAGTTATGAATTATCTATTTAGAAAGTGACAAATCTAAGTGGTTATGATTCCAACTGATGTATTTGAACAGAACTTGTGTTTAGGAAATTTTTATAACAATTTCTATTTTATTGATCAACATGATAATCGTGAGATTCTCATGACTAATATGTTACTGATTTTTGGGTATGTAATTTCTATAATAGAAACTCAATCCCTCGGGCACGGAGAGCACTGCTACTTTGATCCTATAATTCTTAAATATTTTTAATATCAAGACATTGTGGTGATGTTGTCATTGTTCTGAGTTGAACTCTTACCTAAGTTGGTTTTCATTCCTATGCCCTGCTACGGAGGAAGGGCCCTCCTCTTTAACAGGGACTGTAGTGGTAGAAGTTGTATATCATTATTCCTTTCTTTCAATATATGCACGGTTTTTGTTGTCGCTGTATAATTTGTAGAATGGATTCGCTTCAATTCCATATTTATGATACGATGTTACACATATTTGGTTAGAAGTATGGTAGTTGACCAGCTAGTGTAGTTATCAATACAGTGAGTGGCACACCTTTGTTCTAGTAGATGCAAAGTGTGATTCCATTCTTGTAGAGTGTTTTTTATTTCTGCATGAATGTTAATTTCTGCAATTGATTCATCGGCATTCTTTATTATTTTCCATCTTCATCCTTGGTTGTGGTGTATCAACACAGATAATGCAGACTCCTTTAAAATAAGCAGACCTGCCCTGCTTTGACAATTAAATGGTTGCAGTCCTAGTCAATTAAAGGTGATTAATACAAAGAACAAGTATCACATTTCAGATTGTAGCAAGGCAAAGCCACATAAGGGAAATATGTGATATTTGAAGTATATAACGAACTTGTCCTTTTCTTTGGAGAAGTTACATTGTATCTCAAATGTGTTCAAAAGCAAGATATTTTGAAATCTCATGAAGTATTGTTGTCAGTTGTTGTCATACTGGTAGCGTATTTCAAAACTAAAGGATGGGACTTATTTTATGAAATATAGATGTTGAAGATCATTGTCACTAATATGTAGAAAGCACACCTTGATGGAGCAAGTTCACTTTTGACATGACAAACTTATAATAAAGAATAATTTGAGTCTCCTTCAAGTTTAGAGACCAAACTCCTCTCAAGAAGATGAGTCATATATAAAACTTCATGTGTCCTTATTATTACTACTATGATGAAATACAGGCTACCTGGGTTGAAAAGGTCAAAATCAATGTCTCATTAAGAATACACGGTTGCTATAATACCACTACTAGTAATGCTAAAGCAGTATCCAAGAATGTTATGGTTATGTCATATTCATCTCTTGATAAATACATCTCGTTGGAAGATCCCTGATCTTGACACATTTGCTTATTTTGGTATCAAGATGAAGTATCCTAGATTGTTCGCTGAGGCATTGGGACTCTATGGTTTTTGGAAATTCCGATATGGAAAGGAGAATTGGCACTTTACCATGTCTGTTGGACTTGTAAGAAGTGTAGAATGAGACTAGGATTTATCCTAGAAGACTAAAAGTCTTGGATGTAAAAATCCTAGGGCTTGTAGATAAAACCATAGATCTGGATTAACATTCCTGCTAAAAGAAGAGACCCTAACTCATGCAAAGAAGGAATGATATCATGCTGATGATGAAGACAAGGATGATAAATTTGCAAGATGGATGAAAGAAAGATAATATAAAGAGGGATTTGACATTTCCTATAATCCTCAAAAGTAACTTATATCTCTCTTCCTTGATTATTATTGTTGTTGTTATTTTACTATTATTTAGTCTCTTGTATTTGTTTATTTTTGTTGGGTTGTAATTGTTCTTCCATAGCATCCTAGTGAGGATTTCCTGTACATAACGAAGGCTTCCAAGGCTCTAGAAATATATTGAAGTAATGGAAGAATGAAGTAAATCTTATGACAAGAGGAATCCACCATGATTGGTGATTTGTATTGAGAAATATTGTACTATATGAGATTTGAGCTCAAAGGGAGTAGGAAGATCACCAAGTTTGAAGTATAGCTTTATTTTGCCAAGGGGAACTACGTAGTGACTTCCAAATGGATATAGAATATCTAGCATGTAGAAAATGGCAGCATGGAAAAGTAGAAGTGATATTTAAGACTAGAAGGTTCTCCCACAAAGAGGGAGAGGTTCAATTTCCAGGTATACTTCTATTAGAATTATTGTTGCTTTTGCTATGGAATCACAGCAGATGGATGTAGAGGCCATTTTTCTTCATGAATAAATTGAGGAAGAAGTGTACATGGAACCACCTCAAGCCTCTGAGGGTCATGAAGGAGTCTCTTCCTTGCAAATAGAATATTGTACATCAAACTTGGATTGATGGATCAAGGTTGATCCTATATCATTTGTCTCCAATGGAAGCAGAAGGACACGTGTGTTAGAGGAATTTTTTGTGGAAAAAATATTTTCTTATGTAACAAAGGGACCAGTTAGAGAGCCATGTTTTAGATTTAGAGGAGTTGACCTCTGAGTTCGAGATGATGGACTATTTGTTGAAATTTTCAGGTTATTTATCTAATATGCTAGAAAATAGTTGTGGCAGGGGGAGCTATCAGGATTTCCATAGCAAGATTTGTTTCAGAAAGAGCACCCAATTACGGTAACTAAAAAGTAGCCATGGTGATGGTTCCAGTAAAGGAAGTCGATCAGATTATGGTTGATCCAAGGCATGTGGCTCAATATGTGTTGAAGTACCAACATGGTATAGTTATGTAACAGTTAGTTATGGTTTTAGATATGTATCAAACAATGAATTACAATTGTAAGAATACACAGCTTTAGATTGGTAAAAGAGTGCAGAAGAGGGAAAGAGTTCATTTGGATATTGCATTAGTCTGGGTTGCGTGATGAGTAGGAAGAAGACATTTGTCACACTCAGTACTACAAAGGACAAGTATATTTCACCCTAGATTGGAAAGTTGAGAAGCAATATGGATTCAAAAGCTACTTGCAGGATTCTCTTGATTAGTGTTGGCTGCAACCGAACTTGGCCAGATTTTGGGCAAGGATTCTGAATTTTGTGGAGCATGCAATATAAAGGATGTCGTGGGGTGTGAAGTGGATCATGCAGCAGAGAATAATGAATACTACATAGAAAACTCACCGCGCAGTATAGGGGCTTCGCAGTAAAGCCCCTCACTTTTTGTAAAAAAAATATAAACCGTAAAAGTCAAAGGGTTTTGGAACATAGTCCCTTGTATTTGGGAAACCATGATATTGGGTCCATGGTAATGCAGCGATGTAATCTCTCAATGTAATAGTATATATAGCGATAAATAATAAATAATTAAGGTGTGTGTTGTTCCAGATATGTGTTTATGGTTGTATCTTTTTTATCTGTACTTTAGAGAAAGGGGCGAGGCTCCGCAGCTGAGTGTGCAAAGGCCTGGGTCTGCAGTTGTGTGTGCAGGTGAAGAACTATTTGTTGTACTAAATTACCTATTATAATCAATAATTCTTGTGGACGTAGTCCCAAATTGGGATGAACCGTGGTAAAATCTGTGTCTTGATGTGTTTTTCTTATTATCTGCATTTTATTTTAGTATAGTGAAGTTTATGTATGTTTAAGTTATGAATGTAATTTTGTGAATTAATATATAAGTGTGAAGTAGTTCATGAATGCGAAGTAATTTATATAAGCATTAAAGCATAAGAAAATACAAAATTGTCGCATCATAGTATCCCTCAAGGCTGCAAAAACCTAGTTCTACAACCTCCCATAGTCACTTTAGGTGAGACTGTGACTTGCTTGTGCGTCGTTGCTGAAAGGGCCAGTGATTGAGGGTTTTGTTGGTGCGTAGTAAAATATGAACCTAGGTCAGCCAAACCTAAGCCAAAAAACAGTTCTGTTACCAGGACCGGGATCTATTTGAGTGACATGTTTACGTGGCATCCATCGAAGAAAGAAATCCAAGAGTGGGTAGAATAGAAGGAACAAGAATTTGTAGAACAAGAGAATAGAAACCTTCATTTTTCAACTAGGAGGTGGTTGGAGAAGTATATTTTCGAAGATCAATACGAAATATACTTCAGTTCGTTTTATGTTGAGCTATACGAGTGGATATCAAGGTTGACAGAGAGAAAAGACTTTTTTAGAGGAGACGAACCTAAGGAGTGGACTCCTAAACTAATACAACGACTCAAGAGCACTAACAATAGGATCTCAAGATCTATTGATTTCTGGATTGATAGCATCTTGGAAGGATTCATTATTTCTTTTGCGGTAGACTCGATTATGTCTTATACCGAACCAAAACGGAAATTTTTCAAAGAACAGTGAGGTAAGTTCTTGAAATCTCTAAAACTTTGGATTAAGATGCTTTTGTGTGAAAAGGTAATTTTACGAATGCAATCAGATTATTAGTTACTTATGTTTAAGAGAATATCCGAAGAAGAAAATGGAAAAACGCGAAGTGGGAAAAGATATAGAATAGAAAATAGGAAGATATATTGTGGTCAAGATTTGAAGACATTTATAGAAACTAACTATAGCCCTCTTAAGTGAGTCTGAAAGTGAAGAAAACCGCCCTGAGAACCCTGAAGTAACTCCGCAGTATTCACCCTTCCAGCTTGAAAGTTCGTTGAAGCCTGAATCTAGCAATAGTCAGGGTAATTTTGGGTTTCCCCGTCCTCCTACCCCCATCCCCCTTCCCTTATGAATCCCCCTCCCCCACCCCCTCGACCTCCCCCTCCAAGAAGAACTATGTTCAATGATATTAAGATACCTATCTTTAAATGGATTGGATTAGAGGATCCATAGTAGTTCTGGTTTTTATGCGAAGCAGTATGGACAGTGAAGCAGGTCCATGATGAAACTATAAAGAAAGTGCATATTGTCACAACATTCCAAGATAGAGCATTGACACGAAACATGAAATATTTGAGTAATCAGATCAGATCATATACATACATTAAAACAACGTTATTAAAATAATTTAAGAAGTCGAAGTCTGAGTCGCAGTGCATCAAAAAATAAAAAGAAATCAAATAGAAGCCTATTGAGTATGTTTGGGAATTTGATCAAAGATTCAAGATATTATTGGATCAGGTGAGGTTCGAAATAGATCCACAGTAACATAAATAATAGTTTATATTTTTTTTGCTTCCACATATAATATTGCCTCTGTCACAACAGAAGATAGAAACTCAAGCTAAAGCTTTAGAACTTGCGATGAAATTAGAATCTTCACCTATAGGGGATACCAATACAGGTATGCAGTAGATCCAGAGTCAACTGGAAAATTTGACTCCGTGGATACAAGATATGAATAAAAGTAAAGAAGTCTGCGAGGAATTGTGTTGTACAAAGTGTAAGTTGGAAGGCCATTCTAAAGAACAATGCCCTCTCTTTAGAAACTACATGGCCAGTGGAGCACTGAATATTTTGAATCCTGGATCCATCTTATGGTGCAAGATATGTAAAACTAGAAGAGAAAATCGCACGGAATATTGCTACTTATTGTAAAAGTATGTCTAGACTCCAAGAAACTTATATTGTAAATTCTATAAATCAATAGGGCATGATGAGAACAATTGTCAAGCTTATGAATTGATGATAGAGCGTAGTGTTGATCTCTATAGAATTCAAGTTGAAGAACATGAACAAGAAGGATGTGAGCATCATGGTGGTCAAGGCGGCTATCAAGGAATAGGTCGAGGTGGCGGAGATGGTTGAGGTCATGGACATATTATCTGCTACAACTGCTGCCAAGCAGGTCACTTTGCAAGAGATTGTCAGAATCCTACTACAACATGTAAGTATTGCAAATCATTTGATCATGTAATTGAGGAGTGTCTGGTACTTATGGAAAAAATGAAAGAAAAGAAAAATCAACAGTCGACACAGAACATTCAGATGATGACTACATAACCAAGGATCGATGAACCTCACATTAATATTGTAACAAGGAGTGGAGTTGCGACTGGAAATGATAAAGCATATGGAAAGAAGGAATTTGAAGCTACATGGCTGAGAAATACTACTCAAAAAAACCCTATGTTTGATATTCAAAAGGAAAAATAAGTCTTTATGCAAGTGAAGTGAAGCTTTATGGATGCAAGAGCTTCGACATCTAGCACGAAGCAAAATTAGAAGAATAACTGTGGTATATCGTCTTCGACACAAGGCCAAGCTCTAACAATACGGGAACATGATGTAGCATATAAGGTAGATACTTTAAAATATTTTCTTCAAACTTGTATGAAATTATTGTGAGATCAAAGAGTTATAGAAGGACTATGTGAATTGATAAATTCTTGCGCATATAAAGAAGTACAGCAGAGTGAAATGCACAAAGTTGACAACTTACATAGACATAAGAGAACTGGAAAGGAAATGAGGCTTAGTGCACAAATAGGAGAATATGACATGGACTATGTTATTTTAGATTTGGGATATAAAACTAATATCCTGACAAATCAAACATGGGATTTAATGGGTAAACCGTAGTTTCAATGGTCACCTATTCAGCTGAGAATGGTGAATTAACAAAAGCTTGTTCCTCTAGGAAGACTATCAGGCATTATAGTGGACATTGAAGTGGTGTGCACTACCACTGATTTTGAAGTGAAAGAAATTATGGATGACAATAACCCCTACCCTACATTACTTGGACTAGATTGGGAATTTTCTGACATGGCTATAATCAACTTAAAGAAGAGGCAAATGATATTAAAAAGAAACAATATGAGAGTGATCGTTCCATTGGATCCATTAGAAGGAGAAAGGTATACTGAATGAGTGAAACAAGAGTACAACGCAGTTGATATAGATAACATCTATCAGATAACATCAAAAGAACAATATTGTGTTAACTGTTATCTCCTAGATTAACCTTAGGCTGAAGGGAGGCAATTCTAGGGTAACCACAAACCATGCTTAACCTAGTAGCTAGCCCTACTAGGTCAGAAGAGGGCTCTCTCCTTATGAATCTCAGTCAGGATGACTGGATCAAGAAAAATATTTTATGCTAGGTATAGTAGCTCAAAGGTTTTGATTGAATTTGTTGGTTTTTTTGCCAGATCAGGAGGAGCTAGGCAATTTAGGTCTGGGAAACTAAGTCGAAATTGCAAGGGATTATATGGGGCAAGGCAGGTATGAGCTTCAACACCTTAGGCTTGATGGGGTGAAATGCTAGACTAGTGAGGAGCTAAGAAGGGTATGATCAGGTCATGAATCCTTTTTAAACAGTAGAAAATACATGAAATACTGGTGTTTTCCCAAGGCAGAGCATTAAAACCTAATGTATTCCACCTATCTGACTTGAAAACAACCAATCATAAGCAATTATATGAAACAGGCATACATAAATAACATGAGAACATAATAACAAAAGAAGAAACACATGCTAAAGGCCATACCATAGGGATCCCATAAAAATAGTTACAAATTTATTAGTTTCCTGACAAAACTGCTACAAAGTGATATGTGTTCAGTACATGAGCATCCAGCTAAATCCAACCTTTTCCAATGACAAATAAAATACATGATATATACGTTCAAATCAATCATCCTAACCATTAGGGGTCGAAACCATGAGAAGAGGAGCTATTTCAGCCATTTCTAAACAAGGAACAGGAATCTAGGCAGTCAAACAACTTGCCTCTAAAAGAGGGGAAACTGATTCATTACCCTCAAAACCACATTTAATCTAATGAATCTACCATATACAAGTGTTTTACCATCATATTCACAAGCCATGACATTAATTACATCATTGAATCATCCACCATGAGAGAGAAATCATGAAAATAGTCGAAAATTGGAAAAATAGGCATCCTGAGCCAAATTTGCCCTACCTGCAATGCCACTGGTCCTACACACATTGCCACTTTTAGGCCACTTTTGGAGGCCTTCCCATCATCCAAATTGATCCTAGGATAGCTCATTGGAAAGGTCTTCAAGTCTACTTTCCAGAACACCTAGAATTTTTGCATTTGGAGCTCATTTGACCCCTCAAAAGTTGATTCTCCCAAGGCTACTTCTGTGTGTCCAAAAACTAGCAGAAAGGTCAATTTTGGAGTGTTTTTGGACCTTCTGGTGGACTAGTTTTGCTCCAAAAATTCTGAAAATTTCTAGGGTGCATGTCCTTGATGCCCTGAATCCAAAAATGCAATCCATTTGTCCATTGGGTGCCCCTAGAAAAAGCGCAATGCCGGTGGCGCTACGCTTTTGGGCAGTTTTTCTGTGTATTGAATTTCAAAAATTCAAAAGTGAAAATTTCCTCAAAAAATGCCCAAAATTGGTATGAAGCACCACCATCATGTGCTTTTATTAGCCAAGGAGGCTTCAGCCAACATCTTAAGTCTATCCTCCTCCTTTTTTCCTTCTAAATCCCTCCTTAACCTAGCCTTCATCTTTTTTATTCTTATGTTGCAAATCTTATTGTGGGTCCTGTAGTGATAAGCCATGTGTCTAGGCATCCAGTTGTCCATGTTGGCCTTCTTTAATAGCTCCTCAAGGTGTAGGTTGACTCTCTCAAGCCAAGTCTCCCTATCGTTTTCAATCTCCTGCTCAATGGGAGTCAATCTGACTTGTGTCGCTTTGCCAATTTGCCTTTTTGCTTTGAGCACTTCTAGCTCCATGAGGACTTGTTTGTCACTCAATTGTTTGTTCTCCTGCACCAAGTATGTGATGACAAACTTGGCTCTCTCTAGGTTTTCTATTAAGGCTTGTATCTAAGCTTCCTTCTCCTAAATGATGATGTCTTTGATAGTTTCCCTCTCCTGAGCTTCTAAATCAATAATCTCAATGTCAAGTTGCTCAGGCTCATCATGTTATTCCAAATCAAACTCTCTTTATTGCTAATCATCAAAGTCTTCTTCCTGCACCTTTTCCTTCCCTTTGTTCAGTTGTTGTACCTGTACCTGCTGTGTTGATGAAGAAGGAAAATCCCCTTCCACATCCTATGGAGATAGCATTTTCCTATGGGCTGATGAAGAAGGCAAGGTCCCTTCCACATGCTATGGAGCAAACACTTGCCTAGCAGCTGCAAACAATTTCCTTGTACCTCTTTGATATGTCAAGTGTACTGGCACCGCAGCAATTTTTGTCTCCTTGGTTTCTTCTCCTATTTCCACATGACTAGAAGGCCCATCTATTTCTTGAATCATGGATGGAGGAATTTGGGGTCCCCTAAACATGTCATGAGCAATGAAAGTCTCCCAAGGGATGTTGAGGAGACTGAGATGGTGAAGAACAATAATCTTGATCAAGGAGTAGCGATAGATGTTTTTCATCTGCTAAGGGTATGGCTTCTTCTGCACAAGGTAAGCCATCTTATAAATGTTTATAAACAAAAAGTATAAGAGGTTCAACATTTTTACCCTTGTAAAGTGCATGAGGAGCCTGATATGGTAAGTGTACAACCTAGAAAATCTGCCCTCACAAGTGAAATATTTGATGATGACCCTCATCAAGGGGACATACCTATTCTCTAGAAATTTGAAAGGGAAAAGCCTCTTCACCTGACTTCTGTGCTGAGGTTTAATGTAAGGCTCATAATAATGCTCATCAAGGTCCTGAGCCTTATACCATTTCTCACCAACATTAGGAATCCTGGTGGCCTCTAAAATGATTGATGGTGACACTGTGAAAGTCACCCCAGCAAGAGTCACTTCATTGTTGTGCAGGTGGGCTACAAAAAGTCTAGCCAGTTCATGGTGAAATTGGACTCTCTCCACTAGTTCACAAAATTCATAACATTCAAGGTGTCTAAAACATGAAACTGCCAATGGAGAGGCTTGTAGTTCTCTTAGGTTAGTTGGCTCTTCTCTTGTGATCTTGCCTCCCTTATGAGGTTTTCTATGCTACCTGTTTCTCTCTGTTGAACTATCACTTGCTGTATTCTCCTCATCATAATCATAATCTCCTCTATCCATGTTAACCAGCTTTTTAGTTGCACAATCTTAGACAATGAAGATGGGAATGAGTGGGATGCTTTAGGGTTTGTAGGGATGAGTTTTGAGTGAATTTAGGCACTTATGGGTAAATTATGAATCATGAGGGTGAGGGAGAGGGTTTTGAGAATGATGGATAGATGAGGGAATATAGATTAGGGGAAAGGAAATGATGTAAAAAGGGTTTTAGTTATAATGATAGGTAATGGGAAAAACAAGCTAGTTTGGGTTTGTAGTGGAAAACTAGGGTTTGATATTAAGAGTGATGGAGATGTCTAAAACATTAAATGTGAAAGCTAAACATCAAGTGAAGTAGGGCCACTTACCTTTAGAGGATGAATTTTCAATAAATTTGGTGGAATTTTGAAGTTTGAAGCGATTTTGAAGCTAATTGCCCTACGCGTAGCGCCTTCACCTAGAAGTGTAGCACCTTTTTGCAGACCACGTTTTGAGGCCTTCCCGGTGTCAAAATTGGTCGTGAGATAGCTTGTTGGAAAGCTTGTCGAGTATACTTTATAAAACATCTTTAATTTTTCAATTTGGAGCTTATTTTCCCTAAAAAAAGCTCAATCTCCCAAGACTGGTCAAAATGTGAAAAATGAGACTACCGAAATGCAGAGTGATTTTGTAGTCAACTTTAGGAGGTCTTTCTCAACTCCAAATTGAGCTCATGATAGCTCATTGGAAATATCTCTGTGTCTAGTTATCATTTGACTCATCAAGAAAGTCATTTGGACATTTCATCTAGGAGAAAAATTGATTTTACCAAGGTCACTCTAGAAGGGCAGCAACTCTCTTGTGGCAAATGATTGTTTGGACATTTCTCCCAAACCATGAGACCTGTGTAAAAAATGAAGGAGGATTTTCTTCTTGGGTCTATTTTTGAAAAAAAACTCTCTCATATTTGTCAAATTCATCTTTTCATGCTCATAAAAATCATTTGAATAAAACCTATCCCGATGTGTGGAATAGGGGATTTGTAGAAATGAAGGGAATGAGGGGCTTCTAAATTCTTGAGAAAATTTCGCGAAGTAGGGAGGGATGTTAGGAAGTAGGGGAAAGTGGAATTTCAAGGATTGAATGAGGGGAAGGAGTCAAAAAGGGAAAAACACAGGCTTAACCTAGAAAAGTGTCAAATTGTAGCAATAGGCTAAGGTTTGTGGGAAAATGATGAATTTGAGGGATATCCTTGATGGGAAGTGTTTAAGAAGGTATATTAAGTATAGGGGAAGTTGTATGAGCATCAGGATACAAGTTTTGTTGATGATTTGACCATCCAAGAAAAATTACCTTCAAAACCCTAGGAGAGGGAAATGAGTCTTACCTAAGCACCACTGAAGCACAAACAAGGTGTAAAATGACCCATTGGAACTTGAAATAATGATGAAAACTCTTTGAATGATGGTACACTTAGCCGAATGGTGACATGGACCAATACTTGGAAAACTTTGGAAGGAGTGAAAACAAATCCTAGACCTAATACCTAGTGACCAAATTTTACTTGAAGATTCACTGAAATGACAAAATTTGACTTTGACACCCCAAGACCACTTTGTAAGAACATGTTGGATCGCTGGTGGAAGGCTGCAAAGACTGAATCTAACACTAACCTTACTTAAGGAAAGTTAATTTGGGAGCATGACAGTTCGTGTGCTTTAGATTCAGAAGAAGAATTGGAAAATTGGTAAAACATGTTACATGAAGTATCTACAAGGCAATGTTCAAAAGTTACTAAAGTGATTTGTTGTATGATAACTGAGGTATGTGACTTAAATTTTTATGATGGTTTGGGTGATATAAATACTTTTCTTGAATAATATGAAGAATAGGTACCAGAGTGTCAAAGATTGTTAGCTCTAGATATAGCCCTAAGAGCTACTCCTACTAGATGGTGGGGTACACATAAGAAGAATATAGGAACTTGGCAAGAATGTCGAAGGTTGATATGGATAAGGTTTGGTCAGGTAGAAATAGAGTTGGCAGATAAATATGATGGTCAAACTGATCCTAGAGAGCACATCCATCTCTGCATGACAGCATGGAAGGAGATTCCACGAGAAGAATGGACACATGGGTTCATCCATACGTTGGAGACAATTCCACAAAAATGGTACTTGGAAACAGAACTTCGACATAGTACTGTAAGTCGAGCAGAGATGGTTGATGGGTTTATATTGACATTTAACTTTGAAGATGATTATATTGTATAGATTCATCCCTTCAAATAGTTAAAAAGAAGATTTTTGAGAATGAAATTCCACTCACTTGGCAGCTTGATTGGGTTGTGCAGCTACAGAATGTATTGGAATGTTACAACATCACTACAGAAGAAGATGGAGGCCCTTGGAATATCGACAGAGTAGAATCTAAAGGCTACTATGAAGTGAATGGACCTAAATTAGAAATGTTTGATATAACAAAGCCATTGAAGGCAAAGAAGGTGAATATAATATCAGAAGAGGAGCCTAATTTTGTAAGAATAGGAGATTATTGGGATGAAGAGACAGTCAACAATGTGATAGGTCTTCTACATGAATACCAGGAGTTATTTCCCACTAATTTTTTAGATATGAAGGGCATAGTAGGAGATTGAGTTATGACAATTCCTCTAAATCCTTATGCGAAGCCAGTTAAGCAAAGGCCTTATAGACTGAATCCAAGATACAAATAAAAAGTGAAGAAATAACTTGACAAAATGATAACAGTTGGAATCATTAAACTCGTGAAAGAGTCAGAGTGGATAAGTCCTATGGTATACAATCAAAGAAAAAAAAAGGAGAAATTAGGATTTGTGTTGATTTAAGGAAGTTAAATGACGCATGTCTACATTACCCATTCCCTACTGATCCGAATCGGATCCACAAAAGACTGTCAAGAACCTTGACTATATCGAGTTGAACAAATCTTTGAAAATTCCAAAACAGCGATCAAAAATGCCTTGAACCAGTGGCAATGGCCGCCAACGTGGAACGACGAGGACTTTGGTCAAAGCGCACTGACCGAGGCCCATGGAGACTACGCCGGAGGTCAAAACAGCCCCTTGGAGCCCCATATCGGGAAAAGGAGACGATTTTGATGCGCGATTAGCACTACATTGCTGGGAAAACAGGGCCAAAATGGAAAAGCCTTAAACACTCGGTCGCGTTGGGAGCTGGAGAACTGCGGGCGGAGAAAGAAAAAGTGCTAAAGGATAAAGGCGAGACCCGCACTCTGGAAAACCGGCGATATCGATCGGCGCGCCCTTGAACGGTAAGAGGTTTTGGAAGAGAGCGGAGCGATCCCACTCAGTGATCGACGCGTGGCAACAGAGGTGAGAGAAAAACTGCCGTGATCGCGCGCTATCGGTCGAGCAAGTCAACCACGCTCGACGTGCATATGACGTTGGATCTGGAGGAGCCCAGATTGGAAGGCTGAGATTGCGCCCGATGGAGGAAGCGGAATCGACAGGGGATTAAGCTACGTTCTAAATGGATTTGGAGTCCGCTTGACCACCACAGTGGAGAAAGAACACATACCCTACGTAACGGAAGAAACGAATCGACGAAGCATGCTGGCACCAGTTAGATGGAGACACGTGGCCACTTCCCGGGCATTCATGCTGATGTCGAACAAGGAACTCCAAGCGCAACTGCAGAAGGTGAATCGATGCAGGTGGGAGAGGAATCGAACAGGCATAGGGATTGAATGGCTAAAGCCATGAATAGAGACGTTCGAAAGGGGTAGGAAGAACAAGAGTCTGAGTGACGAAGAGAGACAATGATCAGTGAACCCAGAGAGGAGGACTGAACACAGAGAACAGTAAAGCCAAGCAGAGGAGACAGAGGGCCGAGCTGACCACAGGCAGCACCGAGCACCAAAGAGCTTGAAGATTCAAGCTTTCCCATAGAGGAATCTGTCTGGATTGAGCATCACAGTTGGCTCTTTCCACTGTAGACCGAGGGTCACAGAACTGGTAGGAAGAACAAGAGTCTGTGTACTCTGAGTGGCTTGGGGAATCCAAGAACCACCCTGCCAAGCAAACCTGTTTCAGGAGAACTCGCATTGAGTCCCTGTATTTGTAATTCTTTGCTTAAAGACACAATAAAACAAGGCCACCACTGAAGCTGGACCAGAGATGTAGCCCTGGAGAATAGGGCGAACTCCTTATTAAAATTATTTGTGTCTTTGTGTTGCTTACTGTATTTCTCTGTTGTCTTTCCACTTATTTTCTATGTATTGGCAATCTGATCGATCCGTTGCTTAAATAACACAGAACACACACCAGCACATTAGTATGTTATACCTTTTGTTTTAATAAATCTTTAACTGATGGCACTCATAGGGTGATTATCAGATCAAGTGGTATCAGAACTCTAGGCTGTAAGGTTAGACAAGCTTGTGTTGGTTAAGCTGTGAATGCTCACTAGATCAAAGCTCAAATTAGGAGAAGGAGAGTTGGTGGAAACTAATCCTGAAATTGTGAGAGTCTATTCTCAGAAGACAATGTCAAAGGAAGGTTCTATAGGGCCAGACCCTCAATTCATGGAAAGTTTCCTAGCTATAAAGTCTATGGTAGAGGAAATGTATAGAGACTTTAGAAAGCATAGGGATGAAAATTCATCGGGTTCTAAACAAGATAAAGAAGAATATGAGTCTCATTCCCATGACCACTCCAAAGGAAAGGGGAAAGAGGAAAGTTTTCTCACAACTCCTAATAGCTCTGTGCATAATAAGAAAGCATCTTTGATTAAGTTAGATGTTAAATTTGATTTGCCTATATATGATGGAGAGCTAAATGCTAAAAAGTTGGACAATTGGATTAGACAAATTGATGTGTATTTCAGAGTACAGAACATAGACTCGAACAAGAGTAAGATTCAGCTGGCAAGCCTATGCCTAGGAGGCACTGCCTTGGTTTGGTGGGAAGGCAGAACCCAAGCTGATATGAAAAGACATGGTAAGACCATCTCTATCTAGAGTGAATTTTTTGCTGCAATCAAAAAGTAGTTCTATCCATTGGCCTACATGCAACAAGCCATGATGAGTTTGCAAAATCTTCGCCAGTTGAAGGGGCAAAGTGTGCAAGGGTATACTCAAGAGTTCAGAAAGAGAGCATTGATGTTGGGTATCTCATTAGACTCACCAGAGACTCTTTTGAAGTACATTGGTGGTGTACACAGCTGCATGAGGCATACCATCCTCATGTTTAATCCCACTAGTATAGATGAGGTATCTATACAAGCTACTCATCTAGAAGCTAGAGGAAATAATGGAAATCCAGAAGTTGGGGGACCATCCCAACCCACTGTAAGCAAGAGCAAGGAGAAAAGGAGGCAGAAGTGGAAAGCAAGGAAGGCTAACACTGCACAAAAAGGCAAAGCTTCATGTACCCACTGTAAAAAGGAGGGGCATGATGATGAGCACTGCTGGATTCTGCATCCAGAGCTAAGATCTAAGAAGTCTGCGGGTAAGCAGAGGAAGACTCCTACAGCTATTCAGAAAGATTTGGGGTCAGACTCAGGAGATGAAACAATCATTGTAGCCACAGGTATAAAAGGTAAGAATTCTGAAGCATCTACTAGTAATTATGCTCAATCTGTTATTGATGAAGAACATGAGAGAAAAAGACATGAGCTTTTCCATATTTGAGTTATTTCCAAAAATCAAAAGATTGATACTTTGTTTGATAGTGGCTCACAAGTGAATCTGATTTCTGAAGCAATTGTAAAGAAATTGGGGTTAGCAACTACACCTCATAAGAAGCCATGCCTGTTAGGATGGTTGAATGATAAAGCACGACTACAAGTGACTAGATAATGCAAACTCAAGTTTTCTTTTGGGTCAGCATTTGTAGATGAGGTTGAGTTAGATGTAATTCCTTTAGATATATGTGGAATTGTTTTAAGAAGTCCCTACTTGTATGATAGAAAAGTTATTTTCTATAGAGCTAAGAACAAGTATCTACTTGTTAAAGATGGAATCGAATACTTTGTAAGGGCTCATAAGCTCAAGAATAATTATACTCTCATAAACTCAGGATAGATGAAAAGAATGATAAATTCATGCAAATAGTTCTTATTAATGGTTGTAAAGGAAAAGAAATCTGATAAAACCGATGTATTTGGGGGCTGTAATGTTGATCAGCAAGCTAATATAGAAAAGATTGTTTCAGAGTATGATGTCTTATTTCAAGAACCACAAGGTCTGCCACCCAAAAAGGGAATAGTACATGATATTATTTTGCAGCAAGATGTTCCTTTGCCTAACATTTGGATGTACAGGTTGTCTGCTTTAGAGAATGCTTAAATCAAGAGGCAGGTGCAGGAGTTGCTCGAGGAAGGGTTCATCAGGCCTAGCACATCACCATGTGGGTCACCCATCGTCTTGGTGAGAAAGAAAGATGGCTCGTGGAGAATGTGCATTGACTACCAAGCACTGAATAAGATAACAATCAAAAATCGTTATCCCCTTCCTCGCATAGATGATCTTTTAGATCAATTGAAGGAAGCTGTTTATTTCACCAAGCTGGATTTTCATAGTGGATACCATCAAGTCAGAGTTGCAGAGCAAGATGCATGGAAGACTACTTTCAAAACAAAGCAGGGATTGTATGAATGGATGGTTATGCCTTTGGCCTACTACTTTCATGAGATTAATGAATGATGTACTCAGACCTTTTCTTGATGATTTCTTTATTGTGTATCTAGATGAAATTCTAATTTTTAGTAAAACGTGGGAAGAACATTTAAAGCATGTTAAGTAGACATTAGATGTTTTGAGAAGAGACAAACTCTATGTTAAACTCTCCAAATGTGAATTTGGCAAAACCTCTCTAAATTATTTGGGTCACATAGTAGGGTGAGGTGAATTGAAAATAGATCCCTCTAAAGTGGCAGTCATTGTAAATTGGCCTAAACCCCAGTCTACTACAGAAGTGAGAAGCTTCTTAGGAGCAGCACAATATTGGAGGAAGTTCATTTCGAATTTTTCCTCAATTGCAACTCCCTTACATGCTTTGACAGGATTGAACAAGGTGTTTCAGTGGGGAGGCAAACAGTAAAAAGCCTTCCACACCTTGAAAGAAAAGATTAGTACAACACCTGTACTAGCATTGCCAGATCTACAAAGACCATTTGAGATCCAAACTATTGCCAGTGACTATGCCATGTGAGCAGTCCATCCTAAGCTTTGGGATGAACACTTGTGTTATGTGCAGCATGCTTACAATAGAGCCAAACACTCTTCTACACAGAGATCTCCTTTTGAGACCTGTTTTGGTTTCATACCAAGGTCTCCTTTGGATTTTGTCTTTGGTAAAGATACCATAGTTGATAGACATAGTGATGTGGACAAGGAAACTAGGTTCATTGAACAGATCCAAGAGATCCCCCAGGCAGTACAGGAACAGCTGGAAAGGAGCCAGGCCAAGTACAAGGCTAGGCATGATAAGCATCGGATGGAGCATAGTTTTCAAGTTGGAGACCAAGTCTGGCTGTATATCAGCAAGGACAGGATGCAAGGTGAAGGTAAAAAGCTAAAACCTATCAGGTATGGACCCTTCAGGATACTTGAGTAGATTGGTTAAAATGCCTTCCGCCTTGAGCTACCAGATTACATGCACATCTACTCAGTCGTAAATGCAGACTGTTTGAGGTTGTTTGAACCTTCAATGGTTGAGGACCCTGAAGAGCAGAGTCAATTACCTTCTGTTGACGACCTGCTACCTAAATATCTTAATGAGTTGCAGGAAGATACAGTGCTGGACAGGAAGGTAAGGACAACACGCAATGGACAAGTGGAATACCTCAGGATTGGGCTTAAAGGTTCGAAGCCGAGCAGTGCGAAGTGGATTGAGATTGGACAAGTGAAACAACAGTTTCCTGACTTAGTCGATGCTTGAAAAGAAAACCAACTTTTGGTGGTCCAAAAGCTTTTTCAATAGGGAGGCCATGATCCGAATCGGATCCACAAAAGACTGTCAAGAACCTTGACTGTATCGAGTTAAACAAATATTTGAAAATTCCAAAACAACGATCAAAAATGTCTTGAACCAATGGCAATGGCCGCCAACGTGGAACGACGAGGACCTCGGTCAAAGCACACTGACTGAGGCCCATGGAGACTGCACTGGAGGTCAAAACAGCCCCTAGGAGCCCCAGATCGGGAAAAGGAGGCGATTTTGATGCACGATTAGTGCTTAGTGCTAATCACGCATCGTTGGGAAAACAGGGCAAAAATGGAAAAGCCTTAAGCACTCGATCGCGTTGGGAGTCGGAGAACTGTGGGCGAAGAAAGAAAGAGCACTAAAGGACAAAAGTGGGACCCGTGCTCTGGAAAACCAGTGGTATCGATCGAGGCGCCCTTGAACGATAAGAGGTTTTGGAAGAGAGCGGAGCGATCCCACTCAGCGATCAATGCGTGGCAGCGGAGGTGAGAGAAAAACCGCCGTGATCACGTGCTATCAGTCGAGCAAGTCAATCGCGCTTGACGTGCATATGACGTTGGATTTGGAGGAGCCCAGATCGGACGGCTGAGATTGCGCCTGATGGAGGAAGCAGAATCGACAGGGGATTAAGCTGCATTCTAAAGGGATTTGGAGTCTGCTTAACCACCATGGTGGAGAAAGAATGCATACCCGACGTAACGGAAGAAACGAACCGACGAAGCATGCTGGCACCAGTTAGATGGAGACACATGGCCACTTCCCGAGCGCTCATGCTGACGCCGAACAAGGAACTCCATGCGCAGCTACAAAAGGTGAATCGACGCAGGCGGGAGAGGAACCGAACAGGGATAGGGGTTGAATGGCTAAAGCCATGAACAGAGACAGTGGTAAGGGGTAGGAAGAACAAGAGTCTGAGTGACGAAGAGGGACAGTGATCAGTGAACCCAGAGAGGAGGACTAAACACAGAGAATAGTAAAGCCAAGCAGAGGAGACAGAGGGCCGAGCTGACCACAAGCAGCATCGAGCACTAGAGAGCTTCAAGATTTAAGCCTTCCCATAGAGGAATCTATCCGGATTGAGCATCACAGTTGGCTCTTTACACTGTAGACCGAGGGTCACAGAGCTGGTAGGAAGAACAAGAGTCTGTGTACTTTGAGTGGCTTGGGGAATCCAATAACCACCCTGCCAAGCAAACTTGTTTCAGGAGAACTCGCATTGAGTCCCTGTATTTGTAATTCTCTGCTTAAAGACACAATAAAATGAGGCCACCACTGAAGCTGGACCGGAGATGTAGCCCTAGAGAATAGGGCGAACTCCTTATTAAAACTGTTTGTGTCTTTGTGTTGCTTACTGTATTTCTCTGCTGTCTTTCCACTTATTTTCTGTGTATTGGCAATCTGATCGATCCGTTGCTTAAATAACACAGAACACACACCAGCACATGAGTCTGTAATACCTTTTGTTTTAATAAATCTTTAACTGATGGCACTCATAGGGTGATTATCAGATCACTTACTCCTTTCACTGATGAAGTATTAGAAAATGTAGGAGGTCAAGAAGCCTATTCATTTATAGATGGATTTTCAGGATACCATCAAATTAGAGTTTCACCGAAGGATCGACATAAGACCACCTTCGTTACATAATGGGGTTCATATCAGTATATAGGGATGCCTTTTGGACTGAAGAATGCCCTTGCCTTCAAGAGTAGTGGTTTCATATTTCATAGAATATATTCACAAGTTTTTAGAAGTATACTTTGATGATTGGATAGTATTTGGGTTATTAAAGAAACATGTTGTGAGCTTAAGACTAATGCTCGACACATGCAGGCATAATCATATTTATCTTAATATAAAAAATTGCATATTCCATGTACCTTTTGGTATATTGCTGGGATGCATTTTTGCAAGCAAGGATTGATGGTGGATCCTACGAATATTGCTATTATTGTGAATTTACCTTCACCAAAGACAGTGAGATGGCTTCGCACCACATTAGGACATACAGGATATTACATAAAATTTATCAAAGGATATGCACAAATCACTGGTCCTATGGAAAAATTGTTGAAGAAAGATGTTACGTTCATATGGAATGAAGAATGTCAAAAGAGCCTCGACACATAAAAGAAAAGGTGGTAACTGCTCCTATACTAGTATTCCCATATTGGAATAAAAAATTTAATGTTCATGTGGATGCTTCATGTGGATGCTTCATTCATATATTTAGGAGTGGCATTGGCACAACCTGGTGCAGGAGAAATCAATCACCCTATAACTTTTGCAAGTAGGAAACTGTCTAAAGAAGTGAAGAACTATACAACTATAGAAAGGGAAGGACTGGATATCGTATATTCTTTACAGAAGTTTAGACATTATTTGTTGGGGTCACATTTCAAGATGTTCACAGATCACTCTGCACTAAAATGTTTGGTCAATAAGCATGTTTTAGGAGGAAATATTTGCAGATGGCTATTATTGTTTTAGGAGTATGACTTTGAAGTTATTGTTAAGCCAAGAAGACTAAATGTTGGATCTGATCATCTGCCAATATTAGAAAGATGAGAAGAACCAACGAATATAGAGGATAATATTCCTTATGCGTAATTGTTTACGATCAAGATTGCAGATGATCACCTCACTGGTATTGTTCAGCTCTTAACCACAGGAATGGCCCCTTCAGAATACACTACACAGCAAAAGAAATAATTGGTGGTTAAGGCAACATATTTTTTACTAATAGCAGGACATTTGTATAAGATGGGACCAGATGAAATACTGCATAGGTATGTTCCTAAGAAAAAAAGATAGATAATCTTAACAGAAGCTCATAATGGCATAGCTAGTGGACATTATGTAGGGAAAGCTACTTCACAGAAAATTTTAAGAGCAGGATTATTATTGCCTACACTACACAAAGTTGCAAAGAAGCATTGTCAAGCTTGTGATATCTACCAAAAAACACGAAAAACTTCAAGAAGAGATGAAATGCCACTAGTGCCATAAGTAACATTGCAGGCTTTTGATAAATGGGCTATTGATTTTGTTGGACCTATCAATCCACCAGGAAAAAGGACTGGTGTGAGGTATATAAGCACTGCGGCTGATTACTTGACAAGGTGGTCCAAAGCACAGCCAGTGAAGGATTGCAACACAGAAACTAGTGCGAAGTTCATCTTTGAATACATATTATCCAGATTTGGGTGTCCAAAGATATTGATGAGTGATCAAGGATCCCATTTCTTGAATAAGACCATTGAAGCATTAACTAAGGAATTTCAAGTTTACCACCAAAAGAGAACTTCTTATCATCCTCAGGCAAATGGAACTGCGGAAGCATTCATAAAATCTTGGAGAATACACTGACGAAGTTATGTAATGTTAATGGGGATGACTGAGATCTTAGGATTCTAGCAGTATTATGGGCTTGTAGAACTACATGAAAAAATTTGACAGGTCAGACACCCTTTAGGTTTGTTTATGGGCAAGAAGTTTTGATGCCCATGGAATACGTTTTCCCTAGCCTAAGAATTTTAGCTTTTACAAATATGGCAGACCCCGACATAATGGAAGAAAGGATGTCGCAACTACTTGCTCTAGAAGAACACAGGTTTATAGCAAGATTTCATCAACAAGTACAAAAAGCGATAAAAAATTCTTGGCATGACAAGCACATTAAGAAAAATAACTTTCAGGTAGGAGACCTTGTTCTCCTCTATGAAAGTAAGTTTGTGAAATTTCCAGGGAAGCTCAAAACACACTGGTTAGGCCCATATGTTATTAAGTATATAACTGATGGAGGCGTGGTGCAGTTAGCGAAGTTAAATGGAGAATTAATTCAGTGAAAAGTAAATGGTAGTAGGTTGAAGTTATGCAGGGACAACCCTGCCCCTACAAATTTTCCCTAGAGAAGAAAGAAGAAAATTCTTAGTGTCACATGTAGTTGAAAGTGGGCACTGGACTATAAACTACGCTGCAAAATGAGCTTCGACAAAAAAAGTACTTCGCTACAATTGGGAATATGTCGAAGTTTGCAAGAAGTTGCGATGTAAGATATAAGTGTGCTACAATAGAGGACGTGTAGAAGCTCGCCGAAAAAGTATAAATATGACCATTAAAAGGGAAAAGGCACACGTAAAGTTGCATTTAAGATGATAGATTAGCATAATTTAAGGACAGATATGCATTTAATGACAAAATCTGAACAGATTCAGGATAAAATCAAATCTAATGATGATGTTAGAAGGCCAAAATTGTTATAAATAGATGACTCCCGCTTAGATTAAGAACTTTGCTAAATCAAGAGCTTGAGTGATTAATAGTGGAAAGAAGTTGCAGAAGACTTCATTGTGTATGTCGTCTGAGAAATCTTGGGAGGAGATTATGCAGAATTTTTGTAAGCAGAGATTGTCTAGACTCATGGAAGTTGTATATATGTCCGCGCCTGCAATTGAAACACCCAAAGTAGAATCACCCATAGCAGCAGCACCGACACCACAAAAACAATAGACATCACCAAGGCAAAAGCAAACCAAGGATGAAAGAACCAAGAAAAAGAAGGACAAGAAGGCTGCCAAACCTATGAAACCTCAGAAGAAATATGTGTAGGTCAATATTGAAGAAAAATTAGAGGAAGGTGGTGCAGCGTTCATCTCACCTTTTCTCTCATAAATCCATTTGAGGAAGCCAAATTCCAAACCATTAAAGGATTCCAAAGACGCGAAGTATAAAACATTCAAACCACTATTGTCAGAAGTTGTGTTGTTTTTAGGAGAGATCTTAGGGAAAATCCTGCAACTCAATTTACATACTATGACTTTAATGAATAGAATAAGTACCCTCATTTCACACCAGATAGGTACTTGTAGTAGGTTCACTACCCAAAGAGGGGAGTGATGAGATTGGAACCACAATGGTGAGCGGATGGGTTGGTGTAGTCAGGACTACTCAACATGTTTAATGTGTTGCACTTCGGCAAAAGCTTAGCAAACACAGTGTGTGTGCACTAATTATTGGTATTAATACATGATGGACAACTATCGATGGGGAATAAGATCCCCATAGACCAAATGTTGATCTGGAGGATCACTAGATTACCTTACCAAGGGTAGAACCTCACTGAGGAGTTCGTGGGAAAGGATCAGGACTGCGGTGTTACAGAGAATATGAAGAAGAAGTATGGGATAGTCAAAGGAAATATGGACTACAACATAAACTCGATCAATTACCAAGCAGTCTGATTCACTACAAATATTTTTACTAGAAATATCATGAGGAAGTGTCGCGCAAATGAAGTTCATGCATCGGTGGTGTCTTTAGCCATGCAGTGCACAAACGGAGTCCAGTATAACTGGGTTGGATATTTATGCAAGGAATTCTTGGACGAATTCCACGATATCCAGGAGAAAGGTACATCTTTCCATTATGCCTGGTTAATCTTGATCATTGTTATGTTGGCATGGAAGGAGCCGTAGAATATGCAATTTCCTTCGATGGAAGTAGATGTATGTGAGGTCACGAGGTATGCTTCGTTGTGGCATACCACTCAATCATCCCGAGCACAAGAGAATAGGATAATTTTCTATATTATATCAAATGAATCTACACATGTTAGTAAACTAGCATCTGCACCTTTCGTCAAGTTTGCAAAAACATTAGAGCCTTGTGGTGAGGTTTAAGGCGGATTTCCGTAAATTGTACATACAGGCACACATAGACACAAATAAAGAATGGCATGCATTTCCATATATGGTCAAATATGATGATCTGGTAGAGTAATATAGACATGGCCTACAAAATGGATGACTCTATTGGAGGAAGTAGGAGACAACACAACAAAAGAAGAAGAGTTGGACACTTCACACCATGGCGAAGGCACTGGAAAAGACAAGGAGAAGGAAGCAGAAGAAGAGGAAGAGGAAGAAGAAAACCATGAAGAATAACACCATGATGAAGAACACCATGAGGAGTATCCTCAAGGCGACGAGGATACGACTAAGGAGAAAGAAAAGGCAGAAATAAAGAAAATTGTCGCGGAGAAAAGGAAGAGCCAACGCAAAGCTACCATTAAGAGCAGAAAGAAGCATAAAGCGGATAAATCAAAATAAATCACACCAATGGTTCTCATTGAGGGTGACCTAGATCAAATCAGAGACAAGGTTCATGAAATAACAGTAGAATCCTCGAATAAGGTGGAATATCGTTATGGCAAGGTTATCACAGGTGTGCAACAAAGTATTACAAAGCTGAATATTTGGGCGCAAACATCCAGACCACCAGCGCAGATAGGTACAAGACTCCACCGCGAAAGTCTATTAGAAACTACATTTGGTATGAGGATAATGCAGATACCTGTCGGAGCTCTAGAATTCGACTCCGTCGAAGTCAAGCAGTAGGAAAAAGGATGGGACCATGTAAATATGAACATGGCAGCACTACCCACTCCAGTGATACATGAATTGGACCAAGGTATCACAAATGAGCTCGAGGAGTGAGAACAATGCACCTCACACTTAAAAATTTAGATAGAACAAGAGTGTGTTGCACTGAAGAAATAGCTTGATCATGCCATCAAGGACAAGGAGAAGGCAGAGCTACAGCAGCAGAGACTGAAAAGGTGTTTTGCTTATTATCTACACTTTATTTCAATATTGTGAAGTTTATGTATGTTTAAGTGATGAATGTAATTATGCAAAGTAATATATAAGTGCGAAGTAGTTCATGAATGTGAATTAATTTATATAAGTGTTAAATCATAAGAAAATACATAATTGCCACATTGCAGTATCCCTCAAGGCTACATAAACCTGGTTCTACAACCTCCCATAGTCACTTCAGGTGAGACTGTGACTTGCTTGCAAGTTGTCGTTGAAAGGGCCAGTGATTGAGGGTTTTGTTGGTGCGCAATAAAATCTGAACCTGGGTCAGCCCAACCTAAGCCAACAATTAGGTGCAGGTAATTATCATAATGATAGAATGAAACATAGTGAGATCTATTACTGAGACATGGTACAAGAGAAAGCAATGTGGCTCCAGTACTATTCTAAATTCAAGAAGATTGCTAACAAAGCCTTTGTACCACGATGAAGTTTGTATAAATTGAGGACAAGATGGGAGTGATTGAGCATGTCTCTCTCAATAAGAGGAAGTGTTTAAATTGTAACATTAAGGACATTCATTCTCCCTAGGTTATGTTGACCAGGATCAAGAAATATGGTCCAGAGTGTTGATAACATAGCATCAAGGATAGACATTTTTCCTTGTGTCAAGTATGTTGACTATAATTAGGGAAAATAGTCCAGGAGAGGAAAATCATTCTTCTTGTGCCAAGTATGTTGACTATAATTAGGGAAAATAGTCCAGGAGAGGAAAATCATTCTTCTTGTGCCAAGTATGTTGACCAAAATTAGGAAGAACATTCCTAGAGGCCCAGACACTCATTTGAGTGGGTGCCTTTTAGCATCAGGCTCTGACTCTCCAAACAGGTTAAGTGAGCAAATTTAGCATCAAGCTTGAAATTACTTACGTAGAGTGTGGCCTTTGGATATTCACCATGTGTCAAATTTATTGACCGGAATGATGGGGAACCAAGATTAGTTTGTATACCATGTGTCAGATGGACAAGAATTGTGGTGAATGGTTGATGTCAATGATGTACCATGTGTCAGGGGTGTTGGCCGGGATTATGGTGAGAATACACCATAGGGCAAAGGTATCGACCAGAATTATGGCAACCTGTTGATGTTATTGATTTACCATGTGTCAATTTTGTTTACTGGGACTATGGCAATTGAATGATGTTGAAGTTGATTATGAATTATTATAGCCTTTTCTTAGAGAAATTTGTCAACAAGAGAACATCCAGTAGTCATTATTAATACCTCCCTAGCTAAGAGGGAGTGTTGAATTTTGTAGTTATGGTCGGTCTTCTAATTAATATTTTAGCACTTGAAATGTACATAATGAAAAGTGTAAGACATGTTATTCATGTCATTGTCAAAATAAAAATATAAGACATGTTCTACATGTTGGCTATAAAAGAGAAAATTTGAAAAGTTGAATTTTGGGTCCAAATGGTAGGTTGACCCTCCAAAAAGATGAAGTCAACCCCAGTGAAGGGACACACACATTCAGGCTCTTACAATTCATATATATAGGCCATTCTCTCCCCTCAACAAAGTAAGAATTTGGATCAACTCTGGGGAAGAATTCATTATAGAAATTTTAAGGTCTAAAATGGGCCTCCTAAGGAATAATATAAAATAGTAGTGGAAATAATAAAATAAGATTATATTACATCATCAAATTTTAGAGGGGAAAAAGAAAAAACTATTTTTTCAACTTGTATTTTCCGTTGATCTCCCTATGTTTTTACTCAAATCTCAAGCAAGAGCACTCATTCAATGCAAAATTTAATTCCTCATCCAAGGAGTACCCATGTTGCATACTCTCGATGGACCCTGCTACACGGAAAATGAGAAATACATGAAAAAAACATGATGGAAATCACGTTTTTTCATTGATCCAAGAGGATATTGGTGGCCACACACCTATTCCACTTTGACCCCCACCATTGTTTCTTTCAGTTTCCTTAATTGTAGCACAATTTACTAATTTTGGCAGTTTTCGGATCCTGAAATTTTGAAGTTGTTTTGAGGTCCTAAATGATGTTTTTTTGGAAAATGGGAAAACTCGTGACCTAAGGTAATGGTTTATAGTAAAAAATTATGGTCATAAGATAGGTCTTTCTAATGATATATCGTACGCGTCAAACGAATATCATATGTCAAAGCTACAACCCTGGGAAGTTGATGTACCAATTTACTGCAATAGATCCCATAGACTTTTGGCGCTTCATCTCCTAGGATTAGGTTTCTAGATGTTTATGGTTTTCCATTGTTCCTCAATAATAAATAGGCCTTCGAGTCTCATTGTAACATAGTTCATAATGCATTTATCCACCACATATATTCTCAAAGATAAGCTACCATCACCTGAGCTAGATTATTTTCATTATGCATGTAAACAGTTTTCAGTACTTTGTTATTAATGAATTGAAGTTTTATTTTCATTGTATCTCTTTATTTTTATTTAGATTTGTATCTCATTTAATTCCTTCATAAAATATGGATCATTGGTATCAGAGCGGTGTTACCAGGAAATCTAGTGTCTATTCAGAGCTGCTAGTCCCACTAAGACGGGTAGCTATCTTAGAAACAAACAGATTAAAGTCACTTGTTTTTCCTTTATGAGAGAGAGATGAGAAAGAAGTAGAGAGTACTAACCTTAGTCTTCCGCTTGGCTCCTTGCTTGTTTCCTTTCCCCTTTGACAGAATCTCGCCACTACTTCCTTACTTGTCCCGCTTCAAAGAGCACCTGTAGATTCACAGCAGCATAATACCATCAAAGCATAGAGATCTTTCACTGTAAACAGTAGAGGATCAGATATATATTGACCATACAAATGCAGACATCAACACAATATTCAGAGATACACAAGAATATGGAGGAAAACTCAAATATCTTTATTAGTCAAAGTAGTAGAGGAGAGAATTACAACCACTTGGCCTAACCCATCGTCATTCTCCCAGCATGAAAGCCCTCTTCACCTCATACAAAGCAATATCACCCAACAATGTCTTCAAAGAGAAACAAACAACACTTCCTTACAAATTACAAAATTCCAGCCCCTTGATCTCTTGGATGAGGGATCCATATATAGATGTTTTCAGGAGAGTGAGTCAGCTTTTGGGATTTTGATTAGTTTCATTTCACTGATAGTTCTTGGTTCCACGGAGATTTTAGATCTCTTACTCATCCCTGGGTGAACTCAAAGAGGCAAGTGTCAAATGGGCAGTTTCTACAAGATTCTCTGGGTTTCCACCTAGCAAATTTCTTGTGCCATTTGTTTACTCTCGCTCATCGCACCCTATAGAAGGGCTTTCCAGTATGCATCCCACTTTTTTCATGGGGCAGGTGAGATGTATCGCACTTTTAGCACTGGGCAGTCTGTATGGTCCTACTTTGAGCAGTTCTGAGTAGCTCTTCATGGAGAACTTATGGGAGATGATGTAATCAGCTGACCTTACTCTTTTAGGGTATGAAACAACACTTTTAGGGACTTAGAAGCCCTTGGTTTATGGACATGTATGATTGGGGTTGCAATGCCCAAATATGTCTATAACAGTTGCCCCCTAAAGTATGAGGTCATAAATCCTTTTTGATGTCGGGTGAAATGCTTTATAATGAGGATCTGAGGTTTTTCGAACTGGAAGGTTACCTGTAATAAGATACAATACAATACATTATCTTCATAATATTTTTCATGATCTAGCTGAGGCGAGCATTCCCATGCTCAGCTTTGATAAATTCATTTTCATGTACATAGGACAGAAAATCGTATGTGTGCAGACTGATGATTCTGGTAGAGCCATCATCCCTTAGTTTGGATGATTATCTGTGCAGCAATGATGTACATTTTATGTCTTTATTTTCCTAAATATATCACAGCCCGGATGGATGAAACTAGATCCAGGGTCTTCAAAAATCGTTCAATCTTCGCCCAAAGTACAATTCGATCCATGTGAAAAGATGTTCTGATGTCAAACATGGAAGGACATCGCCTGATTACCAGCCAATGATGCAAGTTGTTAACAGGCACGATAGGAATCACCAATGATGATGATGACCCTCAAGGTACTGTAGTACAATTCACGTGGTGTGAATACATGAGTTGGTGTCGAACACCACACGAAATATTTCGGTCGAAGGCCATTAATGTAAACCTGTTGCCGGAAGTGAGAAACTTGCCATTGAGGCATGCAAGATTCAAAGTACTGAAAGGGTTGTTCCTAGGTCGGCTTCTTGGATAATGAGCTGATGTCGACAAGAAGTGACTCGTCGTAGGAGGGCATTGATGGATCCCACATCTACAACACGGAACGGAGCAAATGATTTTGTAGAGGTGAAAACAATCTGAGGATACAAGGTTCAGGGTGGCGGTCATGAAAGAATGAAGCGTGAAGATATTGCAGTGGATGAGACACAAGCCGGGTACGTGAATTCTCTGAGCGACTTCTCTTGAAAATATCAGCGACACTAAAATGGATTGGTAGCGTTAACCCCAAAAGTGGATGGTACGGCGGACCAATGGTAATATGACCGGTGAATGGAATAACCCAACCCGACTCAATCATGGTGATGAATCGAAAGTGTCATGTTCAAGAGCGACCTGCTACCAATAAAGTTTCTTCAAGTTTTCTTCCCAATTTTCCCCAGTCATTTCTGACCAGTACCTCTTTATTTTTGTCAAGCTTGAGGAGGATAACATATGCTTGTTCTATCTAACCTATCGCTATGTTTTAACAAGCCTAGCAATAGTGAAACTCGCTCTTTTCTGAATGGACAATTTTGTCACTATTGCTTTAATGAGTTTAACAACAAGGATAACTCGGTTCTTTTCAATTTTAGAGAGTCTAAAAAGAGATGAAAAGGTGACTCAAATATTCCTTTTTCGTAGTATAATCCCTTAAGTCCGAAAAAGTATAAAACAATGCGAAAGGGATGACTTTTCGATAATTTTAACGAGCCGAACAAGACAAACACTCTATCTTTTTGTGTAATAATCCCTCAGGTCCAAAAATATTAAAATCTAGAGGAGGGATGGCACTTCCAATCACTTTAACGAGCTGGAGAGGCCAATTGCTCGGCAATATTTTCATATTTTACGAGTCAGATGAAAAGAGCTTAAAGGAGACTCGTCTTTTGAGGAACAAGTGATGTTTTCGGATAGCAACTGGTTCCAGGTAATTTTTGGAACTTTTCAATCACGGCAGTGTAAAGAAGGTGGCTAATAGGATCACTCGTCGCAGTTGTTCCTCAAAAAGGGTAAACAATCAAATAGAGGCGTATGATCGGCTAAAAAAAGAGTGGAGGTGATGGTAAGAACATGACCAAGGCTCAAAAGCTGATAACAATTCGATCTCAATGGTTATTTACCGGAAGTGGGTTCATTTTTTAGTGAGCTTAAACTCTGGTGGAACATATGCTCATTGCTAGGTTTAATTGTTAACGAGCTTGAACTTCACGTAAAACTACTCGTGCCAGTCGTATAATAAGGACGTCTCATCGATAGGTTCATTTTTTAGGGAGCATGCACCATTCGAAATTTTGCTCCGACTCCTTTTATTATGTAAGCTAGGAACGACCAATCCTACAAGTTTAAAGGGTTAAGAACCTACAAACTAAGAAAACAAATGGTCACTTTTCGCTTTCACGCAAAAAGGTTTGCATGTCCCCAGGTATAGTGAAGTAGAGTTTCCCAGGTTACCCCTTAATTTGCAAACAAAACGTTCGTTTTTCGGGAGAGGCCTACCTTTTCCAGGTTACCCTTCAATTTGTAGACAAAACATTCGTTTTATCGGGAAAGGCCTACCTTTTCAGGTTACCCTTCAATTTGCAGACAAAACATTTTTTCTATTGGGAAAGGCCTACCTTCTAATAGAGGTATCTTATTCCGGTCTAATCCCATTTTCCTAAATAGACGGGTGTGTCCTACCAGTCATATATCCCCTGCGGAAACCTACCCTATACCTATAGTTTTCCTGCCAAAGCAGACCACGGTGCATGCCCCCTGGGTTTCAGTCACAACCACCGAATCGCTCACGTTCATCAGGTGGACGGATTGGAGATTGATGAGACATTCCTTGCGCAAAAAGACCTGTTAGTGATGGCATTTGACTATTAGCTATGTGTGAATCGGGGAATGAAAGTTGGTCTACAAGCTGGACCACTCTGCCTTCATGCGAAAAACACATCACTCGAAAGAGTGAGGAAACAATAGCTCCCATGCTATAAATGTAGTCACGGCGAAGGAGTAGATTGTAATCTAGAGGTCCTTGGACTACCAATATGTTAAGATAAACGGTTTTCCTTTTCAAGATTATAAGCAAACTTGGAAGGATCCCTAATGGTCGACTGGTTCCTTTATGAAAGCCCGCCAGATTTCGCATCTCAGGCAAAACCGATGGTGAACCAAGCGCTTTCCAAGCAGTCAAGGAAAGGATACTCACAGAAGCCCCTTCATCTAAGATGGTACCAACCATGACCATTTTGTAAGTTTTCACTATGATTCGGAACGGTACATTAGACGGTAAACGGGGTCTGCCTAGTAGGTTCCAATCAAAGGAAACGACTAGGTTGCTTGGAGGTGGGACCGAATAAACGGCCGGATACAACTCTGACGAACTTCCTTCCTGTAGTAAAGGAATGGGTAGATTGCCCCCATGTTCATCGGAGTCTGTGTTTACGAAGAGAATTTGAACGGTGTCGTCCTCATTCTCTTTGGTGACTGTATCATCTGAAGGTAACTCCTCTGAAGACAAGATGGGGTCGACTGCCATCTCGACCTGTTGACTTTGGTCTGATGTGGACTCAGAGGGTTCATCTTCAATGATAGGCGCTTCGACCGACAACAAAGGTGTGTCAGTTGGATTTTCAACTAGCAATGGACTCGGCAAGATTTTCTTGTGTCCACGGGGAAGTCGCTGCGGTGACGCAGGATGATCATCCAAGACTCTTTTAGCTTCGTCCAGGAAGGGACAACGGTGGAGGGCATGATTTCCTTCACATAGTCTGCAGGGAAATTTAGATTTTCCTTTCTGTCTGGTGACTTCATTTTCACTAGTTGATGGTGTACTCTCAACATGATCGTCAGAGGTTGACGAAAACGGATTGTGCAAGCGGGGAGACCAGTCCCTTAAGATCCGTTGGATGCAGGGACAATCTCAATGATAGTGGTCTCCTTTGCAAATGGCACATGGAGATTTAGGATGGTGCAGTGTGCGGATTTTTGCTTAACGATGCATGGTTGCCCCTTTTTGTCGTTGGCTCCTTCTTCTTCTTCTTCTCCTTCCCCTTCTTCTTCTTCTCAGTTACTTGGTTTTTAGTTTTACTATCTTCACCAAGCGAAGAGGAAGAAGGAGAGGGAGAGACAAACGAAGTAGAAGGTTGGGGGGAACTCTGGTATCATCTAGTTGTTGATTCGATTGTTCAGGAATCACGGTGCTTTGAATGACAGAGGTCGAGAAAAGCCATACCGGCAGGCCAATTGCCAGTCCTAGAAGGGACAATGTGGCCATATGAGGTGCACCAACATCTCCCCAAGAGGAGAAAGGACTAGGATTTCCCCCAAGGGGAAATCCTTGGTTGGTGGACTCCATTTTCTCAACCTAAGACCAATGAGGGAACAGTGACGTTATTCCGATTAAAATAAATTTTATATGCTTTAACACAACTTGCTTTTTCAATTTTTAAGAGTTGAGAAAAAGCTAAAGATGACTCTAGTCACCTTCGATTTTTAATGAGCTTGAAGTGACAAGTGCTCAGATGGACCTTTTCCTTTAAGGAGTCTAAAAAGGAATGAAAGAGACTACTTTGGAAATCTAGATAGAGGGATTACCAAACCAATAGAAAAACTGCAGAATACTTTTCACGGTATGGCAGTCAATCTTCCCGAATGCTATGTTCAGTGCATTGCGATCGATAGGGCGGCAGACGTGGCTTCCTAAGGATAAAGGATATAGCCTATTGTGGTCCCCCAATATATACTCGACGGTACGTGGGAGCACATGTCCGTACTGGCACTTGTCGTCTCAAAGAGGAGGAATTACCCAACCTACGATGAAAGCGATAGTTACCAGGCTTTATGATGCCGGAATATGTCTCTAGCCTATACTTCTAGATATTGTGCATTAGGTTCCAAAGCGTTTTTATGTTCATTGAATTTATTTTACAGTTGATCTTTCTTAAGAAGTTTGCCTTTAAGGTTCACCGCGTGATGTAGATATACAACTCCTAAATATGCAATCTAAGATGATAAACAGTCGTTTACTCTTCTTTTTGCAATGAAAATCCTAGCTACTAAGGAAAGAGAATCGAAATCCTTTCAACATAGAGCAGAGAGCACACACTAGATGCATTGTCCTAAATCAACAAGCAATCTAAATGCAAATGCACGTGCATGTATTTTTTTTCCACTTTCTTAATGTGTGAATGACAAAAAGAATGCTAAATACAAATCTGAATTATCTCTTCTTTCAAAGCTACAATACTAACCATTTTCTTTTCAAAAACGACAGCAAGGCAAGACAACGCTTTACGATTTTGAATTGAAAATTGCTCTCAACACTTGAAATACTATAAATTCAGATCAAATACAAGAGTAACAGTGTAATCGACTATCAAAAGAGATGGGTTCTTTTCTTTGACTAAAAACGACACTTGCGACACTTTCAGATCAACAGACGACAGTTCTATTAAGTTACTATTTCATAAATGAGAACTGTGAATGGTGAAAAATACATAAAAACATTCACAAATATTTGTACAATGGAGGCTAAATGATGCAAAGGAAGGGGGTTTCAAAAATGGTCTACTGATCATAGACAGCAAAATTCCTGAATAAAACTGAAGAAAGTGAAGAAAAAACCAAAATCTGGAGGCAGATCTAGTCTTGTCTGATCATCGCACCTGTAACACAGGGAAACAGGGATGCATCCCACCTACTGCACATGGGAGGTGCGATGCATCTAGTCTACCTAAAGCAGAGGGTGTGATGGACCAAGAATGAGACTTTAGCTTGGTCTTTGGTCACAGTTTGCAGTTTAGTTCAGGTATTTAGGCCGAGCTAACGATAGCTAGTAACTACAAAGTATAGTGTTGATCTAATGAGGTTACTTAAGCTACCTCTAGGGCACTTAGGATGTTTGCAAATCAGTTGTTCAGTTCATAAACAAACCTAGAGATTGACTGAAGCAGCGTTGATCTACTTTGCACTTTCATAGAAAATGCAGTTCGAAGGCTAGCTGGCTTGAATTTAGGCTCTGTCTGTGGTTTATGAATCAAACAAATAGAGACAAGCAATCAAACTAATCGCTCCCCAATGGAGTCGGCATTTTGTTACCGGGAAATCTAGTGTCTATTCAGAGCTGCTAGTCCCACTAAGATGGGTAGCTATCTTAGAAATAAACAGACTAAAGTCACTTGTTTTTCCTTTACAAGAGAGAGATGAGAAAGAAGCAGAGAGTACCAACCTCAGTCTTCCACTTGGCTCCTTTCTTGTTTCCTTTCCCCTTTGACAGAATCTTGCCACTGCTTCCTTACTTGTCCCGCTTCAAAGAGCACCTATAGATTCACAGCAGCATAATACCGTCAAAGCATAGAGATCTTTCACTGTAAACAATATAGGATCATATATATATTGACCATACAAATGCATACATCAACACAATATTCAGAGATACACAAAAATATGGAGGAAAACTCAAATAGCTTTATTAGTCAAAGTAGTAGAGGAGAGAATTACAACCACTTGGCCTGACCCAATGTCATTCTCCCAGCATGAAAGCCCTCTTCACCTCATACAAAGCAAGATCACCCAACAATGTCTTCAAAGAGAAACCAACAGCACTTCCTTGCAAATTACAAAATTCCAGCCCCTGGATCTCTTGGATGAGGGATCCATATATAGATGTTTTCAGGAGAGTGAGTCAGCTTCTGGGATTTTGATTAGTGTCATTTCACTGATAGTTCTTGGTTCCACAAGGAGATTTCATATCTCTTACTCATCCCTGGGTGAACTCAGAGAGGCAAGTGTCAAATGGGCAGTTTCTACAAGATTCTCTGGGTTTCCACCTAGCAAACTGCTTGTGCCATTTGTTTACTCTCGCTCATCGCACCCTATAGAATGGCTTTCCAGTATGCATCGCACTTTTTTCATGGGGCAAGTGAGATGCATTGCACTTTTAGCACTGGGCAGTGTGTATGGTCCTGCTTTGACTAGTTTTGAGTAGCTTTTCATGGAGAACTTCTAGGAGATGATGTAATCAGCTGACCTTGCTCTTTTAGGGTATGAAACAACACTTTTAGGGACTTAGAAGCCCTTGGTTTATGGACATGTATGATTGGGGTTGCAGTGCCCAAATATGTCTATAACAAGCGGTATACTCTTTCTCTATTTTATTATGCATGTCCCCAACTAAATCAGGCTATAAGGAGTTAGGGCTCGAATTGGTTGAACCTTTGCAACACTGGTCTCACTGACCCCAATTACCTCCCATGGCAGAAGAAGTTAATGAAATCCCTTCAAGATATTGGTTGAGCAATCCCTTGAGCAAAAAAGGAACACAATGATGAACAACTTTTCCCAGATCCTTCGGTGGATGCCCACTGGCGATGCATCTTCATCCAGTAATCACTTCGAAAGCATCACCCCCTTTAAGATACAATTAAAATTCTATATCCCTATATTTGAAGGTAAAATAGATGTGGATGTTGTATATAAATGGTTGAATCTTCCAAAAGGTAATTTTTCAGTCCATAGTTTCTTTGATAGGGAGAATATTACTTTTTCACTACTCGAGGTTGCCCCCCATGTTAAGGACTGGTAGGAAACTTATTGTGAGAAAAGGGACAAGGAGCCCTCTTTGTTTACAGTCACCCCCTCTTGGAACTCTTTCTGAGACACTATCAATGAACAATATTACCCCGTGGGGAGCTACACGGACAAGTACATAAAGTGGACCAAACTATGGCAGCAAAGGGACCAAGATGTGCATGAGATCACAAATGTTTTTCATACTCTATGCACAAATTTGGGTGCTCAAGTATCGTGGTTGTCTGCACAAATAAATTCAAGAAGAAATGGAGTTCCTAGACATCTCCTCGCTTGGCACAGTGTACCGATATGCTCCCAAGATTGAATAAAAATTTAAACAAAATAATCATAACTTTGGTTCTGCAAATCAAAAGCAGGGCAAGAGCACCCCAAAACCATAGAACGAAGGACAGAGCCAAGGTGGAGCGACCCAGGACAACCCATTGAAACCATAAGCAAAGAATGACATCAAGAAGATGAACAAGGACATAGGAAAGTGGTTTTTTGTGAGTTCCACAAGAGCCCCACTCACAACACAAATGAGTGTTGCACCAAGCAATGACTGGTGGTTGATCTAAAAGCTTTAGATTCTGATGCATGTTCTAGTTTTGAGCCAAAACCCGACAAGGGGAATGGAAATTGGAAGCATATTATTGACGCTAAATCCAATTCCACCTTGCCACCATCAAGGTCCAGAATATTGAGCCCAAAGATCCAAAGGATGGGGAGCGTCTCTTCCACTCACAAATGTGGGTGAAGGGTTCAATGTTGCAGTTCATTATTGAAAACATGAGCCAAAATAATCTCATTTCAGTAGAGGTCATGAAGTAGTTGGGCCTGCCGACCACACCACACCCGTAGTCATACACCATCAGGTGGCTTCACCAAGGACGAGATCTTCGCGTTAGTCAGTAGTGTCACCTTCCCTACAGCATCAAGCCATTCACGGATGAGGTACTGTGTGATGATGTTCCTCTTAAAGTTTGTGATGTATTATTAGGCCAACCATACTTATGGAAGCGTCATGTTATATATGAGTCTAGGCTTCGCACTATTATTATTACTTTGGGAAATAAGTAATATAGGATACCAGAAGTAGCCATTCTTACCACCATCTCTTTGATCTATGCTAAGCAATGCAGTAAGATCATCCCTTAGACTGAGAAATTTGGTTTATTTTTTATTCACTCTCAGAGTACGGTGAAGATCATGGCTACATCCATGGCCCCTAGGAAAGTTTCCTCCACACAACAAAATCAGGTGGATGAGGTTGTGGAAGAATTTAGGGACATGTTCTCCTCACCCACAATAGTTCCCTTACACTGTCACATCAAGCATTCGATCGACTTGGCCCTTGGATCACCTCTACCCAAAGGGATGATATACTACCACTCCATTATGGAAAATGAAAAGATTAATTGGCAGATCTAGGAGTTTCTGCAAAAAGGGCACATCCGACCAAGTTCCTCACCTTGTGGGAGCCTGATTGTACTTGTACATAAAAAGGATGGGACCCAGAGGCTCCACATTGATTATCAGGTACTGAAAAAAAATCATTATCGGGAATAGGTATCTAATCCTATGGATTGATGACCTTCTTGACCATCTCAAGGGGGGCAATTATTTCAGCAAGACCCACTTGAATTCTGGCTATCACCAAGTTCTAATAGAGCCCACATATGTATGGAAAATTTCCTTCAAATCCAAGAAGGGCCTTTTTGAATGGTTGGTCATGCCTTTCGAGTTGACAAATGCCCTTGCAAATTTTATGTGGTTGTGGATGGAATCTTGCGGCCCCTCACCAACTCTTTTTTGTTTTTATATATGGATGACATTCTTATCTTCAACCAAAGATGGTAAGAGCACTTGTAACGCATTCAACAGATCCTTCAAACTCTGCAGCAGCACAAACTATGTGCCAACCTAGAGAAATTCACCTTTGGCATGGGTCAAGTCCAATATTTGGGTTACATCATATATGAGAAAGTTGTGCATGTGGATCTAGATAAGATCCAAGTCATTCAGGATTGGCCAACCCCAACCACTCTCACAAATCTTTGCATATTTTTGGGCCTTGCCAATTTTTATTGAAGGTTCATGTTGGGATTCTCCCATATCACTTGGCCTTTAAGTCAGGTTACCAAGGGTGGAGTGAAAGAAAAAATTTCTTGGTCTAAGTCGCAACAAAATCCGTTCGTTGAGCTAAAGAACCACCTCTACTTTGCATATATACTAACATTGCTAGACTTGCAACAACCATTTGAAATCGAGACATATGCCTCTAACTATGTTATTGGTGTAGTTCTCACCCAGCAAGAGAATCTGGTGGCCTATCACAGTGAGACACTTTCTGATACAATTCAGAAGTAACCCACCTATGATAAAGAAATGTATTATATCGTGCAGCCTTGTTTGCAATGGGACATTACATTATGGGGAAGTAGACGGTCATCCACACAGATCACTGACCCCTTCAGTTCATATAGACACAAGGGAAGTTGCAAAATGATTGTCATCATAAGTGGTCTACATATCTGCAACAATTCCACTTGAACATTAAGTAAAAGAAAGGAAACAATAATCATGTTTCATACTGCCTAAGTCAGCCCCAGTTGCAGCACTAACTATTTTTCTCAACTCTTGTGGCCACAAGACCTCTGCATGGCCGCAATTGTACAAGAATGATCCAAAGTTCACCACCACTTACCAAATGTTAGTGGATGGCAAGAAATTTCTAGATTTCCACCTCCATGATGCATTATGTTGCCACCTAGGCCACCTTTGCGGTCCTTCAAGCGAGCATGCCAAATTGATTTGGGAGGCGCACTACAGTCAGGTCGCAGGACACTTCGGCTTGGAGAAAACTGTGGTCATACTATAAAAGTATTTTTATTGGCCAAAACTTCAACGGGACGTTGGAAAATATATCAAATCCTGAACTCCTAGTTCCATAACCAAGACAACCATCAAGAAGCAAGGCATGTACACTCTTCTTCCTGCTCCCGGCCAGCCATGAGAATCCATCTCCATGGACTATCTGTCTGGCATACCTTCTACCAAGCATGATAGTGACTCGGTATTTGTGTTCGTGGAGATTTTCTAAGATGGGCATACTGTCAACTTGGAAGAAGAGCATCACAATAGATGACACTGTCAAACTCTTCTTTGAACAAGTAAGGGTACATTTTGAAATCTCGCATACCATTATATCATATTGGGATAGCAAGTTCCTGAGCACATTCTAGCCGAGCCTCTGGACATTATTGGACACTAAGCTCAGCAAATCGACTGCATTCCATCCTCAGAATGATGGATAGACAGAGGTCATCAACAAGATGATAATGCACATCCTATGCATGTACAACTCCAAGCATCCACGAACCTTGGATGAGAGTCTTCTTTATGTGTAGTATAACTATAACAGAGCTCTCCATAGCTTGACTAAATACAGTCCTTTTCAAGTGGGTTTGGGTTTTCAACCAATATTTCCAATTGATGTTGTCGTGCCTCATGTGACTGCACAGAGAAAATCCACACATGTACAGTGTCAGGCTTATAAAGCAACTCGGTTCATTGAATGCATCCAACACATCTTCGAGAAGGTACAAGACATCTTGGATAATTCCAATGTCAAGTTAAATTAGCGGCATGATAGACATCGAGTGCCACACAAGTTTTAGGTGGGTTACAAAGTTTGGTTGCATTTGCAGAAAAAATGCCTTACTAGAACTAATCGGAATCTCAAACCATTGTGATATGGTCCTTACATCATCATGAAGGTTGTCAGAGTCAATGATGTTGAGCTTATAATTCCCCCATTCCTTAGCCTACACCCAGTGTTCAATGTAGACTATCTTTGGCCATACTTTCCACCATTACTGGACACATCAGACATTATAGAACAACTCACACCAACAGAGCTAAACCCAGACTATATGGAACAAGCCACAATTGATTGGATCATGGACATACAGATAAAGAATGCTCACCAAAAGAATATCCAACTATATCAAGTTGCCAAAGTTGGCTAACTCTTGCACCAATGAAAGTGGCTCACCAGGGACCAAGTTCAGCAAAAGCTTCCCCCTCTCATGGAGGCACTCAATGCAATGGGGACCATTGCTTCCTAATGGGGAAGGAATAATCCAGGTGGATATTGGTGGACACCCAGCTATTCCACTTGGACCTCCACCATTGTTTCTTTCAATCTCCTTCATTGTAGCACAATTTACTATTTTTGGCAATTTTTTGGGTCATGAACTTTTGAAGCTGTTTTGAGGCCCTAAACAACATTTTTTTGGAAAATAGACAAACCCATAACTTGTAACAGGGGTTTGTATTCGAAATTTGTATTCTTAGAATAGGTCTTTCATCAAACCGAGATCATATGCCAAAGTTATGACCTCGGGAAGTTGATGTACCAATATACCCAATGGGGCCCACAAACTTTGGCGCTTCATCTCCTAGGGTTAGATTTTTGGATGTTTAGGGTTTTTCCATAGTTTCTCAATAATAAGTAGGCCTTCGAGCCTCATTGTAAATTAGTTCATAAGGCATGTAGCCACCACATCTCTTCTCCATGATAAGCTACCTGAGCTAGTTTATTTCCATTTTGCATGTAAACAATTTTAAGTACGTTGTCATTAATGAATTGAAGTTTCATTTTCATTGTATCTTTTTGTTTTTGTTTTTATATGTATTTCATTTCGTTCCTTCATAAATTTTGATCATTCATGTATTTCTCATTTTTCATGTAGTAAGGTCCATCAAAAGTATACAACATGGGTACTCCTTGGAAGATGAATTAAATTTTGCATCCAACGAGTGTTCTCGCTTGAAATTAGGGTAAAATTGTAGGGAGATAAACTGAAAATACGAGTTGAGAAAATATTTTTCTTTTAATATTTATACTTTTTTACTCCAAAAATGGTGAATCATCCCCCATGGTTGACATCATCATATTGAATCCTATTGGTTCTGATAAAGTTGAATTTGGTTGTACATTTTTGTTTTGAGGCCAATTTTTTACCTCAAAATTTATCTAATGCGGATCTAAGGCAGAGAGAAGAAGTCTAGTCTGAGGAACAAAGATAAGGTCGAATCTGAGGCTAAGTATTGTGTTAATGGTTTTGGGCCCACCAACATTCAAGGGGTATCCCTGATATGAAGTCCCAATTATACCTCACATCATTTGGAGAAGGAGCCCATATGGAATACGGCTTGGTTGCTGAAATAGTGGGTTTTAGTGGTATGCCTTGGTTGTGATAACACATAGAATGATGTATTCATGACTTTGGTGAAACAAGTGTATAACTTTGTGGAGAGTCAAGTGCAATGTGTGAAGGTTCTAACACAACAAAGGGGAAAATGAGTGAGGCACTTAGAAGCCTGTAATAGTATGCAGCTTGGAAGGAGCACACAAGCATAAGAGAAATAATAAGTTACCTGCAAAATAGTTCACCAAATAACCTTGATTTAAATACATAATAACACGCATCCAACAAGATTCATATTAACACAAACGAAACATTTCATAATTGTTAGCATAAATGAAACAACATATATTGCAAACATTACAAGAATAGTCCAACTACATTCACAACAAATATATGAAAATGTGTCGGCTCTGAGATTTTATTAAAGTGAAAGTCCCAAGAATACATATACAATTTATGAACCACTAGTCCCAAGAGTGGAACATGAAGCCAACACCTACTCCTCCAAATAAATATACTCCCCCTATGCTAAGGAGAATCTAAGGCTCTCAAGAAAACTCCCAAGCTTCTAATCCTAAGCCAAAAGCCCTTTACATGACTAATGAGGGTGTATTTATAATGGAAGGGGTGATTTTTCATCTCCCTTGGTGGCTATTTGACTTCCCTCGTGACTCTTTTACTTCCTTCCACCATGCCCTTTGCACTTCATTACAAAATGACTCTTCACATTCCAAAATTGACACTTGGAATTTCACTTACAATTAATTACAATAGAATATTACAATATGCTCATTTCCATATAAGACAAAATTAGGTAGAGTCAACTAGATAACCTAATAGGATAAAAGAAGTCAAGCTTGAGTTTGGGTAAACTCCAGCTCAGCCACCTCAACTTGTAGTTTCTCGATCACAAGATTTGTACTGTGATATGACTTCCCCAAACTGTGTGATGGGATTAGGCTAGAAGCAAACTCTAGCCTCCATTGGATCCAGGTACACTGCCTTGGAACCAGTTTGAGTTTCCTTCTTCAGCAGGAGCAACATGGTATTGATCCGGAAAAGTCCACCAATATATTTCTTCATGTTGTGTCTATTCACCTCGAAGATCTTCCTTGGTAGCGATCTGTTTGAGTTGGCGCAAGTATTCTTCAACCTCTTGTCTAGTTTGATTCTTGCGTTTGGCTTCGGTGAGTGATCCAAATGAAGGGATCTTATGTGACTTCACCATAAAATCCACATTGTTGCACAACCATGCATATGAGGCTTGAATGTTGGTGATGAATGAGCTGATATGTTTATGAATTTGGATGAGCATATGCACCTGTGCTTTCTCCAACTCAGCCTATTCCCTTGCCTTCTTCACCAACTCTGAAGGTGACCCTTTATGTTGCATTGACCACTCATGCATGGAAATGATGGTTGTATGAACAACCTTGAGGGCTTTAGCATTATCCTTTCACTTATGTTTCATGTCGTACAGGTGGACAACTACTTTATGCACAGAGACAAGATCCCCATAGAGGTTTCTCATAGTTTCTCCCAATGTCGGTACTTCTCCAAGTTTGGCTGCTTTAAATTCTTCAAGATATATTTGTGTGGGAGCTTCTTTCTGGACCTCTGCTCAGAGTTGTTCAGCTTCTTTCCTTGTAGCCTGTAAGTTCTTTTCATTTGTCTATTCTTGGTCATTAGATACTTCGTGTTTTACTTGGAACCACCTACAATGGCCAAGTTGGCTACAGCAATGGCTTATGGATTTCTCCTGGTATCTGTCACAATCCTTTCTCTAATGAATGCAGGGGATGTGAGTTTGTCTGTGAAATGTTTCTTTATTTCTTATACAATATTATTTTGTAGCTCATCATAAGTCAAGCTATACATGTCCATCTCTAGACCCTCATCGAGAGAAGAAGTTTCCTCTTCCTCACTTGGAGCTTGCTCTGATGTCAAAGGAGGGGGAGACTGAGTAGTAATCTACTGCGTGTTCGGCATGATATCTACATCTTAGTTTAGCAGCTCTAGTTCCATCTCCATGTTCTAGATTGCTATCATATCTTCAATTTCTTGAGCAAGTTCCATCTCCTGCAATTTCTTGCTCTCTTCTTCCAATAGTCGGTTTTGTTCCTGTTCTTCTTCTGCTTGCTTCTGTGCTACTTCTTCCACTTACTTTCTTTGCTTTTCTTCTTCTTCTTGTCTCTACCTTTCTTCCTCTAATATCTTATTTTCTTGTTCTTCCTCTTTTTTAGTTCCTCTTCCTTCTTCATATGTTTCCTCTTCTTTTCATTTACTATGGTCGCTTTCAAAATGATTGGGTTTTCTTTCCATTTGCAGCTTTCTTCTTCTATCGGATTATGCACAACCTTTCTCTTGCCCTTTTTGTGCACTAGGTTGTGCCTTCCTTCTTGCTCCACTTCTATAGTGACTTCTTTGTGAGGAGTAACTTGAGATGTCCCTGCAAAAAATGACTAGTTGGCAGGGCTTTGTTGCATTGTAACAATTATTTATCCTTTCCTCATTGGGTCTGGAGAAATTCATGCTCAGCCATTGGAAAGGAATCTGTGCACAATGTTTTTAAAAACAATCCTAGGATCGTATGGATTGAAGTCCAAGCGACTGAATGCAAACTTATCTATCTCCTTGCCTTCAGACTCAGTAACCTTTATATTCTTGATCTCGTACAACCCAATTTTCAAAAGGAAGAGCGGGTCAAGGTGATTTCTTCTTTCTCGGAAATACTCCTGAAAAACCTGTGGAAAGATGATAGGATACTTCTTGCATGACCAAATTTTTGGTGGCATATGTTGAGCATTAGAGAAGGTATGTAATTGCCACTTATTTCATTATCTTTTCCTTTAATTCATAACTTCTTTACATTATGAAATGGCCATATGGTGAAAGATTATGATAACGTTTAGAAGAATTTGTGAGTAATGTAAAATGAATAATTATTACTTTTTCCTATGTAGAAAAGGAAGAAAATGGAAGATCACCATTCTAAAGGAAAATACAAGACGAAATCAATTGTTTTCCCTTTGATAGGGAACTGCATCCAAATGAGGCAATCCAGATCGGAGCACATAAGCCAGGAAAAGGAAGAGGAGATACCAAATCGGCGCAAGAGAACGAAGAGATAACTAAGAAATAACGATATGGTGAATCCCTCAGGATCCTTTGATCCTGAGGGATCGCTACCTTAAAGAATATCTGTACCTTTGGTATTTCCACCCGGCTACTATAAAGAGGGACAACGTTGCTAGCCCAAGGGGAGGATTATGGTTGTTTCATGAAATCCACTATTGTAACTTAAACTTTAATCACCGACTCTCTTTAGAGAGCAATTACTGTAACTCTATTTTGATGATTAATACATAAACTATGTTGGTGTTCCATACTTGATTCTGAAGTAATCACAACAATGCGTCCCTGGAGGCTAAGGGCCCGGCCCTGGTGGATCACTTGCTTCCTGTATCATTATTTTCCAATTCCAAGTCGTGTGTGGTTTGATTTCTCTTATTTACTTTGTTCAGTAATATGTTGTTCCTTATTATTTCATGTATTGGCTATGTTATATTTCACTCATATTTGAAAAGTAAGGTTATCCTCTGCAACTGACAACGTTATGTTGTTCATTCTGAATTTATATCACACTGTCGTTCCTTTACAGATTGGTATTATTGTATAACATTGTTGTTCCTTACAGATTACCATCACTGTTCGTTTACAGAGTAACAGTGTTGTGTATTTATAAATCGGTACTATTGTCTATTTATCTACAGTTTACCTCCAAGTGTGATTGTTGTTCATTGGGATTGTTGTTCCATGGTAACGACAATTGTTGTTTCTTCAGAACCGTGGTTAATATTTGTTATGCCGAAACTCAGATTACTACTCCTTCAGTATAGATGTGCTGTGTGTAATATTTGATTTAGTTTGTTGTGCGTTTACATTTGATTCAGGTTGTTGTTATATATTTCATAACTCACTTTAGTTTGCTGTTCCATTTTTAGTTTACTATTCAAATCATTTCTGAGATAAATGTTGTTGCTTAATTCCTATAGATTACGTTCACTGCATCATTCATTTCTATAGGTTAAAGCTTCATTGTTCAATCTTTTTAAGTAGATTAGTTGTTGTTCCCTTTCCTGTTATTTGAGTTATCATTTCAAGTAATTGCTTTGGTGTGAATAGAATGATTTGAAACTATAGTGAACATTGACTATTGTTGTCTAGTTCCCAGATTGATGATCTTCTCCTTGATTGCTTTTCAATTGCATCAGTTTACAAAGGGAAGAGTTATCATTACTACACCCTTGACTGATGAAGTGTTGTAGTTTCTTAAATGAATGATTTAGTTACAAGCACTTCAACTTCTTGTCATTACAATTAGATTTTGTTTCCAAGATTTAGTTACTTTTGCAAAATCACTATACTACTAGAATTACTCTTGACAAGTGACCGCCTCAGACTGAGTACACTCTTTGAGATAACAAATCGTACCTGGATTGATAATTAATGTAGGGTAAATAGAGGTGAAAAAGACCCTTTTTACTGTTCGACATTTTGGTGCCATTGCCGGGGAAGAATGTAGCCATTTTTTTTTTCAGAGTAGTGTAAGTACCTGCTAGGAAAGAATTGGGTTTTAAAAACGGAAGGTAAGAACCTACGTATAGAGCATGTAACAGCCCTGCTCCCCTGCCCGCTTTCCTGCATGTTTTTTCTATTGTTTTGGGTAGAAATCAGCATTTGATCTGTGTGCATGACTAAGCAAAAAAAACCTAAAAAGAATCCTAAACCACTATCCAAGCCTAATAAAGCTAAGGGGCTCATGACCCTTGGTCGATTGACCTTTATAGACGAAGTCCTCAAAAAAGAAGAATCTCAGCCTTCAGTAGGACCTATAAAAGTTGCTTCTAGACAACCTACTAGTTCCCTTCAGGCCACAGGATCACCATCTGTAGCCTTTGCTGAGGTGCACAGCCAAACTAAGGAGCAAGATTTTGAAGAAATTGAGAATTCTAACCCAAAATCATTGCAAGAAGGGAGCCTTAGTAATCTCTGCGAAGGGAGAGGTGAAACAAGGGAAACTGAAGAACCAAGATCTCCTCTTGGAGTAATTCAGCCATTAAGCAGCCCAGATAAGGGAAGTGCTGCAAAAATCATTCAGAATGAAGGTGAAGAACCTCAAGAGCTAAAATCCCCCTAGACATTAGGACTCTCATCATCCCAGACAAAAGAAGTGCTATTAAGGCCATTCCTGTTAAGGCCATCCCTGCTCCGTCTAACCAACCTAGGAATACCCTCCTAGAAATCCCAAAAGATTATTGGCACATATTTGACCAAATGGCCCAGAACCAGCCAAACCTCCACACTGCAATATCCCATTGTAGATACTGCAGTCAATGCACCTATGAAAGCAATTCCTCTCCAACATATCCCTACATTTCATGGCCTAACATCGGAAGACCCAGATGCATTTTTGTTTGAATTTGATGTGTTGTGCAGAGGATATGACTATACCACCGAACCCCAAAAGCTGAAACTATTTCCCTCTACATTAAAAGGAGCTACTTTACGATGGTTTATGAGGTTGGGTGGAGGTGTTATAAATGACTAGGATCATATGAAAGGTTCTTTCCCGAAGAAATATCAGGATTATTGTAGACCCAGAGAGTTAAGAGATGAAATATTTCATATGGTAGCTAGACCTAATGAAACACTAGAAGAATATGTTGAATGTTTTTAGTATAATCTTCAAAGATTTCCTTATGCATCATTACCCTTACCTGACAATGTATTAAAAACAACATTAATTAAAGGTATGAAGGAACAATGGATTGAAACACTGAATATTATGGGAAAAGGAGACATCTATCAAGAAGATTTTGCTAACATCATTTATTTATGTATCAGGAGCTCACAAGGAAGCACAAGGTTAAAACTAGCGGAACATGACAGGTTTACAAGGGACAACAAGATCTCTAGAGAAGGAGTAACTCGTGCAGAAATTGGAAATTTATTAGAAAATTTCAAAACTGATATATTGGGGGCTCTGACAACGCAGCTTGAATTATGCAAGCCAAACATAAACAAGCATAGGCGGAGCAGAATCTAGCGATATTCTGTCCCAGATGTAGAAAAAACACAGTCACAAAGAGTTCCCATTAGATGTGGTTCAAGTTTGCGCCATTTGTGCAAAAGGCCACTCTATAGAGAGTTGTCCCTCACTACTGGGTTTGAAAGCAGTATACAAAGAAGCGGAAGAAGAACCAGAACTGGTGTACCTACTTAATCAGTGCCGTCAATGGCAGCCGCGACAATCAGGTATGTTCCCCAATCCAGCTTCTTCTTTCCAGCCTCCACAATATCATGCTCAGCAATATAATACAATGTGGCAAAATCAACCTCCCTTCTCAAATTGGTCACAACAACCATTTCCTTCATCATCACCATGGCCGAATCAAGCAAGCCAATCTAATTGGCCAAATTTTCCCTACGCCCAACCATATTGGCAAAATAATGCGTATCCAGCACAATGGTCCCCTCCCACTTTGCAGAGTCAAGCTTGGCAGACAAACTAGCAAAGACCAATGAATCAGCCAGTAGGAACCATTCCACTCCCTCAACCTCCACTGCCAGCACTACAACAAAATCCCAATTCCAATTTAAGACCGCAACTCCCAGCCCAACCCAACCCAAACCCAAATAACAAACCAGTACAATATGTTCAAATAATTGAAACACCAGAGCTAGAAACCGATCTAAGGGAGTGCAATGACCTTCAATTAAGGTCTGGGCGCATTATAGAGACCGAGGGAGATAAAAATGTTCAAGTTGAAAATCAGTTACCCGCAGAACAACCATTACAAGAAAAAGATGTGGTCAGAAAACAGACTCATGACCAAGCAACCACATCTCCTCCCCCATTCCCAGAACGATTAATTATACCACGTCCTATAGAACATCCTGACTTTGATATTCTGGGAGAACTTAAGAATTTGTACATAAAAATCCCACTCCTCCAAGCCATCCAAGATATCCCAATATATGAAAAGACCATCAAAGAGCTATGTATAAAAAAACCAAGGAGGAGAATAACAAATAACCCAACAGTCCAAGTAGTTGGCACCTTATCTAACCTGTTATCAAGAAGAGAAGCACCTGTCAAATATGAAGACCCAGGAAATCCAATTGTAACAGTGCAAATCAATGGAAAAACCTTTTCAAATGCCTTAGTTGATTTAGGGGCTGCAATTAATATCTTAACCAACACCACTTGTCAAAAACTAGGCATTACATCAGTACAACCAACTTCCACTTTATTAGAACTGGTTGACCGATCAGTGGTTAGGCCGGAAGGCACACTACATGATATCATGGTATCCATTGATTCCTGGGAATATCCTGTCGACTTTTTGATAATAAAACCCAAAAACTGACTTGATGGACACCAGTTAATTTTAGGCGGACCTTGTCTTGCAACCGATGATGCTTACATTGGCTGCTGACAAGGCAGTATGACCATAACTAGAGGCAGTAATATCAAGAATCTAGCCCTATACCCTCCAGCCTAGCCAAGTGTAACAATAATAAAAACTAACAAACATCATGTATCATACCTTACCAAAAATATTAGATCCCCATTAACTATAGAATATGCCCTCGATTTCAAAGATCAAACAAAGGATGATGTTATTAACAACTTTATTAACCAAGCTGAAGCCAGATCCCACGTACAATGTCACATGATAGAGGCAGCATTTGATAATGAATTAGAAGAAGATCCTCTCAAAGACACTCATGATCAAACAATACCTACTACCTCTGTTTCAAATAGCAAAACTATAGAGATTGAGCCAGGAAAAACTTTAAACATCAATAATAACCTGACTCCTGAACAAGAAGAGAAGCTGATCCAACTACTGAGAAAATACAAGGAAGCATTTGCATGGGATTATCTAGACATGAAGGGAATCGATCCCCAATTATGTACACACCACATTTATACAGAAAAGGATGCAAGAATTGTTCGCCAACCCTAAAGAATACTTAACCCTCATTTAAAAGACATTTTGAAAGTTTAACTAAAAAAACTTTTAGATGTAAACTTTAGTTATCCTATCTCCGATAGCAAATGGGTCTCTCCACTTGTAGTAGTGCCAAAGAAGAATGGAAAGTGGAGGATTTTTGTAGATTACAGAGAATTAAATAAAGCAACCCAGAAAGACTACTTTCCCCTTCCATTCGGATACATTAGCAGGAAAGAAAGTCTTTTCTTTCTTGGATGGCTTCAGTGGATACAATCAGATTCGGATTGCCCCTGAAGACTAAGACAAAACTAATTTTACCTGTCCTTGGGGAATGTTTGCCTACAGAGTTTTACCCTTTGGCCTATGCAATGCCCCTGCCACATTTCAAAGGGCTATCCTTAGCATCTTTTCAGATTTAATAAATGAAGGGCTCAAAGTATACATGGATGATTTCACACCATACGGAGATGATTTCGACCCAACACTAGACACGTTGGAAAAGGTGTTGCAACGATGTATCGCCACCAGGCTCTGCCTAAGCCATGAAAAATGTTATATGATGATGACTGAAGGACTCATCCTAGGTCATTATATCTCAGTAGCTGGAATACAGGTAGATCCGGCCAAAATTCAAATAATTTTGTTAATACCTACTCCTACCACACAGACAGAGGTACGCAGTTTTCTTGGATTTTCTGGTTCTTATAGAAGATGTATAGAACATTTTTCTCAAATAGATGCACCTCTATACGCACTAACAGGAAATGTTTATTTTGTTTGGACAGATAAATGTGACCGTGCTTTTGAGGATCTGAAAAAGCTTGTGTCAACAACCCCAGTGCTCAGAGGTCCAAATTAGGACCTGCCATTTCAAATTTCATCAGATGCTTCAAACACAGCGATTGGAGTAGTCCTTGGGCAAGAAGAAGACAAAAAACCATATGCAATTTAATGTATTAGCAAGAATTTGTCTCCTGCTGAGTTAAACTATACTGTTACTGAAAAAGAATTTTTAGTTGTAATACATGCTGTAAATAAATTTAGGCATTATATCACTGGATATTCTGTTGTTTTATATGTAGATCATTCTGCCATAAAATATTTAGAAAATAAACCAATTACAAAAGGTACAGTAACAAGATGGTTGATTTTATTGTAGGAATTTGACATCATAATAAAATATCGACCTGGGAAAGAAAATCCTACAGCTGATTTTCTCTCATGAATGCCAAAGCCAGTGGACGCAGCAGTAGTCGAAGATCAATTTCCAAATGAACATTTGTTTGCTATTACTGTCAAAACACCCTGGTATGCTAATGTTGCCAATTATTTAGCAGTAGGCAAATTACCAAAACATCTAACCCCCAATGAACGAAAGCAGATCGTGCAGTGTAGTACCCGATTTTCTTGGATTGGGGGCTACCTATTTCATACAGGGGTAGATATGCACATCAGAAGATGCATCTGTGAAGATGAAACATTTGACATTCTGAAAGCCTGTCACGACAGACCATATGGTGAACATTTCGCAGATCGAAGAACTGGTCACAAAGTTCTGCAAACAAGGTATTACTGGCCCACAATCTTCAAAGATGCAAAGAAATTTGTTCAAGCTTGTGACAGTTGCCAAAGAGTAGGACACCCTGGACAGTCCGATGAAATGCCATTGAACCCACAGCTAGTCATTGAACCATTCGAGTGTTGGGCACTCGATTTTGTTGGTCCGATCAACCCATCATCAAACCAGAAAACATATATTTTGGTATCAACGGAATATGTGACCAAATGGGTTGAAGTAGAGACACTGCCAAGAGCTACAGAGGATTATGTCATTCATTTCCTATTCCAGATATTTGTGCGATATGGCCTCCCAAGAGACATAATCATGGATGGGGGACTACAATTTGCTAGTAATAAAATTGCTGCAACACTAAAAAACTATCATATTCAGCATAAAATTACCACTCCATACCACCCACAGGAAAATGGCCAAGTAGAGAGCATGAATAAAGTAACAGAAGCAATACTAACAAAAACTAGTGCGTCACACAGACGCGATTGGGCTACAATATTTCTGGAAGACTTGTGGGCATAGAGAACAACATGGAGAAACACTACCGGTTATTCACAATATCAGCTAGTATTTGGAAAGGAACCCATCTTTCCAATAGAATTCGAAATACAAACCTTGAGAACAGCACAAGAAGTTGGTCTAGATTTAAACGAGGCAAAAATTAATAGACTACAGCAAATCAACGAGCTAGATGAAATCAAGCTCTCTACTCTTCAACATACCGCATTAATCCAACATCAGAGAGCAAAATGGAACGACGCCCTCATAAAAAAGAATGTCTTCCGCAAAGGAGATTGGGTACTCCTATACGATTCGAGGTTTCAGGATTTTCCAGGGAAACTTCAGACTCGCTAGCTGGGACCATATGAAATCCAGAAGGTGCATGATAATGGCACCATCACTTTAACCACCATTGACGGATCTGGACACACCTTTAAAGAAAATGGCCATCGAGTTCGATTGTACCGCAAACCACTTACTTGGGAATCCTTCTACCAGCAACTCCGAGAAGACTCCGACATGCAGATTCTGGCTGAGGAAGAGAACTCTTCCTCACCTTTGGTTCACTAAGTGATTTGATTGCTTTTAAATTTTGTACATAATTCTCTTATTTTGCTTATGTAAATTACTTTCTGTACAGATTTTTGCATTTCTACAAGTTTTGCATTTTGTTGTTCCATTCGAAAGGAACAGCATTTTCACCATTCTGCTGTTCCTTTTCGAAGGAACAACGTTTCTGCATTTTGTTGTTCCTTTCAGAAGGAACAACATTTTCATCGCTTTGTTGTTCCTTTTCAAAGGAACAACACTTTTTCATTCTGTTGTTCCTTTCCAAAGGAACAGCATTTCCACTGTTTTGTTGTTCCTTTCCGAAGGAACAATACTTTTGCATTCTGTTGTTCCTTTCCGAAGGAACAACATTTCCACCTTTTGTTGTTCCTTTCCGAAGGAACAACACTTTTATGTTTTTCTGTTCCTTTCCGAAGGAACAACACTTCTGCATTTATGTTGTTCCTTTCCGAAGGAACAACATATATGCATTTCTATTGTTCCTTTCCGAAGGAACATCACTTTCGTTTTTCTACTGTTCCTTTCCGAAAGAACAACATTTTTGTTTTCTGTTGTTCCTTTCTGAAGGAACAGCACTTTCGTTTTCTGTTGTTCCTTTCCGAAGGAACGGCACTTTCGTTTTCCGTTGTTCCTTTCCAAAGGAACAACACTTTCATTTTTGTTGTTCCTTTCCGAAGGAACAACATTTTCACATTTTTTTGTTTGCGCTTGCTTTCTTTGTTGTTCTAGTTAAGGAACAACTGTTGTTCCTCTCAAGGAACAGCAATTTCAAGCATGTTTTTTTTTCCTTTTTGCTTGCGGTTTTTGTGTGCAAATATTATTTTGCTCTAACAGCAGCTGTTCCATCTTGAGAATAACATTTTTGGAATACATTTTTCTTCTTTTTTTTGTGTGTGCTTTTTGTGAGTAGTGGTCATTTAAGGCAACAGCTATACATGAATGCAAGAACACAAAAACTAGAGGATACTGAAATCAACAAATCACATCAAAATCGTCATCTTTAAAAGAAATTACTTTGAATTGATAAGAGAAAAGAGGGGAGGACACAACTATTTATCACCTTGCTATCGTTATTTTACTAATACCAATATGATTGATTTTTTTATCATGATGTTTCTTTCTAAATCCCCATAATTCTCTTTGATCATTATTATTAAATAAGAATAAGGGCATATGTTTCTCTATTGAGATGTTTAGACTTCTTCCACCATCCCTACTCTTAAGGAGTGTTGAACCACCCTCTGTATATAAATAGGAAAAGTGCTATATAAAACAAAAGAAGGAAAAGAAAAAATGTTTATCTATATGATTACTAACATGATTTGTCAAATGAAGGATAGGGGGTCTCATCAAGAGCCAACCTACCATGATCATAAGGAAGAAAGTGAAGTGGCATTCCAACTATGGCCACCACACCAGGGATATGATCCAAGAGGCACATTAGAAATATAAAAAGTCCTTGGAACAGGAGGTCTCATCATGAGCCAGCTTGCCCACCTTTCACTCCTTCCTGGTGAATGGCATTGTGATTCATCTAGTTACCAAGCCAGCACAATGGCCTCCATTTGGACATTGCACGGCACTTTCCTAGGCATACACAAAGGATTATGGTTCCAAGGGTGAAATAAACAACTCTGTCAAGGTTATGGACACCTGTGGGCAACAGAGCTCTGTTTATGGTATTGAAGTCATATTTCTTATACACCAATAGTAACTATAAAACCCTTCTTCTTATATCTTTATAAGTGGTTCAAATGAGATTATGTATATAACCCTTTCGAACCTTTGATACATGAAAATAATTTACAAATCAATTATGACAGTAAAAGTCGATAATGACCGCATAAGAAATTTTATTCACGTCAGCTGTCCTATCCTCCATTTCTCACATCATATCACGACATTTCCATATTTATTAACAATTCTATCATACTCCTCGATTTTGGTAATCCACTCATTTTTGTAAACATGGCATATCTCTATACGTTGTTCCTTTATTACTCTGTACTATGGCAGTTCAGCACGCTACTCCTTTATTTGATGGCCGAGGATGGCCTATCGCATTGCAGGGGGGCACGGGTGATCTCAATAATTCGCTGGCATATGTGTCAGCTCATCATTCGGAAGAATTATGACTCGAGAATAGCAAGACTTAACGTATTTTGTTTCCCAATATGCATGGTTTTCCGTTCTGAGGCTATTTCTGTGTTTTGCTCTGCAAAAATTAGCAGTAAGTTAGAAATTAGAAATTTGAATAGCTTGTTGTTTTGTCATCTTCTCCATGTTTTCTTAAGAGTGAGCTAAAAATTTGAACAACCTGTTGTTCCATTGCCAGCTCTATGTTTTTTACAGTGTGCTAAGCATGAATAAGATGGGAGGAAGATCAATTCGCAGTGAGCCACAGGTGTTGATGGTCTCCGATGCTGCGCGAGAAATCCTAGCAAGGGCAGGATGGATAGCTTATCTTAATCATCTACAACAATCCAATGAGACGGTGGCAATTGAGTTTCCGCAGAACTTGCAAGAACATCATTCTATGGTGAGAGGAAGATAGATAACAGTCATTGATGACATAATTGCAGAAGTTTCGGGACTGCCAGCCATTGGACCTATGTGGACTCTGAAAAAGGTGAGACTGCGAGACACCATGACCATTGTTTAGTCAATTTAGTATGTCCTAAATTTCTACATTAATTATCAATCCGGGAGTCGTAAACTGATGAAGTGTGGCGCACTATATGTGCAAGACAACCTCTTTATTACTTTTTATTGTTTTCAATTTTATCTTTTTTTGGGGGTTTTATCTTGGTTTGTCTCCTAATGCAAATGGAAATCCTATTCCTAAGTTTTAAGAATACTTTAGAAGGCAAGTATGGGTATAGATTTTAAGGCAATTATGTCCTTTATGATGACTTCCAGAACTTAACACTTCAGAGGATCTCAAAACATGCTAATGATGAAATTAATACTTGAACAAGAATGTAAATGTGCAGCTAATTGAATCAAACAAGTGATGAACTACTGATCATGAAATATCTATCTCTGCTGCTCATCTAAATACAGAAATAAAAGTTAAGCTATTGCACTCAAACAAATCAAAAACTGCAAACTAATAAAAGTAAAACCAATTCACTTAATTTATAGTCCGATAGCTTGCCAAGTAGCTTTTCGGGGTTAAGCCATGGCTTTGGAGATAACTTCAATAACATGAGGAATTGATATCTAAATTATCTACTTGCAAATGAAAAATAAAATCAAGTCTCTTCACTTATAGTCTAATAGCTCGCCAAGTAGCTTTTCCGGGTTAAGCCATGGCTCTGGAGATAACGTCAATAACATGAAGAATTAAATCACTTCACTCAAAATCCGATAGCTCTCCAAGTAGCTTTTCAGGATTAAGCCATGGCTCTGGAGATAACGTTAAATGACATGAAGAATTTGATATCTAAACTAACTATCAACAGCAAATGAATAAGACTGAAATCAAAGCATAACTGAAATTGAAATCTAAGAAAAACAAAGTGAGCAGAGAGGTCAATCTCATGTCACTATTTCCTACAAAATTTGTATGAAAATTCCTGAGCCTATCCTAATCTAAAACACACTGATCAGTGTTAGAAACAATATACAACGCTTGGAAAATCATGTACAGGAATGAAACATTAACACCATAACTGAAATGTGAAATATACACAAGTGAACAAACTACGAAATATTTACAATGGAAATAAAACAGCAGCATATGAAAACTTTACAGAAATAAAGAACGAAACCTTAGCCAGCAGGGGCCCTCTGCACGGCCTTGGTTAACACGTTTTCAATCCGAGATTGTGCTCACACAGTCATATAAAACAGAGTCTTATTATATTGCAAAATAGAGGAAGAACCCTCTCGTTACAACAACAGGACCAATGTCACGACATGGTACATGAACTAATAGCAAGATTACATTAAAAAACTAACTAGCTACATGCGTTTGCAAACGTGTTATTTATAAAGGAAATTACATAACAGTTTTCCTATGAAACACCTTCAGCAGAGGACACGTAAAAAGATAGCATCCGTGAGCTTAGCATGATGGTTTCCAAGATCATTCAATCTACCAAAAGATGGTTGTTGGATTTACGTCGTGGAGGCAGTCTACAGCTGTCAACATGAACCCATGGATATAGGAACGGTCTCGGACCCTTTACGTGTTGAAACAGAGACCTGTTTGCCGTAGAACTCCTCGTTTGACCACCGTTTGACCAAGGCTTTCCTCTACGAATTTAGTTGAACCAATAGGACCTGATCCATGTCCAGATAATTCCTAAACTACCCACTTGCTTCATTTTGCTTGATGACACCTGTAACCTAGAGATCAACAAAAACAGCTGCGAAAAGTGGCTACATTCCATAGCTGATGAGCAAAATCTAAGTCAAATAGCAAACACAAAAACATAGTTATAAAACCACTTAAATGCACTCTCAGAATCAATATGTAATGATTTTTGATAGCTTGTGGGGCACTGGTGTGGGGAAAAAGTCTAGAAAAGTGTGTAGAAGAGATGTAGTTTCAGGGCTCAACAACCATCTTCCAGGATGAAGGGCAAAACCTTACTGTAAAATGGAAAGGAGTTCTGCTAGCAACTTTGGGAGAGCCATGGGTAGAATTGGCGAGAATTATCTAGAGCTACATCACTTGCGATGGCAGGAAAGACGTGGTAAGACCATGCCATCTCAAACTTTTAGCCGTGTTAAAGCAAAAATGTGTTGTGAATTTGCCTGCGTTTTTAAATTTTTTATTACACGATGTTGCCTGAAGCATGAAGAAATCTCACCATGTAGAGTCAGTAGTAAGCCACCATGGGTTAATACGACTGATAGTCAGCTACAGTCTTGCCCAACAGCAGAGCAGTTGGGAAGAACTAATTTTCACGATATGCAGGGGACTGGCTTTGCTAGCCCCAAAACGAAAACATATTTCCAGTACATCGAGCAAACCACTGAAACGAAGAAAATATGTTAGATTGGCAAGGATCAGAGGAATACTGGGAAATTCGCAAGGAAACATTAGTCAACTGGTGGAAATACATTATTCAGGAGACGACCAATCCCCACAATTGGAAGGTGGGGAGAACGAAAAAGAATTGGAGGAAAATGATGAAGGAGAACCGGAGGAGGAGATTGAGCAATCCGATCATGAAGAAGGAGAGGAAATAGAACAACACACCGAAAGTCCACTGCAAAACCCGTTGTAGGAAGATGAATTGGCCCAAATTCTAGCCAATATGGGTGAATATGTCCAACCTCATAGCTCACTCAACCCCCATACCAAAGAAGGACTGTAGGATCACTCTGCTCATGATGAGGGTGTATCTGGGGAGAAGAGTGACGAGGATGAGGGAGAGGAACAATATGTTCCTAGTCAGAATACACCTGAAGAATTCCATGATGAAGAGGAGGTAGAAGAAGAAGCTTCCGAGGAGATAGTAGAACAAACTAGGGTTTCTACCCCTGAAAAACTTGACCAGCAGAACACTGAAGAAGCACCCCAAGAAGAAAATAAGGAAATTGGCCAAGACGAAGGTACAATACTTGAGGTATAAAGCCCAGGCCTGAGTAAACAAACGACTGTTCCTTCCAAGAAAACAGAGGAAATTAAAAGATTGTGAAAGGAACAACAGAGATTGCTTAACGTAATTAAGAAACTTCGACAACAAATAAGAGTCTTGAAAATGGGGAAGAAATCAAAAGGAACCTCTGTGGTAAAGCATGCAACCACCCAGGCAAAACCCCTTAAGAAAAATACCAAGAGGACTCAAGTCCAACCTGTCATTAAGAATCGAAAGGAACAGCATCTGGCTATTGCACATGTAGAAGTACAAATAGATAATGCATCGACCTGTGGTAAGGAAATCTAGACAGAGGCACTGTCCTCTAGTGAGAAGGAAACTCGGACCATGAAGACAAGATGTTGTAATAAGGAGATCCAAGTAGATCTCTAATCCAAGATTTTCATTTTGGATAATGACCTAAGGATAGTAACTCTGCGAAAAGATTTGGCACAAACCCAACAAACAATAGATAAACTTATAGAGAAGATTGTTCCTCAAGAAAAATACGAGAAATTACAACAGCAACTGAAGAGCATTAATGCATCAGAAAGTCAGGCCTTTGAAGGATGGCGAAAGGCAGAAGAAAGAGTCAAAAAGGTAACCCATATACTAGACATAGTCATCAAACAAATGGATACCTTATGTTCTCTATATACTGAAGTTCTATCGTGTAGGGCACCTACCAGAAACTATGCTTTGTTTTTTATGGAAAGATATTTACAATTGAAAATTAAAGTTGTCAAGTCAGGAGTACTTATAGAGATAAAAACCATTGATGACTTCATAAACTGTTGTAAGCATTACGGGGTGAAAGTTCAGCGATTGTTATGTGAATTTTGTTTGCACAATCTTGTATTAGATGGAGAAACAGAGCAGAACCCTAGCCCTTTTGAGGGTGATGTCCAACTGCAAGCATTTATTTCTTTTGGTGTTAATCAAATAAAGTGGGTTAAAGCCTACAATGTCTTTCAAACACAGGAGTATGGATTAGATCTATGGGTGAGGGGTGAACCTAGAGACCCACTGCAAGTATGGAATAAACATAGGAGCCTAATGATAACTCAGGGACTGATTGAGGCATTGGGACCTATTCACACATTAGTCATCCGGCAAGGGATAGAATACTTCTTTACCATCAAAGACCTTGCCATAGCAACAGCCAAATTCTGATACCAGACTTCTAAACAGAATATCTAAAACAGAGAGCCATTCAATTATGATAATTTTAAGCTAGTTGTTGACCGCTTGGGTATCTATGGTGACATCATTTTGAGAGAAGGCCCATATTGGCTAGGCTGTAGGTTCCGAAGTCCAGTCATTTGGCATCCTACACCAGGATATAGAGCCTTATATGAAATGCCCAAAGGTCAGACACGGCATATTTTTGAATTCTTAGCTAGGCATCATGGTTGTAGACTACCTACTGAAAACCTTCTCTAGCCTATTCCCTAACTAGCTTGCATGTCAATTACAATGTTTTCATGAGGGAATGAAAAAGGGTAAGCAGGGGGGTGTGTTGAGCATTAGAGAAGGTATGTAATTGCCACTTATTTCGTTATCTTTTCCTTTAATTCATAACTTCTTTACATTATGAAATGGGCATATGGTGAAAGATTATGATAAAGTTTAGAAGAATTTGTGAGTAACGTAAAATGACTAATTATTACTTTTTCCTATGCAGAAAAGGAAGAAAATGGAAGATCGCCATTCTAAAGGAAAAGACAAGACGAAATCAACTGTTGTCCCTTTGACAGGGAACCACATCCAAACGAGGCAATCCAGATCGAAGCACATAAGCCAGGAAAAGGAAGAGGAGATACCAAATCGGCGCAAGAGAACGAAGAGATAACTGAGAAATAACGATATGGCGAATCCCTCAGGATCCTTTGATCCTGAGGGATCGCTACCTTAAAGAATATTTGTACCTTTGGTATTTCTGCCCGACTGCTATAAAGAGGGACAACGTTGCTAGCCCAAGGGGCGGATTATGGTTGTTTCATGAAATTCACTATTGTAACTTAAACTTTAATCACAACTCTCTTTAAAGAGCGATTACTGTAACTATGTTTTGATGAGTAATACATAAACTCTGTTGTTGTTCCATCTTTTATTCTGGAGTAATCACAGCAATGCGTCCCTGGAGGCTAAGGGCCCAGCCCTAGTGGATCACTTGCTTCCTGTATCATTATTTTCCAATTCCAAGTCGTATGTGGTTTGATTTCTCTTATTTACTTTGTTCAATAATCTGTTGTTCCTTATTATTTCATGTATTGGCTCTGTTATATTTCACTCATATTTGAATAGTAAGGCTATCATCTGCAACTGACAATGTTATGTTGTTCATTCTGAATTTATATCGCATTGTCGTTCCTTTACAGATTGATATTATTGTATAACATTGATGTTCCTTACAGATTACCATTACTGTTCGTTTACAGAGTAACAGTGTTGTGTATTTATAAATCGGTACTATTGTCTATTTATCTACGGTTTACCTCCAAGTGTGATTGTTGTTCATTGGGATTGTTGTTCCATGGTAACCGAAATTACTGTTTCTTTAGAACCGTGGTTAATATTTGTTATGCTGAAACTCATATTACTGCTTCCTTCAGTATAGATGTGTTGTGTGTAATATTCGATTTAGTTTGTTATGCATTTACATTTGATTTAGGTTGTTGTTCTATATTTCATAACTCACTTTAGTTTGTTGTTCCATTTTCAGTTTGTTGTTAAAATCATTTCTGAGATAAAGGTTGTTGTTTGATTCCTGTAGATTACGGTTACTACTTCATTCATTTCTATAGGTTAAAGCTTCGTTGTTCAATCTTTTTAAGTATATTAGTTGTTAATGGATTGTAGATTTCTGTGGTGTGGTTTTTTAGAATCTGAATTCGGATATTCCACAGTGTTCATTTTTGCTTTATCGACGTTTCGAGTCTAGACAAAGACTCATCATCAGGACTTGATTTGATTTACAAAGAAGAGAGACAGTAGTGATAAATATGGTTATGGTTGGTGAGATGTCAATTATGTGAGCCGACTAACCTATGCTTTGAATGAACTAGATTTTTACTATTTACTAGGTTCTTATAAATTTTCTGATTTATTATAAAGTTCTTTTATAATTAATTGTGATTTATAATTCATTATTTTTAATTTATAATTTATTGTAATTTATAATTAATTTTAATTTATAATTAATTGCAATTTTTCTTATATACTATAAAGTTATTTTATAATTTTTTTTTAATACATTGTTTATATTTGTTTTATGTATAAGTGTTAATTGTAATTTATAAATGTTTGTGATTTATTTGAGTTATCATTTCAAGTAATTGCTTTGGTGTGAACATAACGATCTGAAACTGTAGTGAACATTGACTATTGTTGTCCAGTTCCCAGATTGATGATCTTCTCCTTGATTGCTTTTCAATTGCATCAGTTTACAAAGGGAAGAGTTATCATTACTGCACCCTTGACTGATGAAGTGCTGTAGTTTCTTAAATGAATGATTTAGTTACAAGCATTTCAACTTCTTGTCATTACAATTAGAGTTTATTTCCAGCATTTAGTTACTTTTGCAAAAGCACTATACTACTAGCATTACTCTTGACAAGTGACCGCCTCAGACTAAGTACACTCTTTGAGATAAAAAATCATACCTGGATTGATAATTAATGTAGGGTAAATAGAGGTGAAAAAGACCCTTTTTACTACTCGACAGCATACCTTGGTAACTGATGTGGAGACTTCTTTTTGTCGAACATTATGAGGTAAGTGCCATCCAGTGACGTAGACCAATCTTACATTTTTGACACTTCTTCCATCGCCTCACGAGACATGTAAGGTGGGTCTTCCTCAAAAATCAACTTGTGCAGTGGAATGAGGAAGTGATCAGACAACTTCTCTATGACTCGTTTTTTACTACACTCCAAAAGTAGCTTGTAGTAGATGTTCACAACGAGTTCTTTGGGTTTCCAAATCCACTTCATGCCAGGAAAATAATTTTTAGCACATATCACATCCAACAAATAAGAAGACATGTAAAATTTGGCTTGCTTTCCCTTGGGAGAGTTCTTGGAATTGTTTACATGGATCCTCAACTATTGAGCCAACAATTCCGACCACTTAAATGGTTTTCCTTCATTCACAACCTGATTCAACAAGAATGCCCAGTCTTCAGGGAAGGTTTCAGTACTCTATTGGCCATAGATGCGGCAACATAGAACTATCAAGTATTGAAATGCCTTCCTGAGAGATTTGGTCTTGTTAATGTTGATGGGTGTTTGGCTAAATTTTGAAGGATCTTTCACCCAACCTTTGATAACATCCTTGGTCCTCAAGTAGTTGGTGACTGCATAGAATTGAGATTCCATATAGGCTTATGGTTGCAACAAATGATACATACTATGAAAATCATGTGACGTGAAAGAGGAAAGCCTTTGAAAAGTTGGATACCTACATGCAACCTTGTGCAATCCTGACCATTGGAAATTAATATAAACCTTCATATCTTCAAGATTTTCCTTGAAACTTCTTGTTATTTAAACATCTTTTGTTGTGTTCCATGTAATATATGATTCTTTCTCAATGAGTAGTTGAGTGTCTGAAAAGACTGGAAAAGAGGCAGAAGCACTCTTAACTATCTCATCAGTGTTGCTTTCCGTGGTGTCCTTTGAGGCATATCTCTTGGGCACTATGATCATAATTGAATGATGGAGAGAGATGACCTCAAAAATATGCAATACATGTATGATGAAATGCACTCATGGAAAACATAAATTAGCTTCAGCAAAGAAATCTATTTAGCAAGATCAAGGCAACAACTCAGACACTGAGGAGAAAATTTGCGCAACTACTAAGCTAAAGGTGGGATACTGGCCTCATGAACTGTGCATTATACAGTCTCAACATTCAAGGAGGTAGATAGAGGCTTGATACTGTGCAATGTGCATTCCTAGTTGGGTAGAGTGAGGGAAGGAACTGCACATTCCGCAGTCCCAGTGTCCAGGGTTGAGGGATGAGGCTTGTGACTACGCAATGCACAGTTGGGCAAGCAAGTGACTGTGAATTTCACATTGCACAGTTGGGCAAGCCAGTGACTGTGCATTGCATAATCTCAGATTCCAAACTAGAAGCATGTCTCTTCGAGATGTGAAGTGCACAATTAGAAAGGAAATTATTGGCCAAGATTGCACAAATCTTTCCGGGAAAGGGAGAAATCAATGAAAAGTATGAGTGCTGGGAAAGGAAGGAATGCAGATATGGCTAAGGAAAATATAGATCAACAAAAAATAAGTGCCAAAATTCAACATGCAAGATCAAATACAAACATGCAAAAAATATCCCAATAGCGGAAACTGCCCGGGGGCAAAAAGCAAAATCTCAATGCGACACTTGAAAAATGAGAACGACATACTAAACCAACACTTGTACAAGATAATATAAGTTAAAAATTAGCTATTACGAAAATAAATAGGAAAAATAACACTTGTAGAAGTCAAACGATAAAAAGTGACAAAAAAAAAGAGAAAAAAGAAACACATGCAAAACTTACCCGAAAAAGCGCCACAAACTAAATGGAAAGTTCCTTGATCTCCTTGGGAAGGCTAGAGCTCCAATATCGAGTGTGAAAATGAGTTATTGGGGTGTCTATTAGATATATCTAGGCGGATTAGGGTTTCTGATGCAAATTCCTAAAATCAAGGAAAAGGTGCCACTTGCCTGAAATTCATAATTAGCAGCTTAGTGGACTTGACTCGACATTAATTGGGAAACTCCTATTTTTTAGGGATCCCAACTCTGTTTTTTTGGGAAATTTATTTTTCACACTGGCAAAGGATATTGCGCAATTCTCAGACTCAAGGGCTTGGGCAACTCATTGCCTTAATGAATTGGGCAATTTATGGGGGGAAGGATAGCTTTGTGCAGTTTCTGAGCTCAAGACTAGCTTGCCCCTCAGCCTTCCACAGTTTCTAAGCTCAAGGTTGGTCTACCTCTTAATATTACACAATTCAAATCCTCTAGGTTGGTCTTCCTTCCAATATTCCGTAGTTCATATACTCAAGGTTGGCCTGCCTTCCAAGATTGTGTAGTTTCTAAAGGGAATACCAACAATGCTACAAGATCAAGGAAGGAGATGGCTTGTTCTTGAAAAGGTTCATATCAGAGTCGAAACAAGACATCAAAAGTTTTGCATGAAAGGATAAGCCTTTAACATAGCATGAATACTTGATGACGGTGATTTATGAGCTCCTCTGGACAGAAGGGAAGCTCCAAAATCAAAGCGTGGGAAAAATTTTGGAGGGGGGTTGTAGTAGCTACAACGTATTGGATGAACATGAGACAAAGTAAGGACATATCAAAGGCATTGTTTCTTGGCACTTCTAGGAAACAAGACCAATCCTCTTTGGGCATGGTATGAGGCTAGAATTTGGCTCTAGCATATCAAATTAGGTCTAGGGTATTGAGAAAAAATATGACTTGTCATGAGAATTGGTTGACCAAGTTGACAAATGCTACATTGTTAGTTAGTTTGACTTTCTATTTGACTAGAAGATTATATGTATCTTTGTTGAACTCAATGATTTCTCTAAGAAAAATATTGTTGGGTATTTCCCCCATGTGGGTTTTCCCTGGGTAAACTCTTTTTTCTCTTGTTTGTTTGTCTTTTTATGATCCTACCAGCATTTTTGTTCATATGTTAAGATATTCTTTGTAATTACTATATGATGAATTTGAATACAATAAAATATTAAAGACACCATAAGAAGTAATTATCAGTTAGAAGATCCTATGAAAAATCAACATGGTGGACACTTCTGCACAATGCTAAAGTGGCTTGGATGGAGAAGATTGGTGCAAAGGATGCACACTTTTTGATACACATAAAACTAAATTTTGATTAGGATGATCCACGTGAATCATCATTGACTTTGCAATAATAAAAAAATTGAATGACCGGTGGAGATAGATTTAGCTAAAGAAAAAGCTTCATATTATGGCTCGATAAGCTTTTAGAAAAATGATTGGTTCAGATTCAGCGAATACCTGGTCAATTTCAAAATAAAAGTGTCCAATTAATCCTAAAAATGTCACCATTGTGTCAATATTAAATGGATTCAACTGCCAAACTAATCCATTTACGAAAATAGCTCATGGACAAAAATTGAGCCATTTAGGCCCTCGGGGGCTTAACAGGGCGAACTACTAGTTTTCAGACATATGCACCAATGACTAGTGGCAACACTCATATCATCTTTCCCTCTATCTTTTCCATGTGTGCATACTTATCAATTACACTCCACTTACAATCCATGGCAATGAAGTGCTCATCAACAAAAGTAATGTTATATACCTATTATCACTCACATTACATATTTGTTGATGTTGACCCTTCTTAGATTATAAGGATGTGGATGAGATCTTGTATGAAGATGGATAGTGGAAAGATGTGACTACAACTTGGGATACCATGTTGGAGTAAGTTGATCTTGTAGAAAATTGACCCTTTTTATCACCACAAGTATAATAAAAATCTAGCAGAAATTTCAAGCATGAGAAAAGTTCTTCCATAATCCAAGGCTCATGCATGGTGGAATAATGTCCTTGGGGTGTTTTCTATGAAAAAAGCATCTATCACAGCAACTGGAAATTATTATCCTAATTGTTAATTTATTTAACAATTTATTTGCAGTTTTCTATGACAAATATCAAATAATTTACACTGTGATTTTCACAAATAAACTGCGAAAGAAAATAGCACTGGAAACTGAGAAAAAAATATCACACACACATAAATTGACACTGTTATTTTTGGACAAATGTCCCCGAAAAAACCCAACTTGGGAAAACTGGTGTAGCAGTGAGGGTTTTTATTATTATGCAGCAATAAAAATCTGAGTACAATCTATGGATTCCCAACTGGAAATCTAAACAATAAGAAAATCAGGACAAAATTATTTTAAGGGAATTACCCTTCTTCCACAAGCAACCTTGGCACAAATTCCTTCAGAAAACTCGACCTTCTAGAGCCTCTACATTGCTTTGCACATACCCTATGCCATCAAGCCTTTGAATTTCCTCTAATGAATTCGTTCTTCATGTCTCTACTAGGGAAATCGCCTCTTCGGCACTTTGGACCCTCTACCCTACCTTTGGAACTGAGAATGAGTTTCTCTCCATCCAAATCGAATTTCCCTTTGAAGCTAACTACACAGCTCTCTGCGTTGCCTCACTAGGAATAACTTGACCCTCTTGTTTCTGCCTCTTCGGATCTGGAAAAATTCCTCTGGACCACTGTTCCTACCCATCACTATCTCTATTTCCTCACTGAAGCTCAAACTCTTCGGCAACTGACCACTGATACTCTATAAAATCAAATTCTCCAACTGACTCCATAGCGTTCTCCATCACCACATTGATCGCTTCTTATGTATTCATGTTGGGACTCCAACGACCAAGATTAAACCTTAATCGATGGCTCATAACATTTTTGGATCGATCCCTGAGTTTTTAGATTATTTTCACCTTAACTTAATTAATTCTGATTAATTAGCCATATTCCCTAAGTTTAGACTTGAGAAATACTTAAAAATAGATAATAATCTAATTAAGTCATCTCTAGGTGGAATTTCGAGAAACGATTTCTTGGTTTTGAATATCTCATGTATTCTAGCCTCTCCACCAATTTCATGTCTAGAACACATCTAATGCTACAAAAACTAAAACTCCCTCTTAGCAAGGATTGTGTTCTAATGTTGCACACCCTATCACAACACGCTATCTCTGTATCATCTCCTATCACATTGATGATGCATGGCTACTACTTCCCACCAACTACTGCGAAACTATAATGTGTTGCATATGTATTGTTGTTGACCCTGCTGAATTGTTTTCAACGCTACATCTGCACTGCAGCTTTGTTGTTGTTGCAACTGTAACATCTACAACTGAAAAACATCCAAAATACTGAATCAATTGTGTTCAATATGATGCATCTGCCACCCGAATCTCTGACTGCTACTAGCCTCTGCACTGTCTCTGAAGAATTTGCGATGCTTCTGACTCTACAATGTACCACTCTACTCTGCTTCCAACTTTGCACTGTGCTCCCCAGTGTTTGACTGCTACTAGTATGCAATTGTCACTCTAGCAACTGACTGCATCTCCTGACACTGATCCATCCTACTACTGAATATTTTGGGCCCCCGAAGCTAGGTAGTGATACATGAGGTGGAATCCTCAGTGAACCCTTCCCTCTTTGTAGCTCTTTGGGGCTACAACTCCAAGTCGCCCCACCTCACTCCTAGAGGCATGTGGAAAATCATGGAAAACTCTTCTTCCAACCTGGAAGACAACTTGTCAATATTTGTTGACTCTGCCTACTTCTCCTGCTTGTCATTGTTTCTAAGAAGAAAGTGTGTGTTGTAGTGACCAAGCTCACCACATCTGAAGCACTTGACCTTCGAAAAGTCCTTCTTCTTCTTCATCTCCCCCTATGCATGACTAGAGCCCTTGGATGCAAGAGCCACATTCTCCTCCTCACTCTTCAAGCCCTTACTACTGCTGCCACTGATGGTGCTATTCAATTGAGCCCACCTCAACTCTTCCTATTGCGGATCATACCATATCCTGTCCCACCTTGGCAAGGTATCTCTGCACAAGATACTCTGGACAAATACCTACTTTTCCTTGGAGATATTATTCAATGTCAATCGTACAAGTTCTGTGGGTTGAGGTGCTGACCTAACCGCTTCCAATTGATCTAGGACTTTCTAAATATGAGTGAGAAAGGCATCTATGCTCTCGCCCATTTTCATCCTCGTGCTCCTCAGCTTCTCCTGGAGGTACATCTTTCGTTGCTTGGAAGAACTCTGAAACAACTCTGCTAAGGCATCCCACATCTCTTTGGTTGTTGCTTGTCCTACCACATGTGAGATGAGATGATCTCGTACTCTATCCAAGATCATCCTCTTGTCCTTAGCCATCTCCTTCCTGTACTCTTTGAGTTGGTCTGCATCCTTGGGAACCACTGCCACACTCTTTGCATAGGGATTTAGACCATATTCTTCCAGAAGGAATAACACCCTTGCCTTCTAGATGACATAGTTGGAGGCACCCTCCAATCTGTCTTGGTCCCTGAGCCCAGTTGTGGGCATATTTGATATGATCTAGAAACTCCCTCTTCCTTTGTTCGGCTAATGCTCTACTACTCACACTCCTTCCTAAATTGCGCAGTTCTGCTAGATGCTATTGCCAATCTGCAACTCGGAGAATCAAATTTCTTAACTAGAAACCCTCTAAGAGAAATCTCGCTCTGTGTGTGTAATATTCTCTTCCACTTGACATTGGTTTTGTTGCTGCAAAACCTTCTACATCCAACCAAGGAATCTGCTCAATGAAAATTTAACCTGCTCCCTCTGCATATTGGAATCACTCAAACTGGAAAGTCAAATTCTTTTTCCTCTCTGCACTCAAAAATTGAACTTTCCCAATGGGTTGTGTTCCCTCTGAAAATTTTGACATGCTACAACCTCTAAGCAGCAAAACTTTCCTCTTTGCTTTTGAGCTTCTGGCTGATCACTCACACTCTAATACCATGTGAAAATCCATCTATCACAACAAATGGAAATTATTCTCTTAATTGTTAATTTATTTAACAATTTATTTGCAGTTTGCTATGACAAATATCAAATAATTCACACTGTGATTTTCACAAATAAACTGCGTAATAAAATAGTGTTGGAAACTGAGAAAATAGTAGCACAAACACACATAAATTAACACCGTTATTTTTGGACAAATGTCCCCGGAAAAACCCAACTTGGGAAAACCAGTGTAACAGTGAGGGTTTTTATTATTATGTAGCAGTGAAAATCTGAGTACAATCTATGGATGCCCAACTGGCAATCCAAACAGGAAGAAAAGCAGGGAAAATTCATTTTAAGGGAATTACCCTTCTTCCATAAGCAACCCCGACACAACTTGCTGGAATTTATAAGTCTAACTATTAGAAACCCTTCATGCACTTTACTAATTAATTCCTACCTACTTGTTCTGTTAATTAACAAGTTATTTACCATGTAAATACTAGAAATAAATACAAGTACATGTTCAACACATTACAGATCATCAACTGAAGGAAATATAAACAAGCACACAAGTGACACTGTTGTTTTTGGACTAATGTCCCTGAAAAAACCCAATGCAGGAAAACCGATGCAACTATCTAAGTGTTTTATTTATTAAGCAGTTTCAGAATACAATCTGGGTGCCAAATCCGGCTCACCCAACAAAGAAAAATCTCGGCAGTAGAACCTCTTTACTCGAAAGTAGATATTCTGGCTGAAACCTCGGATAAACACTCCGACAACTCCACAACTCCAATCTGCCCCACGAAACCCCAGTGTCAGCCTCTAGGGACTGCGTCAGCCTCCCTTTGGCACAACGTCACTCTGGCTTGGCCTGCGTCAGCCTCTGGAGGCACTGCGTCAATCCTCTAGCCCTCTGCGTCACTCAAGCTGGCCCTCTGAGGCACTGCGCAGCTCCTGGCTGCCTTTGCATGAGCCTTGGCTAGCTCTGCGTGAACCCTTGGCTACTTCTACATCCCTCTGTCCAGCTACTCCGCTGATCCTCCCGATGCTATTTCTACCTCTCTGCTTCTGTATTCACTTCCCCTCAGCTGCAACTTTGATCACTCTCTCAACTTTCTCAGCAAACCCAACCCCAGAAAGTCGAAATCTTGATCTCTTGGTGTGTTCTCCAAGTGACCCTCAAGCCTCCTCTTATACTTTTCTCATTGACAAATCAATGGCCGAGATTAAGTCCCTAATCAATGGCTAAGATTAGATCTGGATTGATCCATGACTTTTGGACCATTCTAACACAGTTTTATATTAATTCACTTTAATATTTTATTTTCCCTAAGTTTAGACTTAGGGACTCCATTAAAAATATTAATTATTTTAATATCTCCCAAACTATTTAGAATCTGCCCAAACTCTTTTTGGGTATTGGAGATCTCATGTGCTTTAGCCTCTCCGCCAATTTTTGTGGCTAGAGCACATTCGATGCTACCCCAAATCAACACTCCCTCTTAGCGAGGACTGTGCTCTAGCAATACTCCTCACTGAGTATCACCTTGATCATCTAGCATCAATCCTTGTGTTGATGCTAGGCCTGCTACCCATCATCTACACTATTGCATCCTGTATTGCTACCCATGGTCCTACCACTGCCACTTCTGCATCCATACTACAACTCCTTCTGAATCCGTGTTGTTTCCCATGGCCCTGCCACTGCCATTGTTGCATCTACACTGCAACCCCTCTCATCATGCTGCATCATGCTGCCCATAGAACTACCACTACTAACTGCTGCACTACAACTTAGTTACTGAGAAATAAGTAACTGATCTCCCAACTCTGACATCTCCGTCAGGCTAGAAACACTCCTGATGTTGAATCTCCCTCTGTCACTGACAAGTGCTCCCTCTCTGACCTCTGTGCTACCGCAACAACTCTGTGCATCTCGTACCATTGCACACTTATCTATGCCATCTTACACTCATGCAACACTCCCGTGCTTCTCGCATTGCTGCCTCACATTGTCCTGGGAATCCTGCATTGTAGCTCCCTCTATCGCTCTATCCGCATATGTCTCTACTGACATCCACTAGTACTGCTACTCCTTTTCGGGGCTCTCGTAGCAAGGTCTAATCCAAGAGGCTGGGTGCCTTGAGGATCATGCCCCTCATTGCCTGTAGTCCGTCTAACTACAGCTCGATGTCTCCCCACTTCCACTCAAGTGGTGTGTGTGCACTCATGGCACAATCATCGTCTGTCTCCACTTCCTTCTCTACCCTTGCTGGCACAGCCTTGATCTCGAAAGCCTCTCCCTTGCTGTTCTTCCTTGGACACTGGGTCACATAATGACCCAGCTCCCCACAATGGAAGCATTTGACCTTGGAGAGGTCCTTCTTCCTTTGTTTCTCCTTCCTTCCCTCAGATTCTAGGGCAGCATCCACCTCCTCCTCCTTCTTGATTATGATCCCCTCATCACTGCTTCCCGCCTTGCTCAACCTTCTGATCTCTTCTTGGCGAAGAGAAAGCCACATGTCCTCCCAATCTGGAAGGGTCGCCCTGCCTAGTATGCTCTGGACAAATACCTCCTAGTCTTCGGAGACTGCATTCAGGGTTGTTCTCACAATCAATTCTTGATCCGGCATGGCCCCTATGGAAATCCACTGATCTCGAATCTCCTTCAATCGACTGAGCAAGCGGTCGATCTATTCTCCCTTTTGCATTTGGTATGATCGCAGTTGATTTTCTAGTAGCATCTTCCTCTGCACGAAAGTATGATGATACAACTTGGTCAGGGCCTCCCACATCTCCTGTGTTGTGTTCTTCTCGCCAATATGTGGTACTATATTATCCTTGACCCCGTCAAGGATGATACTCTTAGCCCTCGCCATTGCATCCTCGTACTTGTCAATATTAGCTGGGTCAACTGGGATAGCTATCGTCCTCAAGGTGAAGTTCTTGACATGATTCTTATCTAGTACGGATAAGATTTTGGTCTTCCAAACTACGAAGTTTGAGGCTCCATCCAATCTATCCTGGTCTCTTACTCTGTGTAGTGCCATTTCGTTGCTCCTCTACTTCCCTCCTAGAATTTTTGGGTATGACTCCTCTGAGCCTCGATTTCCCTCCTAGAAATCCTTATGCTAATGTCGAAATGCCCCTCTCCAATCATCTGTGCAACTGCAACACTGATCTGGATTCCTTGGCTAGAAATCCACCTCGACAGCAACTCCCTCTACCTTGGCCTTGCCCTATTAGGTACTATTCTGATTGCAATACCCCACCAGATCCACTCTGCAACTTACCCACAGCCTCCTAAACCCCAGAAAACTGAAGGTTAGAGATCCTAGGCTCTGTGCAATCCCGGCACTGGAAAATCATCCTCCTCAGCCAACTGCGTCAGCCCTCCTAGCCTCTGCATGGCTCTGCGTGAGCCTGCCTTTGCCTCCCTCAGCCTCTGTGCTGCCTCTTCCTGGCTCAATCTTGATGACGCAAGCACTGTGTCACCCCTTCCTTGCTGCTACTCTGCTAGGAACAACTTTTGTCACTCGGGACAGTTGTTTTCCATTGCTGCTGCTCTGTTTTGCTGATCTCCTCTATTCTCTTGTGATCTCCAACCACCCTCTGATACCATGTTGGAATTTCTAAGTCTAACTGTTAGAAACCCTTCATGCACTTTACTGATTTATTCCTACCTACTTGTTTTGTTAATTAACAATTTATTTACCATGTAAATATTGGAAATAAATACAAGTACATGCTCAACACATTACAGATCATCGATTGAAGGAAATAGAAACAAGCACACAAGTGATACCATTATTTTTGGACTAATATTCCCAGAAAAAACCCAATGTGGCAAAATTGGTGCAACTAGCTAAGGGTTTTATTTATTAAGTAGTTTCAGAATACAATATGGGTGCCAAATCCAGCTCACCCAACAGAGAAAATCTCGGCAGTAGCACCTCTTTACTCGGAAGCAGATATTCCAACTGAAACCCCGGATAAACACTATGACAGCTCCACGGCTCAAATTTGTCCCACAAAACCCCAGCGTCAGCCTTTAGGGACTGCGTCAGGCTCTCTCTGGCCCAGCGTCACTCTGGCTTGGCCTACATCAGCTTATGGAGGCACTGCATCAGTCCTCTGTCCCTCTGTGTCACTCATGTTGGCCATATGAGGCACCGTGCAGCTCTTGGCTGCCTCTACATGAACCCTTGGCTGCTTCTGCGTCTCTCTCTCCAGCTACTGCGTTGATCCTCCCGATGCTATCTCTTCCTCTCTGCTTCTGTATTCACTGCCCTTCAGCTACAACTCTAATCAGTCTCTCAACTTTCTTAGCAAACCCAGCCCCAAAAAGTCGAAATCTTGATCTCTTGGTGTGTTCTCCAAGTGACCCTCAAGCCTCCTATTATACTTTTCTCGTTGACAAATCAACAGCCGAGATTAAGTCCCTAATCAACAGCTAAGATTAGATCTGGCTTGATCTATGACTTTTGGACCATTCTAACACAGTTTTATATTAATTCACATTAATATTTTATTTTCCCTAAGTTTAGACATAGGGACTCCATTAAAAATATTAATTATTTTAATATCTCCCAAACTGTGTAGAATCTGCCCAAACCCTTTGTGAGTATTGGATATCTCATGTGCTTTAGCCTCTCCACCAATTTTCGTGGCTAGAACACATCTGATGCTACCCCAAATCAACACAACTTCCTTGAGAAAACTCAGCCTTCTAGACCCTCTGCACAAACAGTATGAACTCAAGCCTCTGAACTACCTCTAATGAAGTCGTTATGCCTGTCTCTACTGGGGAAATCGCCTCTCCGATGCTCTGGAATCTTTGCTCGGCCTCTAGAACTGAAAACGAATTTCTATCCATCCCAATCGAATTTCCCTCTGAAGCTAACTCCGTTGTTCTCTGCACTACGTCATTGGGAATAAGTTGGCCCTCTTTTTGTTGCCTCTATGGATCTGGAAAACTTCCTTCATATGACTTCTTCTTCCCCTCACTATCTTTTTTGCCTCACTGAAGCTCAAACTCTCTGGAAACTGCATGTTGCTACTATGGAAAATCAAATTCTCCAAGTGAATTTTTGTGAATTCTCCAAGTTAATTTAATTAAGTCATCTCTATGTGGAATTTCCATAAACGATTTCTGGGTTTTGAAGACCTCATGTATCCTGGAATCTCCACCAAATTTCGTGGCTAGAACACATCTGATGCTACAAAAACTAACATTTTCCCAATTTTGAGTGACCAAGACTATCAAATATTCAATTAGAGTTCAAGATTGATGGGAACTCTTAGTTTTTGTCTCAATAGACTCTAGCCACTACAAGGTAGTTTTCTACAATATTTAGCATCTCTAACCAAGTTTCCCAAAAATGCGTTTAAATAGTTTGTACTTTGACAATTGTGTAATTAGGATGTCTTTTTGTGTAATCATGACATATCATAACATCTTTATAGATGTAGGGTTGTTGAGAATTCACTGTAAACTTCAAATGTTATGGTTTCTAACTATTATTGACTAGTTTTTTTCTTCTCCAACTTTTGTAGTTACATGTGTTTTTCGCTCCTTTTTATTCAAGGCTATTGATTCGTGACAATTACAAAATTTCTAGACCATAGCCATTTGGTTTGGGTCTACTCTCACATCTAGAGAGAACTGTAGGGTAATGGATACTTTCTCCTTTTTGTTTAAAAAAGAAATTAACTAGTTTTGTCACGAGGATTTTCTTAGTTATATTATAGGGATTCATTCATTTGATAATTCAAAAATCTATGCTCATTTTCTTCACCTGGTGTTTTGCCTTACCTTGTAGTCTGGGAGTTGTCACATAAATGGTTCATGAGCTCCTTGTTTATTATCAAAACATTGAAGTGAACTCCCATAAATGGTGTAGAACTTCTCACTGTAGATTAAACTGATTATGCAGTGTACTAAAGCAAAATACTTAATCTACTTCTACAATCAAACTTGCGGAAGCTTAATCGATTTTGAGCAAGATCAAACAGAACACGTATAACAGAGAAGAATATTCAATCACACATGAAACATAGAAGAATACTCTGGGGAAAGCCTTAGCCAAAAACCCTGCTATCTGTATTATCATACAACTGGAAATATCTCAGGATTACACAAAGCTTTAGCTCTCAAGCTATCCAGCTCTCAGTACAATCTCTCACTGTTGCTCATAGACAGAATAGACAACACATATGCCTTCCTTCAGTCCTCCAAGCCTCCTATTTCCTTACGTAGTTTCTCCTGGTTCCTCTAGTTGCCACCTGTGTGATTCTCACCTCACACACTACTCTGACCTTTGTAGTAACTGCGCAATCCTCAAGGAATGAATTCCTTTTGCATGCAAGAGATATTCTCATAGGAATATTCTAGCAACTGATAGTACATTGTCCCTGCCTTCAATCTCAACTAGGTCTTTGTCTGAACTGACATGCATTGGTTATTTATAAGAGAATATCCAGTTATCTAAAGAACACTAGTTGCATGCATGCATGCATTAACTGAATGAACTCACAATTAGTTCCACAAACTGTTTGAAACTAATTTAACTGGACTTAGCTTAGTTAACTGAGCTAACTAATTACAACTCATCCTTATCTCCTTACTTAAGGGATAACTTCCTCAATCAATGGGATTCAATCAAAGGGATAATTGTTGCATGTCTTCACAAGGACTTCATGTTTGAATTTCACCAACTAATTAACTCAAGATAAATTAATTAATTATTTTTCAAACAGCTGGTGAGACTGAATTCGAATTTTGATTCTCAATTTTAATTCAAGGACAAATTAAAATTGGAATATACCCTGAAATGCTATCTATAGCAATGCTATTTTTAGCATTTCTTGTTGCTATTTTCAACACTCCCTCTCAACAAGAAAGGCATTCAACTCGAACCCAATCCTGAACCTTTGGAATGTTCTGCCTGTAACACTTCTCTCAAGTGTTGTTGCTCCAGCAACTCTAGAAACAAAAAAAATAACCAACCTAAATCAGAATGATGCCTCTGCCATCAAAGTCTCTGACTGTTATTGCCTTTGTCAACTGAAAACTTTTCACCTCTGTGCTCTTCAGTATCTGACTGCTCTAGCCTTTGTCACTTTGATTTCTAACTGCATCAATCCCACTGATTCTGTTAGTGTCAGTCTTTACAGCCTTCCTCCAGTGATCAAATGTGCTCTTACATAGTGATTTTGAAGTGTCAAGGTCAAATTTTGTCATTTCAGTGAGTCTTCAAGCAAAATTTGGTCACTAGCCATTAGGTCTAGGGTTTGCCCAAATGTCAGTCCATGTCATCATTCAGCTGAGCCTATCATCATTCAGAGGTTTGTCATCGTCATGTCAGTGTCTAATGGGTCATTTTACACCATGTTCATGCTTCAGTTGTGCCTAGGAAAGCTCATTTCCCTCTCCTAGGGTTTTGAAAGCTAATTTCTCTTGGGCGGCCAAATCATCGGAAAAACTTGTTTCCTGATGTTCATACACCTTCCCCTATCCTTAATGTACCTTATCAAACACTTCCCAACACTCAGATCCCCCAAATTCCTCATTTTTGCACAAACCCTAGTTTCTAGCTACAACCTGGCAATTTTCTAGGTTTGGCCTGTGTTTTGTCCTTTTCGACCCCTTCCCCTCACTCAATCTCTGAGATTCCACTTTCCCCTGCTTCCTAACATCCCTCCCTACTCCCCAAAATTTCCCCAAGAATTTAGAAGACCCCTATCCCCTTCATCTCGCTCCATTTCGACAAAATTCCTTGCTTCACACATCGGGACAAGTTGCACTCAAAAGCTGTTTCTGAGCAATCAAAGATGAATTTTTCAAAACTGAGAGAGGTTTTTGTCCACAACATGCCAAGGAAGAAAAACCTCCTTCACTTTTTACACAAGTGTCATGGTTTGAGAAAAATGTCAAAAATACCGGCGAGAACGAAGGTGTTCCAAGGATAGTTGGCCAAAGTACAAAAACGAAGGAAAACGCCCGATCCACTCCAAATTTTGGTCAAAGCCTCTTTGACTGAGCATGGTACTTGATTGGGGTCTCCCAGCCCAAATTTCAAGAAATTTGGAGAAAATTTTGTCATTTGTGAATTTTTTGTGAAAATTACAGGTTTTTCCCAAGAACTGGTCTCACCCCGGGTGAGACCAGTTTGAAGGGCTGCTCGGAATTTTGCAAACTTGGCATTTTTGGAAAGGGCATGCAAAAATAAAAATTACCAATGCTTGGGAGAAGCCTGGTTTTGAGTTTTGAGCCTCCAAAAGCTCAAAATACATCAAAAAAATGACTTTCTGCCCACTTTTTGAGTTGCAGAAAGTGACCTTGGGAGAAATGGTTTTTGAGGGGTCAAATCAACACCAAATTCAAAAATTCCACTTTGGATGGAAAGTAGACAGGCCAAGCTTTCCAATGAGCCATCTTGCACCTGATTTGGACCAGTGGAACCCACTCAAAAACAGCTGTGAAGGGGCGCGACCAGAACTTCCAGATTTGCCAGAATTCACATTTTTGGTCAAAAAACATTGTTTTGACTATGGTTGACTATTTTTACTTGTAGATGAAGGATAAATGTAATATTTTCATGGCATTTTGGTAGATTTTATCTTTCTTTACCCTTCTAGAAGCTTCCATGATGTAAAACGTGAAAAATTAATGCATGGATGAGTTAGCTAAGTAATAGAGGCAAGTTGTTGGGCTGCCTATTTTCTAGTTCTTAGTTTAGAATTAGTTCAAACTGCTCCTAGGAAGCTGAGCTCGACCCCTAGAGGTGGGGAAAGAAGTTAGATGGTCTAGATGGTCTATATTATGCTCTCTCCTTCTCATTTTCATGGTTGGACTCTTGTGGGAGAAAGCATTATTGTATATTGTACATCTACTTCTGCAATTTAAGGAAATGAAGGCCAGGGTTTTGCAGACTTCATTGTGGATTCTTGTGGATCATTGTGTTGATGGTGTGTCTTCTAATTGTTACTGTAAGTTTGTTTATGTGTTACATCTCTCTTTCTTTACTGCTAATTGAACAAGATAAAGTGATAAAGTTTGAATTCATGCATGCCATGCTCAGCTTTTAATTCTGTTCAATATCTATGTTTTCCACTGTTTAAAGAGGATTCAAAGTCCTTGTTTGCCCTCTTTAACCTCCTCTCTTTCTTCCCTGATCACTCATCCAAGCCAAAGGCATCAGCATAAGTTCCTACCTTGCCCCAAAGATCCCCCTGCAAAAACTGTGCTCAATCCCCGCACCCTAAATTGCACTCCCTCCAATTGCCACCAAAAAACCAAAAATCTTTAAATCAACCCCCTTATCAATTTACTAGCCTAAAATCTTTATTATTAATTGGTCAGCCTAATCATATTGAAAGATCTATCGAATCTGACCCGAGAGAGCCTTCTCATACCTCGTAGGGCTAGCTACGAGGTGAAATGGTTTGATGTAGCCTTGAGAGTTTGTCTATCTCAGCCTAGGTGAATTCCAAGCGCTAACATATTGGCGACCATACTGGGGAGAACAAACTTGTTTGTGTGTTGATGTGTTTGTTTCATAAGTCTTAGACGAAGCCTGAAGTTACGCCAGAAGCCTTCGAAAACGCTCTTGTTTTACATCAGCGTTAGTAGATAAACGTTGCTTCAGTCAATCTCCGTGAGCTTGTGAATACATCACTTCATTTGCTTTTTACCCCAGTACATATATCAAGTTCAGATCTGATTGTTGATAGTGAACAACGATCAGACACTTGAAAGGCTGAATCATTCACTTGGCGACTCCTTTCACTGAAGAATCCAGCGATCAGTGCTTCATGGTGACTTCACTGCAGAGAGATCAGTAGCTTTGAGCTTTTCAAGATGGATCGGATTGCAAGAAGATATGCTCCCTTGAGCCGAGATCACATTCCCGGCTTTCCAAATAAAATTCCAAAGGTAGATTGGTCAAGGAATTTGCCTACATTTAGTGATGATGGTAAGAAGGATGCTGCTTTACATCTAGTCAGATTTCATATGCATATTCGCAAGTTGAAGGTCGATTTTCCTGAAGATTGCTTGATGAAGATATTCTTGGCCACTCTAGAAGGTAAAGCCCAATCATGGTATGAAAGTTTGCCGCCTGCTTGTATTTATTGTTTAAAGGATTTTCATGCTATGTTCATTGAAAGATATAAGGACTCTTATCTATCATTGAATTTAGTTCAAGACTGTTGCAAGCATGCCTATAGTTTTATTGAAAGCCTTGAGAAGTTTTATGAAGATGATAATTTCATGGATGAAGAGATCATGGAGGCTTTGTATGAGAATCCATTTCAGCAGCATATAGAAATCTTAGAGGATACTTGTCAAGATCAGCAGGTTGAAGATGGCCATATGGCTGAAGATGGTGAAAGAGAAGAGCTCATTTCAGATCTGCCCACAGAAGAAGACAGCATGTAAAGCCTGCATGAGGAGGTAATTCAGTCAGTTCATGAAAAGCAAGATGACATCTTCATTCAAGTAAGTGAAACAGTTCCTTTGGATGAATTTGTGGTAGATGATAGAAATGTCATTTGTGCACTTCAAGAATCAGCTGAAGTTTCTTTCCTTATGATTGAAGGATGTAATAAGGAACTAGATAATTTGGTTGTGATATCATATGAAGATGACCTACAACACATTCACACCATAGAAGATCATAGCATGCAGGATTTCCATTCAGATTCTTCATATGTCTCATGTGTTGAAATGTTATTCCAAGAAGAGATCTGCTCATCCATTTGTTCGGAGTTTTTTGAAGCCCATGAGCATACTTTCACCGTAGCACATGAGGAAAGCAGATCAGAATTTGAAACAAAAGACACCTTGTTCTTTCAGCAGGAGGTGGCAGTGGCAAATCTTTATGTTTTTCACGATCCTCTAGCAAGTTTGTTGCAGCCAGCAGTGATAGTGTTTATTGCAGTGTTCATTGATGAAGGAGATCATGGTCAACTATGTCTTTGGATGCCCAGTGATAGGTTTGTATTGTTGATCATGAGATCTCATAGAAAGAATCAGTCAAGAAGCCATCTTCTTGATTGGTTGCATTGGCATTATGATATAGTTTGATGTATATTGTCTTGTAAGAAACACAGGTGGTTGTCATCATGATTTCAAATCTTGATGGACTGCTGCCCTTCAAAAAGCTTTGTAAAGTCTTGTTTTGTCATGAGTCATTTGTGTTTGGTTTGTTGAGTGAGTTTTTCAAGTTCTTTCAGTTTGCCATCGAGTCAGTTTCAGTTAGTTTTCAGTCAAGTTTTCATTCAATAAATGAGTCAAAGTCTTGTGTTGTTTGCCGAAATAATGACTCCATCGCCCAATGGTTGCAAGCACTGGTCTGCTCTCCCAGAGGTCTGAGGTTCTTGGCACCTCCAAGGAGCTACCATCCCCATTGGAGCCAATGTTAGTGTCAGTCTTTACAGCCTTCCTCCAGTGATCAAATGTGCTCTTACATAGTGATTTTGAAGTGTCAAGGTCAAATTTTGTCATTTCAGTGAGTCTTCAAGCAAAATTTGGTCACTAGCCATTAGGTCTAGGGTTTGCCCAAATGTCAGTCCATGTCATCATTCAGTTGAGCCTATCATCATTCAGAGGTTTGTCATCGTCATGTCAGTGTCTAATGGGTCATTTTACACCATGTTCATGCTTCAGTTGTGCCTAGGAAAGCTCATTTCCCTCTCCTAGGGTTTTGAAAGCTAATTTCTCTTGGGCGGCCAAATCATCGGCAAAACTTGTTTCCTGATGTTCATACACCTTCCCCTATCCTTAATGTACCTTATCAAACACTTCCCAACACTCAGATCCCCCAAATTCCTCATTTTTGCACAAACCCTAGTTTCTAGCTACAACCTGGCAATTTTCTAGGTTTGGCCTGTGTTTTGTCCTTTTCAACCCCTTCCCCTCACTCAATCTCTGAGATTCCACTTTCCCCTGCTTCCTAACATCCCTCCCTACTCCCCAAAATTTCCCCAAGAATTTAGAAGACCCCTATCCCCTTCATCTCGCTCCATTTCGACAAAATTCCTTGCTTCACACATCGGGACAAGTTGCACTCAAAAGCTGTTTCGGAGCAATCAAAGATGAATTTTTCAAAACTGAGAGAGGTTTTTGTCCACAACATGCCAAGGAAGAAAAACCTCCTTCACTTTTTACACAGGTGTCATGGTTTGAGAAAAATGTCAAAAATACCGGCGAGAACGAAGGTGTTCCAAGGATAGTTGGCCAAAGTACAAAAACGAAGGAAAACGCCCGATCCACTCCAAATTTTGGTCAAAGCCTCTTTGACTGAGCATGGTACTTGATTGGGGTCTCCCAGCCCAAATTTCAAGAAATTTGGAGAAAATTTTGTCATTTGTGAATTTTTTGTGAAAATCACAGGTTTTTCCCAAGAACTGGTCTCACCCCGGGTGAGACCAGTGTGAAGGGCTGCTCGGAATTTTGCAAACTTGGCATTTTTGGAAAGGGCATGCAAAAATAAAAATTACCAATGCTTGGGAGAAGTCTGGTTTTGAGTTTTGAGCCTCCAAAAGCTCAAAATACATCAAAAAAATGACTTTCTGCCCACTTTTTGAGTTGCAGAAAGTGACCTTGGGAGAAATGGTTTTTGAGGGGTCAAATCAACACCAAATTCATAAATTCCACTTTGGATGGAAAGTAGACAGGCCAAGCTTTCCAATGAGCCATCTTGCACCTGATTTGGACCAGTGGAACCCACTCAAAAACAGCTGTGAAGGGGCGCGACCAGAACTTCCAGGGGCGCGACCAGAACTTCCAGATTTGCCAGAATTCACATTTTTGGTCAAAAAACACTGTTTTGACTATGGTTGACTATTTTTACTTGTAGATGAAGGATAAATGTAATATTTTCATGGCACTTTGGTAGATTTTATCTTTCTTTACCCTTCTAGAAGCTTCCATGATGTAAAACGTGAAAAATTAATGCATGGATGAGTTAGCTAAGTAATAGAGGCAAGTTGTTGGGCTGCCTATTTTCTAGTTCTTAGTTTAGAATTAGTTCAAACTGCTCCTAGGAAGCTGAGCTCGACCCCTAGAGGTGGGGAAAGAAGTTAGATGGTCTAGATGGTCTATATTATGCTCTCTCCTTCTCATTTTCATGGTTGGACTCTTGTGGGAGAAAGCATTATTGTATATTGTACATCTACTTCTGCAATTTAAGGAAATGAAGGCCAGGGTTTTGCAGACTTCATTGTGGATTCTTGTGGATCATTGTGTTGATGGTGTGTCTTCTAATTGTTACTGTAAGTTTGTTTATGTGTTACATCTCTCTTTCTTTACTGCTAATTGAACAAGATAAAGTGATAAAGTTTGAATTCATGCATGCCATGCTCAGCTTTTAATTCTGTTCAATATCTATGTTTTCCACTGTTTAAAGAGGATTCAAAGTCCTTGTTTGCCCTCTTTAACCTCCTCTCTTTCTTCCCTGATCACTCATCCAAGCCAAAGGCATCAGCATAAGTTCCTACCTTGCCCCAAAGATCCCCCTGCAAAAACTGTGCTCAATCCCCGCACCCTAAATTGCACTCCCTCCAATTGCCACCAAAAAACCAAAAATCTTTAAATCAACCCCCTTATCAATTGGTCAGCCTAATCATATTGAAAGATCTATCGAATCTGACCCGAGAGAGCCTTCTCATACCTCGTAGGGCTAGCTACGAGGTGAAATGGTTTGATGTAGCCTTGAGAGTTTGTCTATCTCAACCTAGGTGAATTCCAAGCGCTAACAGATTCCTCCTGCTGCATCCGTGCTGGTGCTGGTTCTATCTCCCAACACTGCATCCGCACTGCAACTCCTCTCATCATGTTGAATCGTGCTACCCAATGCTGCGCTGCAACTCAATTACTGAGAAATAAGTAACTGATCTCCCAATTGACCTCTCTGTTGGGATAGAAACACCCTTTGATGCTAGAGCTCCCTCTGCCGCTCCATCCGCATCTATCTCTACCCATTCAGCCAGTCCTGCTACTCCTCGTCGAGGCTCTCGTAGCAAGGTCTAATCAAAAAGGCTGGTTACCTCAAGTATTCTGCCCCTATTTCAACCTGCTTGGGGCTATCACTTCACATTTCCCCACCTCACACCTGGAGGTATGGCTGCATGTGATCCTTCTGCCCACTTGGCTCGAAATTTCCCCTTATTGGAGGTCTTTGGATGAGTCGATGCCTCCACTCGATATCCTCTCAGCATCTCCAATTGTGGCTCCTCCACAATTGTCTGGGACTTCTTCTGGGGCTGCATATTGAGAGGTAATTTACTCTCCCTCTCAACCACCAAGTCTCCAACATTTTCCTTGCTCCTCAAGGCTTTGCATGCATCTTGAACCTCAAGAGCATACAGGTTCTTGACTTATGAACCGATCTGCTTAACCTGTCTCGTGGTGATGTGTTTAAGGAAAACATTTCCCTTACTGAAGAGAACATCATAGCCTTTGTCCTCCAACATCATGATTGATACCAAGTTCTTCTTTAGTGCAGACACATACTTCACATCTGTCAAGGTAATGAGAGCTCCATGCTCCCTCTAAAAATCAATTGTGCCCACTCCTGAAACACTATACCTTTCATCATTACCCATCTCTATGCACATCTGGAGGTCTTTCTCCTCTAAGGTACTGAACAAACTCTTATTGTCGATCATGTGAAATGAGGCTCCACTGTCAAGAAACCAACCACTACCCATCATCGATGAAACCATGCATGCGATGAGGGTAAAATCCAATTCGAACTGAGAGGCCAATGCCTCACCTTTAGATCCTTTCAAGGATCCCTTCTTGGACTTCTTCAATGGACAATTATTTGCATAATGGCCCACCTCATGACAATTAAAGCATCTCACTTTAGATTTGTCAACCTTCTTCCCTCCATGAGAAGAATTCGATTTGGAATGAGAATCCTTCTCCTTCCCTTTCCTCGCCTTACTCGCTAAGGCTAGATTTTCTTCATCATCATACTTAGATGAAGAACCATCTCTGGTGCTTCTCCTGGTCTCCTCCTACATCAGATCCGACCACAGTCGTTCCCAATCTGGCAGTTTCTCTCTTCCATTCACCGAGTCTTGGTAGCTATGCCAACTCTTAGGAAGACCGAGGAGAGTAAGATTCACCATGTCATCATCAGCTGTCGTGATTCCTATACTTCCAAGCTCATCTCTACAGGTGGTGAGCTTGTTCAGATATGTAGAGATTATGTCGCCCTTTTCACACTTGATTTTCCGAAGCTTGTCCTTCAGCGCCAACTTCCTCTGGTCGTTGTTGTTCTGATATAGATCCTTCAATGTCTTCCACATTGAAAAAGGAGTCTCCTTCCCATGGAGACTCGAAACAATATGGTCTCGAACTCCCTCCAGAAGAATCCTCCTCGCTCTCCCCACACATTTCTTCCATTTCGCCAATTCTTGGGCATTAGCTGCTGCTGGCTTGGGGACTTCTTGATTAATGAAGTCCTTCAAACCATTGTCTTGGCTTGGGGGCTTCTTAATCAATGAATTCCTTCAAACCATTGTCCTCTAATACCGCTTCCATGCGATCCTTCCATGCTATGTAATTCGAGCTGCCATCCAGGGCATACTCGAGTCTCAAGCCATTGAACGCCATTGGTGAACTTTGAGATGTGATAAGAAATCGATTTTGTACCTACAATCAAGAAATTCAAACTTCGAACTTCTCCCTTCTTTGTATATTGTTCTCCACTTTGACCACCTTTCTTCGATACCATGTAAAAATTCTCACTGTAGATTAAACTGATTATGCAATGTACTAAAGCAAAATACTTAATCTACTTCTACAATCAAACTTGCGGAAGCTTAATCAATTTTGAGAAAGATCAAACAAAACACATATAACAAAGAAGAAGATTCAATCACACATGAAACAAAGAAGAATACTCTGGAAAAAGCCTCAGCTAAAAACCCCTCTATCTGAATTATCATACAAGTGGAAATATCTCAGGATTACACAAAGCTTTAGCTCTCAAGCTATCCAGCTCTCAGTGCAATCCCTCACTACTGCTCATAGACATAATAGACAACACATATGCCTTCCTTCAGTCCTGCAAGCCTCCTATTTCCTTGCGCAATTTCTCCTGGGTCCTCCAACTACCACCTGTGTGATTCTCACCTCACACACTACTCTGACCTTTGTAGTAACTGCGCAATCCTCAAGCAATGAATTCCTTCTACATGCAAGAGATATTCTCATAGGAATATTCTAGCAACTGATAGTACACTGTCCCTGCCTTCAATCTCAACTGGGTCTTTGTCTGAACTGACATGTATTAGTTATTTATGACAGAATATTCAGTTATCTGAAGAACACTAGTTACATGCATGCATGCATTAACTGACTGAACTCACACTTAGTTCCACAAACTGTTTGGAACTAATTTAACTGGACTTAACTCAATTAACTGAACTAACTAATTACAACTCATCCTTATCTCCTTAATTAAGGGATAACTTCCTCAATCAAAGGGATAACTGTTGCATGTCTTCACCAGGACTTCATGTTTGAATTTCACCAACTAATTAACTCAAGATGAATTAATTAATTATTTTTCGAACAATTGGTGAGACTAAATTCGAAGTTTAATTCAAGGACAAATTAAAATTGGAATATATCTTGAAATGCTATCTATAGCAATGCTATTTTTAACATTTCTTGTTGCTATTTTCAACAAATGGTCCTTGAATTCTTTGTTTATTATTAAAGCATCACCGTGAATACTAAACTAGTTAAGTGTTTATTGTTGGTAATCTCATTGTTGATATGTCTTGAAGTTCTTATTTCTACTAATTTCTTTTATTTTCTTTATAGAACTTATTTTTACCATGTTGTGGACACCATATTTGTGGAAACCAAATCATTCTTAGAAATTAGTTTAAAACAAGATCATTCTTAGAATCTGGTTTACTCATTTTGTAGTTCCTTGATTGTAGTTTAAGTGTTTTTTTTGTTGGTAATCTCATTTGTTGTTATGTTAAGAACTTTTTCTTTCTACCAATTTCTTTTTTTCTTTAGAGAACTTATTTCTTTTTCTTTTTTTCTTTAGAGAACTTATTTTTACCATGTTGTGGACACCATATTTGTAGAAACGAGATCATTCTTACAATTTAGTTTAAAACAAGATCATTCTTAGAATTTAGTTTAAAACAAGATCATTCTTAGAATTTAGTTTACTCATTTGCAGTTCCTTGATTGTTGTTTTAATCTTATGACAAACACATTTTCACTTGTAATATGCTTATGATTGAATATAAATTTAAATTTTTTGGTGATCATTTTTATATCATGCTGAATTAATAATTTATAATGTGTTAACTACTTAATTATATACTGAATAAAAACTTTATTTTTACATCCTCATGTTTCTCTTCTCTTCACCTTGATAGTTCCAAGGACAAAAAGATTGTTTATCAATACATCTAAGAGAGATGAGAGAGCAAAACAACCAAATATTTACCTTAAAAAATTGAGGCAAGCAATATGAGCATGGAATTGAAAATACAACTAATTCTCGAGTTCTTATACAATAGGCTATTGTAAAGCAAGTTAAAATTGAGGTTTGAAGGGACTTTTCCATCCAATATAATTCTGGTGTTTAAATGAAAAAAAAAAAAAAAATAGTTTTGTACGAACTTCAGGAAGTAAAGTCCATTTTTTGAAGGAAGCTTCATTTTTCTGAAGAAGCCAATAGCACACTTCAAGTAGGTAGTTCAAATACGAAAATAAGTTGGTGATTATTTATTTGCTCAACTTTGTTCATAAATGATAATCAATTAGGCATCATAAAGATTTAGGTTTTTGTCATTTTTTATCATTACATGTTATGATGATTCATGACAATACAATTACACTTTTGCACCTTATCAATGCATGAGTAAGCCATGTGAATGAAATGCACCCAAGAGACCTTTCTCGTACTCTTCTTTGTACTTTTTTTCAAAGTTTACAATAGTGATGAGGAAGCCATATGCAATTGCACCAAGGATGCATAGGCTCCATTTCTAATGGCGAGCAATTCATCATGTTTTCCCTGTTCTGTAATAACTCCATTCTTTACCACAGCTATGAGATCTGCATCTTTAATTGTAGAAAGACGATGAGCAACAACAATAGTGGTCCTGTTTACCATTACACGATCCAATGCATCTTGAACTATGCGCTCAGATTCAGCATCCAATGCACTTGTAGCTTCATCTAACAACAATATCATAGGGTCTTTAATTATTGCTCTTGCAATTGCTATGCGTTGCTTTTGACCTCCAGATAACTGCACCCCACGCTCCCCCACACATGTGTTATATCCTTGGGGAAGATCCGAGATAAACTTATGAGCATTTGAAGTCTCAGCAGCTATTACAATCTGCTCATCAGAAACAAGGTTGTCCTTTCCATAAGCAATATTGGCACGAATTGAGTCATTAAACAAAATAGGCTCTTGGCTAACCAAGCCCATTTGTTGCCTCAACCATTTAATTTGCAGTTTTTGGATTTCAACTCCATCAAGTAATATGCGACCTGAGTCAGGATCGTAGAATCGCTCCAAAAGTGAAATGACAGTTGATTTACCACTTCCACTTTCTCCCACAAGAGCAATCGTCTATCATGATCAACACCCAAAGAGCAAAGCCATTAGTAAGACTTGAAAATTAAGTATTCTTCAGCTAGCCTAATTCAAATACACCTGCCATGACGTATAATTGCAACAAAATATTTGATTATCAAATCAACAAATCACCTTTCCAGAATTGACGATGACGCTTAAATCTCTGAATATTTGTATGTCTGGGCGAGTAGGATATTTAAAACTAACATGCTGAAACTCAATGTCACCTTTGACATTTTCTAATGTAGTCCCCGAGACATCACTTGCATCAATTTTGGAGTTTCGATCAAGAATTTTGAAGATTGAATTGACGGACGACTTGACATTTGCAATGTTAGGGGCCATGCCTATTGACTGAGAAACCCCCAAGGCAGCCATTGTGAGAGCCAAAAAAACCTGTGACAAACACTCTATGTGGTTAGGAAAATGAGACCAAGATACATAAAGTATTTGAAACCCAATAGAAAATACATTTCTTAGAGAAATGCATCTTTGCAGTTGACTGCAAATGCTTCAATTGAGTTTCAAATAACTACACAATTTTTTACAAACCTAATAACTCTAGTAATTCCAGTATTACCCAATAAATAATTTCTTCCTCATTCATCAAATTTTCACAATTTTCCAAATAAACAAACTATTATTGAGTATTTACCTTGAAAACATTACCGAAAGTTGTTTCCCCATTTTCCACCATTCGAGACCCTACCCAATAGTTGAGTGCATATATTGCATACAATAGGAAATTTGCAATCCCAAGTCCAAGTCCGCTTATAATTCCCTGTCGAACTCCTATTTTCAAAGGAGCAGAACACTTTTCATTGTAGAGGCTCATCACCTTGTCCTCTGCAGAAAAGGAGGCAACAGTCCGAATGCTTCTAACAGCATCATTTGCAACCTGACTAGCTTCCTCATACATCACCTGAAATTTGACTCCTTTCAATTACTAATAATATTGCAAAATGATTAAAGCATTTAGGAAAGGCAGAATTCTCCTGGTCCACAATTGAGAGCCTGACTTGTATTAAACAATGAATCTCAATTAAAGAAATTGTCTTATTATATATATTCTGATATGATTGTTAACCATGTCTAGCAATATGCATTCTATACACTCTTCAACGAGTCAATGATATTCCTAACCTTTGCATCTGGAGCAAAACCCACTAAGAACTTTACTTCGATCCAGCCTTGCAGACCTAGCAGAGGCAGGAGAGCTAATATCAAAAGGGCCAACTTCCAGTTCGCTGAAAAAGCTATAACAATACCAGTAATGATCGTTGAAATATTCTGAACAACAAGAGACAAAGCATCTCCCACCATGCTACGCACAGTTGCAGCATCTGTTGATAATCTTGCACTTATTGCACCACTGAATAGAAGTTTACAGTTAGGACGATAATGATCACCTATATGATATATCTAATGTATACAGAAGGAAACTACAAATTTGGTACTTGCTTTTGGAGTGTTTTACTCCTATTACTTAAACAAGTAAGACGTTTGTCCATCCACTGACCTTGAATTTTCACTATTATCAAACCATCCAATCTCCTGGTAAACAACTTTGTTAAACGTCAATGATCGAATACGTTGCACAAGTCTGCCACCAGCAACCGCGAAACAGTACATCTGTGTTGGACCCACGAGGATGCATGTAGCTGCCAAAACTAAATACATTAGTGCCCAGAAACTGGCATCTTTCCGAAGCTTATGCGGAGGTTCGTAGAAACTGGTCATAGCATTCGAAAGCAAGAGACCAAAAATAGGAAATATAACCCCATTAACGGCTGCGGCTATGGATCCCAAAATGAACACTGGAGCCTCTGGCTTGTTGAGAGATGCTAGGCGTAAAAGAGGAATATCTTTTAAAAATTTTGACTGGCCATCTTCCACATCTTCCTGCCTTTTGGACGAAAACCAATTCATAAAGCTCTTCTTTGGTTCGTTTTGATCTACTTGAACATCATCCTGGAGACCAACTACACCAGGCAAAGAAAATGAAAATGAAAGAGAGTTATGACTACCACCGACTCCCGATGACCCACTGCTTATGGACCGTCTAAGAGATGACTTTCGACTACTAATGGTCCTGGAATCATGCAAACGTATTTGCTTCTGCTCAGAATCATTTTCATATTGTTCTTTTGATGGATGTGTTTCCTGCAGACGTATAAGCCGAGAGAATGGCCCAAATGGGTTCATGATGAGCTGGGAGTGTGAACCTGAAAATACCATTTCTCAGATTCATTAATAATGAAGAAGAGACACTTCACGAATATTTTAGAAAGCCCATAGCTAGACTGGCACAAGGAACGGAGATAAAATGTTTTAGTTATAAGCATGTGGATTTTAGATTGTCGATTAAAAACTTTAGCATTGTAAAAAGTTACCCTTTTCAACTATACAGCCACGCTGGACCACAGCGATCATATCAGCATTTCTGACAGTAGTCAGACGATGTGCAACAATAACTGTTGTTCTATTTATCATAACTCTATCAAGAGCTTCTTGAACCACTCTTTCAGATTCTGTGTCCAAGGCACTAGTAGCTTCATCGAGGAGGAGAATTCGGGGATCTTTTAAAATAGCCCTTGCAATTGCAATCCTTTGCTTTTGGCCTCCAGATAATTGGGTACCATTTTCTCCGACCATTGTATCAAACCCCTGGAAAAAGGGGCCATGACCGTCAGCATACACAAAATCCATATGCAAAAAAAATGCATTTCCACAAGGACGAACACTACCAATCACCAATAATGAAAATCTATTTCTACAAACCTGAGGCATGTTATTAATAAATTTTGCCGCATTAGCAAGCTCTGCAGCAGCCTCTATTTCCTCTGGTGTTGCCCCATCTTTACCATAGGCAATATTCTCCTTAATAGTGGTTGCAAAGAGAGCAGGTTCCTGGCTTACAAGTCCAATTTTTTGCCTTATCCATTTAAGTTGAAATTGTTTGATACTGACACTATCTATAAGCACTTCACCAGCTTGTGGATCATAAAATCTCTCTATAAGACTTATAACTGTGGACTTCCCACTTCCACTCTCTCCAACTAAAGCTGCAGTGGCACCTCTGGGTATTTCCAGTGAGAACCCAGAGAATATTTGAACATCAGGCCGCGCTGGATAGCTGAAGTATACATCTTTAAGCTCAATATCACCCTGAATATCCTCAAGTACCAATCCATTTGAATCATATACATCAATCTCTGGCTTTCTATCAATTGTCTCAAACATTTTGTAAGCTGCAGCTTGTCCAGCTCCAAAGGCATTTAAACATGGTGATGCCTGGCCCAAAGACCTGAAATCCAGAAAAATATTTATCCTCTTGTTCTCATTAATTAACATGAATTTATGTAGTTTGAATAAGTGAAAAACCATATAATCAAATTTCCTGATCAAGTGACAATAATGCATTTCACAATGTACTTTCAACTTACATGCCTCCAGTCAGAACTGCAAAGATGATATTTATCACACTGCCGCCAGAATACCCTCCATTAATAACTAACCGTGATCCATACCAAAAAGCCAATGCATAGCTGCAGAACACAATAAATAGGAGAAACCCAACACCAAAACCCGCTGCCAACCCTTGGTGAGTAGCAGCCTTGTAAGCAATCGTAAGGGACTTTTCATAGTCAGTCACAGCATTCTTCTCCCCAGTAAAAGACGCAACCTAAATGTAACTAATCCATGTTACTAATCTGAATAGATTATATACAATACAGCTCTTGCTAATATGAAGACATAGTAACCTATAACCTCAAGTTCAAAAATAAAGAAACCTGTAACCTGTAACGTCGACTTCAAAAATAAAGAAACCTGTAACCTTGTGCCAAGACAAGGTGTGGTTTGCTCTGTTCATCACATGCTTACCATCCTGATTGCGCCAATTGTCTGCTCCACAACATTTCCTGCTTCTGCATATGCTTTTTGGCCTTGGCTGGTCATCTTTGAGATTATCATAGCCATAGCACCGCCAGCCAGTGCAAGAAGCGGAATAATACATAGCAATACTAGGGTAAGCTTCCATCCTTTGATGAAGGCGACAACAAAACCTCCAAAGAATGTGGACATGAGCTGGATGAATTTCCCAACCTGAACAAACAACGGCAAATATTATTATACAAATCTTATGTGGAAAATGCAAAACAGAAATACAAACATATGATAAAGGTTATTGTACAATCTTCCGTTGAGTCATGTAATTACACTGTTACTTAATTTCCTCTTCAATTACAATTTTCAGTAGCTAGATAGTTAATGATCAGTTATACCAATTAAGAATATACAAGACAGGTTGATGCTGTGGGAAGTCAAGTATCAATTTGCACTTCATTTTGTTATTGTGCAATTCTTTGTCGGTGTAGCCATAGCCATTGTCTCCGATTAACATATCCATATATTGATATATGAGCCAGAGAGGACATGATCTGTCTTCGTGTGTGTCCAGTGTATGAAAGTGCAGAATAGGGGAGTTGTTGCCATATGTCACCGCTGCTTTATGAAGAATGTTTCCAAAACATTATACCTAAGTTCCATTTGAAGCAGGCAGACCAGCTAAGGAAGAGGCCGCAGTAAAGAAAAGAAGACCCAACGTGAGGCAAGTTGTAATATTTGTGTGAACAAGAGGATCAAGTGTTTGCAGCAAGAGGACATCATATTTTGGACAAAAGTTTAGGAGAATAAAACTGCCATTGCAGCACATGTTGAAGAAGAAAAGCCTCTGATCTGATTTGAGGGCAGTGTTTCCAACTCTCAAGTTGTTGAAGAAATTCAAATTGAATTTTGTGGAGCTCTTTGATCCGTCACCATTTGAATGGCACTGAGATTGTAGACCACTCAAATATGCCATATTGATTGTTAGATCCGCATTCTTGCGAAAATAGAAGGCCATCACAAAAGATGTGTCTACGCTTAGAAATTTGTGAACATTTTCTTGCCAAGTTTGGGTTGTTGGTTGTAACACCCCTAGGCAGTTCTAAGCACGTCCACCTCCACAAGATGAAATTCCATCTCAGCCAAGCGCTTTGGGCATCGGCGTTGTCCCTATTACCGCACAAACTAGCAGGGGACCGAAAGGGGTTCCTATGGGGACAACTGCTAGATCAAGGGAAAATATGGAGACTTAGCCCACTGTCACCACAGTTAAGACTCCTTACTTAGGTCTTGACTTTCCCAAATTATCCTTTCTAGGAGAGCCCTTTACCTTTCTTCTAAAGAAAGCAAGCACTTATCTGAGCCTCTCCTATGAATGGATCTTTGGAATCACTACATATCCTATCATTGACTTATGCCTTCGTGTGATTTCCTTCATATCAGGACTCCTCCCATCGGTGAAAATTTGCAAAGTGCAGGGAAATTCAACTGAGGTGACAGTGGGTCTTTGTCCCATTGTTTTCACTTGGTCTAGTAGTGGTCCCTTTGGAACCCCTCCTAGGACCCCAACTAGATTGAGCGGTAACATTTTTGGCGTCATTGTTGGGGACACGAAACGTGTGTCATGTTCCCTACACCACAATATTGACATATCACTTTTGGAAACTTCACTAGAAGAACGAAGCCCTAGTTCTTCATCGAACTTCAAGGTTAATGCTTGCAGAGTGAAGCAAGCATCTATCAAGGCATTTAGATTCACCCCGGAAACTCCATTTTATATGCAAAAATCATGAAAAATGGCTAATTGTGAGAAATAAATTCTCCATGACCTTGACCCCAAAAGCCTCCATAAGTTGTGGGAAAGACTTGATTTGTTGAAGGAAAGATGTGAGCATGTAGTAGAACATAAAGATGAGGAATTCTTACTCAATCTCTATAATAAGTGTAGGATAGACCTCTATAGTGTACAACATGAGTATGAAGAAAATCCTATAGATTATCTCTTCTCTGAGCTCGTATATTACACTAGTGCAATCAAATCCTTGTGCCATGCAATTAAATAAAAGCATGGCACCTTGCTCGATGAGATCATAGAAGATTTGGATAACCAAGATGACCAAGAGAGAGAGGATGATGCGGAGGAGTTGTCAATTGCAAATTTGGAAATTAACAATAATAAACTTGAAAGCATCTCCCCCGATGAAGAAGGTGGGGATTTTGATCCTAAAAACCTCCATGTGTTGCAAGAAAGGATGGTGGAATATGAAGAGTCTTGAAAGCATCTTATGACATGACGTAACACCAAGGATGTTTCCTCCCATTTATACAAGCAACTAGAGAGGCTCTATATTATGAAATGTGAATATAATAAAAATCACACAATTATCTCTTCCTGGAAGTGTTTTACCAAGATCATGTAGTGGAGACCTTAGATAGTGTCCTTTAAGAAAAGAAGAAAGAGGACGAGTCCTCCCTACCTAGCAATGAAGATGATTTTCAAGAAAATCATGATGACCAAACAAATGAGGAATCCATGAAAGATCCTTGAACTCTAGATTTGGGAATTGGGTACAAATATGGTATGAGTGAAAACCCCATTGAAATCCACAGAGATGAGCATGGTGAAGTGGGGCCATTCATTCAAGAAAGGGTGGTTGATGAAAATCCTAAAAATTTGGGTATTGTAGCAACCTATGAGATTGACATTTCTGATTTCTTATGCATCAACAAGGGAAAATGGGAAGTTGGCAACCATTGTTTTAGCAATGACACTATTTATGATATTAACGACGAGGTTGAAATTGATTGTCGCTTTCTTCAAGGCACTACTCATAGTCTCGTAGTGACATACCTATTCACACCCTTGAGAGGGAGGATGATTGTTTTTCCATACATGAAGAAGATTTGTTGGAAGTAGTTGGCCCCATTTATGATACCTATGGTGACACTGACAAGAGCCTTTCTTTCCCTTTCCTTCTCCAAGATCCCAAAGACATAGCTACATTATCCATGAGCCCTTACCTCGCCCTTTCTCATACCATCACTAATATTGATAAACCCTTTCCCCCTCTTGAATATGATGTTGATTGAGAGCCACTCATTAGATGTATCCCCTCTTCCCAAACATACCCTTAAGATTATGAGCACATAATCATTGCCCCTCTCTAACATGACCATCACATTGAGCAACTTGTTTGTTGTGCCCCTCCTTCTCCGCAGTCCACTTTCCATCTCGTCATGACCTTGCATCATCCATAAAGCATATCATTATGAACAATGATTGTGATATGGAGTTCTTGAGCTTGGTCATTCAATTGTCCATTTTGTGTTTGCAGGAGAGGCTTTGAACCTCTAAATTGGTATCTTTCCCCTCATCCAAGACTTCTTTCTACATCATATGGATATTGTATTTTCCCATCTCCCACCCGCATCATCCATGTGATCGTTTCTATGTTGAATTTTGGATCTATCTCATGAGTTATCATATAGGAAAACATTTTTATATTGATCTAATGATATGTTGGTTGCATTGGCTCTATGATTACACTTAGTATTTGTCTGAGGTAATATGCATGTTAGGGTAGGATGCATTGCATATTAATTTTCGCATTAGAACTAACATCATATTATGTTATCATGCTAGATTAGGGGAATTTAGGTTAAACTTGCACTTAGATTCAATTTCCTACTGATTTTTACGGCCTAACAAAAGCAAGGGTGAGCATAAGACGTCACAAAAACATGTTGCCCCGTGTACTTGGTCTTTGATGTGCAAATAGTAGGTCTACAATCCCAAGAGATTGTTGGTGATCTCATGACCTCCCCGTTCGAGTACGTTTGTGCAATCTACTGAAAGATCATGTCCTAGTTGGAGCCAGACATTACCCACTACCAGCGGGTGAAACCCATAGTCCTAGATTATCTTCAGCCAACAACCCCTTGCAACCACCAGATAGCTCGATGTGCCACCATCTCCGACACTTGAGCCAACCATTATGTGCCCTCACCCATTTGTTATGTTCCTATTATTGAAGGTGGGCCTTCCAACCTCGAAGGTATGAATTTTCATTATGTAATTGGGTACTTTTGCTTACTTATCATAGACACCTCTCGGCATGAATTAGTGGGGGGATTCAGCGGAAAGAATGGGCTTGGTTTGTACTCTTGTCCCCTTGTCCAACTTGGTGGTTAACCTTATATCCTAGTCCCGTGGGATCTCTTTTATTGGCCACTAGCTTTAAGAGGGGCACTACATGGGAAATCCCAAATTTGGTTGCGTGGTCTCACTTTTCGACACCACATACATCACTCCCCTCTGCTCATTCTAACCCATTTTCACATATTTCCCATCTAGGTCCACATTTGTCCATTGGGTCGACAAAGAGTTAGCATCCCCCTCCCCTTATCCACAATTTGGGTCGGGCCTAGAATAATGCCCCGAAGGTTGATGCAGCTAAAACAAAAGTTAAAAGCATAATTTTTCCACTTACAACAAGAAATGTACCATAAAATGCAAAAGGTGGTCAGGACATAAAAATTTAAAACGTGCGCATATGCCAAACCAATGTTGCACGAAGCGCCCGCCCCCCCGGTTCCAAGCCCGAAAGCACGTCCCGTGCGGAAGCGCCTAGGAAGCTTCACCGGAAGCGCGCTTCCAAATTCGGAAGAGCGCTTCCGATTTTTTTTGCCGCTTCCTGGACTTTTCGGAAGCATGGCTGGGAAGCTTGCTTCCAGACCTCTGAAGCGTTGTTCGTACGGTGCTTCGGGCATCGGAAGCGTGGCGCTTCGGAGGAGGAAGCGTACGCTTCCGGAAAAGCGTTTAGAAAATCGTTTTTTTTTCAATTTTTTTTAATTTTAGGTGAATTTGATTGTTGGGGGTGGGTCCACCTTGGGTTAGGGTGAGGAATGAAGGCAAAAAAAAATATAAATATAGCAGATGCTCCATCATGGTAATGTTAAATTCTTAAAGTAAAAGTGACATTCTCCTTTATTTTTCATTTTCATCCTTTTACTTAAATTTTTAACATTACCATGAAATGACTCAAGATGTTTGAGAGTGGTTCCAGCCTCATTGGACTTCATATGGAGAAAATAGAATTTCATATCCTATTCAAAATTCAGCAGACTTAACATTTTTCAGGAATTCAGAATCAATGGGATTGTGGCATTTCATTAGACTATATCAAGTATGAAGGTATGCGATTAGCATTTAATCAAGAGCACCAAGCCCTATATGTACCCTAGTGTTGGTGGTGTTAATTGTTGAACTCCTTTGTCACGCGGCACGCCCTTAGCAAAAAATTACCTTTCAATCAAGTCAAAATCATTGATCAAGCATGTTAAGCTTTTTCTACCATAGTTTAAGTCTTGAATTAGGTAGTTTGATCAAAATTGGGCAATGTTGACGAATATCCCTAGACAATCGAGGTAGAGGCAAAGGCTAGACAAGAGGAGAAGAATCTAGATTCTAGATGGTTGATGCATCTAAATGGTTGATGCTCGAATAATTAATCATTAATGTGCAATGGATGTTATATCTATCTTGATTTATGCAAAAATATGCATGTTTTCATGTCTTCTACAACTAATTTGGTATTTGGGATGTTTGTTTTGAGTATAAATGTAAAAAAATATATAAATATATATATATATATATAGCAGACGCTTCGCTTCCTAGATTTTTGGAAAATGACGCTTCCGTGCCCCGCTTCCAAAAAACGTCCCCGCTTCGTGCAACATTGTGCCAAACATTATCTCTACCCCATCATTATGGCCATAACCCTGGTTCCTTGGGCCCCTTATGTGAACCCCATGCATCATTAAGAAACCCATGATTGTCCCAACCCTTAGTGGGCGATGAACTTCCCAACCTTAAGGGGGTATCCCTTGCTATATCATTCACATCATGCTCTCATTCCCTAGAGCCCCAAGCAATTATAAAAAGGAAAAAAATAAATAAAAAGCAAAAGGCATATAAAGAAAGGTGGAAAAACAAAGGTTGGGGTAACTCATGTACAACGATTTCTCCCTCCTACATCTATAACCCCATGTGTGGGCTTCCTCATTATAGCTACCCTTGTACCAAGGCATGTGGCTTGGAGCCTTCCCCTGCTACCCCAATCTGTTCCATCATTATTTCATATGACACTTGTCATCTTACGGATGTACCATTGACCTTTCACTCCCTTAGATGTTGGAACCACCTAATATGGTCCTTGATTTGTTAGAAATTAATTAACGGAGCAATGAAACACATAAAATATTGTGGAAACACAAAAACATAAACGCAGAAAACAAGAGAGACAGATATACGTGGTTCATCCAATTTGGGCAAAGTCCATGGAGAAACAACTAGCCCTTCCTTTTATATCATCCAACAAAATGAAGAGATACAACCTACAGCAGATTCGTTGTAAAATACTCTTCGCTCTCACACAATCTACTCTTTCTTTCTCGCTAAAAATCACAATGCACAGTCGCAATACAATTCCCTCATATAAACTGAGGGTTGCCTTCTAGGGGAAAAAACTCTAAATAAACATAGTTTCTACCATCAGATTATCTGCCTAATGAACGGCCCAGATTGACTACGAAATTACAATATTTTACAAGGCAATTTTTCATCTATTTTTAGCTTCGAGGGCACTGCCCCCGAACCCCAGCTGGGGGGGGCTCATAAAAGTCATCATTACCCCCCCTAATGGTGATTTAACAAGTGGCATTGCCACCCTATTAGGAACAAGGATCCAACACGACTAAAACAAAAAACCTTTGAACTATCAAGAAGATAATTAGGCTCCACACCCAACATCATTAACCTCCTTCTTGAGCCTAGAGAGACTTGTATATTCTAAAGCCCATTATGGAAGGCCATGCCACTATGAATTGCCCACTTGGTTCCATAATTTGTAAGCTCATTTGCTCAATTGCACTGATGAATTGTTGTACTAAAAGGTGAGGAGACACATTGGATCTGATACAGGATTGCATATTGGTCTTTGTCTTGGAGTTTGGTATCCCTATACGGGATTTAAGCCCTCCAACGGGTCTTGATGGCACTTGTAAGGTGAGCATTGAGAGACATGGACCTCCACCACAACAGAGAGAAAATAGCCACACCATGAGATCCTTCAGCACCACCTATTTCTTGATCATGTCCTAGTTGTTTGATGATGATGATGCACCTGGACCACCTTGCCTAGTCGACTACGTACTTGCACCACACATTCGATTGTTGATCTAGGGTCCCAGATGAGGTTGTGTCTCTTCTAGGGAGACAAGGGAGGGCTTGCATCATCATTCTTGCCCTTATAGATGGAGCACAGGTTTGTTCAATTTAATTGGAGACCCATGAGGACATTTTTTTGTAACCCCACACAACCACATGGGAGCACCACAGGTCATTTGCTTGGAGATTAATGGGCCACCACCATTATCACTATTGTTGGAGCCCTCCTATTCATCATGGCACATGAGGGGCTTGATTAGGCCTTCCAACGGCCTCATTAGCTATTATTCTATCATTTCAGCCCCCTTTAGAGGCTTATAATTCATTGTTCGAGAAATTTAGTGGGCTTGTCAGTAATTATTATTATTATTTTGCACATTATACTATTCTAGGGGCATCATTAGGCTAAATTAGTTCATTCAAACTCCTTAGAGGATTGTATAAATATGAGAGAAGCACTCTCATTCATTCATCATCACTTGGATTGGGTTTCTTCTCTCTACAAGATTTTGGACCTGCAATTGATGGGTGAAATGGAGCTCTATTGATGCATTTTGATGTTTGGATAATTGTTATCTTGTCTTGGACATTCATGTTTGCAAATGTGATGGATGGATATACTCTTCTTTTCATGTAAGTGCTCTTTTCATTCGAGTTTATTGATGATTGACGTCTAGTGTATGGAACGTTATGCTTTGATTTTACTTGTGCCCTAATAATAAATGTGAAATCATCAAATACTTGTAATCTTGGCTCGTTGCATATGTTACTCATCTTGGAAAGAAGAACAAATTATTCCTAGGGGTGGGTTGTATACCTTTCACCTTGAAACTCCATCAATTTTGTGAAAGTGAAGTATAGATTCCTCTTGTGACCTAATTGTTGCCTCTCTAAGGCTAGCGAAGTTATAGGAGGACTCCTTGATAGAGCAAAAATCCCAAGATCAAATTCACTTTGACTCCATTCTCTACAATTGGCTAGGCACTGGTCTCAATCCTTGATGATCGCCTTAAATTCCTCTTTTCCTTTCCACGACTTTTTCCCTAACCCTAGACAGCCTAGCTAGGGCATCAATCAATTTTCTTTAGAACCATCCATTTGAGGTGTGATTTAGTGGAGAACTACATTGTTGTCTCCTCTAATAGCCCTCCAATTTTGAAGAGAATCCCACAGTTGGTTTTAGAGAAACATCAAGCCCTAGTTCCAATATTGTTTTGGTCTAGGTGTCCTTAGGTTAGCGGCATTTCAAGGGATCTATTGTTCTTGAAAACGCGAAAGAAGTTCATCTATTATTGGTTCCTCCTCTTCCCCTTATTTCACCTTGGCATTTGGTCGCAGATCACCCTAAACCCTAGGTCTTGTACAGATATCCTTGGCCTATTTGTGGTCCCATTCTTTATATGACAAAATATCTTACAAAGCTACAATAGAGATCATTCTCCTCTCCTTCGGAAGCCTTGATTTAGGCATAGCCATCATATTGATCAATCTTTACTTAGGTCTTGACTTTCCCAAATTAGCCTTTCTAAGAGAGCCCTTTACCTTGCTTCTAAAATAAGAAAGCCCTTATTTGAGCCTCTCCTGTGAATGGCCCTTGGGAATCACTACATATCCTATCATTGACTTATCCCTTCTTGTGATTTCCTTCATACCGAGACTCCTCCCATTGGTGAAAGTTTGTAAATTGCAGGGAGCATTGACTAAGGTGACAGTGGGTCTTTGTCCCTTTGTTGTCAGTTGGTCTAGTAGTAGTCCCTTTGGAACCCCTCCTAGGACCCCTACTAGATTGAGCAGTAATAAGTAGTCTATGTATGAGCTGCGGGTCTATTGTATCGTGCGGGAAAGCTTTGGGCTATGGCACAACTCTTTTGAATGTTGTATTGGGCAATAAACGCTTGGTTGAAACTAGTAGTTTTGTACTGTAGTATTATTTGCAAAGTTGTATAATATAAAAGGGTTTTCATGAGGTTTCCCTCTTGTTGTACACTTTCTGTCAAAGTTCCGAGGAAGCAAATGTACCTATTTTTTCTTCAAAGGATCAGATCATCAGTCGTCAGCATTAAGTGTCATTGTGTGACGCTTGGGCTTCCACACATTTTACATTTTCTCATTTTTGAAAATACAATATTACATTCCATAAATTGTGGCAAAATACATGGACAACATAAGACTTTTGTAATGACACTTTGAGAAGCCATAATTTGGCGACTATGACATAAGACTTCATTGTAGAAATGCTAAGCTCTTCTCTTTGTTGCTATGACTTCAACTTCTTCATGAAAGGTCTTGCTTGTACCTCATCTTCACCCCCCAAAGGGTCTGGATAAGTGTTGGAACCTTCTAAGTCAACATGAGTTTCCATCTCTTTGTCTTGGGCCAAGATTTCTTTACTCCAGTGGAATAGCACCTTTGGGTCTCATCTCCACAAGTGTCCTTCTCATAATCTTCACTTGATGACCTCCTTTAACATCATCTTGGCATGATAAAATGATAGCACCTACAAACGAAGTTCACTCATGATAAGAAAATATCAGCCCTGAAATCGACTGTTCTATCCTATTCATGCAAGGTGCTGACTATGATGGGATATTGTGCAAGGACTGAGAGGAAGCGCCTAGGAATTGCGCAGCTTGCCACTGCATGGATCCAAGGAATGACCCTGTTGCCCACTGGAATTGTGAAATGCACAATAAAGGGAAGGTTCATCAAGACATTGTGCAATGGGCAAGTGCAAAGGATAAGATTGACAGGCTTGCTCATTGAGAATGTGCAGTGCATGGTGCTTAAGGAAGGGAAACCAGGGATTGTGCATGTTATCACAATAAAAAATTCACATTTTTAAATATTTTTTTGGAAAATGCTGTCAGTTGTAGTGTCAGTATTTAAAATTGTAATAAATAGAGAAAATTTCTTGATAGCAGGGTTGTCAACATTTTTTGGAAATCCAAGTAAATAAGCAGAGAAGTTTGCAGTCATCTTCCAAACATCAGAAGGACTCAAAGCCTACATCAAACTCTTTCGATTGGAAAGTGCTCTGAACAAGCTTTCCAACAGTATGTGGAAGCCCAAAAATGGACTCTTGGATCAAAAGATATGGTCTATTGAAGTTTAAGGGTTTCAATCCTTTGAAAGGAAAAAATATCGAAGGTCCAGGGCACATCGGCGATCGCATATCGGAGGTCCGGGGCACATCGACGATCACATATTGGAGGTCCAAAGCATATCGACGATCGCATATCGGAGGTCCAGGGCACATTGGCACATCGGCGAATCAACGAATCAGAACTTCTTAAGATGATAACCTTAAGAAGTTACGATATGCAAATGTGTCGACAGTGTTAAAACCGCCAGGGAATGCAAAAAAAGGGTATCAAAGTATTTCATCGCAAAACCAAAGGTGGACGGGCCTTTTTCTTCTCTCCTATAGCGGGACACATGGCAGCATATGATTGGTTTTGATAAAGCTATAGTGCCATCTAACTAACATGATGTGTCAGTATGGAAGGACACATGGCAGGGAATTTTGGCGTTTTGAGGGGGCCTAAGGGGACAAATCAGGGTGACATATGGCATCACTCATGAGGTGCCACATGGAGTGATGACATCATATCGAAGATCGCATATCGGAGGTCCAGAGCATATCAGCACTTTGTAACAATTAGCACTTGAAAAACTTCCGATAAGGGGGCTCTGACAGCGAACAAAATGCCCTAGCACCTCAAGGCTAAGCAGTAGGTCACAGCCCTCAGTCCTATGGTGAAGACATGCGAGAACGGCTAAAGCAAAAGGAGCAAGGACAAAATCAGAACTTCGCATTAAGTTACGTTATAAAGGGGCTCTGATATGGCATTAAGCTGATAATCACTGGCCTAGTCATATAACAAAACAAATGCCAAAGGAGCAAAGCGCAAGGGGCTGAGGAGTATCGGTGAAGCAATAAGGTTGAAACTTCTCCAATAAGACCATATAGAGAGTTGAAGGCATATGAGTCGGCAGCTGTTGAATCACAATAAAGGAGGGGTTGGTAATTTGAATGGATAGTCAAAATATTTTTGTGAAAAACTCTTCAGCTACTCCAAATTTCAAGGTATAGGATCACCATTAATGAACCAATTTCCAGATTTTAAGGCTAAAGATTTACCAACAGAATTGAAGAAGAACGAGAAAAACAAAGGAGCAGTTTTTATGGATTATTGCAAAGGGACCTGTTATGCTAGCAGACATGCTAAACTACAGTTTAGGGACATGTTCTACTTTCAAGGGAGGCAGTTGACCAGATATTTATTTTTGCCTAAATACAAGCATATTTTCCTAAAGTTATTCTAGGAAAGACAGAATATTTTGAAGTTTATCTTTGCATACATGAACTTGAAAGATATTTAAAATATCTTAATTTCTGTAATTATGTGATGACTATTATTTTGGAAACTGTTATGTAAACACTATATAAACAGTTTATGAATATTGAAACGAGATTGGCTTTTACTGGAAAAAAACTTGTAGCCCAAATCAATGTTGCACGAAGCGCCCCCCCGGTTCCAAGCCCGGAAGCGCGTCCCGTGTGGAAGCGTCTAGGAAGCTTTGCCGGAAGCGCCTAGGAAGCTTCGCCGAAAGCGCGCTTCTGATTTTTTTTGCCGCTTCCTGGAATTTTCGGAAGCGCGCTTCGTACGGCGCTTCGGGCGTCGAAAGTGTGGTGCTTCGAAGGAGGAAGCATACACTTCCCGTACGCTTCCTGAAAAGCGTTTAGAAAATCGTTTTTTTTTTCAATTTTTTTTTTAATTTTAGGTGAATTTGCTTGTTGGGGGTGGGTCCACCTTGGGTTAGGGTGAGGAATGAAGGCAAAAAAAATATAAATATAGCAGATGCTCCCTCATGGTAATGTTAATTTCTTAAATTAAAAGTGACATTCTCCTTTATTTTTCATTTTCATCCTTTTACTTAAATTTTTTACATTACCATGAAATGACTCAGGATGTTTGAGAGTGGTTCCAGCCTCATTGGACTTCATATGGAGAAAATAGAATTTCATATCCTATTCAAAATTCAGCAGACTTAACAGTTTTCAGGAATTCAGGATCAATGGGATTGTGGCATTTCATTAGATTATATCACATATGAAGGTATGCGATTAGCATTTAATCAAGAGCACCAAGCCCTATATGTACCCTAGTGTTGGTGGTGTTAATTGTTGAACTCCTTTGTCACGCGGCACGCCCTTAGCAAAAAATTACCTTTCAATCAAGTCAAAATCATCGATCAAGCATGTTAAGCTTTTTCTACCATATTTTAAGTCTTGAATTAGGTAGTTTGATCAAAATTGGGCAATGTTGACTAATATCCCTAGACAATCGAGGTAGAGGCAAAGGCTAGACAAGAGGAGAAGAATCTAGATTCTAGATGGTTGATGCATCTAAATGGTTGATGCTTGAATAATTAATCATTAATGTACAATGGATGTTGTATCTATCTTGATTTATGCAAAAATATGCACGTTTTCATGTCTTCTACAACTAATTTGGTATTTGGGATGTTTGTTTTGAGTATAAATGTAAAAATATATATATATATAGCAGACGCTTCGCTTCCTAGATTTTTGGAAAATGATGCTTCCACATCCCCACTTCATCCCCGCTTCGTGCAACATTGGCCCAAATATATTTGAGCAAATCTTGAATGTATTCACAGTGTTTAATGAGAAGTTAGTACGAAATTCATGTGTTACTTCTCCCTGTCAGTATTTTCTCTGTTATATAATTCTTTTCTTCCATGTCTGAGAATCTTAGTTTATCAGATTGGATTTCATGATGCTCCTTGTTACCCACCACCTTGTGGGTGATATCCCCATGAGAGATTTTTCTCCATGGCGAGCCTCAGCCGGCAACCCCTTGATGCCTCCTACTAGCTCGTTTACCTGATTATTCTAATGACTGATTGTACAGGAAGCCTAGGGGACACATTGGATCTTATGTAGGATTGCAGGTGGTTTCCATTGGGGTTTGGCTTCCCTATATAGGATCCTGACCTCCAAAGGTCCACATTGGCACATGCAGGGTGTGCATAGATAGCCATGGGTCTCCACAGCAGCAAACAACACTCCACAGATCTTCATGGATGTTCAGAGACTACTAGCAATCTGCTTTTGGGATGATGGTGACATGATTGGCACACTATGCCCAATAGGTCCCCACAGGAGCCCCACACTCTTGGAAAGTGTCCTAGCACTTGTACAATCTCATGGTAGCATTCATTCTACCACCTGGATCATTGCAAAGGATCTACAGACATCTCTGATTCATATGGAGACCCATGGGGTCATTTATGTGCCCTCAGACCCACTAAGAGCACCACAAGTCTACTACTTGGAGAACAAGGGGCCACCCCCTTATCGATCATGTTCCGAGGAATTTATTCCTCAATATGACACTTCAGAAGGTTATTGAGCTTTTGGATGGCCCTATGACATGCATACATCATTATTTGGCCCCTTGTGAGACTTGTTTTTACATTATGAGCTAGTATGGTGGGCTTGTCACCATTAGGTGTTATTATTTGCACATTATTTTATCATTAGGGGCCCATAGGTTAATTCAAACTCCTTAAGAGGCTATATACGAATGTTATATACATTCATTCATATCATCACTTGACTTGGGATCTCTCTAGTCTTAGAGAATTTTCGCACTTTTTCCTTGGAAGATATTTTTGGAGATGGATGAATTTTGATGTATGGATTTGGGTATTTCTCTTATCTTGGATCTTTGTTATGCAAATGAATTTCTGGTTGGATATACTCTATAACGTTGTAAGTTCTTTTTATCGTTGTTGTTCTTTTTGCTGCATACTGCTAAAATTAGGGCCAATTGTTGCATTATTGTAATGTGGAATTGAGCAATGTTTTATTTATTAAATGTATGGGCCAATGTTATATGAATGAAATTTCCTAGAGATTATTTATCTCAAGAAGCTTGCATCATTTGTTTTAAAGTATAAATGCTTGAAAGTCATTTTTCTTTTCTTACTATCTACATTGGATGAAGTTGACTTTTTGGGCCTCCTTAATCAAGAATCCAAGTTCTTACTCATTACCATCCTTGACTCCATATCCCCAAGTGATTTAGGCACTGGTTCCATAAAAGGGTGATCATATTAACCTTCTTTTTTACAATTTTCCCCCTTTTCCCAAGTCTAGCCCCATTGGGTCACCTAGGGCATCAATTTCCTAGCAATTGGCCCAAGGAAAAAAATTGATCTCCTCTCGGCTACTGCGTTGGTGGGTCCCTTCCATCTCCTCCAAATTTGATGCCATTTTGACGGTGGAATCTCTGGGAATCCCAAGCCCTAGCTCTAGAACCGAATCTTGCCCAAGCATCCCCAAGGCTAGACACTAATAGGATCAATTCAACCTTTTAAAGTAAATATTATTGTTTGGTCCTTTCCCCTCACCTTGTCCAGGATAGGAACATCATTGGTTGTTACATTCTATCCCCAAAACTAGGTTGGGTCCACTTGGCCCCGTGTGGTCCCACTTCTTAATAAAGACTATTTGTCAGAGACCATTTGGTAGTCCAAGTTTCCACAGATTATAGGGATTGAGAAACTCCTATATAAGCCTACTCTTTCTCCCTCAACCCTCCAATCCTCACCCCTTACCCCCGGTGGACCAAGTCCCTTACTTAAAGAGAAAGCAAGTTCCATTCATCACTCCATCCTTGGGAAAGGGTTTTCAGGGTCACTTCTCACCTGTCCATTGACATCTACTTTAAAAAGTGATCTCTACACTACCGAGACTCCTCCCATCAGTGAAAGTCCGTAAAGAGCATGGAAATTTAGTTGTGGTGACAGTGGGCTAAGCCTCCACCATTGCCCTTGACCTAGTAGTTGCCCTCTTAGGAACCCCTTTTAGGTCCCTTTCTAGTCTGAGTGGTAACACTCCTATCTTAAATTATCAGTCATTAATATTTGTTATTCTAGCCATTTATAAACTTTGTTTTCCTTCAGTCATCTTTCTTCTAAATCTCCCAAACAGTCAAAGGACTTGTGAACTTTCATGCTTTGTACAACCTGCTCATTGGAGTTGTGATCTCATTTGTTTAATAGTTGGACTCCATGCCCAATGGTTTTGAAGATCACCCAACCAATTTCATCCCTAGATCTAAATCTGGCCACCTAAACTCAATTGCACAAAACCTTCTACTACAATGACCATAGGGTAGTTGAGTTTTACAGAGAAATCCCTCTCTAGGTTGAGGGGCCAGCTTCAACATAAAAGCATTTATGAGGTTACCTTAGGGTTTTTCCCTACAACCAAGGTTTTCCCTGAGTGATAACAGCGTAGTTGAGCAATGTAGGGACTAAGAATGACAGGAGACAAGAATGACAGGCTTGGGGACTGTAACTGCATAATGCACAGTGCTTAAAGGGGAGGCTTAGGAAATTGCGCAGTTGAGCACTATAATAGTCCAAAGATGATCCCACTATCCACTGTAACTGTGTAATGTGCATTACAAGGCAGGATCGATCAAGGATTGTGCAGTGGACAAGAGTAGACAACCAGATGAAGCCACTGAACTCTAAGGTTGCTCAATGCATAGTTGAAGGAGGTTTTCCTCTATGATTGCACAGTGCGCAATTCCAAGAGGTAAGACTTCATTAATGTGGCTTAGGAATACGCAATGCGTAGTGGCCAAGGGATGAAGGATTGGTCATTGGTTGCACAAGTTCTGAGGATAGAGGCAACTCCAAGATTGACTTAGTGTGGGATCAATGGAGCAAGAGAGTAAGAGCATGTAACGGGTCTTGAACATGATCACACACATATATACACCCATGCACATAGCAAGAAGATACACAATACCCAAAACCAACATGCATACTGCAAAATGATAGTAAAGCAACACTTATCTCCAAGTGCAACACTTAAGATGTACCTTTACGACATGTTGACCACACTTTGTCAACAATCCAAGAAGCGGAGTACAAGGCAGCTAGTAAAAAAAATTTCAAATCAATGTCATCATTCAGCTTGAGATTATATCATTGTAAATCCAATTTTTTCAAAGTTTATGGTAAATGATGCTAGTATGGCCATTGAGTCATGTAATTGCACCTACGTAAGCCCATGATTTTTGTCAAAGGATTTCATCCTAGGATGTTTTTTAACCTCCCCAAATTATGTGTGTTTGTAAACACAGATAATCGGCAGAGTTCTTCTTCCAGCTTCTTCCAGCTATAACCCCAAAGCTAGGGTGGAATTCGTTGGCAATATCTTAGGTGAGTCCTAGTGTTTATCGAGTCTATGTAAAAGTGTGTTTAGGAATAATTCTAGTGCATGGTCCCTCATAATTAGACACCATGGTTAAATTATTTTATTATAAGCACACTTGGTTTCATACTAAATCATATTGTGTCGTAAAATTGGGTAATATTTTGAGGGTCTAGTCTAAATGTGTATTTCCCCTTCTAAGGGTTGAATTCAATTGTAACATCATGATGTAAAAATATTCTAGTGCATGGGTAATCATAATTAGACACCACGGCTGAAATATTTGAGGGTGGAAAAATAATTAATCCCCTCTAGAGTCAATTAATTAATTTTTCTGGAAAAATTAAATAAAAATCCTAAGCTAGAAAATTAATTAATTTTGAGTCAAAAATAATTAGAAAATAATTAAATTCTCTCCAAATGGAAAATAATAAAATATTTGTGAGACAAAAAAAAAAAAATTTTTGTATAAATTCAATCATTTCCTCAAAAATAAAAAATCAATAGTGGAGATTAAAAGAAGATCAAGTTATTTTCAACGAACGAGATTATTTTGATGAGGATCAAACCAACTAGCAGTTATTTTCCACTTGGAGGGATTTTCTCTATATAAGGAAACTATTGAGCTCCTATTTTACATCTGATCTTTGGGTAATCTCTGGATGATGTAACTTTTTAATGCTTGTGCTAAGCCTTGCTCTACTGGAATTATTTTTCTCATAATAGAAAGACTTTGGAGTTTTAGTTCATGGTGTTCTTCCATCTGTTGATCTATGGTATGTTCTAGTATTTTATTTTTTCATGCTCTACATTGTGCTAAAATTTCATGATTTTTATTTAAGTTTCCAGTGATAAGAACATTCTATTGTTACAATTATCCTTACCTTAGGTGATCTAATTGACCCCATGATCTAACAATTATTTTCAAGATTAAATAGAGATCTACAAGTACACTAGCCCTTAGACTCCAAGTTCACACACTGTGGGGAAGGACCGACCTTGTTTGAGCTCTGGACATTCATTTTGACGAATTATTTTGCAAGAGGGTTTTGGCCGGTAATTTTTTGAAGTTATCCATCCATGTTATGTATTCTACAAATCTAAAAAAAAATTACAATTTTGTGCTATAAAGATTTAATCAGCTAATAAGAGCAAATATTTAAATTTTGTGAATATCGTGAATATTTACAAATTAATTTTAAATCTAACCCTAGTTTTGTTTTTGTAGCATTTGGAGTTTTCAGATTTTTGTGATTTTTGTATATATTGGGCTTTTGGGAATTATTTCTTTCATTTGTACAAGTGAATTCTCAAGCCATCAAAGGAAATTTGAATTGGTTGAAGAAGTTAGCCCTAAGGCTATGGTTTCAGGGGTTTCTCACCCCTAAGAAGAGTCGTCCAACCTATTTGTGAAATTTGATCAAGTTAGAAAGGTGAATCAAGCCCTAAAGGCCTAAATATAGCCTTCTAAGGCCCTAAAATCTCAATGCTCAGCCAAGAAGGAGGGTCGCAAGCCCTACAAGGTGAGTTTTGAGGTGTCCATGGTAAAATTTTTACATTTATTAACACGTTGTGTTGTTTTGCAGGGGACCGAAATTATTTTGAGGCCTACAAGGCCTAGCTGAAGCCTCTTTTACCATTGTTGTGGCCTTTCCTCTTCTCCTCCTTGAGCCGCAACCCTTAAACCCTCTCGACAACCCTTATTTATCCTCTTCCTAACAGCCACAAGCCCATTTGGGCCTTGATTCCTTGAACCAAGGCTTAGTTCCTCTTGCTGTGAGACCTAGAGGGCCTCATTCACTTGCGACAGGCTCTAGGAGGCTCATCTTTGAGTGTTGCAGGCCTTTAGGCCTCATTTCCTTGTTGTCGCAGGTCTTCATCCCCTCATCCGTGGCCTTGTCAAGCCTTGAAGACCTCATTGCTGCCCTATCCTAGCCCTTATCTATCTCTTCTAGCCCTCATACAGTCGTATCTCGGTCATAAGCATTGGTATTTTTTCCCAACACTTTGTTTGCAAGTGTTTCCTAGTCTTTTGTGGAGTTAACTTTGATGGTTGCAGGTGGAGGAGTTAACTTTGATGGTTGCAGGTGGAAGATCCCTAGCAGTCAAGCTAGTCACCAACAAGGCCATATGGCCTAGTGGTTTACCTCCTTACCCTCTCTTCTAATCACTATTTCATTGCAGCCTCAAATTACATTTTTTCAGTGGGATAAACGTAGTTAACAATAATCTTATCTCATTGAGAAATCATTTGCATGGTTGGGCTTGCATTACTTGGCCTCTCTTGTGATTTTTTTGGAGGACCGCTATACTAATTAGAGGTCTGATATAAGCACTATAATGTCTGATCACAAACATAACAGTGGCATAAAAGGTAATTAACAGTCATTTTATTTCATTGGGCGATCACTATTTGCATCCATTGCATCCTTGGTAATTGTCTTGTTGTAAATTGGGTTGTTTCTCTTACTGCTGTGATCATTAGTCTCCTGCATTTTCATTGTTAGCTTTTGCACCCATCTATTGCACTCTTGTATTCATAAATTTTCACTGTTAGCAATCTCATCTAATTACCAAGATAAATGTGCACTCATTATTGATATCCTTGGACTGAATTGGCATTCTTAACATAAGATAAGCTTGCTGATCTCATAAGTCTGTTCTTTCTCTTTTAATTGCATAAGCATAAAGTAAAGGATAATATCATTGAGTATAAGTTGCCAAGTGTTTCTAATTGCAAGCATCCTTACATGTCAAGTTAGTTTTGTTCATTGACATTGAAAGGCATTAGTATATTGTATAAAGGATTGCTAGCATTTTTGTGACATTGGTCTTTAAAGGAATATTTTTGCTTGTCATTGCTATCATTTCCTAAATAAATTGGCTATTGGATAAGTGCTTACATTGCTTTTCATTGTCATAGTGGAATAAGCATTTCTTGTAAATTTACCTTTGTAATAAGTGCACTAACATATTGTTTTGCAAGTCAACATCATATCTAAGAACTGTAATCTTGCAATACTGTAACTCACTCTTAAAGCACTTGATTGATCTCTATATTTTGATAAGAAATTTTTTTAAGTCATCCAAGTAATCTTAAGAATTGCTAATTTTGTGACATCTTATTGAAGAATTAGCATTTTTCTAATTGGCACATTGACATTGTTAAGAGGAACATTGGACTTGTGCATTTTACATTTATTGTCAATTGTCCATTGTGAGATTGCTAATCTTGAATTGCTTTACACTCTCTACCTTAGTCACCAGGTTCGAGTTCGAGTTCGAGTTCAGCGACCATGAAATTCGAATAAAGTTCGGCAACTAAAATTTTGTTGATAAAATTCGACATATAGAAATTCGAAAAAAAATGTACATATATATATAAAAAATCAATTTAAAGTCAAATTCAAATAAATTTTTGGTGACCAGATTTTGGTGAGAGCAAATCGGAAAAGGGCAAAATGTTCGCACTTTATCCTGCTCCATTGAAAAAATACCAAACTTCCCATCAAACCTATTCCTGGCTAAAAAAATTGGATTGATGTGATCAGTCAAAATAATATGCAAAGTAAAACCAACTGCCTGCATACTGTCAGTCGAAAACGAAAACTAATAAAAGGCCTAATAATGAGAAAATCAAAATCATGAAAATTATTAGAGTTCGCATGAAGACGAAATTCTTTCACTAAGAAACCATTAGACTATCAAAACCAAGCAAACGGTTTTTACAAATGCTCTCGAACATCCAGACACCGCTCAGCTGTGTTCTAAAAGAAAAAAAAAATAAGCAGTTTGGCGTCCCGAATACATGGGAATTAATAGGTTACTCGTGAATCTGCTGATCTACTGAAAATGAGCCTAAACTAGTGTCGAGTGGCCCAATAGGGACGATCGTTATCACAAATTAGATTTTATTGACGAATAAATCATCAATTAAGGCATGCAGATTGAGCGCCCGACAAATAAATCATCCAGCTTTCGCAGAACATGAATTGAAAGTGTTTCAAGACATAGGAAACACGAGATGAAAAACAAAAGGCCATAAGGCAACACAAACTGTGGAAGATGAAACTGTTGGCACCAAAACACCATAAGAAAATAAACAATAAAACCGTTGTATTTCCAATTGTGCCTGTCAAATCTCACAATTTCGAAATAGAGTTAGAACAGAAGGGCAGGTTCCAAAGTCCAGGCCCCCTTAAAACTCTAATCAAAAGGCAAGGGGAAAGAATTACCTCTCAAAAAATCGAAATCCAACGGAAAGTACAAAATAATATCAAGATCGTGAGGTAATATCAAGATATAATGTAGTAGCTTGATCTCCTCATATCGGAGCTCGTACAAAACCAGGAATCGAACCCTAGACATGAAAGGTAAAGAAGGAAACTAGGGATCCAAACAATGCAACAATGAAACCGGCGAGCAATAAAACCCGCGCGCTAAAGCCTAAAACGCGCGAAAAAAAAAACGAATTTCATCGAACATCAGGCGAATTTAATCGAACTTCAAACGATTTTGTTCGGGAAAAATTCGAATTCGCCTTGAAATTCGAGTTCGCCATAAAATTCGGCGAACTCGAACGAATATATTCGTTTCTGCTTAAAATTCGCCGAATTTCGAATTTAATCGTTGAAATTCGCCGAATCTGGTGACTGAGCTCTCTACTTGTCATTGAATAATTTTTTCAAAGAGTTCATTAAGCATTGCTTTTGGCGATTATTGTCTTTACAAATTGTTAAGTACTTTCCTTCATTACTCTAAATTGAATATTTAGATAATTTGTCATAATGTACTTAAATCATTTAACAATTTCACCTAAAGCTAATCACTCATCCTGCACTTACATTCTAGGATTAATAGTGCATTAATTAATTTATCTCCAGGAATAAGCTTCGTTGAAAGACGTTAGGACCACCTTTCTCTCCCAGCTTGCTAAGTTTAGATCCTCACTTGTGGTTAACACGGTGACCTTGTAGTCGTGAGAGTCACAATCTCTGCAGCGTTGGAGGCATTTGGGTGTTTAGAACTCCAGGGGAGGTATCATTAATATAGCCTTTGCTATCTTCCCCTGGGTTTCTCTCCACAACCTACACTTGAGACTAACTTCAAAACAGTTGAGAGATAGGACTCACTTAGATAGTCATCTAATCTAAAATTAACCAAGAGTTTGCATTCCACTTAGTTTTAGGTGTCGCATTTCATATGGGATAGTGTGCATCCTAGTGTTACTTGGGAGCGGGAGCGAAAACGGGTGTAGGAGCGACATTTTTAGAAGCTCCCAGTTTGGGAGCGAGTCCGGGAGCGTTTTTTATATAATATATATATATTTTTATATTTTGATACATACATGTCAACAAAAACATGTAGAATGATGAATTAGATATAAATATAAACAACTAAAAATAAAACAAACACAAATAAATTTGAAAAAAAAAGAAAAGATAGATTGAACCATATAACAACAATCATCTAGAAGTTATAATCTTCATCAACCACGTCCACAAGTTAGTAACATAGTAACATACAACATATTAAGTCTCATGATTCATCAATCTTAAAGTTTCAAGCTTTCAAAATTCAATATATAACATTTATCATCATTGATCACCAAAGTTGTACTTGTAAGCTAAGTGTAACCATTACAACAAATAATATCTAACATGAAATGAAATGTTATAAAATGAAATGAAACAACTTTCAACTTTCATGAAGCATCATATTCATAATTCATTACTAATGAGTTATAATTGCCAACTTCAAACTTAAATTGTCATATATTGTTTAAAAAATATCATAGTAAATATGAAAGAGTCAATAGTTATAAAAACTACTAGAAACTAGAAAAGACAAGTAAATCTATTATCTATTGCTTATGCTTGGGCCTCTTGCCACCACGAGAAATGTCTAATTTTTTAGTCTTGTTGGCAATCAAGATCTTTGTCATTAATGTCACCCTCTAAGCATTAATATCCAGAGGTATCTTTGTCATTACCTTTGTATATATATAGGGATCTTTGTCATTAATATCACCCTCTAAGAATTAACATAAGATAGAAAAAGCATAGCATGTCAAGTCAAGATTTTGTTTGAGTGATGCGTACATTTTTAGGAGGGTCATGATAGAGGAATTCGATAACCAATGTCACTAACATCAAGGTGCATAGAGGGATTGGTGCTCTTGATTAAATACGAGTTCCATACCCTAATACATGACAAAATTCAATGGAAATATTGCAATCCTGAAATCCTAAAAAACTGATAAGTTTGTTGGATTTTGAAAGAAATCTAAAATTCTACTTTCTCCATATGAAATCCAATGAGGTCGAAACAACTCTCAACATTACCATGAATCGCATATCAATACTAGGGCCATAAACTTGATCATTAAGTTGCCCCACTCAAAACTTATTTGTTTCTTTGAAAAAAAATTGCATTTGGAAGATCATTGCAAAAAAAAATTTGCAAAAAAGGCAAAACGCTCCCAAAAACGTAGGAAGCATGTTTTTTTTTAGGGAGCATGCTCCCAAAATCACTCCCTTTTCGGGAGCGCGCTCCCGACATGCTCCCAAGTCGCTCTCGCCCAGAGTGCGAATTGGGAGCGAGATCGGGGGGCGCTCCCCTGCAACACTGGTGCATCCTAAGCAACAACTGTTCATCCAAAAACTTGGTGAAATAATTTATATTGTGCAAGTGATTTGACTATATAAGGCACTAGTATCTCAATAATCTAATTAAATAGTGATAATAATTAAGCTTTCTAATCATAGTTAACCAAGTTGCTAGGCCATTTAGTTCTGTCTCCTAAGCTTGTCAATACCCAATACGTCTTCAATAATCACATTTCATAGGGACTAGCCCCCTTAGCCTGCTATAGGGAGACAACTAGGATAGAGAGGGTGGGGATCAGAGTGACAACCCCTGCCCTAAGTTGTTGTCGCATTCACCTGTACAATTTGGTTGACAACACGACACAAGTACCGACTACAACCAAAAGGTGCGGTATGCCATAAGAAAGTATCCAACACATGTTCTAATGATAAATAACATCAACTAGTGCAAGAGAGAGCGCTGGAGCTACCTGTAGAAGGTGTGCCATAGTGTTCTTAAGATGCGTGAAAATGAGCAAAAGCAACACATGCAAGAGTGAAAGTGACGCATGCAAACGCAAACAAAACTCAAGTGACACATGTAAGAATGAAATCAAACAAAAGCAACACTTACAAAAGATAGAGCAAGCAAAAATGATACATGTAAGAGGAAAAGAAAGCAAAAGCAAGAGCAACATTTGAGAAACTCACCTAGAAGATAAGGTACTCACCACCACAAGTGAGAGAATGCTCCTTATACTCCAACAGTGCACAGAGGTCAAAAGTGAAAGATGAATATAAAGATGAGCTTTGGACTGGACTCTTTATACATGGAGAGAAGACATGAGATTAGGGTTAAGATTGGTGAGTGCGCTTAGTGCATGTCGGGAAACTTGGAGCCAAGAGTGAATTCACTGACTTGAAGAAGTACACTCTCACTATCGACAAAGAGTATGCAATTACTATCTGCGGAGGATGTCCTCACACTGTCACTATCCATAAGGATTGCACAATTTCTATCTCTAGGAACTGCACAAACACTGTCATCAAGAACTGTGCAGGAATTGTCCATAAGGATTGTGCAGTCTTTGTCTCTAGGGACTGCGCAATCACTATCATTAAGGACTGCACAATCATTGTGTCTAAGAGTTGCGCAGTCACTATCACTAGGAACTACGCAATCACTGGCACCAAGAGTTGTGCAATCACTGCTGACAGAGAGTGTGCAACACTGTCATTGTTAAGTATGCTTAGCCTGTCTTGAGATGTGTGCTTGTGAAGACATCAAGAGTTGGGCATGTGAAAGCAAGTAGCTCAACACTCAAGATTCCTAAAGGAAGACTTGAACACTTAAACAAAATTACTGAGCATGACCTTGATGAATTGAAACAAAAGATGGCATGATCATGAGGAGGCTCCAAAACGAAGGTAGGCAAAATTTTGGAGGGTGTTGTAGCAGCGACAACACTTTTCGACACACTAAAAGAACTCCATCTTCTCTGTTTAAGTCTAACATTAAGCATGAGTTGTATCCTTCTAGAAGTATTGTCTCATCCTATTGATCATCCTAGCTTCCTTAGCCCGATTACAGATGTAGTATCTTCTATTCCTTCTGTCGGCTTAACATGTTTTACAAGACTTGTAAAACTTCAGTGATTTCAATTAGCAGGTAGGAGTATGTAAATTTCGTGAGTTTAAGATGTTCATTGTTTTAATATCGTCTTTGGTGTTGCTTCGCTACCAACAAGCTTGTTCAATAATCCAGCGAGTCAATTCAAGAAATCACAAGCATTGTTTCACTATCAGCGAACTTGTTCAGTACCCCGACAAAGTTGCTTGCTTCACCTCTCTACGCAGGAAGCATTTATCTTCTTTCACCCTTTGTTTATTTTATTACTTTATGCACATTAGCATTTTACCGGCATTTATTTTTCCAAGGGCGGAAAAGGGATCCTGACTTATTTATCGAGCAAGAGAGGTTGTTCCTAGTTTTGCAATGATTCATAATAACACCTCTAAAATTAATATGCTCAATTAAGTTTTTCCTCCTTTCCCTTCTCTACTTGAATGAGCTAACACGTTAGAAACCAAGTAATACAAATGGTTGATTCAAAGAATGAAGATCCTATGCTAGATACGGGCATCGTAGATCTGCTTGAGTTTTCGTTCACAATGAAACTATTTTTTCTTAGGTGCGTCATTGACCTTAAAAGATATTTAGGCCCAAATAAAGCAGTAGACCAAAGATAAGCCAAGTGTTGCCAATTGTCACAATTTCTCTTTCAACTTTTGCCACATTACCATATAGCCAAGAAGGATGGCTTTCATACATGGTGTTATCTAAAAGAAACACGAACAAAGACATGAAAAAAAAAGATGATATGAAATAAAAGACAAAAAATACGAAAGCAAATTAAAAATTAGTAAAGAAGATGCGGAAAAAAAAAAACCGAAACAAGGAAGGGAATGTAGGAAGTGTTGTAATTCAAACATAACTAGAATGTAACTAAGAAATGAATAGAACTAAACCTAAATCCTAATCTATCTAAACTAGAAGGTTAGGATCATGTAAAATCAAGTCCCAGTGAAGCCATGAGATTTGCTACCGACCTGCAAGCAGAAGGATATAAGCGATCAACAACAATATAAAATAATGTGCAACAATAAAAATACTTGCCTAAATCACTTGCACATAAGGATGAAGGTCACATCTGCAGGCATAAAAGTGTGATGCAACAGCGTGCTTTAACCAATCTACAACTTTACCTTGTCAATTAGAGCAATGATCATACAAACCTTGAAGGTTGCTCGTGAATGTACATTCGTCCATATTTTTAGTCTTAGCAAACATTAAGAAAGATTGAAACTTATTATTAACAACGGAGCTTTCCAAGTAAGATTCCTCTAACTATTCAACAATTGAATCACGATATTCAAAACAACCAATTTGAAAAACCCAAAATTCTTGCAAAGATGAGCTTTCAATAAACGCAATCGAATTATAGAGAGAGTTTTTCAAAGAAAACATAATCTGATCTTGTTCAGAAACCTTTTCAAGATAGTGAGGACCTGACATAACCATCAATAAAAGTTGAAGTGCCTCAACTATCCGACAAGTATCTAAACAGTGAAATGATGAATCGTAAAGATCTACGGAGGTAAAACAACTATCATTAGATGTACTAGTGGGAAAATCATTAATCGAGCGACAGTCATTAGAACCAGTGTTATGATCAAATTGATGAATCGGCATATAAGATTCTCGATTCTCCATTGGTTCCCTTTGTATTTGATTACATACTAGACCAACAATATGAGAGCTTTGGGGATTAAGAACAATTGTTGGCATCGTAAATTCGGGAAACCAATTAGGATACTAGGTTGACGAAAGATTAGAAATATATGTCAAATCAAATCCAATATTCATGTCAGCATGAGGGTTTTGATCTACCGAACGACTCAAACATTTGCTAACTTCAAAAAGGATTGATTGTACCAAAGCAAAAATGATTAGCTCTAAAGCATAGACAAGAAGGATGGAAAGGATTGACAGGAGATATATCTTTCGGTGAATAATGATCTCTATCTCGACAATCAAGATGGAAGATTTCAAAGCTATGTACATTCGAGAAAGATATGCATTCCAATCCTGGGTTAGATACAAGGGATTTGCATGAAGAAGAATTAAACAAATAAAAATATTATATCAAATTAGAGACTCTATCTTGAGGATAAAGAGAATTGACTGGAAAACATTTAAAATCATTCAAGAGTGAGCTTACATCCATCGATACAATAATGAGGAAAGAATTATGCAAGAAGATCTGAATCTAAACTAGTTCGGGGACCTCATCGGGGTTGCGAGAACCTAGCATAACCATCAGTGGGAACTGAAGTGCCTCGACTTTTTGATGAGTCTTTGAACTTTCAAATGTTGAATGATTAAATTTTGAGAGTATTGTTAGATCAACATTTGTGTGAAGATATCTATCACCAATTATTTCAGTTAGATCACTATAAACCAGATGGAAGTCGTTGGAATCAGCAATTTCATCGAATGTGTCAACATCACCAAATAGACTACCCAAATTGTAAGAAAGATGTTTAATGATCACCACATCATCTTCTTCATCGTGGGAAACTTTACCACCTTATGTGGAGTTGAGATCTAACTCATTAGAATGTGAATTGGAAGAACTTGATATATCAATGGATTCTTTACATACATCTCGACACAAGGGTTGGTGATCTAAGGAAGAAATTCCTGTGAGAAACTCTTATATGATTAGATCAGATTCCAGATCAAAACCTTGTGAATCCAAATCTTCTTGTGAAAACAAGAGATCATCCAATGTACTTGGGAATTCATCACTTTATATAGTAATGGAGTCATCATCATTGGGGTGATGGTTTCCTAAGACTTCATTTTGGTTAAGGGATTTGATCTCACTTGACTAATTACCGAGTTCTTGAGATTCTTGATCAACTAGGAATGTAGTAGCATCATTTTGACATAGAGGAGATTGAAAAAGAGAACTGAGATTAAAAGTGTCTTCATCCTTTTGCTCCTCTACCTATGAAATGTGACCACCTTGTACTTGATTACCATGTGAACCATCAAATTGAGAATCAAAAGTATCTGGAGCAATTACGGGTGGAGCAAATTGATTGAGTGAATCAAGGTACAAAGGGCCATGAGGTGTAAATGATAGAGGATGAAATATATCTATAGAAGAAGCAATATTTTCGATCAGATCGGATTCAAGATTTGAATTATGCGCATTAACATTACCTGGATGAATCAAGGGATCAGTCTTCACCTCAAGCTCCATGGATCTATTAGAACATTCAAAGTTTTCCGAGATAAGATCTTGACCATGGGAGGAAAATGAAGGTGGGATTAGAGGATCAACGATTTGATTTTCAGATTTCCCAACTCCAACATCGACACAAGAGACCACTTTATTTGGTAATGAAACAGGAGGAGGAGAAGGAACAAAAGGGGTAGCAAATTCCTCCTATAAGAATTGACATGTCTCGTGATTGAGAAAAGTTGGCAAAATCAAATTTGGGATCAGAATTGCTTGATTTGTGTTTTGAATATTACTATCATTATAAGATGATCCACCATCAATAGGGAATTCAACTTCAAAGAGATTTGAACCAAATCTCGAAACTTTTCACCCATAAAATCCCAATCCACATCCTCTTCGGGAAATTCATAACAAAGATGAAGAAATCTATCAACAAAATCTTCTAATGATTCATCGGATTTCATTCTAAGTTGATTGATCCTCTTACATGTATCTTGATAATCGTACCTATCAAAAGCTTCACGAAGCTCCTTAACAAGTTGTTTGAATGAAAGAATAGAAGCAGTTGGTAATGTATGACACCATAGTTTGACACGACCTTCAAGGGTGAGGGTGAACAACTTGTCCATGACATCCTTACAATGTATTCCATTAGAAAGACAAAAATGAAGAAATTGAATCGCATGTCCAAGGACAGTTAGTTCACCCTTACCATCAAACATAAATTGAGACAAGTTATAAATTAGTTGTGGGAATTGTAAGATTTGCTCTATTAGAAAAGCGTCTCGGGATTATGATTTAGGAACGAGCCATTTCAAGATGAAGATTCAAAATAGACTCAATGGGCTCAGCTTGTCATCTGGCCCTCCTTCTAGTGCCAAATCTGTTGACAGTGTTGGATGCCGCCAATAGTAGGGGGTCTCCTTAGTATGAAGTCCAACTAGACCTCACACTGTTTGGGATAGAAGTGGGCCCATCTAGGAATTCAGCCCGACCACCATTATTCATAGAGATTTGCCTTGGCTACAGTTATCAAAATAAGAGATTATACACAAACTTTGAGATAAGCAAGTAAGTTGACACTGTGAAACATTCAATTGCAATGTAAATAAGGTTCTTCCACGAACAAAGTAGAAAGAGTGAGCCTTTAAGAGAAAAGAAACAGTACTATTCTAGTAAAGACACATGGAAGCATAGAAAGAATCATTAGTTAACATGCGAAATAGTTCACATAGTAACAACAATCACGAAAGCAAGTAACAATGCACATTCAACAAGACGTATACCAAAGGCAACAAAATAGTTCATCAGCTTTAGTATGTATGAACACAAACATATATCGCAAATGTTAAAAGAATAGTCTTATAACATCCACGATACATGCATGAAACTGCGCCAGCTATGAGAGCTTCAAATATTAAGTGAAAGTTCCAAGATACACAATTACAATGATGCAACACTAGCTCCAATAGTGGAACACTATGTTGCGGGAGAGCGCCCCCCCCCCCGAACCCGCTCCCGAATCGTGCGCGGGCGGGAGCGCGCTCCCTCAAAAAAATTTGCGCTCCCTGGTCTGTTCGGAAGCGATTTAGGGAGTGATCGCTCCGGCGCTCCCGGAGCGATTTTTAACGCCCGGGAACGATCGGGGAGCGATCGCTCCCGGGCATTAAAAATTCGCTCTGGGAGCGATTCGCGCGGGGCCAGGAGCGGGTCGGCGGAAAAAAATTCCGCAGACCCAAAAAATTAAATTTAAAAAAAAAAAAAAAAAAAAATAATAATTGGTTTTAAAAGGCCAATGGACCAAAAAAATATTCATTGTTACTTCATTGAGCTTGAGTTTGGAGCTGGAGCAAGAGCAAAGGAGCGAGGAGCAAGTGCTGAGGAGCGAGGAGCAAGTGCCAAGGAGCGAGGAGCAAGCCTGCAAAGGTAAGTAACTTAGTAATTTAGTTAGTTTAGCTGGTTAGGTAGTAATTTAGTTAATTTAATTTAGCTTATTGAGTTTAAAAATCATGTATTTAAATTAAATTAATAAATTAAATTAATTAATCCCAATAAATTAAATTAACTTGCAGATTCAAGAATCAAAACCCTACAAACATCAAATACCATGGACCTGGCTATATTTCTTGGCATTTTCCTCTTCCTGGTCCCTTTTATGGTTATTATGGTGCTGGAGAGTAGGAAACGGAGGGGCCAGCCTCAAACTGAAGAGGGGGATGAAGAAGCCGGAGAAAGTCAAATGGGTGAAAACCCCGGTGAGGAGGAGCTGGAGGAGGGTGAACATGACCCTCAAAAAACTAAACAAGACCAAACTCCATTGTGGAAATATGTCAACAGGGCTGAAACAGAGAGAGGGGGTTGAACCACTAAATTTCATTGCCCCCATTGTAACACTGATTACACAGGTTCATACACCCGTGCTAGAAGACACCTCTGTGGGAAAAGGCCATGGGATGGAGAGAAACAAATAGGAATCAAAACTTGTACAGCGGTGTCAACAGCGGAGAGAGCCAAATACATAAGGGAAGAGGAGGAAGCCCAATACAGAACAAAAAAATCAAGGGGTTTCTTTGAACCAAGCTCACAATCACAAAGAACTCCTTCAGCATCCTCCCAAGGCAGTGGATATGGACATGGAGGCACAGGGTCATCATCTTTAAGGCGTAGAACCATATCAGATTTCCTTGATGAGGGGTGTAGGAATGATGTGGATTCAAAAGTTTACAGGTTTCTCTATGCATGTGGGATACCATTCAATGTTCTTCGCTCATCTTATTGGCACGAAATGGTTTCTGCCATAAATGATGCCCCTAAAGGATACAAGAGCCCTGGGTATGACAAGGCAAGAACTGTTGGCCTTGATCATGAAAAAGCAAAAATATCACATTCTTTGAATAAAATGACAAGTTCTTGGACTGACCATGGGGTGTCCATTGTATCTGATGGATGGACAAATGTAAAAGGCAAGCCATTGATAAGTGTTCTTGATGTGTCTGTTAGTGGTCCCATCTTTCTAGCTGCACATGATTACTCAGACAAGTTCAAGACCGCCATCAACATTGCAGAAGCATTACTTGAAACAATTGAGCGTATTGGCCCATACAATGTCATCCAAGTCATCACTGATAATGCTCCTAATTCTAAGGCAGCGGGAGCAATTATTGAGGATAAATACCCCAACATATTTTGGTATGGATGTTTGGTTCACACATTGAACCTTCTGTTGCATGATATTGTCAAAAACAAAAATGAACAATACCAATGGATTGGTAATTTGTACAAGAAAGGCAAACAAATGATAAAATTTATTACAAATCATAGCAATACCCATGGCCTTTTCCGCAGTCACTCGAGATTGGAGTTGCTGAAGATTGCGAAGACTAGATTTGGTTGCTATTACCTCACCTTCAGGCGCCTTTTGAAGGTAAGAGAGGCATTAGCTAGCATGGTATCAAGTCCACATTGGCAGGTGTTAAAGGAAAGGGCTACAAATGTAGCTGACATGGCAGGTTTTGAAATGGTGGAGGAGGCCGCTCTTGATGGGTAGTTTTGGACAAGTGTGAGGCAGGTATTGGATTTCACCAAGCCAATTTATCACATGATTCGGTTTGCAGATACAGACAAACCAGTGATTGGCGAGGTGTATGAGCAAATGGATACCATGTTGGGGGAAATAAAAGACATTGTTCATAATAGAGATCCCAACTTGTACAAACTGATTCATGATTGTGTGTGTGAACGATGGAATAGGCTTAACCTTCCACTACATTGCTTGGCGTATATCCTTACGCCAAAATACTACTCTACATCTTGGTTGGGCCAACCTGCAACAAGGGGTGGGGTTAGGACCAAACCCCATTTAGATCCAGAGGTAACTAAAGGATATTTGGAAGCATTAGAAAAGTTGGTACCTGACAGGGAGGAATGTGCAGCTGTGTGCCTTGAAATAGGCAGATACTTCAGTGGCACTGGTTTGTATGGTAACTTCCATGCAATGGACGACAAAGATAAATTTGAATCTCTCACATGGTGGGAAACATATGGCGGCCACGGACTTTTGCCAAAATTGGCAAAAAAAGTTCTTTCACAGGTTGTAAATTCTTCTTCTGCAAAGAGGTGTTGGAGCACCTACAGCTATATACATAATGTGAAAAGAAACAGACTCAATGAAAACCGAGCAGAAATCTTGGTTTATGTGCACTACAACTTGAGGTTGTTGAGTCATTACTGTGATCGGGCTAATGAGGATCCCACATATAAAATTTGGGACAATCACCCAGAGGATGACAATTTGGAGGATGGCATTGTACATATTGAAGAACTAGAAGAGGAACTTGTAAGGGATGAAAATGAAGCAGCTGCAGCAGCCATGCCACCTCCACCTCCACCTCCACCATCCAGTAGCAGTGCTCGAGGTCCGAGTCTTGTTCCTTTGCTGTCACCGCCTCCATCTACACCCTCGCGTGGAGGTTCTAGTTCTGGTCATCGATCTGTGCGGGAGACTCCTAGAAGACCACCACGACCTGCTTATACTCCTGGAGACTCTCGTGGCAAGGGCCACATGTAGATTTACAGTTTACTTGTCTTTTTTAGTTTCTATTAGACTTTAGTTTTCATAACTGTTGAGTTTTGAGTCCTTGACTCTTGACTCTTTCATATCATAATGATATTTTTTGTAAACATTATATCACTGTGACAATGAAAATTTGAAGTTTGAAGTTGGGCCTTGGCAATTATAACTCATTGGTAATGATTGTGAATTATGAATATGATGCTTTGTGAAAGACTAAAGTTGTTTCATTTCATCTCATTATTCATGTTTCATTTTATAAATTTTTAACATTTCATATCATGTTAACAGTTAGAAGTTAGGACTTAGAAATATCTTCAATATTACTTCTTGTAATGGTTAAACTTAGCTTACAAGTACAACTTTGGTGATCAATGATGATAAATGTTATTGAATTTTTAATTCTGAAAGCTTGAAGTTGAAACTTTAAGATTGAATTTGATGAATCATGATTTATAAGACTCAATATGTTGCAGTTGTAATATGTATTTTACTAACTTGTGGACATGGTTGATGACGATTATAATTTCTAGATGATTGATGTGATATGGTTCAATGATCAATCTATGTTTTTTTATGTTTTTTATGTCTAATTCATCATTCTACATGTTTTTGTTGACATATATGTATCAAAAATTTAAAAATATAAAAAATATATATATTTTTAAAAAATCGCTCCTGGATTCGCTCCCAAACCGGGAGCTTCTGAAAATGGTCGCTCTCGCTCCCCGCTCCCGCTCCCGCTCCCAAGTAACATTGGTGGAACATTAAGCCACTACTTGCTCCTCCAAAGAATGATCTTCTCTCTTATGCTAAGCTTGAGAAGCCCAGGTGACAAGTCCTTTTGCTTGAGCTATGAGGGTGTATTTATAACAAATGAGGTGACTCTCCACCCTTGTGACTTTTGACCTCCCTCATGGCTCTTGAGCTTCCATGTGACTTTTCAAACTTCTATGTGACCTTTGAGCTTCTACATGACTCTAGGACTTTCTAGTGACTTTTCAAATTCCATGTGTGACCCTTGGGCTTCCACACATTTTACATTTTCTCATTTTTGAAAATACAAAATTACATTCCACAAATTGTGGCAAAATACATGGACAACATTAAGATTTTTGTAATGACACTTTCAGACGCCATAATTTGGCAACTATGACATAAGACTTCATTGTATCAATGCCAAACTCTTATCTTTGTTGTTATGACATCAACTTCTTCATGATAGGTCTTGTTTGTACTTCATCTTCACCCCCAAAGGATCTGAATAAGTGTTGGAACCTTCTAAGTCAACATGAGTTGTCATCTCTTTGTGATGGTCCAAGATTCCTTTACTCTTGCATGATGGAACCTTTGGGTCTTATCTCCACAAGTGTCCTTGTAACCTTCACTTGATGACCTCCTTGAGCATCATCCTGCCATGATAGAATGATAGAACCTATAGACAAAGTTCACTCATGACAAGACAATATCAGTCATGAAATCATTTGTTCTATCTTGTTCATGTAAGGTGCTAACTATGATGGGATATTGCACAAGGACTGAGAGGAGGGGCCTAGGAATTTCACAGGTTTCCACTACAGGGAGCCAAGGAATGACCTTGTTGTCCACTAGGATTGTGCAATGTGCAATAAAGGGAAGGTTCATCAAGACATTGCACAATGGGCAAGTGTAGAGGATAAGATTTACAGGCTTGCTCACTAAGAATGCGCAGTGCGCAATGCTCAAGGAAGGGAAACTAGGGATTGCGCAATTGAGAAATGCAGGGACTGAGGGATGACCCCACCATCAACTAGAAATGCGCAGTGCACAGTGGAGGCAAGATTTGATCAAGGCATTGCGCAATTATGCTCTGCAAGAGACAAGAATGACAGGCTTGGGGACTATACGCAGTGTGTAACGCTTGAAGGGGAGGCTCAAGGGATTGCACAGTTGAGCACTGCAGGAGTCCAGAGATGATCCCACTATCCATTGCAACTACGCAATGTGCAATACAAGGCAGGATGGATCAAGGACTATGCAGTGGACAAGTGTAGGCAGCAAGATGAAAAGACTGAACTCTAAGGTTGCTTAATGCATAGTTGAAGGAGGTTGTCCTTTATGATTGAGCAGTGCATAGTTCCAAGAGGTAAGACTTCATCAATGTGGCTTAGGAATGCACAGTGTAAGGTGGCCAATGGTTGATGGATTGGTCATTGATTGCACATGTTGTGAGGACAAAGGGAACTCCAAAATTGGCTAAGTGTGGGATCAGTGGAGCAAGAGAGTAAGAGCATGTAACAAGTCTTGAACATGATCACACACATATATATATTGGTGCACATAGAAAGAAGATACACAATACCCAAAACCAACATGCATACAACAAAATGACAGTAAAATGACACTTATCTCCAAGTGTGACACTTAAGATGTACCTTTACGACACAAGCATCAACTGTGACCAAAAGGTGCGTTATGCCATAAGAAAGTGTCCAACACATGTTCTAATGATAAATAGCACCAACTAGTGCAAGAGAGTGCGATGGAGGTATCTTTAGAAGGTGTGCCATGGTGCTCTTAAGATGTGTGAAAACGAGCGAAAGCAGCACATGTAAGAGTGAAAGCGACGCAAACAAACGCAAAGAAAACACAAGCGACACATGTAGGAATGAAAGCAAGCAAAAGAGACGCTTGCAGAAGATAGAGCAAGCAAAAACCACACATGTAAGAGGAAAATAAAGAAAAATTGACACTTGCAAAAGCAAATGCGACAATTGAGAAACTCACCCAGAAGATGGGGTATTTGCGACCACAAGTGAGAGAATGCTCCTTATACTCGAACAGTGCACAGAGCTCAAAAGAAAATGAGCTTCGGACTAAACTCTTTATACAGGGAGAGCAAACATGTGATTAGAGTTAATGTTGGTGAGTGCACTTAGTGCATGTCGGGAAACTAGGAGCCAAGGGTGAATTGACTCACTTGAAGAAGTACAATCTCAAGATCGACATAGAGTGTGCAATCACTATCTATAGAGGATGCCCTCATACTATGATTGTCCATAAGGATTGTCAGTCTCTATCTCTAGGAACTACACAAACACTATCATGAAGAAATGTGCAAGCATTGTCCATAAGGATTGCGCGGTCTCTAGGAATTGTGCAATCACTATCATTAAGGACTGTGCAATCACTGTGGTTAAGAGCTGCACAATCACTCACTATCACTAGGAACTACGTAGTCACTGGCACCAAGAGCTACGCAATCACTGCTGACAAAGAGTGTGCAACGTTTTCATTGTTAAGTAGGTTAGTTTGTCTTGAGATGTCTACTTGTGAAGACATCAAGAGATGGGCATGTGAAAGCAAGTAGCTCAACACTCTTGATTCATAAAGGAGGACTTGAACACTTAAACAACATGACCGAGCATGACCTTGATGATTTGAAATGAAAGATGGCATGATCGTGAAGAGGCTCCAAAATTTGAAGGTAGGCAAAATTTTGGAGGGTGTTGTAGCAACGACAACATCTTACAATCCACCTCATGTGACCTATAAGCATAAAAAAATAAAGCCATTTCAACATTCCATCCTTAAATATGATAATGGTTTATACCATAACCCCCTCCCCCACCCGAAACAAAAGCAAAAAAGACAACAACAAAAAAGAACATATCATCATGCCCATCATAAAAATTTAAAATAGAATTTCTTAAATATTTTTGACGAATAATGTTTGAAATTTTTTGGCTAACCTCATGAATACTATATCTCCAATTTTATTGCATAAAAAAGGTCCTATAGTTTTTCCATGATAGATACATTTTGTTTTTGCCTGTAATATGTATAGTTCGTTAAGCATCCTATAGAGTTTTTTAAGTGGCATAGTACCAAGTCAGCATGTCTATCCTTACAAACCCTTTGAATGTGTCCACGTGTCAATTAACCTTCAAAAGTTATAATTAATTCTTTGTAACCAACTTGCAAGACGAGATGAATTAGTTGGGACATAATTATAGTTTGTGATCTAGATTTCTAACCCTAAGCAATTAGGATGATGAATTTTCCCAGACGGCAGTTATGGACCATAGTATTGTTGCTATACAGAATGGAGTATGTTGTTAAATAGGGAATCCATACAGGTGAAGATGGTTTTAGATGGAGGAGGAATAACTTGTTGAAGAGTTTTGTGAACCCAACGTTTCGGACTACCAAGTGAGTCCATCATCAGGGGACGCGACAATAGATAATCTTCAAACAATGATGTATCCATGAGCTGGGTTTAGGGTGAGTTTAGCTCTGGACAATCTTAATTTTTCGAAATCTGATGCGCTATCCATCATATCCCTTCCATGGTAGGATTTGATGTTGTTAAATAGGGAATCCATACAGGTGAAGATGGTTTTAGATAGAGGAGGAATAACCTGTTGAAGAGTTTTGTGAACCCAACGTTTCGGACTACCAAGTGAGTCCATCATCAGGGGACGCGACAATAGATAATCTTCAAACAATGATGTATCCATGAGCTGGGTTTAGGGTGAGTTTAGCTCTGGACAATCTTAATTTTTCGAAATCTGATGCGCTATCCATCATATCCCTTCCATGGAGTATGTTGTCAATATGTGAAATAAAAGCTATGTATTACATGGGGTAGGAAGTAGAAAGTGATTAATCTTGTTATGTAAGACAATCCATTGATGAAGCAAAAGCATGTAGGCTAGCAGGGTTGCATTTACCAAATGTGCCCTAGTAATGTAATTTATAGGGTGAAGACGCTGAGCAATAGATGGCTAGATGGAGAAATGTATCTTGACTATAAGTGTGTCTCAGTTCTGTTGTTTTCATTTGGATATCAGTCTAATGTATTTTTTAGCCATGAACCTTGTGCATTGTTACTTAAGTTGGGTTGCTTAAAAAGAAGTGATGTAATAACAATTACAATTTACCTTTTCACCCATAGCTTCTTGAATAAGGACAGTGTCTCCTGACATCCTTCCAATAACCTCTCCTGTTGACGTCTCACAATCGAAAAATGCAATATCCTGCCTTAAAATAGTTTTTAAGTAGAAACTCCTAATACGAGCAGCCTGCCTTTCCCCTGTGTACATCCAAAAAGCCACCTCTGCCACACAGAAAGTACTAAGTTAGATCATGAAATATCATGATCCGCCCACAGTCCCCCCAAAAAAAGCAAAATTTATTTTCACACTCATTTAACTGATTTGTTATAACAGGACTACATAATGAAAATAACAAGAATCAAACATTGGGGATTGAAACTAGAATCATGTTCTTAAAAAGCCAAAGAATCAAGTTAAGGCAGGAGGTAATATCTTACGAAAGAAGGATGCAACGGCTGTACAAGCACCTAGATACACAAAATTCAAAGCTACCTGAAGCACCCAAAGCAACAAAAAGAATAAATGTAACATTAGAATTAAACTAATAAATTTTGCATTCAAGATGAGAAAATCAAAATAAATGCAGTCAAAAACCCATAAATCATTTGGCACATTTTAGTCATTACAATCTGTGAAAAAGCATTCTTATGACCACTTTACAGAGGTGATTCAATTAAGATGAGAGATGAAGTGGCCTTGTATTGCATCCTGTGAAGTAGATGTAATAAAGTAAATTAAATTATGCAGTACCCGGAGTACCCATATCCTAATTTAAAATCTTTAAAATGTTTTTATCAAGCTCAATATAGCATATTTAATATGCAATACTGCATAAACAGATTGATTTAATGTTTCTTATGACTGTCAGTATTTGGACTGTGATAAAAATAGGAAAAGAAACATCTTTAAAACAAGACGCTAGAAAGGTCACAAGAGTGGAGTTCCGTAGTGGTTATGTTAATGTATAATGTATTGGCTGCAATTCCTCTCATTAAAATTTAATTAAATATTGAATTATGAGGAGACATGCTATACAGTCAATATTAAAGTTAATATTAAATTTATGAGCACACATGTTATGCTGTCACACTTAGAATTTGATGATTGACCTTACCTACCATCTTAAGTTTTTATTATAAACTTCAGTTTTGATCTCAGCCCATGACACCTTCAAGCTTCAATTACCATTTGAAAGAAGTACAAAGGGAAAATTGACATGTAAGTTCACTCCTTTATACAGAGACTAGATCCATTGACCTTAGCAGCCAACAAATATTTTGTAAGTTGTATCCTCTATAAACATTCTCGATTCTTAATTGTTAGTTGCTCATGTTACTTGACCGATATTGTAAAATCTCTGTCTCTGGTCTTATTTCATGACGTAATATTTGCAATTTTATGTTTGAAAAAGAGCAATGAGACCTACTGACCTTACTCTCTACAAGGGGCATCCTCAGACCGACAAACAAGTTTTGCTCTAAATAGCAGTCCTAAAGTTTGTGTGAATAATGACATTTGACTGTCAACCATAGACAATTCTTTAGCTAACTGGACTCCTTTGAAAACTTAGAAAGAATCAATATTCTTCCTCTAATACAAGCAGCTGGTAGAGGATTGCACCAATACCTGGCCTGCTTTGAGGAGGTTTTATTTCCAGATAAAGTGTTTGGTTGTTTCTTTCGAAAGCCAATGTTGTTCTTTCCAGTACAATAGAATCGCCAACCCGCAAAAACTGTGGAATAAAAGCAAAACTCTGAAACAAAACTACATGCCAACAGTTATTTCCATGCACCATATTTGCTACTTCTTAATCAAGATCTTCAAGTGCCTTTGAAAGTACGAAATGTCACCTAATTAAAGCATGCCAAATCAGTGCAAGATGCTTAAATATCAATCATCTCATGGATGATGTGTCTGAGAGCAAAACTAAGTTTTTACATCTATAGATGTTAAGCCACAAGATCAAACTCACTATAACTCAGGTGGCATGTAACAAACTAAAATCTATGCCTTTCATTGAACAAGCCAATCGTTTGATTTTTACGTGATATTGACATTACAGCAACTGGCAAAATTCCAATTTGGACATTGTGAGGTTCACATGGAGCTTTCTAAATTGTCAAATTTCATTTTCCTAGTTACAATCTTGGGCCATGTTCTTCTGGGCAATACTTTTAACTAACTTGTCTAACTTCAATGTTGCAAGTACACTGCTCTTCTGTGTCAAAAAAATAGTAAATATTAATTTCACATAACAGTTTAAGTTGCATTGTAAGGCCATTGTGAACAATAATCGGCATTTTCACCATGAAAATCCAAGCCTGATAAAAGTACACTTCAATTTTTAACACTCTTTAAATGCTGTCAATTCCAGATTTGTTGTGTTCTTTCTTGGCCGAACTAGATATCGACGGGCATTATGACGCTCAAAGTCTAACAACAAGTAAAAAACAATTTTGTTATTTTAAGTCTGAAGTGGAATAAGCTTTACCTTGGATACTTCGTGTACCAAACTGTGGTTGCCTGTATTCTGTCCGAACGCATTCAGAAGACTCCCAGCCAAGATGGTCATAACTGGAAGTGTAAGCCCAGTGGCAACGGATGCACTAGTACCAATACTCATCAATGTAATATCCAAGGTGTCTGCTAAGCTAAATAATTTATAAAACGAAACATTATTCTTCGTATCTTCCGAATTTTCCATGTTTATATCTACTTTTTCCTTTGCAGCCCTGTTGAAACCTGAGCTGGAACCTGCTTCAAAATTCGACGATCCTGTACTATTGGCATTATTTTGTTCCGGTTTTTCCCTTTTATTTGACATATGGCATCAAGCAAGAACCTTCCTGTGAGGCTTTTGAAGTGCTGAGACGTCAGGCACGGACCTCGCCTATGTCCGACCTTTCTGGCAATTTTCCTGTGATTTTGAATTCTGGCACCTCCGAAAACCAAAATCTCTCATTCAACCCCCTACAGAAAGAAAACACGATTAGAAAATTTCTCACATCATTTGAGCAGAATGGAATTTTAGACGAGCGCTTAAGTAATTTTCATGAAAAAAAAGAAAAAAAATGGAATTTTAGATGAGGGCTCAAGGAATTTTCAGGCATGCGGAGATGTCATTTATGAATCTCTGCATCTAGTTTTGCACGGATTATAGTTGAGAATCTCAAACATACTTCTTGAGAAATTACCTGGGATTAGATTCAATCAGTCATGGTAGAAACGGTTGCAGATCAGCGTTGAAACAAGTGGAAGCTTTCATTATATGTATCCATCTCGACCATTTCATTCAAGCTAAAACTTGAATTCGATCAAATTATTGAAAGAAGCAATTGATGAAAATGCAGTTGCGCTAGAGATTTGATGAGGATTTTCAATCCTTTTCAGATGCGAGTAAAGACTAAAAGTAAAAACAGTAAATTTCATAACTCGAACCTGGGTCCAAGTTCTGATACCATGTGGAGGTTTGCCGTTACACCAAAACCCGCAGGTGTTGGTAAACATTACAATCCAGTAACTAGGATCCCCAGGGTGGAAATTACAGATTCTATAGAGGTGCGGTGATTCTTCCAACACCCCCGTCAAACGCAACTTGGGGGAATCTAACCTGGGTCCAAGCTCTGATACCATGTAAATGTGTTAGAAAACCTGCACAGATGAATCTAGCTAGTAAAGGTTGAACACACAGCTTTGCAGAGCAAAAACACTAAAAGAAAATCGAAAGAAGAAAATAATGATTCAATTGAAAATTATGTTACAATGCTCATGATATAGCATTACTGGGTGAAGATCCCAAGGTAATGACTATAGTGGTGATCAATGAGAAGACTCAACACCTACAACAAGTTCCGGAGATAACTAGTCAGTTGCGGAGTTAAAGAAAGAGCAAATCAAGGAGTAAATCATGCAAAAGGAATTTTGCATGCAATCCCATGCTCTAACTAAAAGTCCGCATGTAGATGTGTAGTAGTTCCAACATGCAAAAGGAATCTTGCATGCAATCACATGCTCTAACTAAGAGTCTGCATGTAGGTGTGTAGTAGTTCACTAAGAGTCTGCATGTAGGTGTGTAGTAGTTCCAACAAGCTTTACATGTAATGTTGGAAAATAATCGCTCTTTGATCGACATTGCACAAGGTTGAAAGGGCCGTGATTAATAGTTACACAGGAAGGGCGCACAGAGAGGGAATCGCGGGAAAATTATTATCGATCATAAAAGATTGAGGCGAGCGACAGACAACTGCCACGGAGACTATTTTTGCACATATATTCATTTTTTTAAATCAGCGACTCATTTTCTTTGCACGTCGACCGAAAATTTATAGCGACTCATTTTCTTTGCACGTCAACCGAAAATTTACAATGGAAATGTTTAAGAACTAAGAAAAATATCAACGAAAATCCTCAAACTCATCAATACTGTACAAAATAATATAAAATAGAAACGTGTAAGATAAGATAAAACTGAAAACATACGGCTAATATAACGAAAATCTGGGCTTCTTCAACGAAAATAGAGCACTTCTGCCATTTTAAGTCATCGAAACGAAGAAAAATAAATAACCTTTTTATTCTGCATCAGCTCCAGCCTCCAGCTTTCCTTGTCAGAAGCGTCCGCGGCTCGCAGCTTGAACTCTGACAGACAAAAATGCAACGAATATTGCATCTACTCAGGATGCCTTTTTCAGCCTTAATTTTTACGATAAATGTGCACACGATTCCTTCCATTTCCACCGTAAGGTTATCATGGAGAATCTTTCACATCGAATTTGCGCAGAAAGTTCCAGATGCGGTCAGGGGAAAAACAAAGAATATAAACACTTTAATTGCATACTTCTAATAATTTGCTAATTGTTAGACTCTTTAGAGTCTTTTCGTTTAAATAATAATTTGCTAAGTATTAGACTCTTTTCTTTTAAATAAACCCCGAGACTATCTTGATTTATGGAGGCAGACGCTATACTCTGCATATTTTGCTAATTTTCCTGCATTTAAAGTTTTGCTTTTGAAAAGTCCCGAAATATTGTATAGCTTGATTTACGCAGGCAAAGGCTAAACGCTTTACAGTTACTCTCAACATATTTTGTTAATTGTCTGTAAGAAGGCAGTGTACATATACTTCGCAGAATCGCAAATTTTGTAATTGCTTCACATTTGAACTTATTCTTTTCAGAAAACTCTAGAATTCTCATAGGACTGATGCAGGCAAGCGCTGGCCAAATTCAGGCCGGCACAGGGTTAAAATAATAAAAAACAGCGTCTTTGGAGGCCAATGATTCCGGTATAGCTTTAACAGAAATTTTGATTGGTGTCATACGTACTTTAAATCAAATTTCTAGGTAGAGATCTTGACGGTCTCTTATTCAAATCAAGTCTCTCAATCGAAAAACGCAAAAATTGAATACAGTGAACTCTAATTTCTTTATTCTCGAAAAACGTTTGAATGATGCTTATAATGTTCCTCATGATTCAAAGCAATTGTAAACGATTTTTAATGTTGGTGGAAACAGATTGAAGAATAAATATGTTATAAACAGCTTGCATGAATGTTGTATAGACTAGAATCTATACTGTAGAGTGTGAGGTACTTTAACATCGGATATTATATCTCTGGTTAGTACCTGTCAGTACGTTATATATAATAACCTAATACCACTGCATACATATAACACCGTAGCTGCATATTTTCACATTTAATCAGAAATATGAACATATAATAAAGGAGTCGTCTACCGAACTGTCAAAAGTTGCTGGATTTCGAGTAAAAATTTCCAAAAATTTTGCAGAAATATAAAACGGTGGAAATAGATTCAGTACAAAAATATCTAATATACCTAAAATTTTAAAATTTACAAAAACATTTTTCCGACCCATTCCTCCTGCTAATTAAACTATGTTTATAATAAATATTACCATATTCCTGCGCTTCTAATGAATGCCTCCATTTTTGGGAAAAATAAAGTGAACTGGTACATTCAAAATCTCAGCAACTCTAAAATTTCCGAGACAAGTGAAAACGTACCGCGAGGATGGAAGTTTCCCCGACAAAGAATTCGGAATGAGGAAAGACACTGCAACTTTAAAGACAAGCAGCACACTCTAACTTACGCGTGGTGGGTTTTTATTGGCTGCGTTTTCTGTGGACCACCTCCGCGGCGATCACTGAATGCATATTGCCGGTTGAATTTGGCGGTGACGTGAGAAGCCAGCATCAACAATAATTATGCAAGCACGCCTGAATTTGCCGGCCCCAAGTACGTTTTTAGGTTTTCGGAAAGTATTTCCTTAGATATGAAAAAACCAAATATGAAACATTACGGTTGATTAAAATCGCCTAGTCTAACGAGGCGGATAACACGATTCAAAATTGTCTCTAGATTTTTGAAATCTTTTTGCCTGGATTCCAGTCACGATTCAAAATTGTCTTTGGATTTTTGAAATCTTTTTGCCTAGATTCCAGCCACTTTGATGTCTGGACAATTCTTCAAAACTGCCTCTAAATTTTTTGAAATCTTTTTCCCTGGATTCCAGCCACTTTTGATGGTCTGGGCAATTCTTCCACCTCGTTAAACTCCGACTAAAATTAGGAAAAGTAGATGACTATAATGTGTAGTCAAATTCATTTTGAAAATTATAATGTTCATAATTTAATATCAAGTATGTTTATTTTTAAAATAATTTTTTATTTGTAATTAATTATTTTAAGTTATTTATAAAATTATTTTATAATTTTTTTATTTATTTATTTAATTTTGGTTTTCAATTATATTAATATTTTTTTAATTGTTAATTATAAGCAGTTTAGATCTATTTTAATTTTCGATGTTGAGAGGAATCAATTTATCAAGATGTAAACCTCTTTTTTGAGTGCAAAACTTGAGGAAAAGTTTGCACTGGAGACTCCCGAACTTGATAAATTTGGAGTTATCAAGGTGCAGACCTCTTTTTTGAGTGCAAAACTTGAGGAAAGATTTGCACCGAAGAAATTTGATCTCTCTCGGGGCTTGATATATCTGGAGTTAACATGGATCTAGGCTAGTGTGCTGCCAAATAAAACCTTTCGAAGATATGATTAATAAATACATCTAATATTAATATAATCATTTTAAATATGTCTAAAATTTGCTTAATTACCTCAATTTGTTGACATGATAAATATTGTTAATAACTTTAATCATGAAAAATGATGAAATATAAATTTTGAATGCAAAGTGACAATGTAATAGTGTTGAATGATAGAAAATGTGAATAATAAGAATGTAGTCAATTACAAATAGTTCATTGTGATCAATCTCAAACTATTTTCTTCGACTATTCTTATTATTTTCTTTTACTATTCTTATTGTCAATGTTGTTAGTTTTGTCATCTTTTCATATCGATTATATGAAAAGGGCAATTGAAATCGCAAACCATTTAAATATTTAGCTCAAGCTATTGTAGTAGACATCATATATTGTCTCTCTTGCTCTCCAATATTAATAGGTTGAATTACTATAACAAAAAAATCAATGTATATTGTCAATAATTTTGTGTGCTCACATTGGAATCAATCCACATTGTTAATCCAATCACTTCAAAAATAATGTACCATCATACATCCAATTACATCATATCAGAGATCAACATCTACATTGAAATCAGTGCATCTAATGCAAGCAATCAAATAAGTTTAGAAAACAACATCTACATTGAAATCAATGCATCTAATGCAAGCAATCAAAAAGGATTAGCAATCAACATCTACACTCAAATCAATGCATCTAGTGCAAGTAAGCAAATAGGATTAAAAACCAACATTTACACTGAAATCAATGCATCTAGTGCAAGCAATCAAATAGGATTAGAAATCACCATCTACACTGAAATCAATGCATTTAGTGCAAGCAATCAAATAGAATTAGAAATAATCTACATTGAAATCAATACATCTATTGCAAGTAATCAAATATCATTAGAATCAACATCTACACTAAATCAATGCATCTAGTGCAAGCAATCAAAGAGGATTAGAAATCACCATCTACACTGAAACTAATACACCTAGTGCAAGAAATCTTCTTCCCCCTCTCCTCCCTCCATCTATATCTATACCTCCTTCCATCTCTCCTTCTTTGTTTCTCTATCTCACCCACCGAAACACACATGCTCTCTCACTCCATATCTCTCAATCTCTTTGTCCCTCTCTCCATCTCTCTCTTCTTCCCTCTCTTCACCTTCCATTTATATCTCTTTCTCCCTTTGTCTCTTTATATCACCCCTAAAACATACACTCTCTTTCTCCAATCTATCTATCTATCCCTCCCTCCTCCTCTCCCTCTCTCTCTCTTCCCCTTCTCTTCCTCTCCCCCACTTCTATCTCTCTTCCCTCTTGTTATCCTCTCTCCCTTTCTCTCCATCTTCTTTATCACTCTCTCTCTCTCTCTCCACCTTTCTCTCTCTGTCTTTCTTTTTACCTCCATCTCTCCCCCCCTCAAACTCCATATCTCTTTCCGTCCCTCTCTCCACTTTCTCACATCCTTCCTCTCTTTATTCCTCTCTCTCCCTTTCTCTCCCACCTCTCTCTCTCTCTCTCTCTGTCTTTACCCTCCAACTTTGTTAATATATCCCTCCCTCTCCCCCATTATTTCCATCTCCCCTTATTTGTCTCTTTATCTCACCCCCAAACATACACACTCTACCTCCATCTCTCCCTTGTCACTCCCTCTCTCTCTCCACTTCTCACTCTATGTCTTTCTTCTTCCCTCTCTCTCTAACTCCATCTCTCTATCATTCCCTCTCTCCTCCTCTCTCTCAAGTCCTATATCTCATCCTTCCTCTCTTTCCCTTTCTCTCCTACCTCACTCTCTCTTCCCCCATTATTCACCCTCTCTCTCTCCCTCCCTTGTATCTCCCTCTCTCTCTACTTCTCACTCTCTATGTGTTTCTTCTGGCCTCCCTCTCTCCCCCTCCAACTCTGTCTCTCTATCCCTCCCTCTCTCCTCCTCTCTCTCAAGTCCTCTCTCTCCCTTTTTCTCCTACCTCCCTCTCTCTCTCCCCTCCAATCCTCTCACTAACTCCCTCCCTCTCTCCTCTCTCTCCCGTCTCCATTTTTGTGTCCGCCTCTCCCTCTCTTACCCTTTTCTACCTCTCTCACTCCTCCCCCTCTCTCTCTTGATTCCTCATCTCCCCTCTCCTTCAGTTTATCTACATCTCTCCCTTGTCACTCCCCCTATCTCTCCACCTCTATCACTCTATGTCTGTGTTCTTCCCTCCCATATATATCTAGAGTTAATATATATCATAATATATTATAATATAGCAAATTTAATATTGTATTAATCTAAAGTTAATAATAATAATAATAATAATAATAATCTTTTAATATTACTATTAGGGTTAATAATGTTTTTTTTTGCATGCTATTAATAATAATTTGGCCCATGGGCTTCACCTAAATAAAACCTCTATTTTTAGTGTTCTTTAAATATAAAGAGGTTTATGGAGTAAATATAAAAAGAGCTTTTATTTATTTACCATACCTCTTTTATATTTATTAATTTATCTTACCTCTTTTATAAATATGGTATTTTACCCATGGTATTAATAATAATTTGTCCCATTGTATTTGGCCTATAAGTTTCACTGAAATAAAACATTTTTTTATAGTTTTCAGAAATATAAAGAGGTTTATGGTGTAAATATAAAAAAAGTTTTATTTATTTACCATGCCTCTAGTTTATTTATATTTTATTTATTTACCATATCTCTCGTTTACTCATACTTTTATTTATTTACCATACCTCATTTTTTAGTGTTCTTAAACCTCTTTATATTTTAAATTTATATTGCGTTTAAACATAATAATAACTAGATTGATTTTTAAAGAAGACAAACATTAAATTAATTAATTAAGGTGGACATTATATTAAAAAAGTTAAATGTTAAACATGATATGTTAAATGCTTACATGTTTACGCTTGAGATATACCCTCATACTAGGTTGTAAATCGCCTCTCGGGGAAATCAATTAATTATAAATACCATCCTAGATCCATCTTAACTCCAGATCTATCAAGCGTCGAGAGGAAACAAATCTCTCGAGGTGCAAACCTCTTTTTTGAGTGAAAAGCTTAAGGAAAGGTTTGCACCTCAAGAGATTTGATCTCTTGAGGTGCTTGATGGATCCAAAGTTAGGATGAATCTAGGTTGGTTTCAGTCATGCACGCCCAAGGAAAATCTATTGAAGATATGATTAATTTTATCAATAATATGTAAATACATCTAATATTAATATAATGATTTCAAATATGCTAAATATGTCTGAGATTAATCTGGTCTTTTTAATTTTAAATTTGTTTAGTTACCTTAGTTTGTTGAGATGATAAATATTGGTAATAACTTTAATGATGAAAGATGATGAAATAAAATTTTTGAATGCAAAGTGACAATGTAATAGTGTTGAATGATAGAAAATGTGAATAATAAGAATGTAGTCAATTACAAATAGTCTTCATTGTGATCAATCTCAAATTATTTTCTTCTACTATTTTTATTGTCACCCTCGTTAATTTTGTCATCTTTTCATATTGATTATATAAAAAGGACAATTGAAATCGTAAACTATTTAAATCTTTAGCTTGAAACATAGTTACCGATCAAATGAGAAAACTACTTAGCACCCATTTCTTTGAGGTTGCAAAAATTCACCTAATTTTGAAAATTGTTGATTCAGAATATACTTTTTTAGCATATTTTTGGAACTTTAAATTTACTTATGTATCAAGTATGATTTTTTTTTTAAAAACGTTAGTGATTTTCATGCTGATTTTAAAAAGTGTTGATAGAGCATGAACACATTTTTGTAAAGAGTTTATTTTTGAGACTTTAAATTTTTTTATGTATCAAGTATAAACATTTTTTTTAAATGTTCGTGATTTTTATCTTGATTTTGAAAAGTGTTAATGCAACATCAACCCTTTTTGTTTATAAGGCTTATCTTTTACACTTTAAATTTTCTAATTTATTAAGTGAGGATTTTTCTTAAATGTTTGTGATTTTCATGTTAGCAATAAAACATAAAACAAAATTAAAAAACATGACAAAAAACTGAATAATAAAAAAATATATAAAAAAAAAAGCACCCATAAAATATAAATAAAAAAAATAAAAAATAAAATAAATTGCTAAAAAAAAATTAAACAAAAAATTACAAATTACAAATAAATAAAAATATCAAAAAATAAATAATTAAAAAAATGAAAATATTTCAAAAATAAATATAATTTAATAAACACACACACACACATCTATAATGATAATTTTAAGCGGAAAAAAAATAATAAATAAAAATAAAAATACAACCATATTAAAATCATAAAAATTATAAAATAAAAATAATTAAAACAAAAAATTACTAAAAAACATTTTAAAAAATTACAAAATTTAAATTAAAAAAAATAAAATCAAAACAAAACAATTAAAAATAAAAAATAAAAATATCCTTGCCACCCCTGGGTGGGGTTGGCCGCGAGCGCATTTAGGGAGGCAGGTTGCACATAGTCACCTCCCCGACTGCGCCCATGACCAACCAGGTCCAGGGGTGGTGGGGATTTTTTTTCTAATGGTTTTTTTTTTCTATCTTTCTTTTAATTGTTTTTTTTAAATCATTTTTTATTTGTATTTTGTTGTTTGATTTCTTTTAGTAATGTATTTTTTTTTTTATTTAAAAAAATGTCTTTTTTTTTTTTTATTTTTATTTTGTTGATTTTTTTTTTAATTATGTGTTTTTTTTATCATTTTATTTATTTAATTTTTTTTGTTTAGTTTTTTATAGTTATAAGTTAATTTTATTTTATTTTTGACATTTTTATAGTTGTTTTGTCTTTTTTTTTATATAATTGATTTTTTTTTGTCATATTTATAAATATAAATATATATATGTGTGTGTGTGTGTGTTTTATTTCTTGTTATTATTTTTTTTAAACTTTGTGTTTTTCTATTGTTTTTATTTTTTTCTATAAATTTTGTTATCTTTGGTATTATTTTTTTGTGTTTTTTCATTGTTTTTAATTTTTTACCATATTTGAATTTTTGTTTTCTTTTGTATTCTTTTTTATTGTTTTTTTTCAATATTTGATTTTTTTTGTATTATCTTTTGTGTTTTTTTATTTGTTTTATTTATTTTTCAATATTTAGTTTATTTTTTTCTTTTGTATTATTTTTTGTGTTTTTTTCATTGTTTTTTTTATCAACATTTTAATTTTTGTTTTCTTTTGTATTATTATTATTATTTTTTTGTACTTTTCATTTTTATTTCTTTATACATTTTTTTATTTTGGTTTTTATTTTTGTTTTTTTCTATAAGGTCCGTGTCAATGCTCGTCTAGCAATTTGATCCCATTATGTGCAATTTGATAGTTGATTTTAAATTTTTTGTTATAATGAATCAAGTCAGCCCGCACAATGTATTAATTTCATGATTGGTTTTTAAGTTTTCATTACAATTGGTCGAGTTCACCTACACTGCATGTCAATTGAATGGTTGATTTTTAAATTTTTGTTGCAATGTATCAGGTTGTCTTAGGCTAAGATTTTACAATCGCTATATATTTAGCATTTAAAGAATAAATTACTCTTGGTATAATAACTCTTTCATTCACATGTTCATTTTTTAAGTTTTTTGTTATAAAATTTTTCCATAATGTCATGCTTGAAATATTTTGAAAACTTGAGTTTTTTTGTAGTTATAATCTTTGGTTTTAATTGCATTGTTGAAAAATTGTCAAGATTTTAATGTTTTTCTATATCATGATATTTTATCTTTAATCTATGGTTGAAAACAATTACAATTTGAGGGTTTTTTAGAGTCAAGTTATTTTATCTTTAACAACATGGATGGAAATTTTTGGAATTATGAAGATTTGAGACATGATATTTTGTCTTTAACATTATGTCCGAGAATTGTTGGAATCTTACAGTTTTTCAAAGTCTGAATATTTTATCTTTAATTCCATTGCTAAAAATTTCAAAATTGTTACCCGTTTTTTTTTTGTTATTCGAAAATCAACACTTATTTTTTTAAGGGTGTTTTTTTCATACATTTTGCAAAAAAAAATGGTTTTTACTTCCACTTAAAAAAATGTTGAAAATTTACCCTAAAAAAAACATCGTTCTGGCATACACAATTTTCATTTTTGGGTTGTGTTTCCATGTATTTTTTGGATTTTTGGGATAGAGTTCCTGTTTTGAGACAATAGTTCTTGTAACTATGTTTTGAGTTGTTGTAGTGAACATCATACCTTGTTTCTCTTGCTCTCCAATATTAATAGACTGAATTATTATAGCACAAAAATCAATGTACATTGTTAATAATTTGTTTTGCTTACATTGAAATCAATGCACTATGTTAATCCAATCACTTTAAAATTAATGTATCATCATACATCCAATTACATCAAATCATAAATCAACATCTACATTGAAATCAATGCATCTAATGCAAGCAGTTAAATAAGATTATAAAACAACATCTACATTGAAATCAATGCATCTAATGCAAGAAATCAAATAGGATTAGAAATCAACATCTACACTCAAATCAATGCATCTAATGTAGTAAGCAAAAAGGATTAGAAACCAACATCTACACTGAAATCAATGCATCTAGTGCAAGCAATCAAATAAGATTAGAAATCACCATCTACACTAAAATCAATGCATCTAGTGTAATCAATCAAATAGGATTAGAAATCACCATCTACACTAAAATAAATGCATTTAGTGAAAACAATCAAATAGTATTAGAAATCATCTACATTGAAATCAATACATCTAGCGCAAGGAATCAATACGTCGCTAGGAAACATGCGACCGACAATTGCCATTTGCTGCAGAAATTCGTATAGACATCACAACAGCTCTTCTGCAATTTTTGTCAATCAGTAGGTCATGACGAATGCAATTGCCATAGTTATGAATTAATGATGGATAGGACACCTGCATACAGGGTGAAGGCAGAAACACGACCTCCAGACCAAGGCGCTGGAGGAGCGTGAGGTGAGTATCAGGGGCGCGACCGAGGCTGAGGTGGAGGAGGGCCTAGTAGAAGCCGAGGGCAACTTATTTGTTACAATTGTGGAGGACCAGGACACTACGCGAGAGACTTCCTAAATTCGATGCTATTGACATGCCGCTACTGTACTTAGTTTGATGATGCGACTAAGGATTGCCCTATATTATTAGATAAGATTCGCGAGAATGGGGCACAGCCTCCGCAGCCGACTCAGAACCTACAAATGATGAGGGCTGAGCCTCGCGAGGAAGACTCTTAGGTAAACATTATGCTACGGAGTGGAACAATGACTGGTGAGGATAAAGGGAAGCAGCCTGCAGAAGGTAAGTGGGTGTGCAAAGCACCAGAAAAGGAGACTAGGTTTGATATGGAACGCGTGAAAGAAACATTTATGGAAGCTAAGAAAAGCTTCTTTGAGGTCTCTACCTCAGGAAGTCAGGAGAAACCTGTTGAAGAAATGGACCTATCAATGATTACCACGTTCTTAGAGACCTGCATGAAACTACTCCATGAGAGTAAGGCTTTCAAGGGACTGCGGGAACTAATAAACTGGTGCATTGGCAAGGACAACGCTACTGGCGAACCACGTATAGTCAGAAAGCTTGGTAAGCATAAGGCGAGGACTGGACGTGAGATGAGGCTCACCGCGCAGATAGGGGAATACAAAATGGACCAAGTTATCTTGGATCTGGAGTTTGACACGACTGTTTGGCCAAAACAAACATGGAAAATAATGGGGAGACCTGCGCTCCAGTGGTCTCTGATCCAGTTAAGGATGGAGAATCAACAAAAAATCATACCAATGGGGAGGCTACAAGGGGTAACAATTGACATCGAAGGCGCGAGTGTACTAGTGGATTTTGAAGTAATAGAGATTGTGGATGATAGCAATCCCTACCCTTCACTCCATGAGATTGATTGGGCCACTGACATGTGTTGGGTGTGGAGCCTGATTATCTTTTGTATTCAAAGGTCTCAGCCAGATGTATACCCCAAGAAGACTGTACACCCCTCCCCGCGGGGGTTCGTGGGGGCTGATCCCCCCTTGGCTGGGGGGTCCGGGGGCCAGTGGTGGTTCGAGGGCAACACCCCCAAAGCTAAAAATAGATGTAAAATTGCCTTGTAAAATTCTAGTAATTTCTAGTCAATATGAGCCTTTCATTAGGCAGATGATCTGATGGTAGAAGTTATGTTTAATTTAGGGTTTTTTGCCCTAGAAGGCAACCCCTCACTATATATGAGGGAATTGTACTGTGTATATGTATATCTGTATTCTAAGTGAGGAAAAGGGAGGAGATTGAGAGTGAAGAGGGAGTTACAGCGGATTTGTTGTAGGTTGTATATCTTCAGTTTGCTGGATAATATAATAAAAGAAGGACTGGTTGTTTCTTCGTGGACATAGCCCAAACTGGGTGAACCACGTATATCTGTGTCTCTCTTATTTTATACATTTTTTGTGTTTATATTTCTACAATATTTTATGTGTTCCATTGCTCTGTAATATATAATTTTATAACAATTGGTATCAGAGCTGAACGTCTATTTGGCTGATAAACTCGCAAGAGAGAAGGGTTCCTGATTCGAGTGCTAGCAATGGTGGAAGATGGTAGGTTTAGGGTAAAAAAATTCAACGGCCAAAACTACCAACTGTGGAAGATGCAGATGGAAGATTATATGTATCAAAGAGATCTGTACCTACCATTGAGCGGAAAGACAAAGAAGCCGACGAGTATGATAGACACAGAATGGGATATTCTCGATAGAAAGGCACTTGGAACAATATGGCTGTGCCTAACGACGTTGGTAGCGTTTAATATTTCAAAGGAAACGACAACAAAGGGTTTAATGTCAGCATTGGCCAAACTATATGAAAAACCCTCAGCCTCAAATAAGGTATTTCTTATGAAGCATTTATTTAATATGAAGATGTCAGAAGGTGGATCTGTTGCAAACCATTTAAATGATTTTAATACAGTTACAAGTCAATTAAGTTCTGTAGGGGTAAATTTTGATGATGAATTTAGGGCTCTATTATTTCTATGCTCATTTCCAGAGAGTTGGAATGGTTTAGTTATGGCCATTAGTAACTCTGTCTCTAGATCTAGTACTTTAAAGTTTGATGATGTTGTCGGTGCAATCCTTAGTGAGAAAATGCGATGGAAAAGCTCCGGTGAGACATCAGGTAATGCTTTGACTACAGAGACTAGGGGAACAAAAAGGGAAAGAGGAAAGAGCCCAGGATATCGCAGTAAGTCAAAAAAAGGCAGATCCAAGTCCAGATCAGGGATAGTGTGCTGGAAATGCGGGAAGAAAGGACACCTGAAGAAATACTGCAAGTCTCGGAAGGGAAAAGGAGACGCGTAGCAAAAAACTAATCATGAAGCGAATGTAACAGGTGATGTGTTGCAAGATGCTTTGATTCTTTCACTAGAAAATATTACTGATGCATAGGTGGTAGATTCAGGGGCCTCATTCCATGCCACACCTGATAAGAAACATTTTCATGATTATGTTCAAGGAGATTTTGGACAGGTTCGATTGGGTGATGATAAACCCTGTAAAATCGTTGGAATGGGTACAATTTTCATAAAACATCAGAATGGAAATCAATGGCTATTGAAGCAGGTAAGGCATGTTCCAGATCTGAAGAAAAATCCAATTTCAACAGGGCAGTTGGGAGGTGAAGGTTGCGTAACTACTTTCACAGATAAACCCTGGAAAGTCACTAAAGGATCCCTGGTAATAGCAAAACGAGGAAAGGTTGGTACATTGTATTTATGCAACGGTATTTCTAATTCTGTTAATGCTTTAACCTCTACAGGAGAAGATACGGCATTGTGGCATCATAGGCTCGCGCGCATGAGTGAGAAGGGGATGCAGATTCTTCACTTAAGAAATTTGTTGCCAGGTTTGAAGCATGTTGATTTAAAATTCTATGAGAATTGTGTTTATGGAAAACAGAAGAGAGTCAGATTCCTTAGAGTTGGGAAAGAAAAGAAGAGAAAAAAATTAGAGCTTGTGCATACAGATGTATGGGGACCTGCTCAGGTATCATCTCTTGGTGGCTCTCGTTATTATGTTACTTTTATTGATAATGCAACCAGAAAAACCTAGATTTATTGTATTCGAAATAAATCTGACGTATTTGATACTTTCAAGAAATGAAAAGCTTTGGTTGAAAATGAGATAGGAAAAAGGTTGAAGTGTCTCAGATCAGACAATGGAGGTGAATATTACAACAAAGAGTTTGATAGGTACTATTCTGAAAATGAAATTCACAGAGAGAAGACAGTTCGAGGAACACCACAAGAAAATGGTGTGTCAGAAAGGATGAACAGGGCAATCATGGAGCGTGCAAGATGCATGAGATTGCAAGCAGGATTGCCTTTACAATTTTGGGCAGATGCTATAGATACTGTTGTTTATCTAATAAACACAGGGCCTTCAAGTTCCTTGGATGGTGGTATTCCAGAGGAGGCATGGATAGGTAAAAAGGTAAACTACTCATTTTTAAAGACTTTTGGTTGTGAAGCTTTTGTCCACATCAACAAAGAAAATAGAACAAAGCTTGAGGCAAAATCAAAGAAATGTACCTTTATTGGATATGGTGTTAATGATTTTGGTTATCGCTTTTATGATTATGAAAAACATAAAATCATTAGGAGCAGAGATGACATATTCAATGACAAGGTTTTGTATAAGGATCAGTTACAGGAAAAGAAACATGAAAAAGAAAACAGATAATACACAGTGCTTGACGAGATCACAGAAAAAGTTATGGTGCCTGAAAATCATAATGATCAACAACTAGAACAACAACCACAACAAAAGCAAGCACCTCAAACACCTAAAAGTGGTGGTAGAAGATCTACCAGGATAAGTAGACCCCCTAAACGATACTCTCCTTCATTATATTATGTATTGTTGACTGATTCTAGTGAACCAGAATGTTATGAAGAAGTAGTGCAGGTAGAAATCAGGAAGAAGTGGGAGCAAGCCATGAAAGAAGAGATGGACTCCTTAGCACATAACCAGACTTGGGATGTAGTCAGGTTGCCTGTAGGTAAAACAACATTGCAGAATAAATGGGTTTACAAGTTGAAGGAAGAAGATGGAGGTAGAAAAAGGTATAAAGCTAGACTTGTGGTGATTAAAGGGTTTGCACAAAAAAAGGGTAAAGACTTTGATGAGATATTTTCTCCTGTTGTGAAAATGACTTCAATCAGAACTATTCTAAGTCTAGTAGCAGCTGAAGATTTGCATCTTGCGCAGTTAGATGTAAAGACAGTCTTTCTCCATGGGGATTTGGAGGAAGAGATATATGTAGCAGCCACAAGGATATGAGGTAAAAGGGAAGGAGAAACTAGTGTGCAGGTTGAAGAAGAGCTTGTATGGCTTAAAACAGGCTCCAAGGCAATGGTATCTAAAATTTGATAGGTTTATGTCTGAACAAGGTTATACTAGGTGTCACTCTGATCATTGTGTTTATCTCAAAAGGGAAAATGATGGCAGCTATATTATATTGTTATTGTATGTAGATGACATGCTTGTTGCAGGTTCTAACATGCAGGAAATAAATGTGCTCAAAAGGAAATTGGCAAACTCATTTGCAATGAAGGATTTGGGTGCTGCAAAACAAATCCTTGGTATGAGAATAAATAGAGACGGGAAGAATTGCAAATTAACATTGTCTCAAAGTGAGTACATAGAAAAGGTTTTGAAAAGGTTTAATATGTAGAATGCAAAACCATTTAGTATACCTTTGGCTAGCCATTTCAAATTAAGTAAGGAGGCGTGTCCCAAGACTCAAGAATAAATGGCTTATATGTCTAAAGTTCCATATGCATTAGCAGTTGGAAGCTTGATGTATGCAATGGTCTGCATAAGGCCTGATATTGCACATGTAGTGGGAGTTGTAAGCAGGTACATGGAAAATCCAGGAAAAGAACATTAGATGGCGGTGAAGTGGATTCTCAGGTATGTGAGAGGTACCACAGATCAAGCATTATGCTTTGGTGGTTCAAACATTGCTCTACAGGGATATGTTGATGCAAATATGGCAGGTGACAGAGATAACAGGAGGAGCACTACAGGATATGTATTTACTGTAGGTGGAATAGTTGTCAATTGGGTTTCAAAAATCCAAAGTGTTGTTGCACTTTCAACAACAAAAGCAGAGTATGTTGCTGCTACAGAGGCTAGTAAAGAAATTATTTGGTTACAAAGATTTTTGGATGAATTGGGTAAGAAGCAGGGGTTGGGCAGGTTATACAGTGATAGCCAGAGTGCCATACATCTTGCAAAGAACTCTGCATTTCATTCCAAGACTAAACATATACAGCTCAAGTACCATTTCATATGGTCAGCATTGGAAGATGGACAGTTGAAGCTGGAAAAGATACACAGTAGCCAGAATCCTGCAGATATGCTAACAAAAGTTGTAACTAGGGAGAAACTGAGAATCTGCTCAGTTTCAATTGGTCTTCAAGTATGATGAAGAAGATGAGAAATAGCCAGGTCCAAAGTGGAGCCATTGTCTAGCAAATGAAGCAACGGTGGAGTTGCTATAATCAGTCTCCAAGTGGGAGATTGTTGGGTGTAGAGCCTGATTATCTTCTGTATTCAAAAGTCTCAGCCAGATGTATATCCCAGGAATACTGTACACCCCTCCCCGTGGGGGTTTGAGGGGGCCGATCCCCCCGGATGGGGGGTTTGGGGGCAGCGCCCCCAAAGCTAAAAATAGATGTAAAATTGCCTTGTAAAAGTCTAGTAATTTCTAGTCAATCCGGGTCGTTCATTAGGCGGATGATCTGACGATAGAAGTTATGTTTAATTTGGGGTTTTTTGGCCTAGAAGGCAACCCCTCACTATATATGAGGGAATTGTATTGCGTCTATGTATATCTATATTCTGAGTGAGGAAAAGAGAGGAGATTGAGAGCGAAGAGGGAGTTAGAGTAGATTTGTTGTAGGTTGTATCTCTTCAGTTTGCTGGAGAATATAATAAAAGAAGGATTGGTTGTTTCTTCGTGGACGTAGCCCAAACTGGGTGAACCATGTATATCTGTGTCTCTCTTGTTTTATGCATTTTCTGTGTTTATATTTATACAATATTTTATGTGTTCCATTGCTCTGTAATATATAATTTTCTAACAACATGAATGGGGTAATCAACCTGAAGAAGCGAAAGATGATATTTGAAAAGAAATCACTTTGCATAGTGGTACCACTAGATCCTGCAGAAGGACCGCGCTATACAGAATCAGTCCGCGATTATGAAAGTGATGACGATTTGGACCAGATTTATAAGATAACGATGCGAGACCAGGATTGGGTGAATCTGATAGTAGACAGATGTATTGCATGGGACTGCGAGAGCTCCTGCACATCAGATTCAGACAAAGAACTAGAGCATTGGCAGAATTGGCTGCATGAAGCTTCTACACTGCACTCTAATATGATGACCAAGTCGTTGCACTGCGTATCATCAGAGGTAAGGAATATTCCTTACTATGATGAGCTAACTGACGTTGATTGCTTTTTAGATGCATTCAAAAGGGAAGTGCCCGAGAAGCATCACTTCCAAGCATTATATTAGGCACTATATGCTACACCTGCAATATTGTGGGGTACGCACAATGTTAGAAAAACAACTCACAAAAAGATAGATCAACGCCTTAGAATTCAGCCTCTTTGAGGGGGCAACCTCCTTTACATTACACAAATGAACAATTCTTGGATGATACAAATGACTAAACCTCCCTTATTTATATAGAAGTCTAAGGGGTCATAATATAATCAAGCCGACATAATAGTAATAACATAAGGGCACAAAAATAACATTTGTGGGTTTCTATGGGGCATACTAATAACAATATGGGGACAATAGGGGCACAATAATAACAATAAGGGATACAATGACAATAGTAATGGGGGAATCACTAGTATTATAGGGGCCTAACATGCCCCTCTCCTTTCGAAAAGCGTTGTCCTCAATGCTTGAGTAGTTCTAGATGCTTCTGTATAAAATTCTCATCCTCCCATGTGGAATCTTCAGCGGATAAGTTCTTCCACTTGATGAGATACTCTGAAATTGATCGATTTCATAGCTGTCGAGTTCTTGTTTCTATGACTGCTTCCGGTTCCAATATGATTTTTCCTTCCTCGTCAAGTTCTGGAAATATTTTTTGAACTAGGAGCTTGTCACCTATAACCTTCTTTAAACATGAAACATGGAAAACTGGGTGCACTCAGGAAGCTGCGGGAAGCTCCAATTTGTATGCCATAGTACAAATATTTTGCAACACCTTGTACGGACCATAATACTTTGGTGATAATTTATTATCCTTCTTATCTTGCTTGAGGAACATTTGTTTATATGGTTGTAGTTGTAGGAATACCCAGTCACCTACATCAAAACTTGTTTTGCTATGATGTTGATCTGCCTGTTCTTTCATTCTATTCTACGCCAATGTGAGGTTATCCTTTAAGAGTTGGAGAACTTGTTGTTGATGCTAGATGTGATGTTCTACTGCTTGAACCTTAGAATTTTCTCTTAAATATGATGTGATGGATGTTGGATGATATCCATAAAGTGCCATTAATGGGGTCACTTTTGCTGCAGTATGCAAGGAAGTGTTCTACCACCATTCAGTCAGAGGCCACCATTTGACCCATTGTGTATGCTTATCAGATACAAAGCAATGAAGATATCCGTCCAAACATTTGTTTTCTATCTCAGTTTTCCCATCAAATTGAGGATGATAAGATGAGCTATGAGCTAACTGAGTACCGAGACAAGAAAATAATTATGTCCAAAAATTTCCAGTGAAAATGGGATCTCTGTCACTTAGAATAATATTTGGGTTTCCATGTAGCTTTGGAATTTTTTCCATAAATGCAATAGAAACTGTACTGGCTTTAAATGGATGTGATAATGCACAAAAGTGTGCATACTTGGTAAGTCTGTCAACTACCACCATGATGACACTCTTTCCCTCATAATCGGGTAAACTTGTGATAAAATCCATTGAAATCTCCTCCCAACGTTGGCTTGGAATGGATAAAGGTTTTAATAGACCTGGTGTCTTAATTGTTTCAACTTTATTTTGTTGGAAAACCAAACATTCCGCCACAAAATTTTGAATATATGATTTAAGGCCATCCCAAAAAAATTCCTTCTTAACCCTGTGGTAAGTTTTTAAAAATCCTGAGTGCCCTCCTATGGGAGAAGTGTGCAATTCCATAAGAATATTTTGTTTGAGTTGGGAATTCTTACATAGGTATAAGCGATCTTTGTACCATAACGAATCATTTTTCCAGCTAAATGTATCAAATGTACTTAGATCTTGTTGTAAATTTCGAATGAGTGCCCACACTTCTTCGTCATTCTTTCATTTCTCCCTTGCTTCGTTTATCCAATCTGGTTATAAATGGTGCACAACAATGCTTCCACATCCTCATCCTTTCTTGAGAGTGCATCTGCCAAAATATTTTGCTTCCCTTTTCTGTAGATGATTTCAAAGTCATAACCCAACATCTTTGTGACCCATTTTTGTTGCTCTTCAGAGGATAATTTTTGTTCTAAAAAGTATTTAAGATTATCATGATACGTTTTTACCTTGAAGTGTCTTCCCATTAGGTAGGGTCACCATTTATTAAGTGCATATAGTATTGCCAACATTTCCTTCTCATAAATATATTTTTGTAAATACTTTCCCTTTATTCGATGACTTTAGAAAGCAATGGGTCTTTCATCTTGCATTATAACAACACCAATTCCATTTCCTGAAGCATCACATTCCACAATAAAGGTTTTTGTGAAGTCCGGCATAGCTAAGACGGTGCTTGGCACATTGCCTTTTTAAGATGTTCGAAGGCCTTTGCTGCTTCTAGAGTCCATGAAAATGCATCTTTATTCAATAATGTTATTAGAGGTGCCGCTATTCTCCCATAATTCTTAACAAACTTGCGATAATACCCTGTCAACCAGAGAAATCCTTGCAGATGCTTTATGGATGTGGGGATTTTCCATTCCTTAATGGCTTCAATTTTGCCAGGGTCTACCTTAACACCCTCATGAGATACAATATGACCCAGATATTCCACCTCTTATACTCCAAAGAAACATTTGGAGTATTTTGCATATAATTATTTCTCCTCCAATATTTTTAGCACCCTGTCAACATGTTCAACATGATCCTTCCAAGACTTTCTGTAGATTAGTATATCATCAAAAAATACTAACACAATTTTTCTAAGGGTGGGTTTGAAAATGGAATTCATAAAACCTTGAAATGTAGAAGGTGCATTGGTAAGGCCAAAAGGCACAACCAAAAATTCATAATGACCCTCATGAGTTCTAAATATTGTTTTCATAATGTCTTCAATCTTCATTCTGATTTGATGATATCCTTAATGAAGATCCAACTTGGTGAAGTAAATTGATCGATGCAATTCATCCAATTATTCATCAATGACAGGAATGGGAAATTTATCTTTAATAGTGAGTTTTTTGAGCTCCCTATAATCGGACACATGCACCATGATCCATCCTTCTTGTGCACCAATACTAGTGGAGTAGAGAAAGAACTTTGACTAGGTTGAATTATACCATCCTCTAGCATTTCTGTAGCCATATGTTCAATTTCACTCTTTTGGGCATAGGGATATATGTACGGCCTTAGGTTTGGAGGAACACTTCCTGGAATCAAATGAATAGCATGATCATGATCACGAATAGGTGGGAGACCTTTGGGAGTCTCAAATACCTTGGAATGATTGTCCAAGACTTTTTGGAGATCTGGAGAAATAGATGATTTCAATGTGGGAACCTCTAGCGAACATGATTGTGTAATTACACCTCATTGTTCCTTCTTTAGAAGCTTTGTCATACTGTTAGAGCTGATTATCTTTCTCAGTTTCCCTGCAATACCCCTTAGTTCAACTTCCTTTCCTTCCACACAAAATTTCATGAAAATTTATTGAAAATTAAAAGCTATTGTACCCAAGGATTGTAGCCATTGGACTTCTAGTACAACATCAACACCACCCATTGGAATGGAAAGCATTAGGCTATTCAATACATATTCTCCCATGGATAGCTTGATATTATGGCACTTTCCAGATAAATTTATGGTTCCTCCACTTGCAACCATCACTTGACACTCTGGTGTTGGACATAGGAAGAAATCCAATTCCTTTGTTATCTTACAATGAATAAAATTATGGGTACTTCCAGAATCAATCAACACTATTACCTTTTTCTTCTTGATATGTCCTTCTATCTTGATAGTTTGAGCAGTGGTAATTCCAGCTAATGCATTACAAGTTATGGTTGGATTCATTTCTTCTTTATCTAGGGTTTGTTCCTAGAGTATATCCTCTTATTTTGAAATTTCTTGTTCCTTTTCTTCCTCCTCTTCACAATCTATGTAGAATAATTTCTTCTCAACACACTTATGACCTTTAGTGTATTTTCTATCACAACTGTAACAAAACCCTTTTGCTCTTTTTTCTTCCAATTGTTGTGGTGTCAACCTTGTAGGTTGTGGAAGGCTAGGGGCAAAAACACTTCCATCTTTATAGTTGTGAGTGGTAGGCTTCCTGGTTGCCATAATTTTGCTTTCCATTTTTCTTGCTAACCTGAATGCCTTCTCCAATGAATCAGGGTCCCAAAGGTGAACCTCATGTTGGTTATTATCTGTTAAATCCCCTATGAACACATCAAAGCTATGCTCCTCTGTAATATCTTTTACCCTTATGTTCAATTTTTGGAAGTCCTGAATGTGCTCCATCATTGAACCCTTTTGTTTGAGATTTATCAGTTGGCTAAAAAAGGTGTTGTTTTTTGTATCCTCATAATGTGCTATCATTTATTCTGTAAAAATTACCCAAGTGACAATTTGTTTACGAGAGCAAAGCCATCAATACCATACAAACTGATTTGGTTCCAAATATAAAGTTTCAATATGTACCTTTTGTGTGTTTTGCAAATTATAGAGTTTGATGAAAATGCTCCATTTGTAGTATCCATGTTCCGGGATCCTTGCCATCAAATTTCCTATTATCGATTTTGGGAACATGGTGGGTCTTCAATCCAACATTAGAGTCTATGAAATCATGATTAACATTTCTTTTGTTCTCATCATGAGTTTTCTTTACTACGCTTTCACCATTAATGATCATTTCTTGTAGTAACTTATTCAAATTTATCTTCAATTCTTCCATCTTATCGTCCATGCCATTCATCTTAGCTTCCATGCCATCCATCTTAGCTTCCACGCCATCCATCTTAGCTTCCATCTTAACTTTCATGCCATTCATAGTAGCTTCCATGCCATTCATTTTGGCTTCATTTACCTTTAGTGAGAGTGAAATTTGTTGTACTTGGTCTTGTAATTTTGATATGTCATGTTGTATTTCTTCCTCTTCTTCACGAGTCATGCTAAAGATTTCGGGTTGCTTACTAGGTGTTTCCATTTTCTTTCTTTAGGGAATTAATTAATGCTAATAATTCTTCACTCTTCCCTATGAATTCCTTCAAACTAATTTTTCAAATCAATCTTATGCAAAATTTAAAAAAAAACTACACACCTTTTTTTTTCACTTTGTAAGAGCTCGATATTGAATCTGTTGTATCTCTGTAACTGCGGATCTAGAATATCTAAAATATCATCCTGCGATAGCCATCTGAGTCCTCTTTCTAACCCCACAAGTCCGATCAATATTGGATTCTCCAAGGAAGAGTTATGCCGAATCTACCACGGTGACCTGATTATAAACTAGTTCAGTAGAGCGAAATTGTACGATGTGGCACGTGTCACGGTTTCGACCTTAGTACTTGAAACTCCTGCACAGAAAACTAGAGGCCATCCTGTTTCTGAAACTTCTTACAAAATTTCAATTTGATGCTCAAAACAAAAGTTATGATGATTTTCCCCAAGTCACCTGTTTGGAATGTAATTCGGGAGTCTGCAAAAACCCTAACTTCCTCAGATCATATCTCCACAAATATAGCAAGACAGGATCGAAAATTTGGACCCCAAATTTATAACAATTTTGGCTCAAATGGGTTTTTTTTGTAACTTCCGAAACATCACAGGAAAAAAAATAAAAAATAAATAAAAAAAATAAAAAAAAAAAAAAAAATTATAGCGAAAATTCCACAATGACCTGTTTGGAGCAAAGAAACCCTAGAATCCAAAGCTCTGACACCAAATGTTAGGAAACCAGCTCACAAAATGATAGAAAAGATAAATCAACACCTTAGAATTCAGCCTCTTCGAGGGGAAACTTCCTTTACCTTACACAAATGAACAATTATTGGATGATACAAATGACTAAACCTCCCTTCTATATATAGGAGTCTAAGGAGTCATAATATAACCAAGCCGAAATAACAGTAATAACATAACGGCACAAAAATAACAATAGTGGGTTTCTATGGGGCATACTACTAACAATATGGGGACAATAGGGGCACAATAATAACAATAAGGGATGCAATGACAATAGTAATGGGGGAATCACTAGTATTATAGAGGCCTAACACACAAGGGTAGTTTCGATGATTAGCATGAATATAGGAGGATGATGAGGATAGGCTTTGGCCACCCAAAGGTACGACTAACAGAAAAGTATGATGGGAGGAATGATCCACATGATCATTTGGCCAAATAGACTAAAGAATATGGAGCGAAGCCTCGGCCGAAGTGGGTCCATTTGTTTTGTCATACTTTGGAGGTTATACTAATGAATTGGTACTTGGAGATAGAACTTTGTCATGGCATTGAAGAATGAGATGTTTTACGCCAAGGATTTCTAATGACGTTCAATTTTGAGGATGGATTTGATTCCATCAATGAAGCGTTGCAGGTGGTTAAGACAACCATATTTAGGATACCGCAGGATCCTCTAGACTTGATTCAACCTGATTGGTCTACCCAGCTAAGCCACACGTTGGAATGTTACAATGTAACAGCGGAAGAAGAAGACAAAGACCCAAGAAATATTAATATCCTGGAGACTGAAGGTCATCGTGGAGTTGAAGGGCCACAGCTAGAGAACCCAAACATAACTGAGCCACTCAAGACCAAGCAGGGGAACATTGGCACAAAAGTAGAACCGAAGTTTTTCAAGACTGGGGACTATTGGGACGATAGAACAATAGATACGGTCGCCAAACTGCTTCGCAAATATCAGGACTTATTCCCCACGAAGTTTTCTGATCTGAAAGGGATAATAGGAGACTTGGGTGTCATGAAGATCACCCTAAAGTCGGACGTGAAACCTGTAAAACAAAGACCATACCGCCTCAACCCAAAGTATAAGGAAAGGGTCCACGTTGAGTTAGATAAGATGCCTCTAATACGCAGGCGACATTACAAACATTCGAAAAATGGACAATTGACTTTGTGGGACCAATTCAGCCTCCAGGAAAGAAGACAGGTGCGCAGTACATGACCACCACGACTGAGTATTTGACTAGATGGGTGGAGGCACAACCTGTGAAGGACTACACAGGCATGACAGCAGCAAAATTTATTTTTGAGTGTGTCCAAATGAGATTCGGGTGTCTAAAGATTTTGATGAGCGATCACGGTACACACTTTCATAACGAAACAATCAGCGCGTTGACAGAGGAATTCCATGTGTATCATCAAAAAAGTATGCCTTATCATCCATAGGCTAATGGTACAGTGGAAACGTTCAATAAGATACTGGAGAGCGCGCTGACGAAAGTTTGCAATTCTCAAAGAAATGACTAGGATGTGCACGTACCTGCGATGCTATGGGCCTACAGAATGACTTGCAAGAAGCTGGCTAGAAAAATGACTTTCAGACTCGTGTATGGTGTAGAAGCTATGATGCCAATGGAATACATTGTACCTAGTTTTCACATAGCGACATTCACAGGAATGGCATATCGCGAAGCCCTGGAATAGAGGCTCGCGCAACTAGCTGAGCTTGAGGAGGAATGATTTCTAGCTGGATTTCATTAACAAGTTCAAAAGGAGCAAAAAAAGGCATGGCACAATTGACACATCAAATTGCGCACCTTCAAGGTGAATGATCTGATCTTGTTATATAATAGCAAATTTTCTAAATTTCCAGGGAAATTTAGGATGCACTGGCTAGGGTTGTATGTCATCAAGGAGATTACCGATGGTGGAGCAGTTCAACTAGTCAAATTGAATGGAGAAGCCTTCCTAAGGAAGGTGAATGGTAGCTGATTGAAGCCATACACCAGTGATCCAACTAGGTGACTATATGAGTGAAGCACAATCTTAGTGCTCCAGGAAACTGAAAGGAAGCACAGGACTATAAACTACACTGCCCGGGTTGGAGAGCTACGCGATCAGGGAACTGCGCGAAACACAGAAATGTCATAGAGCCTGCAGAAGCATGTAGGGAGCTGCGGTGCCAAAGGAAAAACCATGGAGGACAGCTGGAAAGTGACTGTTAAAGTCACTGTTCATGATTTGACGATGAAAAAACGACCAAATAGAGTGTGGAGGCGATATTTAAGTCGGAATTTATGGACCAAATCTTTGAAAATTTGCCGCAAATCTAGCATTAATGAACCAATTGTGGTGGGGAAGGTCGGATTTGAAATCGAAAATTCCTATAAATTATAAAGGGTTTCCCAGTGGAAAACACTTGGCATTTTGAGAATTGAAGTGTTGAGCTCTCAGGCGTGCATCAACCGTAAAACTTTGAAGTTTTGATAGCGAGTTCAGCATTTGAGAAGTTTCCAAAGGAGGCATAGGAGTTGTTGAATAGCATCATGTCAATGCCGACTAAGACTGTAAATGTTGGGGAAGCAATGACGACCGAAGGAGTTGTTCTAGGGGTAGCCATGGCAACCGAGGGAGCTGCCCTGGAGGTTGTAACTATGGAAGTACCAACTGAAGTACCTAAGTCACCACGGTCGCCTAGGCCTAGGCCTACCCCGAGCAAGGAGGGTCTGAAGAACAAGAAAGGCAAGCAAGCTATGACACTGCAACCGATGCACGCATCACCTAGAAAGCACCCACAGAAGGACAAGCCCACCGCACAGGAAAAGGGAAAGGTGGTTGACCTAGAGCTAGAAGAAGAGGTCGAAGAAATCCCAATGGATGATGAGGATATTGTGGTGGAAACAGAGGATGTTGAGGTTGAGGGGTCTGACCCCATTTCTAAGCTACCTGAGTACATTCCTCCGCACAAGGGTAAAACGAAGGTGCCGAAGGATATTGATGAGAGTAAGGTCACCCTACACACACCCCTACTACCAGAGAAAATTGTCTTTGAGGGACCACACTTGGGGCATGTCCCCATTCTAAAATTGGAAGACTGGGATTTAGCTGACACAGAGCATTTCCCTCATTTAGCAACAGACCAACTTATGCACCGTGTCTTCCACAAAAACACTGGAGTGACCACTTTGGAGCTGAGGAAGTGGCTGAAAGGCGTGGACAATGCAGGCTTGTTAAACCTGTTGTGGGTGTTGCATTACAACTACACGGGGATCACGATGATCGTGATCAAGTAGCTGCAGTGCTTGGTGCACGATGGGTGTTTGTGGCTGGAGGATCCAATACCCATAATTGACATTTTGATCCATAGGATCATGCGGCTACCGCACTCAGGAGAAAATTCGGCCATGGCATTTGGCGGAAAGGCCGACGAGCATGCCCTTGCTGAGGCGATGAAGGAAAAATTGAAGCTAGTAAAGAAGTCGTGTGGCTATGCCATCACGAGTATTTGTGACCCCACGATCAAAGTGGCGATGCAAATCTTGGCAAGAAAGGTCACGAGGGAGTGTCTCGTAGATGAAGTGTCAGCACTAGTGATAGCCTTGGCGACCCAATGCGCAGAGGGCATACAGTTTAACTGGGCATGCTACCTCTGTAGTGAATTCCTCGTGAATTTCCGCGAGGTGCAGGATCATAGTAAGACATTCCACTATGCATGGCTACTGCTGTCCATAGTGCTAGTTGCGTGGGAGCTACCCTAGGATAGCCAGTTTCCTCCGGTCATGCCAGACCTACCGGTGGCAGCGAAGTTCACTTTGCTATGGGCTATGAAGGACCCTCAGTGGATCAAGGACAACAAGATCTTTTGGATCTTGATGGAGATGAGCATCCATATGGCCATCAACTGCAAGCCACGGTTGTCACCAACTAATTTTGATAAGCTACAGGAGTACATGGAATTCAAGGCCGACTTCCACCATGTCTCAATACATGCGCGAAATGACCCTGAACAGGAGTGGCATGACCTGCCATAATTGGCCATAGATGACACGATCGCAACGGTCCTCAGCCGCTGGCTGGCAAATTGGCACACTTCCGTGGACTTGACAGCGGGATCTAGCAAGTCCGCCGCACAACGAAAGAAGGAAGAAGACAAGCTGAAGATTGAAGAGTTGGATGCGAAGAAAATAAAGGTGGTCGATGTTAGGACTCCACTATGTACCATTTTTGCTATATATTTTGACATCACTTTACTCTTAAAACCATGAACCTCAATGTCTTTTTCATTCACCTTATCCCAAGGTATATAGAAACCTCTTCTTTATTATATGGTTAATCTGTCTTACATTTAATTCCACAATACTCTTATATTTTATCATTTATTGAAGTGCATTGTTGCTAACACAAGTCAAAGATCGCAGATAAGTTATATGCCTTGTTGGGAACGAGCGGCCGTTGCTGAAACAGCTGACTCCGTTGCTGAAACAGCTGACTCCGTTGCTGAAACAGCCGACTCCGTTGCTGAAACAGCTGGTCCCGTTGCTGAAACAACTAACTCAGTTGCTGAAACAGCCGTCAAGCACGCAAATCCCGTTATGCGTAATTTGCGATTCTGGAAGAACTTTTTGTGGATAATAGCAGCAGCCCGAAGATACGGTTACCTGGATTATCTTGAAGATAGCACTTTTGTTGTCTCGGTTGTAACAGTATCTCTTTTTAAAGAACAGAATAGTCCTATTTTGAACAGAATCGAGATACTCGCTCTTATGTAAATTGTAAATGATGTCTCCTCTTTAAAAAGAGGAGACATCATCATTAGAGGGGGATTGAATTGTAAATCACAGAACAGTATTGTGTGAGAACAAGAGCTAGTCTCCTTTTTGTAATGTATCAGTTCCTTGACAGATGAATAAAGACTTCTTTTGAGCGTTCCAGTTTAATTCTTTCTCCTGGGGAATCTTGTGAGAAGGAAAGGGCCCGCCTTCCTCACAAGATTCACCCCTTTGGTTCCTATAGTTATTTATTTCTTTATGTGTTTGCACTTTCTTTAATTCTGTTGCTGAAACACTAGTTACATGGTTTGCAATACTCTGTTTCTTAGCGCTACACATATTGAATGCACGAGTGTATGATGTTGAGAGCATGTGCTGAAGATCCCTGGATAAAGGGATAGGGTCTTGCTCCCATTGATTGCTTTCTTTTGCCTGCAGTGTGATTAGAAACAAGAGGACAAGTGCTGAAGGTTCCTGTTCCTGGGAATAGGGTCTTGACCTCTTGAGGCTACTTCTTTTACAGTGTGATTAGTGCCAGGCAGCAGGTGCTGAAGTTCCCACCAGGGAATAGGGTCCTGTTCCTGCTATGGTTGAATGATTTCTTTCCTTATAGATTGATTTTCCTTTGCTGTAACAGAGAAATCGTTTCTGCTATACTTTAATTGACTTCAGCTTTAATTAAGTAGAGTGTGAATTGATAGATTGATGAATTTAACAGATGTGTGTCTTTCTTTCACTACAACATTGATCCCGCTTTTGAAATTGAGCATATCCAGTGCGCCATTACCTTTGAAATAAAAAGACCTTCTCGGGTTGACAATTTATGTGGAGCTCAAATTGCGGAAGCAATTAGAGCGACCAACATTTTGGCGCCGTTGCCAGGGAAGGTAATTATAGATTTCAAAAAGCATTCATTTGTTTTCTTTTAATGTGCAGATTGCATGAGAGGACGAGGAAACCAGAAGAAAAATAACCGCGCAGGTGGCAAAGGCTGGGGAGGACGAAAAACGTTTATTGACGAGATTGTATCAAAGGCTGAATCATCACAAAGATTAAGTTCTCGGAAATCAAAATTTCAGCGTTCCCCTCAGTCAGATTACAGAACAGAGGAAGTTGTGGGTCCTGAAAATACAGAAGAACCAACAGTCAGCGCTGAAGAGTCAGAGGAAAGTAGCAGATTAGTAGAACACATTGAGGAGATAGTTGAGAGCGTTGGACGACCGGTAGAAAACATTGAAGAACCAATAGAGGATTCTGACGATCGAGAAAGTGCATTAGGAGGGCCAACAATGGAAGATAACAATGATGCATTCATCTTTGGAGGAGGACGTGCAGGTCCTGAAGAAGAAAGAAGGGATGAAAATTCCCTTTCTACCTTGGGATTTCCCATCAGTGATCTTCCTGCAGGAACAATGAAAAATATCCCATTGTCTGCCCTACCTAACTTTCATGGTTTATCTACTGAGGATCCTGACGAATTTCTTTTTGAATTTGATATTTTATGCAGAAGTTATGATTATGTTACTAATTCTCAAAAGTTGAAACTGTTTCCAGCCACCTTAAAAGGGAATGCCTTGAGATGGTTCATGAGCCTTGGAAGTCAGGTAATCACAACATGGGAGCAAATGAAACAAAAATTTCTGCTTAAATATCAAGACTACTGCCGGACGAGAGAGAAGAAGGATGAACTATTCAATATGGCACAAAAATCGGATGAAAGTCTGGAGGACTACATCGAAAGATTGCAATACAACATACAGAGATCCGATCATCCAAATATAAGTAAAGAAATTCGTAAAACAATATTACTTAGAGGTTTAAGGGATGATTGTTTAAATATGTTAAATATGCTTGCTAAGGGAGATATATCTAAAGAATCATATGATGAGATTTGTGAACTTGCTAAAAGGTGCTCTAGGGGAGCTGCAAGAAACAGAATAAGAGATTCCACCTATTCAAGGGTACAGAAATCAGCCAATGGAGGAGCAACAAGAGCAGAAATAGGTAATTTACTTGAAGAATTTAAAACCGAAATGCTAAGTTCTTTTGCTTCGCAGATTGACACTTTGCAGGTTAAGAAGAAGCAGGCTGAAGCAGAAGCAACTCTGGCTGTCTATTGCCCGAAATGTAGAGACAAACATCCACTAAGGGAGTGTCCAAGAGATAAAGTACCAGTTTGCACCCTTTGTGAGAAAGATCATGAGACAGAACAGTGTCCATCTCTACCAGGAATAAAAGCAGCGTTGCAGCCAACGGAGGAAGAAGCTGAAGCAGTCTACCTGCTAACTCAAAGAAGACAATGGCAACCTAAAGGGCAAGGTACGAACTCTGGTATGCCATTTAATCGTTGGAACAATTATTCTGCTTTTGGCCAAACAAGCTACCCCCCCTTCAACCAAATGCAATATCCACTTTTCAATCAAATGAATTTCCCACCCATGCAAATGCAAAACCCTCCCTTTGTTGACCCTTCAATGTGGACTCCTTGGCCTCCACAGCAACCACCTCCTTTCAATCCTTGGAACCCAAGTTGGAATAGTCAATCACTCCCATACCCAAATCAAATGCCTCAATTCCAACAATCACTCTCTCTGCCATCAAATGCTCCACCAAACAACCAAATGAGACCCCAACTACCTGCGCAGCCAAATCCTAACCCTAATAATAAAGTTGTGCAAGTCATTGATATTCAGAATCAGTCTATATTTCCTACTATGCAATGTAATGATATTCATCTGAGATCTGGAAGAGTAGTAGAGCCTATTATAGATGACATAACTGATTCTGATAAAAATGAAACCGAGAAACAAAAAGAAGCTCAACCACCTCCTAACAAAAATGTTGAATTAACAGAACCACCATTCCCCGAGCGTTTGGTTTTAACCAAAACAGCTGAAACACCTGCTTTTAATTTTATGGGGGAATTGCAAAATTTGTATATTAAAATTCCACTTTTACAAGCATTAAGAGATGTACCAATTTATGCCAAAACATTAAGGGATATTTGTGTTAAGAAACCTGGTAGGAAAACCAAGGATCCCCTTACAGTACATGTGATGGGAGACTTGTCTGCATTAATGTCCGGAAAAGCCCCTCCTGTAAAATATGGTGATCCTGGCCATCCTACTGTCACAGTTCAGATTGGTAAAGCAATGATTCCCCGAGTTTTGGTAGACTTAGGTGCAACAATTAATATAATGACTCTGGAAACTTCACAATTGTTACAGCTGAATAACACAATCAGAGATACATCCACCATTTTAGAGTTAGCTGACCGTTCCACAATTAAGCCAGAAGGGATTGTTGAAGATCTACTTATTTCAGTTGAATCCTGGAAATATCCAGCTGATTTTGTTGTATTGCAAACTAAAACAAAGCTGGGGGGACATCCCTTAATTCTAGGAAGGCCATGGTTGGCCACAGCTGATGCATTTATTAGTTGCAGATCTGGTTCAATGACAATTTCTAATGGTTATGAAACAAAACAATTAACTCTTTATCCTCACGCTACGCCAGTAGTTAATAATGAAGATTCTATATGGATGGATTATGATGATAATGCTGTTCAACCGATTTTAACTATAGGACAAGCTTTAACTCTTAAAGACAATACAGAGGATGAGATAATCAATAATTTTATTTGTGAACCTTCTTCTGTTATTGCTGAAACACACAATCAATTAACTGCAATTTTTGAAACTGATGTACAAGAAAAGATTGAACCTGAAGATTCATCTCAAACTTTAACCACGATCCCATCTAAGAGCATAGCAGTTGAAATTGAACCCGGTAAGACATTAAACATAAATCCTGATCTAACAGATGCTGAAACACAGCAACTAATGAAGTTATTACACGAATATAAGGAGGCATTTGCCTGGGATTACACGGACATGAAAGGTATTTCTTCTGAATTATGTACTCACAGAATTTACATTAAAGAAGGATGCCGACCTGTTTGTCAACCCCAAAGACGAATGAATCCTAATTTACGAGAAATTGTTAAAGAAGAACTTCAAAAATTGCTTAACGCAGGATTTATATACCCCATATCCGACAATGAATGGGTTTCCCCGTTAGTAATTGTTCCTAAGAAAAACGGGAAATGGAGGGTATGTGTCGACTATAGAGCTTTAAATAAAGCTACTCAAAAGGATCACTTTCCCTTACCTTTCATTGATCAGGTGTTGGATAGTCTTGCAGGGAAGAAATTCTTTTCTTTTCTAGATGGATTCAGTGGGTATAATCAGATAAAAATCGCACCCCAAGATCAAGACAAGACCACTTTCACCAGCCCCTGGGGGACTTTCGCTTATAGAGTTCTTCCATTTGGGCTGTGCAATGCACCAGCAACTTTTCAAAGAGCTGTTATAGGAATTTTTTCCGATATGCTGAATGATTGTATGGAAATATTTATGGATGATTTTACCCCCTATGGTGTGTCTTTTGAAGAGGCATTACAAAACCTTGAGAAAGTACTTAAAAGATGTATTCAAGCTCACCTCTCCTTAAGTACCGAAAAATGCCATATGATGATGAGTGAGGGAATAGTGCTTGGGCATTTTATTTCATCTCAAGGTATTCAGGTAGATCCATCTAAAATATTAGTCATTCAGAATCTTTCTGTTCCTAAAACTCAAACTGATGTGAGAAGTTTTCTAGGACATGCTGGTTATTATAGGAGATTTATTAAAGATTTCTCTAAAATAGCTTCTCCATTATTTGTATTGCTTATGAAAAATGCTGAATTCAAGTGGACTAATTCTTGTCAGAAAGCTTTTGAAGAGCTGAAGCATCAGCTGTCTACTGCTCCTATTTTGAGGGGACCTGACTGGAACCTTCCGTTTCACATATCTTCTGATGCTTCAGACATTGCTATTGGAGCGGTTTTGGGACAAGAGGAAAATCATCTTCCCTATGCTATATACTTTATCAGTAAGAATATGACCTCTGCTGAGCTTAACTATACAGTTACCGAGAAAGAGTTCCTTGCAGTAATCTATGCCATTAATAAATTCAGACACTATATTACTGGTTATCCTACTTTTGTGCACACTGATCATTCAGCTATTAAATACTTAATGAACAAATCTGTCACAAATGCTAGAGTTACCAGATGGCTATTACTATTGCAGGAATTTGATATTACAATTGTAGATCGGCCTGGTAAAGAAAATGTGGTGGCTGATTTTCTTTCACGGTTAAAAACTGACAATGATATTCCAGTAGATGATAGTTTTCCTGACGAATATTTGTTTGCAGTTTCTGCTCATTCTCCATGGTATGCAGATATTGCTAATTACTTGGTTGCAGGAAAACTACCAGCACACCTGTCATATAGAGAAAAGAGAAGAATTGTTCAACAAAGTGCCAGGTACAGCTGGATAAGCGGGTGTCTCTTCTATACTGGGCTTGATCAGGAGATCCGGAGATGCATTAGAGAAGATGAAGTGTATGACATATTGAAAGCTTGTCATGATGGCCCTTGTGGAGGCCATTTTGCTGATAAAAGAACAGCACATAAAATTCTGAGGATGGGTTACTATTGGCCCTCATTATTTAAGGATGCAAAGAAGTATGTAAGGGCTTGTGACAGCTGCCAGAGAATGGGTCAACCCAATCATAGAGACCAAATGCCACTAAACCCCCAGGTAGTTTCTGAACCATTTGAAAGATGGGCCTTGGACTTCATAGGACCCATTAACCCTCCATCCAATCAAAGAACCTATATATTAGTCTGCACAGACTATATGACTAAGTGGGTGGAGGCCAAAGCACTTATTAGAGCCAATGAAGAGGCTGTTCTGGCCTTTTTGTTTGAAGACATTTTCACTAGATTTGGAATTCCCAGAGAGCTAGTTACTGATGGAGGACCTCCATTCAATTCTCATGGTTTTAAATCTACCCTTCACAAATATCATATTCAACATAGAATGACTACACCATACCACCCCCAGGCCAATGGGCAGGTGGAAAGCACAAACAAAGTTTTAGAGGCCATTCTAACTAAAACAGTGAAGGACAACCGAAAGGATTGGTCCCAAAGGCTCCCTGAGGCATTATGGGCTTACAGGACTACTTGGAGAAACACTACAGGTTTTTCTCCCTATGAATTGGTTTATGGTAAAAATGCTATTTTTCCTGTGGAATTTGAAATTAAAACTTTAAAGACTGCTTTAGCTGTTAATCTTGATTTGAATGATGTGCAGACAGCTAGACTGCAGCAGCTTTTGGAGTTGGATGAAAAGAGATTGGATGCCATTCATCAAACAAACATGATTCAGCAACAAAGGATGAAGTGGCATGACAAAATTATCAAACACAAGCAGTTCCAAAAAGGTAATTGGGCCTTGCTATATGACTCTCGGTTTGAAAATTTTCAGGGAAAGCTACGTACACGTTGGCTTGGACCATATGAAGTAGATGATGTCTTTCCAAATGGAACGGTAAGGCTTGTAACAATTGATGATGCTAAAACACCTCTACTAGTCAATGGCCATAGGCTCCGTTTATATAAGCGCCCTGTTTCTAAAGAGGATTTCAAGACTGCTTGCATGACTGATATTCATTATCTTTTTCTAGGGGAGTCTTCTGCTCCTCACAGCACTTAATTTTCTGCACTATATTTTTAGTACTAGATTAGATTTAGCACTAATAATCCCTGTCAAGGATTGGCATATTACAATTGAATTTTGCAGATTCTGGAAAAGCAATAAGGAGGACAGATTCATCATGAGAAGATCTGAAGCTTTAAATCAAGAAGCTTCTTCCCATCATTTTACCCTCTTTCCTAGACCAATATCCCTCCATACCCACATTACTTCTATCATTCCCACCACTCCTGAAATATCCTCCTTCAGTCAGTATTTCCCACCCCTTACTGCTGAAATAATCCCTTATCATTCACAGACCTAAGTCAGTTATCCCAGTTCTCTGATTTTTCCCGTTGCTGAAACACCTGTTTCAGCAACGTAACGCCAGCTTTTTCCGTTGCTGAAACACCTGTTTCAGCAACATATCATTGATTTCCCCCGTTGCTGAAACACCTGCTTCAGCAATGTATCGTTCATTTTTCAGTTGCTCAAACACCAGTCTCAGCAACTTGTTATCAAAGCAGCATCTCTCTTTGCTATCATATAAGCTTTCTGGTTCTTCACGATTATACTTCAGATCCTTTTGGTAAAAACTATTCGGCATATACCAGATTCAATTGCACCTTCGTTCTAAAAATCCACAGACCCTTCTATGATCATTAAAGCTATTGCAACCGACACTTCGAATTATTAAATCAAAGGTAAAGTATAAGGTATAAGGTTTTAATGTAATTCGGTTAAATCATATTAAAGAGAGGATTTCATTTCATAATGATTGCATATCTTTACACGTCCAATCATTATTACACCATACGTAGGGGGGGGATTTCCGAAAATGGAATAATTATTTCGCATGAACCAAGCTGCCGCCTGTTATCATATCCATTTCTGCCGTCATTTAGACTACGCAGCCTCTGTTGCAACAATTAGTCCGATCAGGGTCTGAGAGTACTGTATTGCTGCCTCTGCGGAAAACTCAAAGCTACAGCCATGGGAGGGACGGCCATTAGAAATGAGCCCGGCTCCATAAGTCTTCTTCAGTTGTTCCCTGAAGTGTATCAGATCTTCCAACAAGCGGGATGGACAGCATATTTTGAAAGGTTGGGGGAATTTAACCCAGAACAAGTATTAGAGTTTGCACAAAACCTTGAAGACAATTTCTCAGTGGTCCGAGGGGTTCGCATTTCAGTGACAGAGGATGACATAGTTCAGGTATCAGGGTTGCCAGCTGAGGGCATTCGCTGGTTTAGCAGGAAGCAGGTCGTTCTTAACGCGCAGCAAGAATTTCTGCGCCCGGACGAGCAAGTGGAACCCAGAGGCCGCGGGGTTAGTCTGCACTCACTTCCTCAACCATGGCCATCAGTGGCAGAGTTCATCAAACACTACCTAACATGTGAGGGGCGTTATCAGGTAGTGTACAATCATGATTTTGTTTTGCTGAATCACTTGAGGAATGGACGACTGATTAATATCCCTTATTTTCTGCTTGGTTGTATTAAAAACATGTCTTATTATTGTAAACGAGCCAAATCTCCAATGTCATCCCTTACCCATCACCGTTTATGCCAGTTGCTGATACAGAGGGGTTTTGCGCAGCAAAATCCCCCTCTGCAAGCCCCACCAGAAATTCCCCAATCACCTGAAATCCCTCTGCAAGCCCCACCCGAAATTCCCCAGCCGGCCGAAATTCCTCTGCAAACACCGGAAATTCCCCAGCCGGCCGAAATTCCTCAGCAGGACCAAACGCCCCAACCATCTGAAAGTCCTCATGACATTCCAGAGATTCCTCATGAAGAACAACAGGAGGAAACCCCGCATTCCCCAGTCAACCCAACCCCGAGCTCGCCTCGGTTAGCAGAGCCAACGGCCTCTACTATTCCTGTCCCTAGTGACGATTCTCTAACACCCCCTTCTTCACCCGTTAAGAAAAAGAGGAAAACCTCAGCAGTCACAGGCTCCAGACCACAGACAAGGTCCACATCCCAAATTCTTACCCCTCCGGAAAACCCTGTCCCCAGGAAAAAGCCCTCCCTTTCAAAGAAAAGGAAGGGCAGCGATTTTGCTGCCTTCCTATCAAAAAGAAAGAGGACAAAGACTGTTGAGACAAAATCCACTTCCATTTTCCCTAACCCTGCCACTATTCTACTAAAACCTTTATTCCCATCCCAAACTTCCCAACCTGTCTCGTCCGAAGGCACTGTCACACAAGAACCAGTGCCTCGGGATAATATGACATTGTTTATGGGTCAAGAAGTGACTGCTCCACAAGAACCAGTCACTTGCCCAGTGACTGAAACACAAGAACCAGTCACTGAAGCAAAAGAATACACCAAGCAGGACAATAGTGGGAAATGCCCAGTGACTGCCCCACAAGAACCAGTCACTGAAACACAGGAATTTACCACGCAGGATGATAGTGGGAAATGCCCAGCGACTGAAACACAAGAACCACCCACTGTGGTATCAGAACTAGTCACTGAAGCACAAGAGTCCATGTCTAGCCCGATGGATGAAACACAAGAACCACCCACTGTGGTATCAGAACTAGTCACTGAGGCACAAGAGTCCATGTCTAGCCCGGTGGATGAAACACAAGAACCACCCACTGTGGTATCAGAACTAGTCACTGAGGCACAAGAGTCCATGTCTAGCCCGGTGGATGAAACACAAGAACCACCCACTGTGGTATCAGAACTAGTCACTGAGGAACAAGAATCCATTCCTGGCCCGGTGGATGAAACACAAGGACCACCCACTGTGGTATCAGAACTAGTCACTGGAGAACAAGAATCCATTCCTGGCCCGGTGGATGAAACACAAGAACCACCCACTGTGGTGCAACAACCAGCTACCACTGTGCATCAACAACATATTCCAACAGAAACAATCAGCATACAAGGTCCACATACTATGACATCTCTACTGCAGGAAAATGAGTTCCTGAAGTCTGAATTAGAAGCTTACAGAGCTGAATTAGCCATGGCTCGAGAGGCTTTTGAAAAAGAACTCAATCTCCATACATTAGCACATGTAGCCTCAATGCAAAACAGGGAGCCATGTATGGAATATATGTGCAAGGAGTGTGGCACCATTTATCAGAATGCAGGCTATGAAGTAGTTGAAATTCCACTCCCTGAAACAATTACGACAGATGGAATACAAGAGGAATGCCCTACTGCTCCACAAGAACCAGTAGGACCCCCTATGATGCAAGAAGAAGAAGAAATCAAACCAGAGATATCTCATCCTTTGTGGACTGATGCAGCTATCCCGACAGAAGAAACATTGCCCCAACACACTACTACTGATGCAGCTATCCCGACAGAAGAAACACTGCCCCAGCACACTACTTCTGATGTAGCTATTCCGACAGAAGAAACACTGCCCCAACACACTACTTCTGATGTAGCCATACAGACAGAGGAAATAGTGTCCCAAATCACTACTTCTGTCAAAAAGACACAGACTCTGCCATGGGACCCATTGGAACAACTGAACAGATGGAAGAAGCAATATGCTGAAGAACAAGATATAATATTACGACAGCATAAGTTGCAATGGCAGAGCTATGTATATACTAACTGGGATAGCTGGGAACAAATACTGCAAGAGCACAGGGAATATAAGAAGGAAGCCAGACAGTCTAAGGAACGGATAGCCTTGATGTTTTCATTGGTGCGGAAATTGATGGTTACACGTAAACCCTCTGTAAATTACTCTCTCTTTCTTACTGAACGACTAGTTTATTTTCAATTAAAATCAATAGCAAATGGCAGACCACATGAATTAATGACTTCAGAGAAATTTGTTGAGACCTTTAAAGAGGCCCCTGAAAGTGACCAGCATCTGCTGTGAGAACTCTACCTTCATAATGAGGCCATTCCTGAAGATAGGAGAGTTAATCTTATTCCAATTGCAGGCGATATACAAATTAGGGCATTTGCTTCATTTTTGTCTAATCAGCTCACTTGGCAGACTGCGTTCACTGCAAGCAGTCATAATGAGGAGAATAAACTCCTGTGGATTAGACCAGAGCCTGTAGGCCCGGCCATGTTTTTAGCACAGTATTATGAATTCTTGCAGAAGCCAGGAATGAACGAGCACATACAGCAATTACAGGATTCAATCTTTTTTAAGTGTCAAGAGCACATTAGAATGAAGGGTCCTGCTGCATTGAAGGCCAATGATATCTTTTGGCAGCAGTCATGTAAGGAAAGACAGGATTATCATCCTTTTAACCCTCTCAATCTTCAAGCTGCATTATCCAGGGTTCCTAAATATATTGATTGCATTCAACATTGTGGAGTAAACTGGATTGGGTATCATTTCCGTTTTCCAATCTTATGGCTGCCTTCAGAAAAATATCAATGTCATTATCAGTTGACTGACAGAGAGGAAGCCTCGGCATGGCAACAGTTGCAGACCAACAGCGGATTCCGAGCTCCTACAGATGCCACCTTCTCCAGCTACTGCTTGAGTAATTTGCATTGTCAGTCCCAGTACTCAGACTCTGATTCAGACGAGGGGTTGCCTGAGGACATGCAACATTTTTAGCTGGGGGGGATGTTAGGACTCCACTATGTACCATTTTTGCTATATATTTTGACATCACTTTACTCTTAAAACCATGAACCTCAATGTCTTTTTCATTCACCTTATCCCAAGGTATATAGAAACCTCTTCTTTATTATATGGTTAATCTGTCTTACATTTAATTCCACAATACTCTTATATTTTATCATTTATTGAAGTGCATTGTTGCTAACACAAGTCAAAGATCGCAGATAAGTTATATGCCTTGTTGGGAACGAGCGGCCGTTGCTGAAACAGCTGACTCCGTTGCTGAAACAGCTGACTCCGTTGCTGAAACAGCCGACTCTGTTGCTGAAACAGCTGGTCCCGTTGCTGAAACAGCTAACTCAGTTGCTGAAACAGCCGTCAAGCACGCAAATCCCGTTATGCGTAATTTGCGATTCTGGAAGAACTTTTTGTGGATAATAGCAGCAGCCCGAAGATACGGTTACCTGGATTATCTTGAAGATAGCACTTCTGTTGTCTCGGTTGTAACAATATCTCTTTTTAAAGAACAAAATAGTCCTATTTTGAACAGAATCGAGATATTCGCTCTTATGTAAATTGTAAATGATGTCTCCTCTTTAAAAAGAGGAGACATCATCATTAGAGGGGGATTGAATTGTAAATCACAGAACAGTATTGTGTGAGAACAGGAGCTAGTCTCCTTTTTGTAATGTATCAGTTCCTTGACAGATGAATAAAGACTTCTTTTGAGCGTTCCAGTTTAATTCTTTCTCCTGGGGAATCTTGTGAGAAGGAAAGGGCCCGCCTTCCTCACAAGATTCACCCCTTTGGTTCCTGTAGTTATTTATTTCTTTATGTGTTTGCACTTTCTTTAATTCTGTTGCTGAAACACTAGTTACATGGTTTGCAATACTCTGTTTCTTAGCGCTACACGTATTGAATGCACGAGTGGATGATGTTGAGAGCATGTGCTGAAGATCCCTGCATAAAGGGATAGGGTCTTGCTCCCATTGATTGCTTTCTTTTGCCTGCAGTGTGATTAGAAACAAGAGGACAAGTGCTGAAGGTTCCTGTTCCTGGGAATAGGGTCTTGACCTCTTGAGGCTACTTCTTTTACAGTGTGATTAGTGCCAGGCAGTAGGTGCTGAAGTTCCCACCAGGGAATAGGGTCCTGTTCCTGCTATGGTTGAATGATTTCTTTCCTTATAGATTGATTTTCCTTTGCTGTAACAGAGAAATCGTTTCTGCTATACTTTAATTGACTTCAGCTTTAATTAAGTAGAGTGTGAATTGATAGATTGATGAATTTAACAGATGTGTGTCTTTCTTTCACTACAACATTGATCCCGCTTTTGAAATTGAGCATATCCAGTGCGCCATTACCTTTGAAATAAAAAGACCTTCTCGGGTTGACAATTTATGTGGAGCTCGAATTGGAAGCAATTAGAGCGACCAACAGTCGAGGATAAGACCAAGGCAAAGAGCGCTGCTACGAAGCAAACGGATGGGCAAGAAGAGGAAGAGGAGCGCGGCTCTGACTAGAGTTAGAAGTCGCCTTCCCCGGAGATAAAAGAAGAGGATGAATAGACGGATCGGGGAGGATCGGACCTGAGACAACTTCATTATGCACCAAGTGCAATAGAGATCTAGAAAAAGTAGGGTCCTAGAAGAATTCCAAGGCTAGCAAGACGTCTCTAGACCTGATCACCCTAATGGAGGGGGACTTGAATGGCATAGGTGATACGGTGAGGGATGCCACCGTGGAACTGTTTTAGTAGTTTGAGTAGCAGCAACAACGGGCTTTGGGTGATATCTAAATGGGCCTGCACAATTTACAGATCCATGCATCACGGGTACATATCAACGCGATGTTAACCAGTTTGGCGCCTGGCACCTCTAAAGACACAAGGATGCTGTGCACATGGGATCCCCGAGCAATAGTGCTGCTGGATGGAGCATTGAATATAGATATAGAAATTGACAGGCTTGTTTTCAGCACCCTCAAGGGAGTTGGGCTTAACTTGGCCGTGCTTCCCAGTCAGGCACTTCACCTTTTGTAGGATGGCATGATCGCAGAACTACGTGCCTGCGAATAGCACGCATTATAGGTAATCAGTGAGCAGATAATCAACAATGCCCACATGGATGTACAGGGAGACTCCACCATTGACCTCGTGAAAGACCTTACGAACAAGAGTCAGCGCATGGCTAAGGTCATGGTTGAGGCATGCAGATCGGTCCTGGACCTGGACATTCCTAAGGCTAAGCCAGTAGATGTGCGGGTTTGAAATCTCGCTACTGGAGTATGCAATGCACACACAAAATTGGCAAAGGTCCAACTGGGACTAAACCTTAAAATCGCAGAGTTGCAGTTGAAGGCCCAGCTTTCGACTCTACCAAAAATCAGAGAACAATGCAAGTCAACTGTGAAAGACATCATAACAGTAGTGGACAACACAGTAAAGGACTGCACAACACTCTTTTAGCAGTCGCTCGAGGTGGTCACCATCTTGCAAGAAGACCCCAATGTGCAGAGGCTTGAAATAGAAGCGCAGGAGCTACAGTAATGCTATGATGAAGTTAAAGCGACGGCGCGCACTGTTGCCATCATGCAGAGGTTGGTAAAGCTGCAAGAGACCAACTTTGAAAGAGCAGGTAGATGTAGCTCAGCACAAGGAAGCAGTGTTGAAGGCTCGCTTACAACCTTGGTTGGATGAGGCCTATTTGATCATGACCACTATTGAAGGCAAGCTGGTTAGTCTGCAGAAGACTTAGTAGAAAATTCAGTCAGACGACGTTGGGCCATCAATGGAGCAGCTGGTTGAGGAGATGAAGCAAGTGGTAGTGCAGTGTATCGCCGAAGTTGCAGTAGTCCAAGTCAAGCTAGGAGTTCATTGCGACAAGATCTCCATGCCAGGCAAGTGACTTGAGGGCGAGTCACCCTGTTTGTGTTGGGGGTCTATTGGGAACGTGTCCCCTGGGGTCATTTTTGGGACTAAAAGCCTAAGTTTGGGGCAAAAAGCCCGAATTTTGTATAAAGGAATGTAAAGCCTCCGCATTTTGTGGCCGCGGAGCGCGAAGATATCAAGAGTCAAAAAGGGTTTCCGCCCTTAGTTTATCAACTTTAGAGATCTGCCCTTGGTCCGCGGACCATGGGATTAGATAAAAAGGGAGTCTTAGAAGAGTCTAAGGGGAGGGGAGAGTTCTAATTAAGTTGGAGTCTGTGAAGAGCTAAGAGCGAGAGTCTTAGCATAGGAAGAGGCTCTGCAGCTAAGTGCACAGAGGCCTAGGGTAGAAGTACACAACTAAGTGCGTGAACCCTTGCAGCTGTGTGTGCAGGGTAGATGGAGTTTGTATTGGGAATCTAAATCATCAATAAAGAGAAATATTCTGAAATTACTGTGTATTTTTCCTCTGTGGATCGCATGCGATTATGTTATGTTAAGTTATGGGTTTATGTTATAATGCTAATTTGATGTGCGAATGTATATGTTTCTATCTATTATATGAATGCAAATAAGGATATATGTTTACGCGAAGATAATCTTAATTGCATGGTAAAATTGGCGAACACTTAAGATAATTCGGGAAATTATACAATAACATAGTAACAAAGGCGCGTAAGTACCTGAGCCACTGGTTAGGGTTGTGCGAAGGATGATCGTATACCTTCGCGAAGGTTCTAAGAGACAAAAGAGAAAGTACATTGATAAGCCCTAAAGGCTTATCAATATGTACAAAGGAAGGGTTAAAGGTATAAAAACGACATCACAACCATCTCAAGGTGCGGAAACTTGGTTTCTGCATCTCCCCATACTGCTTCGGGTAAGACTTCGGTCCACGCTATGCGGACTGATGCCGAAAGGGCCAATAGTGTAGGGATTTTCTTGGATGACTAACGTTGAACCTCGGTCAGGGCCCATCAAGCCAACAATATCAACTAAATAAGCAAACACAATAAACATTATTTACAATTGTACATTGTTTAAAATAAAACTAAATATTATATATATAACCAAGTATTTTAATAAAATATAATTTCATTTAAAAGTTAGACAAATATTAAAAATATAGATAAGTTTTATAAAATTCATTATAAAAATAATAATTTTAATTTTAAAATAACTAAATTAATATACAAATATTTTTAATAAAAAAATCAAAATAAAAAAGTATATATCTATATATATATATATATATATATATATATATATATATATATATATATATTAAATATTAATTTGATTATTTTTTGGAAAATTATTTTCAAAATAATAATATATTACAAAATTAATAAACATTTTTTTAATAAATATATATCTAGTTTTCCTTTCATAAAATATCTGTACAAATTAATTTAATTGATTTTGTGTATTGATGTCTTCCAGAGTCATCTCACTCATGTTTTACTGTATTTAAGTTTCAAAACAATATTAAAGAGATTATTAGACATGATTGCTCCATAATCCTAAGAAAAGCTAAACCACCCAGAAGCAATATCTCTAAACAATAATACCTAGCTCTTAAGACCTTAAACCAAAACCCTAACATTGTGGTCTTGAACGCTGACAAAGGTGGTGCGACTGTTATAATTAACAAAAAAGATTACAATGAAAAGATGCTAGACCACCTAACCAATGGTGGATGTTACATTAAACTAAAAAAGAATCCCATAAGGAAGATCTCCAAAAATGTCAATAACTTAATAAAAATGAGCAAAGAACATAATATTAGGAATCTGATTGAAACCAATCCCTACACCCCTAGGATTTATGGAGCCCCTAAAATTCACAAGGAAGGTATCCCCATTAGACCCATAGTCAATACCATCGGAGGTCCTACTTACCATCTCGTGAAACATCTAGCTAAGAAGCTTAAACCTATGGTAGGGAACACTAACTCATTTGTCAAGGACTCCAATCACTTCATTAATGAGATCAAACACATAAAACTAGACCATAATGACATTTTGGTGAGTTTTGATGTAAAATCTCTCTAAACCAATATCCACATAGACGAAGCCATGGAAGTATTCCACAAATCATTGATCCTGACACAACTAAATTAGTAGAAATCTGTCTGAAATCCACCTTTTTTAGCTTTAGGGATGATATATATGAACAGACTTGTGGTGTGGCCATGGGATCACCTCTATCCCCCATTATTGCCAATTTTTTCATGTGACATTTTGAAGCCAAAGCCATTGAGTCTTCCCCTTTAAAACCTAAACTTTGGAAAAGATATGTTGATGACACTTATGTCATGTGGCTTCATGGAAAATAAAAATTGGACAAATTCCTAGAGCACCTTAACAGTCAATCAAATTTGATCAAGTTTACAATGGAAGTGGAAGAGAATGGTAGTCTTCCCTTTCTTGATATCCTAATCAAGAGAAACCAAGATGGATCAATATCTCACCAGGTCTATCGCAAGAAAACCCACATAGAACATTACATGCATGCCAACTCTCACCATCATCTTGCTTAGAAACTTGGAGTGCTCAACACTCTAGCTACCAAGGTTGTACGTATTTCGGATTATGATCATTTTGATCAAGAAAAGAACTACCTCTTGGATGTTTTTGAAAAGAATGGATATAGAAGATACCAAAGAATCAAATCTTTCAAAAAAGCGGAGAATCCTAAAAACAAACAACCAATGGATGACAGTGCGGGCAAGGTTCACCTACCCTACATTCTAGGCACCAATAATAAGATTTCACACATTTTGAAAAAGAATAATATAAAAACCACTTTCAAACCCTTGAATACGATTAGTAGATGCCTGAAATCGGTAAAATATCCCATTGATCCTAAACACCACAAAGGGGTTTATTTAGTTCTGTGTTCGTGTGGTAAATCCTACATTGGTGAAACGGGTCGTTCTATATTTACTAGGATTCAAGAACATGCCGCTGATAGCAAACATAACTGTTCCAAAACCTCAGCTCTGGCTGAACACTCTAGCAAAACTAATCATCACATTTGCATAGAAAACTCCTGTGTTGTGGTCAAAATCAACCATTATCACCAAAGAAAATTTAGAGAAGCTATCGAAATAGGAAAACACCCCAATAACCTTAATTGTGACGACGGTTGGAAAATAAGTGATAATTGGCTTCCTACACTAACTGGGGTCTCTACCGTCTCCTAGGTCTCCCGAAGCCACTATCTCATAACCTCCTCCTGGTTCAACCTATCCCTAATATCATTGTATTAACATTTGAATAAATAACATTAATCAAGAACCCTACCTTGCCTTCAATCCCTAAAAGAACTTTTAGTAAGGTTAAATTCCAATAATTTTTATTTCCTTAGTTAACATTAAAATTTAGGAAAATCCTAAACAATTTATCTTAAAAAATGTTGATTAACAAAAATTCAATTAGTAATATTTAGAAGACACATTTAGTTTTATTATCATATTACATGTTTTAATTACTTTGCATTATTTATAACATTAATCTTAATACATAATATATTTAACATTAATAATCCTAATGTTAGCAAAATTCATTAATACAAAAAACTTTTATTAATGGGAAAATAACATTATATCATTTAAAACATTATAATATTATAATACTATTAGAACAATAACATTAGGTATTAATTAATGTTATTAAAAATAACTAATGCTAACAATTTTTTTAATAACATATTAATATTTTAATATTACATGGTATTTGATAAAAAAAAAGTTAATTAATTAAACTAAATTTATTTCTTAACAACATCAAAATTGTTGGTGTTACACTAAAAAATGTCACCTTGACTACTTACAGTTAGTATGGCTCAAATCAACAGTCATGCTACCCCTTTTAGGCAAGTCTCATGCCTCTGTTATCCATCTCAAACTCAAAGAAGAGAGAAAGTCTTGTAAAAACTATGTTTATCTCTGGGGTCGCAGGTTCTCTCTAGCCTTACCTGCGGGGACGCTGACCATGTTCACAAAAGCTGCGTCCATGGACGCTCTGTATGTTAAGGGACAGGTGCGTCCTTCTGTAAAAGGCAAAATGCGCGAGTTTCATCTTAAAAAAGTTACTTGTGGTTACTTCTAGAACATTCTAGAAGTCGGTTTGATGAAATGGATGCGCCTCCAGTTGGTTCATGTATCTCTATTAAGAGGGAACTTATCCCATCAATAAGGGAGCTATCCCACCCATAGAGGGGGATGATCCCATTGATAGTGGATCTGAATAACCTCTTTACAGCACTATAAATAAAGACATTGAGCCAGAGGGAGGAGAGGTTGGAGCTATACATTTTCTTTGGGTAAATGCTGCAGGATTTAGGTCTTCCATTAGAACCTTTGTGAGGAGAGATTGTCTTTACTTGATTCTACTTGGAAGTGGGTGAGCTTTGTCAAAGTAGAGGAAAACCCTTGATGGACCCTGGGAGGAACTTGCACAACACCAAGGCCAGGTTGTAAGAGTTTCTTTGTTTCGTTATTAATACAAACTGGTTTATTTTTCTCAATAGCTTGTCTTAATGAGTTATTTCATGTGTTCCTTGGTCTGCATGTTGAATATATGTTTTATTATATGAAATACAAGTGCTTGGTAATTGTTTGATTGTTTGTGGTTGCAGGAATTGACTTGAAGGAGGAGCTCATCCGGATTGGCAAGGACAAACTACAACAACAGCGTTTTGGAATAAGGTAAGCCTAAACACTTGTAGTCTTCATGTTGTAAAAGGTGTATTTAGAGAAAGATCACTCCATTTTGTCTTGTTTGTCATTAGAATGTCTTAGACTTCTAGGAAGGTCAGTCGTGTCCGCACCCTTGACCAATTCCGTGTGACAAATTGGCGACTCCGCTGGGGAATCCATTAATGAGAGAGTCTTTTCCTTTATATGAACTTTGCTTTGAGAAAATCATTTTTATTTTCTGGTTTTTGACTGTGAGAATTAGTATTTGGGTGGCTTAGCTTTAGATTTAGTTAGATTTGGTTTTTCTTCCTTTTTCCAGAAGGACGCACCCTCTGAGTACTGCACAGTGCGTCTTTGGACGCGCTGTTGCCGTCTGCACAGAGCGGGCCCGCACCTGTTGTAACGGGTTGCCTGCGTCTTCCTGTAAACTTTAAGAAAATTCCATTTTTGCTTTAAATTGCTTTTAGATTTTGTTTTTCCTTAGTGTTTTCTGCCCAGATCCTTTAGTACCCTGTCAAGAATTTTCACCTGAACTTGTTTTGTGAGCTTTGAGTGTTTTAGTGGTTTTCAACGAAGTTTAGACCTAAGGTTTGATTTTTGGATAGGTTTTGTAGTGACTTTGATAGTAGAAAGTTGTCCAGCCTTAGATCTCTCTGGTTAGTCAACCTTCTTAGAAGTCGGGCCTGTCGTAAAGTCTCCTTGTGTGAGCAGCTTGCCATTTAAGTTGTTTTGGGTCAAATTTCGAATTGCTTGTTTATAAAGTATTGATTTCCATTTTACAAAAAGAACAAAAAGATTAGAGTTTTGTTTTGGCTAGTTTTTGGTTCTGCAATAAGCTAGTCCTTGATTTGATTGTGATCAAGTAAAACACCTTAGAATAACCATTGTTAGTTTTGGCCTCGTTAAAATTGCTTAGAATAAATTTGCCTTTAGTTTGCTTATGAGTGGATTTTCATAGATTTTAATAGTCGTTAAGATTGATTTTTGGTTACATTAGATTTATTTGCTTTAATTAAAAGAAAAATACAAAAACATCTTCTTAAAAAGTCTTGTTTCAAGTAGCTTTTTGTTTTTGAAAGAAGAAAAGAGTTTTTTCGTGCATGTAAAGAGAGGTTATGTTTTTATGCTTGGAAAAGAAAAACGAATTGTTTCTTTGATTGTCTTCAATTAAGAAGTTGCTTTTATAAAGATTGCATTCTCTCAACTTTTTAGTTAAAACAATTCATCGAAAAAGCAAAGTAGTGGATAAATCATCCTAGGTGCATTTTGTAGTGGTTTCGAGTCGAGTCAACACACCACTAGTTTCACTTCCATCACCTTTTGACTTAAGAAACAACCTTAAAAGTAACGCTTAAATTAAAATCAATCTAGTAATTTTTATTTTCTAGGGCTCTAAAGCACCAACATAGCTTAGGCTAGGGTCTTGGAATAGGTGAGTACTTAACTCTCCAAGACTACAAAACCAAACAGATAGTCTATCTTGAGTAGAATAAATCCAATTGTTTCAGTTACATTCTGGGAAAGCTCCTCTTAAAGGAGAAGCACGAGCTCGTGTCCGAACCAGTGAGGGGATCATTCCTCCCTCGTTGGGAACGACGCCAGACAGTACGTATTAAAAACGGTAAACCTCGGATTAACCATTGTCGAGGAGCCAGGGGTCACTTATCGGTAAACCTTGGATTACTGTCAAGGAGCCGGTAAGGGGATTGAGCTTGTTACTCTGCCCTTGCGTGCTGTCGGAGTTTAGACTGTTCCCCCAGGTGTAATTGTTGTGATTGGTAACCTTAGTGGCCATAATCTCTAGGATTCTACCCAAGGTGACGGTGGAGGGAAGGTCCCACTGTACCTGGAGCAGACGTCGGCTATACTCACTTGGATTTTCTGGGGGGTTCGCTTCACTTCGAGACGGTTAAAGTGGAGGAACTTGGTCCAGTCTATTCATTAAGCAGGTTGTCGGCGTAACTGTTCCACCCGCCATTTCTGTACTGAATCCTGCGAGGTTGGACCTAATCACCAACTAGCGCTTTTGGTCCGGAAGATACTGTTTGTGTGTGCTTTGACGCTTTAGATTCTTTAGGCGTGTGCTTCAAATTTGTTTGGTTCTTTAGAAGACTTTAGGTGGTTTGATTTGAAATTTTTTACTTTGTTTTCGTGTGTTGTAGTTAAAAATCATTAATTGTGGCGGAATTACCGAGACGGTCCCGTCGAATTGCGGGCCAGTCTCCTGAAGTTGTTTCTGTGGCCGAATTGTTGAGAAGATCCCGTGAACTTAGGGGTTCACCTCCTCGAGACGACCCCAGTAATTTAGAAGGTTTAAAGGTCCTTGTAACTCCTCCTAGTGGCAGTAGAGTAGGTTCACCTGAAGAAGGAGAATCTTCCTTGGTAGTCCATCCAGATTACCAAAGTTTAGAAACAGGTTACAATCCCGAAGCTGTTACAGTTTCCGAGCTTGCTGGTAGTTTTTCATCTGCCAGTGAAACAGCGAAGAACCTGAAATTTCCAAACCTGTTACTCCAACTCCTAGTGTCCCTGATTCACCAAGAATAGAAAGAATTATCACCGAAAATCTTCCTGTTGGATTAATTGCTATAGAAGAACTTGTTCCAGAGGAAGAAATAGGCGTTTCTGATTCTGAAGATCTAATTACCCTTGATCTAAGGGAGCGTGAATCCATCTTTTACAGTCCTCCTAGAAGTGAATCTTGGTACCTTGCATTAACCAATTTTTTAGACAACTCAGTAGGTTTTTCTACACCTCGTACTCCTTTTCCACCCGGAGGAATTCATACTCCTGTAAATATGTCTGGTCAGTCATCTGTGTTTACGCAAAGTCCTGAATCATTTTTACATGGTGGTCCTTCCGTTCCTACTGGGTATCAATCACTTTCTGGTACCTTTGCGGGAGCATCTCCTCGACCCATTGATCATGGGTTATTAGTTGGAAACAGTGGTAATGTACCATTGAGTATAGGTGATGTTTATATGATGTCAGGTTCAACTCCCGTTAACCAACCTCAAGGTGGCCAATTACCGCCTGGGGGGCAACCTTCGTTAATGCCTGGGGGACAACCTCAAGGTACTTCATTCGTGTCTGGGGGGCAACCTCAAGGGTATCAACCCCAGCCTCAATATGTACCCCAAAGTCAACCTCAGTATCAATATCAACCTCAAGGATGGCAACCTCAAGGATGGCAACCCCAAGGGTATCAACCCCAAGGGTACCAACCTCAAGGATACCAACCTCAAGGTCAAGGTCAACCCCAGTACTCGTATTTACCTCAAAGTTATCAACCTACGGGTCAATACCCTGGTCAAGGTTATCAACCACCTCAAGGGCAATCATATGGGACTGCACCTTACAATTATCAACCCTATCCTCAATACGGCTATGGATCTCAGTATCCTCAACCTGTTACGAGTCAATACCCTGGAATGTTAACATGGGATCCGTCACAGGGTCAACAGATGTCGCAACCAAGTATACAGTCGGTACCTCAAGCAGGACAACCTGTAGTTCCTGGTCCACCCCAGCAACCACAACCTGTCCAGTCAAGTGTTCAGACCCCTGTAACTTCCGTAGTTACTCAGCCGCCAATTGCACCTGGTACTCCACCTCACACGGCTGCAGCAACTACCGCTTCATCTACCATGCTTACTTCCGGAGTATCGGCAGCTCCGGTTTCTACTGTCCCTGTAACCACTCCTCAGACATCTGTACCGTTGTCTGGACCTATGGTTCAAACCACAGTCCAGATGCCTGCAGGCCAACCTGGTACAAGTACGGTTGTTACTACTCAACCTCAATTTGTTCAACCTCCGTACCAGGGACAGTATCAACCTGGGCAAGCTACCCAACAACCGGTTTACCAGTATCAACCGTATCCTGGGTACACTTATCAACAACCTCAGCAACCCCAGTACGGTCCGGTTAATCCTGGTTTTCCAGGAGGATATAATATCCCAAATGCGACTCCTGTTCCTAGTTATCCTGGATATCCTCCTCCTGGGGCTGGTATTGTGACTCAGAGTTTTAGAGATCCTAACCGGCAGTTACCGTTTATTGCGACTTTAGATTTACCCGACTTGACGCGCCTAACGAACGATCCAATTCAATATCTTCAGTTCTGGCCGCCAATGCCAAATAAGTTTCCCAGCGATATACCCAAGTTCGAAGGTAAGTCTGGAGAGGATCCGTCTAATCACGTGATGACTTACCACCTCTGGTGTGCTTCAAATTCCATCTCAGATGATTCCATCCGCTTACGTCTTTTCCAGCGTACACTCATTGGTCTCGCAGCCAAGTGGTACATTGAGTTACCACGGGCCTCTTTTTACAACTTTAGCCAGTTAGCTACCTCGTTCTTAACTCATTTTCAGTTACCAGTCAGATACGATAATGGTACAGAATTATTAACTTCGCTAAAACAATCGACGTCCACGTACATTTCTGATCACATCCATGAGTGGAGACGTCGAAGAAGATTAGTGAAAGTTTTTATCCCGGACCAAATCTTAGCTGAATGGTTTGTCAAATCATTATTACCAAGAATTACTGAAGATGTAGCTAAGGCCGGAGTAGTTACTGAGGAGCAAGTCATTGCTCAAGCACAATACCTTGACTTAGTTTACACTCAGTCGGGTACGTTACACGAGAAAATTCCGGATCTTCCAAAGTCAAACCAAATCGCTGCTGCTCCTTCGGGATCTCATGCCGCTGATGGTATGATTGGTATCGTGACTACGAAGAGCAAGAAGAAGTCTTCCAAGGCTTCAACTACTCCAATTATCACTTTGCCTGATTCTCCGACAGGAGAGTCTTCTCCTGAACTCACCGCCGACATTCACGCCGTAGAGTCATCTACGGCCAAACCAAAAAACGGTGGAAAGAAGAAAGGAAAGAAGAAGGCCAAAGCAGACAAGGCTCCAAAGGAGAAAACGGAAAAATCGGAAACCAATGACGAAAAGCGCAAACCTCGATATCCTTGTCTCATTTGTGAAGAAGATCATTTTACGAGAGACTGCCCTCATCGGGCCGAGGTAGTAAAAATAGTCAAAGGTTCTCCCACTCCTGCTGTGTTAAAAAATCCATTTCCAGAGCAGGAGAATAAGATGATAGGTTCTTCTTCGAATGCCAGTGAAGAACCCATTTTGATGATGTCTCATGTCAGGATTGCGACTCGATCGCAAGATTATGGTAGTAAGGCTCCTGTTGATGGTAAGGAAGCAGAATCTTCTCACTCTAACCCATCAACCTCAGCTCCTGGTTCCGATCCACTACAGATCGAAAAACCTAACCCAGACTTAGTGATTAAGCCGCCCGCCAAGGGTGTACTTCGAAGGTCTGCTTTCAATCCACATGCGAGAGCAGCCCAGAATTACAACATTGTTGAAGACTTAGCTGTTTCACCTTCAGCAATGTCGGCACTCGAAGTGCTGCAATCATGTCCAGCGCAACGAAAATTGCTTTTGTCGGCTATCGGAGCTGTCGATGTTCAGGACCCGAACCTAATGATCTTTGATCTAGAAAATAGTACACCGCGTCTCCCCCATCAAATGGCTTTCCAAATCCCAGTGATAGTCAAAAACAGGCCTATTCATCGGACTGTGATTGATGAGGGAGCTTCTACGTGTATTATGTCGATTCAATGTTGGAGATCGCTTGGTTCTCCTTCGTTGAACCAATCCCCCACCATCCTTAAGGCCTTTGATGGCCGTGGGTTCCGTCCGTTTGGTATTCTACAAGAATTGCCTATAGGGGTCGAAGGTAAAACCGTTAGTCTGGATGTGGAAGTGGTTGATGCCCCTCTAGACTACAACCTTCTTTTGGGTCGAAGTTGGTCATATGCTATGACAGCGGTCGTTTCATCGGTCTTCAGAGTCATTAAGTTTCCACATAACGGTAAGATCGTGACTATTGATCAGCTGACATACTTTTCATCCGACCCAACCTCTTCAGAAACTATTCAACATGTTGGTAAAACGACAATCCCTTATAAGGACATTGGTGTAGGTTTAGTTAAGGATTCCGGTTTACTGGGAACTTTTCCTCTCCCTCCACTCAACGTAGACCCTTCGTTTGCAACAATTCATATGATCACGTCAGAAAACATTATTTATGATGATCCTTGGTATGTTCCATCTGACTCTGAGCTAGATTCGTTCGGTGATGTTATGCCGTTGAGTCCGTATGAGATTGCTTATGAAGCTCTTATGTCTTTTACCGATTTTCATTCAACCGAAACCGACCAAATGAATGTGGTCAGTGAAGAGTCATTTTTCACCTCACCCTTAGAACGGATAACGTTTCCCGAAGAAGTGTCATCTGACGAACAACTTCGCGAAATCCTAAGTGTAGATGATCTACCATGGGAAGATCTCCATCACAGATCTTCGTTTTTACCTAAGGGCGATGCATTTGAAAATGATTTTTCATCTATCTTTACCGCTGAATATGTCAAAGACGCTCAGGATCCAACGAAACATTCTGATTCAGAGTTGAATTTAGGGAATATTTCTCGTACTGTTCCCATTGATATATCAGTGAAGCCCGGAATCGAGGAAAACATTCATATAGGTGCCGCATGTACAGAAGAAGAAATCCAAACTTACAAGGCCCTATTCCAAGAATTCCACGACGTGTTTGCCTGGTCTTACGAGGAAATGCCAGGAATCGATCCTGCCATTGTTGTTCATGAAATCAAAACCTACCCGGATGCTAAACCCATTCGGCAACGGTTGCGTCAGATTCACCCTCGAAAAGCGGCTGCGATTAAAGCAGAAGTCGAAAAGCTGTTGAAAGCAGGTTTCATTTATCCGATCCCGTTAACGGATTGGGTATCGAATATTGTTCCCGTCAATAAAAAACAAGGAACAATAAGAATCTGTATCGACTATAGGGATATCAATCGAGCTTGTCCAAAAGACAACTATCCTACGCCTTATATCGATCAAATAATTGATGATTGTGCCGGAAGTGAGATGTTTTCCTTCATGGATGGTTTCTCAGGCTATAATCAAATCAATATTCTACCTGCCGACCAACCAAAAACGGCCTTCATTTGTCCATGGGGGACATTTGCTTATTGCAAATTACCTTTTGGGCTTAAGAACGCCGGTGCTACTTTTCAATGGGCGATGTCTTATGCATTTCATGACATCAAGCACATTGTGCAACCCTATCTTGATGATTTGCCTGCTCATTCTTTACATCGAACTGATCACCTTGTCCATTTACGCGCAATCTTTATGAGGTGTAGGCATTATCGAATTCGGTTGAATCCCCACAAGTGTGTTTTCTGTATAGAAACAGGTTGATTGCTGGGATTTGTTGTTTCAAAAGCCGGCATTCGCGTCGATCCCTCGAAAGTCGAGGCTATCATCAAATTGCCTCCTGTTATAGACATTTTTGTGCCTCGCGACATGGAGCATGAAATGTCAATAATTACAGGGATCCTCAGTCCCTAAACATGTTGTTCTTACCCCTAAAAGAACAAGGTCATCAAACAACAGCACTTCCAATCAGTTCTCCACCTGAAAACACTTCAAAACAGGCTATTTTTGGATCATGTCAGCTGCTCCACTGAGCATCTGCGCTGGAATGCAACTGCTCCTCCTTGTACCTGCGCTGGAAGTCAAATCTAATGAAGGCTACCTGCGCTGGGCGAGATTGGCCAAGTGGCACAGTCATTCTGCAAGGTGTCAACTGCCCAGGAAGCTTCCAAACTGACACTTGGTTCATGAGATTCGCCCTGTGATGAGTAAGAGGTACTTGATCACCATGTGTAAGCAAGGATCTCCAAGTGGACTCAAGAACTGAAGATTAACTGAAGAGGGAGAGGACACTAGTCAGCTCTATGCCAGCCTCAAGCTGACTCATCCTCTCTTCTTCTCTCCTATATATAGAGCTCTTCTATGAGGTCTAGGGAGGCTGGAATTTTGTGTAAAGCAAGGAGGTGCTGTTGGATTACAGTTAGAGCTATTGGGTGATTGTTTTACTAGAGGTGAAGAGGAGAGTTCTTGCTGCTGGGGAGGTGCTGCTGGATTGGAGCCATCATTGGTTGTAACCTTCTCAGAACCCTGTTACTTCTATCAATAAAGTTTTGCATGTTCTCCTATATACTTGTATTGCATTGATGTATTGTATTTACATGTATATTTGATTCACTCTAATCCATGCATCAGTTATGAGTACTTGTATCTTGTAGTTTCCTCTCTTGTTTTGTGCAGGATCTGTGTGTAGCTGGACCGGCAAAGAGAGCAAGGAGCTGGGAACAAGAGACAAAGAGAGAGGACAAGGATCGACTAAGCGAAAGACACCAGGTTGGTTGACCTTCTTTTCCTTCTCTCTGTACTTTCATAAAGGAAAACATCAAAGCTTTACTTTCAGTTGTTGCTAAAGACTGTCACCTTTAGAGTAGGGATAGGGTCATCCACATCGGATACTTTTCCCCACAACAAACTGGCGACTCCGCTGGGGAGCCTAGTATCTTGTTGGTGTTTGTAGTATTTTGCTATTCATTTCTTGAAGAAAAGAGTACCAAATCGAAAAGCTTTTGACTATATCAAAAGCGAAGTAGAGGGACTGCTACTCTTGCTCATTTGCTGAGCAAATTCAAGATTTGAAGAGCTTATCTACAAAAGACTCTTTACTCTTTGTGATAGCTTTTCATCCTCTTGATCATCCCTTAGCCTGTACTTGACCTATAGCTTTTTATTTCAGCAAAAACAGTGCATTTTTGAGCTTTTTATGACCCGGAAAACTTTGTAGACGTAACTCTCGTGTCCCAGAGCAGGTTGTCCACAGGCAGTCTGCATTACAGCGCAGGTACTCCCTTCGGGAACTGCGCTGGAAGTCAATTTGACAGACCAGAGCCTGCGCTGGACCTGTTAGGCAGTGTCTTCTAGAGGTTTTCCACTGTGTCTTAGCCCTGTTTTCACTTGTTTTTTGCTGATTGCTTGCTGGTCATTGTACTTGCTGTAAACCATTCTCCTTGACATTATTCCGCCTCAGTTGTGTGATGAAACTGTGAATGTTCTTTCAGTATTTCTTGTTTCAGTTACAGTTTCCCATTGTGAAAAGCGAACCAGTATAGCTGTGGCCTCTTAGATCCTGAACTGTAAAAGTGTCTTCGTGATCTGAAGAGCTAGTTTTATTACTGTTCATGGCTGTTTGAGTTTGTTTGTTTTCCATCTTATGGTTTGAATTCATATATTTTTAGTGTTGAAACAAGTACCTGTAAGGTGTCTTTTCATTTAGACGAAACTTGTTTGTTTACGCTTCAAATTGAATTCGAAAAGTACACAACAATTTCCTTTTGTCTACATCAACATTAAGGGAAAAGAAAAGAAATACATGCATCTTGCATTTGCATTTTTGATAAGTTTGTGTGTCTGATCTAGGAGAAAGTGCATTAGTTTGTGCTTTGTGCTCTGTGTGGAAAGATATTGTTTTTCTCTCCCCTCAGTAGCTAGGATTTTCAAAGCTAAAAAGATTGTAAAAGCTTGCCTATCATTTTAGCTGCATCTAGGAATTTGTACCAATACATCTCGTGGTGATCCAGAAAGACAAACTGTTAAGCAAGATCAACATTAAAATAAACCCAATTTACATAACAACGCTTTGTAACATAACGCAAACATCTAGAGGTCTAGGTAGAGACGTGTTCCGGCGTCGTTAAACATAGTGACTGTCGATCTCTACGAAGGTGGGTGATTCCTCCTGAGAGTCGGCGGCACTAATACGGACTTGTGCTCCCGCGTACCGTCGCGTATATTGGGAGACCCCTATAGGCATTTATCCTTTATCCTTAGGAAGCCGTGTCGGCCGCCCTACTGATCGCGATGCAGTGAACACAGCATTCACGAAGATCGACCACCCGTACCGTAAAACGTATTCTGTGGTTTCGCGAAAGGTTTGGCACACCCTCTGCCTAGATCTCCAGAGCAGTTTCTTTTGGCCTTTTTCAAACTCTATAACTGAAAAATTCCAACCGAGCATTTGTCACTTCGGGCTCGTTAATACATCGAAGGCGACTAGAGTCATCTTTAGCTTTTTCTCGACTCTTAAAACATGAAAAAGCAAGTTTGTGTCTAAAAGCGTCGTTAACAAAATTTATTTTAAGCGGAATAATCATCACCCTTCCCGCGTTGATCTTCGAAGTTAGTCCACCACAAGTGGAAGTTCCTGTAAAATCGCTTAGAAATCTTTTGGATAGACTAGATATGTCTGAACAACCGTCGACATCTAGGACTGTGTCGTCCGACGCAGCAGCAGCAGAGGCTCCTACTGCTACTCCAACGATGTTCGCTGGTATACCATCTGTCTCGGCAAGTTGTCAACAACAAGCCGGAGTCCCATTAGGGACGATGACATGGTTAGTTCCTATTTCTTCGTCCGGATTATCATCTGGTATTTCTTATGTTGAAACTCGCCAAATTGATCCATTTGGAGGTCAACCTGGGCAATCGATCCCCTTGAGTTCCGGATTGATACCATATGGGGGGCAGTATGCCTTTTCATTACCTCCTCCGGGAGGATTCCCATCCGTGAGTTCACAACAAAGTTCAGGTCAAACTGGAATTACATCCAACAGTTGGGTACCAATGCTGCCTCAACAACCAGGAGTTGTATATTCTATGCAACCAGTCCACCCTGTGTCAAATATTACCACCACACCTGCTATGGCGAATGTGTCGCAAGTACAAGCGTTACCTGTTGTAATACAACAACCTCTTGGCTCAGCGACTCAATCACAATCTCAGGGTAGTGCCTCCTTATCTGGAGCGACTCAGGCCCAAACAAGTACTGTGATTCCTCATCCTGGTCAATCATCCAGTATTGGTCAACAAAAATGGTCCAACAACCAGAGCTGCTTCAATCTCAACAACCGCCTTTCCAGCAATCATATCAAGGACCTGAGCAACAAGTCTTTGTAAGTAATGGGCAACCATACTATAATGGTTACGCCCATCAACCTTGTCTAAGTTGTCAGCATAATGCTGGTCTGCAAAGACCCATTGCTCAGGCGATACCATCTTATCCTGGATATGCTTCGCCTAACCTGAATCAATAGTTGCCCTTTGTAGCAACTCTAGAATTACCAGATCTAAACTGGCTGACGAATGATCCAATTGCTTATGCCCCTTGGTGGCCAGCGATTCCACACAAACTTCCATCAGACATTCCTAAATTTAATGGAAATCCTGGTGAAGATCCGTCGAATCATGTGATGACATTCCATCTATGGTGTTCATCAAACACCCTGAATGATGATTCGATAAGACTTCGCCTCTTCCAGAGGACATTGACAGGTCCAGCGGCTAAATGGTACATTGAATTGCCAAGAGCCTCTTTCGACAATTTCAGCTCCTTAGCCACGACTTTCTTAACCCATTTTCAATTACCGATAAGGTATGAAACAGGGACAGAACTCCTCACCAACTTCAAACAGACAACGGCCACTCACATATCTGATCATATACATGAGTGGCGACGTCGTCGTAGGATGGTGAAAACTTACGTTCCCGATCAGCTGTTAGCTGAATGGTTTATAAAGTCGTTACTTCCAGCTATAACGGAAGATGTGGCCAAGGGAGGAGTCGTAACAGAGGAGCAAGTCATTGCTCGTGCTCAATATTTAGACTTAGTATATACTCAGTCGGGCACGCTCTACGACAAAATACCTGACGCCCCTAGACCTGAATTTTCAATTCCTCCCCCTCCTGGATCGAATACTAACTCTCACGCCAGTAATGGCGTGACTGGAAAACGCAAAATTTCTAGTCAAAATGCAAATGAGCGACTTCTTGCCTCAGAAGTAAATGCCATGTCGACCGACAAGGGCAAACAACTGAAGCAACCAGGGGGCAAGAAGATAAAGAAAAGGAAAGGGAGACCCCCGACAGGGTGTCATATATGCGATGAGGATCATTGGACGAAAGATTGTCCACATATAGCTGAAGTTAAGAAACTCTTCAAGAGTTCAAAAACCCCAGCAGTATTGACTGATCCGTTTCCTAATCCAAGTCAAAATCTGGTTGCTAATCAAAATGCTTCCGGATCCCAAGTGCTTATGTTGTCTACCTCGAAGCAATAGAATAATGCTTTGACAAGGAGTAAAGATTACAGGAATCCAAAGCTGTCGAACAACAAGGTTAATGAACGACCTAGTAGTTCAACAACAACTTTGACCGAAGTTGTGCCACCCATCGTTCCTGAGCCAATAATAAAGTCGCCAAAGGGAGCAGTACACAAATCGACATTTAATCCTCGTGCCAAAGGAGCACAGAATTATAATATAGTAAAGGACCTGGCCCAATCGCCGTCCACTATGTCGACACTTGAGGTACCACAAAATTACCCCTCCCAAGAGAAAGCTTTATTATCAGCAATAGGTGGGATTGGCCCAATGGATTCCAATCTTGTAGCCTTTGATCATAAAGGATATGACCCTCAGTTACCAGCTCAACTAGCTTTCCTTATTCAAGTGAAAGCCCTCAACAAAATTGTTCATCGAACAATTATTGATGAGGGGGCATCTACATGTCTTATGTCGATGAGTTGCTGGAAAGAATTAGGATCACCACCCTTGTCGAAATCGTCAACGACGTTAAAAGCATTTGATGGACGATCATACACTCCATATGGGATTTTAAGTAACTTGCAAGTTGAACTGGGGGGCAAAACAGTAGGAATTGATGTTGAAGTAATTGATGGAAACCTCGATTACAACATCCTACTAGGAAGGCCCTGGATCTATGCCATGGCCGCAGTTGTGTCGACCTATTTCAGGAGGATTGCATTTCCCTCCCAAGAAGGAATTACAATCGTTGACCAACAAACTTTTCTCCCCAACAGTTCACAAGTTACAGGAAGCATTCAATTGATCCATGCAAGGAATCATTTTTTCCAAAGTATCGGAGTAGGTTTCCTAAAAGACCCTGCCTTAATGGGTACTTTCGCCCTACCGCCTCCAAGTAATCTGGCGGAAGTGGCCACAGTGGAAACCTACAAAATGAAATCTAATCCAATCTTCTGGTTGGATTCGGAAGATTCCTAGATATTTTGTCGGATTCCTTTGACATGCGTTATTATGATGCTGGGGGCATGCAAAATATCCGAGCAGTTTTAGCACATAGTTCATGCTCGTTAAAAAATAAACATAAGTTGTGAGCAATCTTCCCCTAGAGTTCAAGCTCATCCAGAAAAAATGAACCGGTAAATAACCGTGGTAAATGTAACCTTTGACAGCCATATTAAAACCTTGGTCGTGTTTGTGCACCGTCACCTCCATCCGTTCATTTGGCCAATCGTTCATCTCCATATGTGTGTTTACCCATTTTGAGGAACATCTGCGAAGAGTGATTTCACCTAGCCATCCTTGTGACACTGCCATGATTGGAAAATTCCAACCTGTACCTGGAATCTGCTGCTATCCCTGTTTATCACTCGTTCCTCAAAAGACGAGTCTTCTTTGAGCTCTTTTCACTGACTCGTAAAATATGAAAAGTTTGCCGAGTTTTGGCCTTCCAGCTCGTTAAATGACCGGAACGCTATCCCTCCTCTAAATTTTAATCTTTTTGGACCTGAGGGATTATTGCACAAAAGGATCGAGCGCTTGTCTTGTTCGGCTCGTTAAAAGTACCGAACAGCCATCCCTTCTGTATTGTTTTATACTTTTTCGGACTTAAGGGATTAGCTGACGAAAAAGGAATTATGGAGTTGACTTTCTGTACCTTTTCAAACTCTCTAAAAATGAAAAGGACCGAGTTTTCCTTGTCGTTAGACTCGTTAAAATGATTAAATAGCGACAAACTTGTCTTTAGACGAGAACGAGTTTCCCTATCGCTAGGCTCGTTAAATCATAGCGATGGGCTTGCCCGAAGGGCAGGTTATAGAACAAGCATATGTTATCCTCCTCAAGCTTGAAAAAAATAAAGAGGTACTGGTCAGAAATGACTGGGGAAAAATTGGGAGAACATCAAAGTTTAATGGTAGCAAGTCACTCTTGAACATGACACTTTTCCTCCGTACCACATCGGGTTGGGTTGTTTCATTCACCGGTCTCATCACCATGGTCCTCGCCAAACCATCCACATTTGGGGTAATGCTACCGATCCATCGCATCAGTGTCATTATATGTTCAAGAGGGGTCATTCTGAAAGTGTCAACCGTGTCCCATCCACTGCCATACATTATCCTTCATCCATTCATGATCGCCACCCTGAATCATATGTCACAGTTTGTTTTCACCTCCACTAAAATCATTAGCTCCGTTCCGTGTCATTGATGTGGGATTCATTAAGGCCCTCCTTTGATGGATCGCTTCTTGTCGACTTCAGCTCATTATCCAAGAAGTTGATCTAGGAACACCCCCATCAGTACTTTGAAGCTTGCATGCCTCAATGGCAAGTTTCTCACTTCCGGCGACAGGTATACATCAATGACCTTCGACCAGAAGATTTTGCGTGGCGTTCGACGCCAAGTCCTTTATTCACGCCACGTGAATTGTACTGCAGTACCTTGAGGGTCATCGTCATTATTGGTGATTCCTCTCGCTCTTGTTAACGGTTTTCATTATTGACCTGTAATCAAGCGATGTCTTTCCATGTTCGACTTCAGCGAAATTCTCACATGGATCGACTTGTACTTAGAGTGAAGATCGAACGAGTTTGAAGACCCCGGATCTAGTTTCATCCATCCGGGCTGCGATATATATTCAGGAAATATAAAAGCATTTGCCATGTACATCATTGCAGCAGATGATCATCTTATTCAAAGGATGATAATTTCAGCAGAAAATTATCAGTCTACCTTCAGACGATCGTCTGTCATATGTACCAAAATGTATTTATAAAAGCTGAGCATGGGAATGCCCGCCTCAGCTAGATCATGAAAATAGAATGAAAAATAATGTATTGTATTGTATTGTATTACAGGGCGCCTCCTCAGCACTGGAATGAACTTCGGACCCTCTAGATAAAGCATTTCACCCGATAAACGGCCTCATACTTTAGGGGGCAACTGTTATAGACATTTTTGTGCCTCGTGACATGGAGCATGAAATGTCAATAATTACAGGGATCCTCAGTCCCTAAACATGTTGTTCTTACCCCTAAAAGAACAAGGTCATCAAACAACAGCACTTCCAATCAGTTCTCCACCTGAAAACACTTCAAAACAGGCTATTTTTGGATCATGTCAGCTGCTCCACTGAGCATCTGCGCTGGAATGCAACTGCTCCTCCTTGTACCTGCGCTGGAAGTCAAATCTAATGAAGGCTACCTGCGCTGGGCGAGATTGGCCAAGTGGCACAGTCATTCTGCAAGGTGTCAACTGCCCAGGAAGCTTCCAAACTGACACTTGGTTCATGAGATTCGCCCTGTGATGAGTAAAAGGTACTTGATCACCATGTGTAAGCAAGGATCTCCAAGTGGACTCAAGAACTGAAGATTAACTGAAGAGGGAGAGGACACTAGTCAGCTCTATGCCAGCCTCAAGCTGACTCATCCTCTCTTCTTCTCTCCTATATATAGAGCTCTTCTATGAGGTCTAGGGAGGCTGGAATTTTGTGTAAAGCAAGGAGGTGCTGTTGGATTACAGTTAGAGCTATTGGGTGATTGTTTTACTAGAGGTGAAGAGGAGAGTTCTTGCTACTGGGGAGGTGCTGCTGGATTGGAGCCATCATTGGTTGTAACCTTCTCAGAACCCTGTTACTTCTATCAATAAAGTTTTGCATGTTCTCCTATATACTTGTATTGCATTGATGTATTGTATTTACATGTATATTTGATTCACTCTAATCCATGCATCAGTTATGATTACTTGTATCTTGTAGTTTCCTCTCTTGTTTTGTGCAGGATTTGTGTGTAGCCGGACCGGCAAAGAGAGCAAGGAGCTGGGAACAAGAGACAAAGAGAGAGGACAAGGATCGACTAAGCGAAAGACACCAGGTTGGTTGACCTTCTTTTCCTTCTCTCTGTACTTTCATAAAGGAAAACATCAAAGCTTTACTTTCAGTTGTTGCTAAAGACTGTCACCTTTAGAGTAGGGATAGGGTCATCCGCATCGGATACTTTTCCCCACAACACCTCCTCCTTCGAGTTTGCGCCAACTCCAAAGTTTGCAAGGGAAAGCAAATTTTTTACGCCGATTCATCCCAAACTACGCCGAGGTCACTAAAGGTTTTACACGGTTGTTGAAACAGAACGCACAATTCTTTTGGGACGAGATTGCCCAACAATCTTTTGATGCATTAAAACACGCGTTGACCCATGCACCGTTATTGCATCCTCCCAACTACAACCAGGACTACTTTTTATACCTCGCAGCTTCGCATTCCACCATTGGAATGGTGTTAGTTCAAGAAGATGAATTCAAAGCAGAGCATGTGATATATTATCTTAGTAGAACCTTAAATCTCACTGAGTTAAAATATTCGCATGTGGAGAAATTGGCCCTGGCAGCCGTTCAAGCTGTCCAGCGTTTTCGTCATTACATTCTTCTCCGCAAAACTACAGTTATTTCGGATTGCAACCCTATGATTTATATTTTGACAAAACAACTGTTAGGGGGCAAGTACTCTAAATGGATTGTCATCCTGCAAGAGTTCGACTTGGAGTTCGAGAAGTCCAAGTCTAAGAAATCTTTAGTTTTTGCGGAATTAATGTGTGATTTCCCGAGTGCTGACACAGAGACTGTGGCAGAGGAGTCCTTTGCGGACGAATCTTTGTTTCTTATTAGCACTTTAGATCCGTGGTATGGGGATATAATCATCTATCTCCAAACCCAAACCTTTCGGCCTGAAGCTTCCAAGGAAGAACGTCGAAAAATTCGGTTTCGATCCCAGCAATACAGAATTATCGGAGATACACTTTATCGCCGGGGGGCAGACTTAATTTTTCGACGTTGTTTAACTCACGACGAGGCTGAGAGAGTTTTGAATGATTGTCACTCTGGAGCATGTGGCGGTCATATGTCTGGGTATGCCACAGCTCAGAAGGTGTTGCGCGCTGGCTATTTCTGGCCGTCTATGTTCAAAGATTGTATCCTTGCCGTCAGAAAATGCCACAACTGTCAAGTGTTTGATCGAAAGATGCGCGCTCCACCTGCTCCTCTCCACCCTATAATTGCCGCTGGTCCATTCGCCAAATGGGGTATTGACTTTATTACTTGTAACCCTCGCTCGGCCGGGGGGCATGCGTATATCATCCTCGCGGTTGATTATTTTACTAAATGGGCCGAGGCGATGCCTACATTCGACGCAAGCGGCAAGACAGCTGCAGTTTTCGTATTCAATCATATCATAACTAGGTTTGGTGTCCCACAAGCAATCATTACTGACCATGGGAGCCATTTTCGAAACGTCATGATGACTGAACTTACAAGCCAGCTTGGTTTGCGCCACGATAGCTCTACTCCTTATTATCCACAAGCCAACGGTTTGGTTGAGTCAATCAACAAAGTTCTAGTCATCATGATTCGACGGATCATTGGTATCCATCGAACGAATTGGCATAACATGTTATTTTCGGCGCTATGGGCATATCGAACTTCAGTGAAAAATTCAACAGGTTTCACCCCTTTCCAGCTAGTTTATGGCTTAGAAGCTGTGTTACCTATTGAATGCGAAATCCCATCACTTCAAATGGCTGTCGAATTACTTCCAGCTACTTCCGAAGAGGAGAAACGGTTATTATACTTGGCTAAATTAGATGAGACTCGACGTGACGCTACTTTAGCTATCGAGACTCACGCGAAACGAATGAAAGCTCAGTACGATAAAAATGTAACCCCTCGAAGTTTTTCGGAAGGAGACCTAGTACTATTATATGATCAAGCTAACGATAAGCTAGGTGCCGGAAAATTCGTTCCCATGTGGCATGGGCCCTACATTGTAAAGCGAAAGCTAGCAAAAGGGGCTTATGAGCTAGTTGATTTTGATGGGGACTCTTTGGGTAAACCCAGAAATGGACTTTACCTAAAGAGGTATTATGCTTAAAATGATGGGTATGGAGAACTTTTTAGATAGGTTAGATTTTCTTTCTAGCTAGCAAGTGTGTTAGTTTAGTCAGTGTGCTTAGCTTAGCGAGTGTGGTTTTTCGTCATTATTCTGGCTTATTTTGGTTTTACTCTTGATATTGTAGATGTCGACGCCTCTCCAAACATACATTGGATTTGCTGATGGTGCTTGTCGTAATACACGGAATATCTCTTCCGCAGCTTGGGTTATCTATTCGCCCTCTAACGAGTTAGTTTCTATGCATGGGGTAAGCCTCGGTCAAACAACGAATAACATTGCAGAATACAGTGCAGTGGTTGAATTATTATCCGAATCTATTTCATTTGGAATTCGACGTTTGATAGTGAGGTTAGATTCTGAACTTGTTGTATTACAGCTTAATAGAGTTTATGCCATTAGAAATCCTGTGTTATTAAGGTTGTTTTTGAGAGTGCGTCTCTTGGAACGTGAATTTGATTACATTGAATATCAACATATTCCAAGGTCCTTGAATACATTGGCAGATGCAATTGCTTCTCGAGTGTTGGACAGACATTTATAATAATCATGCAAGTAAATTTAAAAACATTTCATCATACATGTTAAACAAGATAAGCCGGTAATAGTGATATATATAGATAGAAGTGTGTCAAAAAATATATACATCGTCTTCGATCATAGGTTGAAAACACCTTATGATCGGCAAAATGATAGTACAAAAAGTCAAAAATGTCACATGTGACTACAAAAAGTGACTAGTCAATCACTGGTGGTGCTCTCTGTACGACACCACTGCGCGGGCTACCTTACGCAAAAATCTCCTAAACGGTCCAGGGACCGCGACTACAAAACGCTGAAGCCTGATAGGAATGTCATCCATAGTAGTCTCAGGTATGTCTGCCGTGAGACGCTCTAGATCATGCTCCAACTCAGCTAGTACGTCTGCAGCCGCGTCCTGTGGGGCCGGTACCGGTGCAGCTGGATGTAATCTCTCATAAGGCCGGAGGTTGGCTGGACGCTGTGGACCAACATCTGCATTTTGAGAAAGTTTTACTATTAGTTTTGAGACGATATATATAAAAAATACAAAAAAATACGTAATTAGGAAACTTGTGAAAATAAAAGTACCTCTGTCGTCCCATTGTTCTCCCTGTGGAAGAACCATGTCCGGATCACCTCTGAAATCCATTCCGGCATACGGAAAGTCCTGTATCACAAAAAGCTGGCCCTCTAACCAGTCAAAGTAACTGTCTGAGAATCGAACCACTGCCGCACCCTCGTCAGGATGCCGGGCCATCACCGCAACCCATCGTATCAGCTTTGGCTCCCGAGGACCCAAGTCATCAACAGTGAGTTGCTGAGGGATCAACATTGGAACTCTCTCCAAGGCAAAGCTCACGACTATAGGCCCATATCCAAAAGTCTTTAGTCGTCCGTTCTTTGCCTTGGTCAGTTGGCTCTTCATATGAGCCGACACAGCTTCACACCAGTTGAAGATGGTGCCTTGGTAACAGTCAATTGCCATCCGCATTTGGGATCCGGAAGCAATGTGCAAAGCGGCCGCGCCGCAAATTCTGGTGACCGTGAACGCAATAACTTTGAGTTCAGGCAGAGTGATGTGTTTTATCTCTATGCCTTTTGAATGGTGAGCCCCACGTGTGCACCAATCCTCGCGGAGACTATCAAGGGATTGGCCACCCGGCCTAGTCCCCGCAAGATTGAGTTGCTCGCCTCTGTTTGGCAAGCCAGTGAGAAAGTATATATCCGAGGGCTCTATCTCGAGCTGGTGCCCTCCTATATAAAAGCATTGTTCTTGAACGTTCCATCGCTCAACCAGCCATTCCAAGAATCTTACCTGGCCCCTCATGCCCGGTATGGTCCAATATTTGTATAACCCGCATGCTCTTAGGGCATCCAGAGAAGGTTGGTGATTTATTGCAGCTTCATCTTCCTCTACATGCTCTCTCTCTCTCCAGTCTAACATGATTAATGCCCTGCATATCAAAAAAGACAATTAGAAATTGATTTGAGGATTTTTGGTGGTTTTTTGAGGGAGTTGGGGTTTTGAAATGCGCACTTCTCGGAAGACGCACCCCAGCTTTGTAGCACAGGGCGTCCGGACGCAGCGGGCCTGAAGGCGGGCTGCGTCCCCCGACCGTTTTCCCGTATGAGAAAAAGTCGGGGGACGCAGGTCACCCGAAGGGCACCTGCGTCCGCCGAGAGGCGCATTATAAAACCAAAACCCCCCCAAAAAATGAAACTAAGACCTAAAACTTAATTCTAAACGGATAGAAATGCAGAGTAGGATGTGTAAAATACCTGGATGAAGCGGCGTTCGATTCCGACGGTCAGATTTTCCGCAGCGACCACGGGAAGTTTCTTGTCAAAAGCTCCTTTTTCAACCTCCAAAGTCAAACGGTAAAAATGACATGGTAAAAGGTCTTTTTATAGGTTTTTTGGGTGAATTAGTTCATTTTTTACCATGAAAAGATGTTTTTCGACGTATTTTTGCCTATTTTAAACAGGTATGAGTAATGTGTTGCTTTTGTACAGGACAAAAGGACTTCAAGGGAAATTGTCATTTTTCACAAACAAAATATCAGAGTCATCTTTTAAGCCCTTTTCTGACTCCTAAAATATGAAAAGATCGCCGAGTGTTTCTTTTTCACTCGTTAAAACGAAATTAAAAGACGGTCCCCTTTTAGCTCTTTTCTGGCCGTAAAATCAAGAAAAGATTGCCGGGTTTTTGTCGTTTCAAACTCGATAAGGAAATAAAACGACGTGTCCTTGATCGCTTTTTACTTTTCAGGTCGACGACACTATCATGAAAGTACTCCTTGGTCGCAAGATCAAGCGGTTCCCCCAGGTATTATTTTATACTTTTTCGGGCTTGAGGGACACAAATTTACGAAAAAGTTCAACGTGGAGTTTCCTTAAGTTTTTTCAGACTCTCTAAAATTGAAAAACGCCGAGTTGTTCCTATACTGGGCTCGTTAAATTTTTACAGTAAAGGACCTGTTCAATTACAAACAGGAACGAACCACTCCTTCCTAGGGTTCGAATTTAAACTAGGTTGGACTCGTCCGAAGGATGAGCTTATAATCAAGCATATGTTATCCTCCTCAAGCTTGTTAAAAATAAAGAGGTACTTGCCAGAAATGGTGGGGGAAAAGAGAGAAGAATGAGCCTATTTGTTACCTTTATTTCAAAAGAAACTTTATTACCACTCTTGAACACGACACTTTTTCATTCACCTGGGTTGGGAAATCTTTTACCTCACAGTTGACCAAACCACTTTGAAAGTCTTTAACCGGGTTCCGGGGATTAACTTTGAGTTATTCGTCACCAAGCCATCTGTCGTGTCGTTATGTGTTCAAGAGGTCTGCAAGCAAAACTTTCATCTGCAAAATACTTGTCATCCATTTGACCATCCCTGAGTCAGTCCTTACAGCAACATTTCTTCAACTTGAACAATGATTTCGTGTTGCAGGCTTGCCTGCAACGGGTCGCTTTCTATCGACATCGACACATTATCTAGAAAGATGACTTAGGAATCGACAGTACCTTGAAGTCTGCATGCATCAATGGCAGGTTTCTCGCCTTTGACGACAGTTTACATCATTGACTTTCGATCAAAGGATTCCGTGAAGTGTTCGACATCAAAACATCTATTCACATTTCACGGGTTGTGCTTGGTACTTTGAGAACCATTGACATTACTGGTGGTCTCTCTCACGCTTGTTAACAGTTCACATCATCGACTGGTAATCAAGTGGTTTCTAACATGTTCGACATCAAATCATTTAATCACATGGTTAGAATCGTACCAATTCGGGAAGTAGAAGTGAAGACCCTGGATCTAGTTTCTACCATCCAGGCTGCGAGGAGTTTTGTATTCATTATCTATGTAGACTAATCATAAACAGATGGCTGCGTCCATACTGTGTCTACAAAAGTCTATAAAAATGATGTACTGCAAGATCATTCCTGTATCAGAATAGTTAGTCCATTAGGTATCAGAATAGTTAGTCCATTAGTTAAAGTTTTGAATCTGAGTATGGGAATGCCTACCTCAGTGATGATATAATCTTATACATGTATTTTGTGTTGAAAATTGCAGGTTCCAACCAGGTCATCCACAAGACAATCCTTGAAATGATAAAGCGCTTCACCCTTCCTAGAATTATAAAACCCTAATCTATTCCAGGCTTCGCACTTTAGGGGGCAATCTGTTACACTAAAAAATGTCACCTTGACTACTTACAGTTAGTATGGCTCAAATCAACAGTCATGCTACCCCTTTTAGGCAAGTCTCATGCCTCTGTTATCCATCTCAAACTCAAAGAAGAGAGAAAGTCTTGTAAAAACTATGTTTATCTCTGGGGTCGCAGGTTCTCTCTAGCCTTACCTGCGGGGACGCTGACCATGTTCACAAAAGCTGCGTCCATGGACGCTCTGTATGTTAAGGGACAGGTGCGTCCTTCTGTAAAAGGCAAAATGCGCGAGTTTCATCTTAAAAAAGTTACTTGTGGTTACTTCTAGAACATTCTAGAAGTCGGTTTGATGAAATGGATGCGCCTCCAGTTGGTTCATGTATCTCTATTAAGAGGGAACTTATCCCATCAATAAGGGAGCTATCCCACCCATAGAGGGGGATGATCCCATTGATAGTGGATCTGAATAACCTCTTTACAACACTATAAATAAAGACATTGAGCCAGAGGGAGGAGAGGTTGGAGCTATACATTTTCTTTGGGTAAATGCTGCAGGATTTAGGTCTTCCATTAGAACCTTTGTGAGGAGAGATTGTCTTTACTTGATTCTACTTGGAAGTGGGTGAGCTTTGTCAAAGTAGAGGAAAACCCTTGATGGACCCTGGGAGGAACTTGCACAACACCAAGGCCAGGTTGTAAGAGTTTCTTTGTTTCGTTATTAATACAAACTGGTTTATTTTTCTCAATAGCTTGTCTTAATGAGTTATTTCATGTGTTCCTTGGTCTGCATGTTGAATATATGTTTTATTATATGAAATACAAGTGCTTGGTAATTGTTTGATTGTTTGTGGTTGCAGGAATTGACTTGAAGGAGGAGCTCATCCGGATTGGCAAGGACAAACTACAACAACAGCGTTTTGGAATAAGGTAAGCCTAAACACTTGTAGTCTTCATGTTGTAAAAGGTGTATTTAGAGAAAGATCACTCCATTTTGTCTTGTTTGTCATTAGAATGTCTTAGACTTCTAGGAAGGTCAGTCATGTCCGCACCCTTGACCAATTCCGTGTGACAGTTGGTTACTTACATTACCAACCCAATTTTTCCTCTATTTAATGCCCCAACATTATAAACATCGATACAATAAAACATGAATGCGATGACTCCGGAAGACATCAATACACAAAATGCAAATTGCAGAAGCCTAAAATCTATAATTAATTGATTTTATTAAATGTAATTTGTTTAAAAGTTTTATATGAAATTAATTGGTGGAGCATTGTGTAAAAAAATAAGATTCAAATCTCCATAGATCAAACCATATATATATTATAATTAAAAAAAATATATATATACTAATGATTTTTTTGTGTGTGTTGTAAATTGGGTTTATTGGTCTTTTACAATTACAGTTGTTTGGTTGTTGTTGATATACAATGGTTCATGCTTGGAGTCACGAAGACGCTTAGGGTTTTTATTACGTGTCTTGATCCTCACTAGTTTTCAGTCTCAAAATGAACACTCTGCAAGGACTACCCTCCTTCTGTAATGTGTGTGGCAGGAAAAATGCCTTCAAGAGCGCATCAAGGAGATCAATCAGATGATAGTGTTTCTCCTTTTGACCTACTGATTTTAGGAGCAAAATGGCAAACCACTTTGAAGGGAAAATCTATCCCTAAAGCCCTTCAAAACCCAAAATTCATCATTCCTCCAAAATGTTTGGAAGATCATCAGAAGAGGATGAAGGATCATGCGTTTATTTGCAAATTTATTGGAGGTTGGCCAATGGAAAAGGAATTGGAAAGGTGGATCTTGCAAAACTAGCAGCTGAAAGGAGAAATTGATTTAAGATTGGGAGCAAAAGGATTTTCACTTTAATTTTCTCAAATTTGGAGGACAAGCTAGGGTTTTTGAAGGTGGTCCTTATTTTTATAACAATGTGGGTCTATACATTCGTCACTAGGAAGAATTCTTCAACCCAAATAAAGAATAATTTTTGTTGGCTCGAGTATGGGTGAGATTGTATTCTTTACCTATAGATTTTTGGATTATTGAATTCTGGAAGGTATCGGTAATGTTCTAGGTTGTTTTGTTAAAATTTCTAAAGTTACCCATCGTAGATAGAATATGTCTTATGCCCGCCTCTATATTTACATGGATATCTCCCACTCGTTACCAGAATCCATAGATCTAAACTATTAGGGTGAAATTTGGTCTCAACTATTGGATTATGAACATGTGCTTTCCGCTATAAACTTTGTCATGGACATGGTAATTTATTTTGCGACTACCCAAGTAGGAAGAAGGACCAAGAGAATGTTGGGCCGATGGGATCTAAGGGTTTTAAAAAGGTATCTATGAGAAAGCGAAACTCCCGAACTTGAAATCAAGTGACGCAACATACACTCATAGATAAGAACGTTTTTGAAGTCTTAGAAGATATGGATGAAGATCATGGAACATAGGGGCCAAATGAGGTGCATATGTTAGAACAGGCTCCGAAGGGTCCAATAGAGAAACCACCTCCAAAGCGGAAGTTTCCTTAAAGAGAAGAGAAAGCTTTGTCTGATAATTTTTTCTTAGATTTTTCGGGGATTGAGGAGGTGGTACAACTATCAAAACTACTTCTCGAGGCTCTTATCGATGAAGAAAGTTTGTTGGTAGGAATTCTTAATGAGTGGGATCAATAGGATTTGGTAGAACTATCTAAGGCCCAACGAGATCAATATGCAATAGCATTCAGTAACTAGAAAACACGTCAAAGGCAAAATTCGAAGGAAAAACAAAGTATTTACTCAGTGCATGAACTCAAAGCGAAAGGCAAGGATTTGCTAATTAAAGATCTGGTGAAAGAACATAAGTGTAAAGGAGGAAAATAAAAAAAAGGATGTTGGGGAGGAGATGATTAACTCAGTACAAACTAATGTAATCCCAACATACTTCCCACTTTCTCAAAAACATGTATCATGGAGTTTCTTTCATGGAATATGATGGATTCAAACATCCTCTTTTGGTTGTCCGTTTAATGTTGGTATTGTCCAGGTCTTTGTGGAATATTTATTTCTCTCTTGGCATGGAAACTCCTCTGGTATGTCCTCGATGGGGGGGGGACAATGTACACAACACACTCAAGTTAAAATGTGTGTTATTTATGCCATTTGTCCTTCCAATGCTACAACATGTCATGGAAATGAAAGTATGGAGGCCAGGTAGCAACCAACGTCCTGTCACCATAAATGTGAAGGGTTGGTGGAATTTATTGGAGGCTCCACTTATATTTATGTTATCATGTTCATATGTTTGTTGGTAGCTATAGGTGAGGTTTACTTCTAACGTTTGGTTCATACCTTTGATCATTTCAGAGATGTTCAACAGGAGGTCATTAATGGAGGTTTGCATTACGAGAGGAATGTTTTTATTGTATTTATGTTTATTTGGATTCAGTGATTGTCGATGTTTTTGTCCCTTCCAAAACTATTAAAGGATGATGACGACACTAGAATAGTTTATTCTAAGTCCACTGCTCGGGATATGCTCTCTTCATGTGGAAATATGGCACAATCTTGTTTCTTCTCTTGATGGATAGGCTACATGCTTTGGTTTTCCGTGCTAGCATATGTATGTAAATGATATCAACTTTGAAACTTTGGTTTTGATAGTCAACCTCTTTGAAGCTCATATGCTACCCATATAAAACTTTTATATAAATTAATAAAATCCTTTTGTATTAGCTTAAAAAAAACATCCTTTTTAAATATGAAAAATAAAATAATGTTATAATTTAATAAACCACACACATTACTTAATAATTATTATTAAAATTTTGTATAAAAAATTCAATTCATATTATCTAAATATTTAAATTGCATTTTAATAAAATAAATTTAACATTGCAAAAATACTTAATATATTTAATTTATACAATTTCAACCATTAATATATACAATTTCAATATATATATTCAATAATATATATATATATTTTGAATATACTCAAATGATTTTTGAGATTTTTATTTATAATTAAAACTTAATTTATATTAAATAAATAATATTTTAATTTTCAAAATTCATATTAAATAATTAAAAAAAAAAACATATATGATTAAAATAAAAAATAAAAAATTAAATAATTAATCATATATGATTTTTGTATCATATGTGATTAATGTAAAAAGCTCTCTTTATACATCACAAAAATTTGAATTTAAAAATTCAAAAATTAATCTAAAATATAATTTCTCAAACAATATTTAGGGCATTTCACAAAACACTCCACCATCTTCACCATAAAAAAAAGGCAATTATTTAAAGAAATTCATTTTAGATGCAATTAGAAATTGAAATTTAATAATGATGGAAAATGTGATTATCTATAAATTTAAATGAAAATTTACACAAAGCACTCCACCATCTTCACCATAAAAAAGAGACAATTATTTAAAAAACTTCATTTTATATGCAATTTGAAATTGAGATTTAATAATGATGGAAAATGTGATTATCTATAAATTTAAATGAAAATTCACACAAAACACTCTTTTTTTTTCTTTTCAGAGAAAAAAAACATCATAGCTTTATATTAAGAGTATATAAAGATCTTGAATACATAATTCAGAATGACTAATTTGGCTTGGATGCCCAGACCTCTGCATAATGATGCAAAACCAATTCCCATACCAGCAGATAATGCCTATCATCATTTACAAATAACCAGTACAGAAGAGCACATGAGAAAGAACAGAGACAATATATATATATATATATATATATATATATATATATATATATATATATATATATATCTCCCGGATCAGTTGATAATGGAGATGTGACAAAACTTTACAGGGCTATACCAAAAAGAAAATTCCATTCAAAAAACAAATAAGAAGAGAGCAGCTACGTCCTTCCTATATGAATAGGAACCAAAAACAAAAGAGAAAGTGACAATCTGAAGGCAGAGACCACATGCAGAATCACAACCCGCGGCATCAAATAGGATCACATGTTGTTGCAGAAAGATATTAATGATAGGAATCATGGCAAGCCAGAATACTCTGAAGAATAGCCTTGAGAGGCTCCTTAGAGTCTTGGAATATGTGCGCATTCCTCCAGTTCCACAGGTGCCAATAAGTGATAATGAACAGCGATCTCCAAGAGGGGGATTGTCTACTCCACTAGAGAAAACCTTCCTTTTACTTGCTTTGCCGGAACGAGCGGGAGAGAGAGCGTCGTTTACCATAACCATCATCTTCCACGAGATGTCCAGGCACCATCCAGAGCACAGAACAGGATATGAGCTGATTATCCAGCTGAGGAGTTAACAATAGAAAATCACAACCACCGCCCCCAGAATAAACCAGACAGAGACAGAACCATCCTATCACCGATATAACGAGGCTAACTCCAAAAATATATATTCGCCTGATAGGAAGCAATCATGTCATGAGGCCATCGTTCAGGAGAAAAATGAAGCAGACATAGAGCAGTCGTGCAAAAAACCCAAGACCTAAGGCCTGTGGTGGAAGAAGGAAACCGCAGCTAAACTAACAAAGTCCAATATATAACTGGAACCTGAAATCAAAGAAGTAACCCCAGACGTCCTTCTGCATGGGATGAGCACTGTGGCAACGCTACGTGTCGAGGGTGGTATATGTGCATGCGATGGACCATCTATGCCCTCCGGGTGTCGCTGTTGGAAATTTATCGACCCTATAATCAGAAACGTGTTTTTTCTGTATAAGACCAATCAGAGGACACTCCCCACCTTCCTAGCTTGAGAAACCAATAGGCCGAAAGAGGAAAATGCGCTGTCTGTCTCCGGGAATGGCGGGTGGCTGTAGTCTATTGGATTCTGTAAAACCTGTTCCGGCTCCGCCCCTTGCCTCTTTTATTTCATTCAAGGCAATCCTCAAATAGAATCTTCACAAAACACTCTACCATCTTCACCATTAAAAAAAGACAATAAGACAATTATTTAAAGAACTTATTTTATGTGCAATTTGAAATTGAAATTTAATAATGATGGAAAATGTGATTATCTATACATTTAAATAAAAGCAAATAAAACAATTATTTAAACAACTTCATTTTATTTTTAGGCAATTTGAAATATAATAATGATGGAAAAAGGGATGATCTATAAAATTAAATAACGCAAAATAAAAATAAGTTTATTCCTTTATTTGTATTAGCCGTACGACCAATCTATCCAAGGTCTTCGCCCCGAAAGTATGGTATCTTTAATATTATGAAAACACTGTTAATCGAATTTCAATTTATCAAAAAATTATATTTCTGGAATGATCTCTTCACCACGTAAATCTTCAAAAAATTATATTTCTGGAATGATCTCTTCACCACGTAAACCTTCAAGCATTTATAATGTATTTAAATAAACAATGAATTTAGAGGGGTTGGATTTGTAATGTTATCAAAATATTGCGAGATAAATTTCAATGTATCTAAGGATTTGGGTTGGGCTTCTACAACGAACTCATGGTTGACGCAACTATTAAATATTTAAATAATAATTAAAGGAAGTAGGTACACAAAATTCCGAGTCCTAAGTGATTTTAGTGACATTTAAAAGTATTTTATTATTAAAAATATTTTAATTAATTATATTTAATTTGAATATTAAGAGAATTAATTATTATGCTTATTACTCATTCAAACTTTTATATAGATTGTATAATAAAAGACAATTTTTTAATAACAAACTTTAATAGTAAACTATTTAAATCCATGTTACCATGTGTCCCATCACTTCTTAGCGAAATATTTCCACGTCCATAGTTCTGGGTGCTATGAAGTCAAAGGATTGAGCCCCAAGTAATGACACACAATTTTCTTCTCACGTACGTATAATGAATGTATTATATATTTTAGATTGTGAGGTGTCTTTGATCAATCATATGTGGGGTTGATTACTTATGAATTATATTTATGAAGAGTACCCTATGGATGAGTTGTGGGGGTGTTGATTAATAATTTCTTGCTTAGTTTAACGCGGTGGAGGAGTTTCCTGGAAAATTATGGAAATTCTGGTTATATTTAGAAAAAAATTGGTAATTTTTTTTGTAGATCTAAGTTATAGTTGTTAAATTTTAAAATTTTAGGTGTCCTAGACGTTTTTGATAATGTTGAATCCATTTCCACCATCAAAAACACCATTCAAACACTACCTCTACAAGATTTTTTGAAATTTTTTACCCGAATTCCGACCACTTTTAACCATCTAGGGAATTCCTCCTTCGCCTCAAACGATTCCTTCATCCAGGCAATTCCTCCTCCGCCTCAAACGATTCCTTAATAATTTGCCCCCTCTTGCCGTGCTTGTGATCTGTCGTGAGAGCATTGGAGGTGGCTGTGATGTTTGCATTTATTTGTCCCCCATGTACAATAATGTAGTAGATCTTCATGTATGTTTGTTACCTATGATGTTTGTAGTGGGTCTCTCTTTTATATATTAATTTTTCCCTAATATAATTACTATTTTTTAAAATTAAAATTAAATTGAGCTTATTTTCTCCCTTATATTATTACTAATTTTTTAAAACTAAAATTAAATTGAGCTTATTTTCTCCATGATTTTATCATTATATTAACATTACTTATTTTTTAAAATTAAAATTAAATTGAGCTTATTTACTCCCTTATATTATTACTAATTTTTTAAAACTAGAATTAAATTAAGCTTATTTTCTCCCTGATTTTATCATTATATTAACCAACCTTATTTTTTAAAATTAAAATAAAACTGAGCTTATTTTCTCCTTTATATTATTACTAATTTTTTAAAACTAAAATTAAATTTAGCTTATTTTCTTCCTTATTTTATCATTATATTAACATTACCTCCTAAGGTACAAGTAAAGTTTGTTTTATTTAAAATATTATTTTTAGTTTATTTTTCAATAAATATGAATAAAAGAAATAAATTTGAAAATAGTCATGACAAGAATAAGGTTATATTTTCTCTTAACAACATACAAAGTGTTGTTGGTCTTTTCTCCTCACAAGGGAAAATGACTAACATCGAGAGAAAGTCTTGTGGGAATAAGAAATATGCTCCTCATTTTTATAGAGGTGATATTCCTCTCTTGATAGATGGAAGATTCTTCTTCTATCCTTAAACAAATGTGATACAAAGTCTACAAACTCAAACCACAACTAAACAATAATGAATAGAAACTCAAATTCTTATAAACAAAGACTTTATTCATGAACATGAATTCAATGGGAATAAGAAATATGCTCCTCATTTTTATAGAGGTGATATTCCTCTCTTGATAGATAAAAGATTCTTCTTCTATCCTTAAACAAATGTGATACAAAGTCTACAAACTCAAACCACAACTAAATAATAATGAACGGAAACTCAAATTCTCATAAACAAAGACTTTATTCATGAACATGAATTCAATGGGAATAAGAAATATGCTCCTCATTTTTATAGAGGTGATATTCCTCTCTTGATAGATAAAAGATTCTTCTTCTATCCTTAAACAAATGTGATACAAAGTCTACAAACTCAAACCACAACTAAACAATAATGAATAGAAACTCAAATTCTCATAAACAAAGACTTTATTCATGAACATGAATTCAAACCTTGTTGTCTGCCTCAACAACTGAGTTGGATTCCTTTTAATAATTGGAGAAGGAAGACTCTAGAATAAGAGAGAATTCCCCAGGAAGATGAGAGGAAGTCTCTCAATTTTAGAAACTTTTTGACTAAAGATAATTCTAGGATTTTTCTAGGGAGATGATTTTTTTATATTTTACATAATTCCACGATTTTCTAGGAACATAGAAAATTTAGATTTTTCCACAGATTTCTATTTAGAAATCAAGTATAGTTTTATTTTTTAGGAAGATGCACCTACATCAGACTCCCAGGGAGACAATAATACATTCATGTAGCCTATTTATGGAGTTCTTCAATACTGGTATCATATTTGGAAACTATTGTCGTTGTCATCCAAGTGGCATCTTCAACTAGTTGATTCTTCCATTTGATCAAGTATTAAAAATGCTTAGTGTTTCTCTTAGCCACCCTTTTAGCTATTATTGATTCAATCTATTTTTATGGTGTTGGAGGTAGATGCTTCCCCCATTCGATAATTTGAATTCCATCACGAACATGTGTATCTATATAAACATTTGTTGGTTCCTTAAAGGGGTATATATATGAAACATCAAATATTGGAGAAATGCCAAATTCTTCGGGAATTTCTATTTCATAAGCATTTGAGGAGAATTTCCTTAAGACTTTGCATCTCCTAATCTTTTTAACTTTCATTTTGTTATACTTCCCTTCAAGAAATCGTTCTTTTCGAATATGTGCCATGATCAAATCCCCAACTTCAAAATCTAGTTGTCTTCTCTTTGAGTCTGCTCTTTTTTTTTACATGCTACTGCTTTCTTGTAATTTTTCCTTGACTCTGTCTTGTAATTATTGCATACTGGCCACAAAATCTTCACCGTCAACACTCCTAAATTCCTATTTCCAAAGATTTCTCAATTTATTTATTCATCTTAGGTGCATTCCTTATACAATTTGGAATGGAATTAATCTCATTCTTCTATTAGGGTAGTCATTATATGAAAACTCTACTTGAAAAAGTACCTAATCCCATTGTTTGGGATGTTCATTGACCAAACTTAGAATATTTCCCAGAATTCTATTCACCACTTTGTGTTTGACCATCAGTTTGAGGATGGTATGTTGAGCTAAAGCTGAGGCTGGTTCCTAATTTTTTCCATAATTGTTTCCAAAAATGGCCCACAAACCTGGTGTCTCTATTAGAGACAATACTTCTTGGTAATCCATGCAATCTAACTACTTACTTGAAGAATAAGTTTGGTATGTTAGTTGCATCACTTGTCTTTTTGCAGGCTATAAAGTGCGCCATTTTTAAAATCTATCAACAACATAAATTGAGTCATTTCCTCTTTACATTCTTGGCAGTCCTACTACAAAATCCATGCTTACAGAGTCCCATCATGTATTTGGAATTGATAGTGACTGATATAATCCATTATGATGACTTCTCCCTTTTGTATATTGACATATTTTGCATCTTTCAACAAATTTTTTTATATCAACTTTCATTCTTGTCCAAAATTAAAATTCCTGTAATTGTGCCACAATTTGTCTCATTGAGCATATTAGGATACATAATTGACTCCTTTGAACAATAATGCTTCTTGTATCATGCAACCTAACCATGGAGTTTTGTCTCTACTTACTGCATTTTCACAAGCTACATAATCTTCTTTGAATTTTGTATCATATTTATACATATCTTTTAATTCATCCATCCCTAAAATATTCACTTGGAATTCATGCAGAACTAGATTGATTCTACTAAAAGCGTCTTCCACTTTATTTGATTGTCAGATTTTATGCTTGATAACAAATGTAAAATTTTGAATAAACTCAACCCATTTAACATGTTTTTGACTCAATTTTGTCTGTTTGTTGATATACTATAAAGCATGATTATCAGTGTAAACGATAAATTCTTTTGGTATGAGGTAATGTCTCTGTTTCTTTAAGGTTTGTATGATGGCATAAATTATTTATCACATGAAAAATATTTTTGTTTGGCTTCATTAAAATTGTCACTAGAAACTAGTCTCCCTTCTTGACTTAGGAAAACTCGTATTGTAGTTTCAATGGCATCAGTCTCAACTTCGAAAGGTTTGTTAAAATCTAGTAGTGTTAGGACAATTTGTTCTATGATTTTTTTTCTTTAACAACTCAAAGCTCTTATCATCATTTTTTTTTCCAATAAAATGGTCATTTACTTTCTTTAATAGTCTCCACAATTGGAGCACAAAATGCCACTAATATTTCTGATGAAATTTCTATAGAACTTTGCTAACCCTTGAAAGCTTCTTACCTCAAAAAAAATCCATAGGGTAGGCCAGTTGACTATGGCCTTGATCTTTTCCTGATCCATCTTCAAAACATCCTTTAACACCACAAAACCCAAGTATAATAATTCTCTCTTCATTAAGCTACATTTCTTCAAACTAATTAGTAACTTCTCTTGTTGTAATTTCATCAACACCATTCTAGCATGCTCCAGTTGTTCTTCTTTTGTATGATTGTAAATTAGGATCTCATCAAGATAAAAAATAAAAAATTTCCCAATGAATTCTTTTAAGACCTCATTCATCAACCTCATAAAGTTATTGGGAGAATTAGTAAGCCTGAAAGGCATTACCAACCATTCATATAACTGGTGATTATTTTTAAATAGTATTTTCCATTATCATCTTCTTTAATTATAATTTGATGATATCCACTTTTTAGGTCTATTTTGGAAAAATATGCATCACCACTTAAACAATCTATTAGATCATCAATGTGGGGTAACGAAAACTTGTACCTAATTTTAATTTTGTTGATCACTCAGGAATCTGTATGCATTCTCCATCCCCCATCCTTCTTTGGAGTTAATGTTGTCAAAACAACACATGGGCTTAAGCTTTCTCAGATGAGACTCTTATCCAATAATTCTTGTACTTGGTTCTTAATCTCCTCATTCTCTTTTGGAGTCATTTTATAAGTTGATTTTCTTGGAAGGTTGGCACATGGAATCAAATCTATGTGATGGCTAATGCTTCATATAGGAGCTAATTTATCCGGTAAGTTATCCAATACAATATCAAGAAATTTAATCAACATTTTTTTAATTTCTTCTGGAAAATCATTCAAATTTGTGCTTGTGAGGACTACATTTGGCTTACCTATTAAAGAAAAGTTTATGTTGCCTTTGTGGGTCCTAACCCAGATTTAGCGTTAGTTAGCCAAACAAATCCCTACACTACTGGCCCTTTCAGCATCAGCCCATGGAGTACGGACCGAAGTCTCACCCGAACCACTATGGGGGGATGTTGGAACCAAGTTTCCGCACCCTAAGATGGTCGTGATGTCAGTTTATACCTTATGCCCCTAATTTCATGCAGGTCACTAAGACTTAGGGCTCTATTAGTATACCCTTTATTCCTCCCGTCAGTACCTCTGCGAAGGTGTACGATTGACCTTTCCTTAGCTCTAACCCATGGTCCAGGTACTTTCGCGCAACTATGACAATGTCTTGTATAGATTCCTGTAGAAAATATGTGATAGGTTAACCTAATAATGCAATATAAATCAAAGAAAAATACTATAACCTACTTCTACTATCAATTTACGGAAGCTTAAAGATGGAGCTGAACAACATAACTAGAAGAAGAAGAATCAATGGCACAATACACATGAAAATACTTTGGGGAAAGACTCAGATAAAAACCCGACACTATTATATTATCACACATGGTGGAAATACATAGGAATTATGCAAAGCCTTAGCTCTCGCAGCTAGCCAACTCTCAGTACAATCCTCACAGATGCTTAGAGGCAATATTGGCTTCTTTCCAACCTTCCTCTCTACCCTCCAAGCTCCTATTTCTTTGTGTTGTTCCTTGTGGATGATTAGCCTATTACCAAGTGGAAAAACAGGCCTTCAATGATGAATCCTTAACTGCATGCATGAGTTTTCTCCATGAGAAAACACATGCAACTGATAGTACACTATCCTTGAACATTAATCTCAAATAGGTCTCTCTCAGAATAGACATGCATGAGTTTCTGATGAGGGAATATTCAGTTAACTGGAGTAGCACTAGTTTAGTGCATTAATGCATCAACTGACTATTAACTCACTATTAGTTCCTCAAACAATTCGTAACTAATTTAACTGGACTTAACTTAGTAAACTGAGTTAACTAATTACAACTCAAATATAACTCAATCTTATCTCCTTAATTTAAGGGATAACTCTTGCATGACTTCAGAAATACTTCTAACTTGAATTTCTCCAACTAATTAATTTAAAATAAATAAATTAATTATTTCCAAGTAGTTGTTAAGACTAAATTCGATTTTAATTCACAATTTAATTCAAGGACAAATTAAATTAGAATATTCTTGTTTCCATATTTCAACACTCCCTCTCAACAAGAAAGGGATTATCTGCCACCCCGATCCTGTCTCTATGGAACTCGAATTTACACTTTCACAATGCCTTTTTCAAAATGTCATCATCTTGCTCCTCTGTCAAAATATAATGCAGCAACATGATCCTCCTCGCTACACAGTATCTGAGATGATGATATCGGATGTCGATGTGCTTAGACCTATCATGAAATACTATATTCTCATAGAGTTTGATACAACTATGATTATCACAATAGATCATAGTTGGATCCATCCTCTGATCAAACAAAATGACTAGGATTTTCCGCATCGAGATGGCCTCACATGCTGCCTGACTTGCAGCCATGTATTCTGCCTCTGCCGAGCTGAGTGCAACCGACCTATGTTTCCTATTGTACCAAGAAACTGCCACTGACCCAAGGTTTAAAATCCGTCCTGATGTGCTCTTCTGATATGATGGACTCCCTGCCCAATTTGCATCAGTGAAGCCTTGTAGCTTCACTCCCTCTGTCTGTTTGTACCATAATCCATACTAAGATGTGCTTCTGAGGTATCGCAATACATGCTTTTTCGCCTTCCAAAACATCTTGGTAGGCTGAACCATCGCTTGACTCAGCTGGTTCACTGCATAGCACAAATCTAGTCGTTTTTTCATTAAGTACATCAGTGAACCCACAAGCTGCCTGTAAACATTAGCCTCTACCACTTCTCTTGAAGTAGCAATCTCCTTCCTCCAATTACCTACTAGAGGAGTCAGCATGGGCTTGCACTTCTCCATGTGGAATCTCATGAGTATCTCGTTGGTATACTTGCCCTGAGACACAAACAACTCCCCATCCTTCTTCCACACTTCCATGCCAAGGAAGTAATGTATGAGACCCATGTCTTTAATCTCAAATTGTCTTGCAAGTTCCTCTTTGCAAGACATGATCAACTGATCATCACCAGTCAATAGGAGATCATCAACATAAAGTACGATGATCAACATCTTACCTTTCACCACAATGTGGTACAGGTTCGCATTCGCTTCACTCTTTGTGAAGCCCAACCCAGTGAAGTAGTTGTCTATCATGGTGTACCAAGCATAAGGTGCTTGCTTCAGCCCATACAACACTCTCTTGAGTCAGAACACATGCGACTCACGATCAAAGGTCTCAAAACCTTTCGGCTGCTCTATGTACACCTCTTCCTCAATCTGACCATTGAGGAATGCAATCTTCACATCCATCTGATGGATCTTCCAACCCATATGTGTTGATAGTGCCAACATAGATCTGATAGATGAGTACCTTGCGACAGGAGAAAAAGTCTCATCATAGTCAATCCCCTCGACCTGTGAAAAGCCACGGGCAACAAATCTTGCCTTATGCTTCTCCACACTACCATCAGCAGCTTGATTTACCTTGTAAAGCCAACGGAAAATCACAACTAACTTGTTCTTCGGTCTCGGAACCATGTCCCAAACACTGTTACGAACTATGGAAGTCATACTCCTCCACCATAGCATCAACCCAAATTGGCTGTTGCACTGCTTCCTCAAAGGAAGATGGCTCGGTCTCAACACATTCCTCAGCAAGGGCTATGTATCCACTGTACCTCTCAAGTGACCTCCTCTGTCTGCGCTAAGAAGATGGTGCTCCCACATTCTCTCTTGCATCCTCCAACAATCTATTAGCTTAAGTGTCTTCCATTCATCCTTTTTCACATGGAAATATACTGATGAGCCAAAGATCTTGAAATGACCCACATCTTGTCTCTTACCAGAGAAAGCTTCCTTTGGTGTCTTCATCCCAAGTATGTGATGCGGGCTTCTATTCTGCAAATAGACTGTTGTGTTGCATGCCTCAGCCCACAAGTGAAGTGGTAGGCCTTGGTCATGCAGCATTGCCTGTGCTGCCCCTACAATAGTTATATTCTTCCTCTCGGCCACCCCATTCTGTTGTGGGTTATGAGGTGCCATCAACTCTCATTTAATTCCTTCCGCTACAGAAAATTCCTTAAAATCTTGAGATACATATTCTCAACCATTGTTGCTTCTCAAGGCCTTGATATTCTTCCCTAACTCTTTCTCGACCAAAGCTTTGAACTCACAAAACTTTGTGAAAGTTTGGTCCTTCTTTTGCATGAAATAAATCCAACATTTACAAGAATAGTCATCAATGAAAATCACATAATACCTTTTCTTCTCTGTGGATGCCGTCGAGAATGGTCCACACAAATTAGTATGAAATCGCTCTAAGATAGCCTCTGCTTGACTGTCTTGATCATGAAAGAAAGACTCGATGTACTTTCCCAAGGTACAACCTTTGCCGTGTCAACTTGCTAAAGTTTACCTTTGGGAAGTCCTGTGGATATCTGCTACATTATCTTCAAAGCCCCATGATGCAAATGGCCCAACCGCCTGTGCCATAACTCGCCAATGTCTTGGCTTTGCACCAATTCTGCTTTCGTACTCAATGCTGTACAATCATCTACCTCTAGTTTATAGATATTCTTCACCCGAATCCCTATCCTCTTGGTCCGACCCGTGGCTATGTGTCTTAGGAACACCTTTCCTTTACTAAAGACAACATTGTAGCCTTTTTCCTCCAACATCGTGACCGATACCATGTTCTTCTTCAGTCCAGGCACATACATCACATCTGTCAAGGTGAAAGGAGCTCCATGCTCCCTCTGAAAAGCAAACGTGCCCACTCCTGAAACACTATACCTTCTGTCATCACCCATATCTATGTGCATCTTGAGGTCTTTCTCCTCCAAGGCACTGAATAAATTTTTATCACCGGTCATGTGGAATGAGGCTCCACTGTCAAGATACTAGACACAACCCATCGTCGATGACACCATGCATGTGATGAGGGTAAATTCCATTTTGAACTGAGAGGCTAATGCCTCACCTTCCGATCCTTTTGAGGATCCCTTCTTGGACTCCTTCGATGGGAAATTAGTCGCATAATGTCCCATCTTTTGACAATTAAAGCATCTTACTTTAGACATGTCACCCTACTTCCCTCCATGAGAAGAATTCGATTTGAAATGGGAAGCCTTCCCCTTCCCTTTCCTTGCCTTACTTTCTAAGGCTAGATTTTCTTCATCATCATTCTTGGATGAAGAACCAACATGTGTGCTCCTCCTGATCTCCTCCTGCATAAGATCCGACCATAATCGTTCCCAATCCGACAGTTTCTCCCTTCCATTCACAGAGTCTTGGTAGCTATTCCAACTCTTTGGAAGGCCAAGGAGAGCAAAGCTCACCATATCATCATCGACAGTAGTTATTCCCACACTGCCAAGCTCATCTTTGTAGGTGGTGAGCTTGTTCAGATATGTGGAAATAGTATCGCCCTTCTCCATCTTGATTCTTCGAAGCTTATCCTTGAGCGCCAATTTCCTCTAGTCGCTACTATTCTGGTAGAGGTCCTTCAATGTCTTCCACATTGAAAATGGAGTATCTTTCCCATGAGACTCGAGACAATATGGTATTGAACTCCCTCAATGATGATCTGTCTCGCCTTCGCCACACACTTCTTCCACTCAGCCAACTCTTGTGCATTAGTTGAAGTTGGCTTTGGGGTTTTTTGATCAATGAATTCCTTCAAGCCATTGTCTTTTAATACAGCCTCCATTCTATCTTTCCATGCCATGTAATTTGAGCTATCTTCCAAGGCATACTCAAGTCTTAAGCCATAGAACGCCATTGGCCAACCTTGAAGTATGATATGAATTCGATTTTCACTTGCAACCCTGAACTTCAAACTTCAAATTTTCTTCTTAGTATATTGTTCACAGCTCTGATACCATGTAGAAAATATTTGATAGGTTAACCCGATAATGCAATATAAATCAAAGCAGAATACTATAACCTACTTCTACTATCAATTTGCGGAAGCTTAAATATCGAGCTGAAAAAAATAACCAGAAGAAGAAGAATCAATGGCACAATACACATGAAAATACTTTGGGGAAAGCCTCAGATAAAAACCCCACACTATTGTATTATCATACATGGTGGAAATACATAGGAATTATACAAAGCCTTAGCTCTCAGTACAATCCTCACAGATGCTCACAGGAAATCTTAGCTTCTCTCCAGCCTTCCTCTCTTCCCTCCAAGCTTCTATTTCCTTGCATTGTTCCTTGTGGATGACTAGCCTATTACCAAGTGGAAAAACAAGCCTTCAAAACTACGTAATCCTCAAGGATGAATCCTTGATTGCATGCATGAGTTTTATCCATGAGAAAAAACATGCAACTGATAGTACACTATCCTTGAACATTAATCTCAACTAGGTCTTTCTTAGAATAGACATGCATGAGTTTCTGATGAGGGAATATTCAGTTAATTGGAGTAGCACTAGTTGAGTACATTAATGCATCAACTGACTGTTAACTCACTATTAGTTCCTCAAATAGTTTGGAACTAATTTAACTGGACTTCACTCAGTAAACTGAGTTAAATAATTACAATTCAAATATAACTGTTGGCTTAGTGGGGCCTGACCCAGGTTCAGAAGTGATTTAGCCAAGCAAATCCCGGTACTACTGGCCTTTTTGGCAACAATCCGCGGAGCGCGGACTAAGGTCTCACCTGAAGTAGTATGGGAGGGTGCTAGAACCAAGTTTCTGTACCCTGGGGATGTCTGATATGTGGTGATTGATACGTGGTCCAACCTTTGCACTTACTATGCTACGTGCATCTGCGGGTCCCCGAGCCCTGTGATACTATCTTCGCGCAGTTCTAGCTACAGCGCGATCCGTGTTATTTACCCAAGTCTTCCTTAATCAGTCTCTGTTAGTTGATTACTTAGATTAAATTCACATATAAGCATTCATACGAGTATTCATCAAGTGCGCACAGTAAATAAATAGAGTAACAGTAATGTATAACATCAGAATAAGGATTCAAGAACATATGCACAGAATAAACTTCTCTTTATTAACTTTCAATTCCAAGTACAAACCTGACTCTGCCCTGCGCACTCAGCTGCAGACTCTACTAGGCCTTTGTGCACTCAGTTGTAGAGCCTCTTCCTACTACTACGACCCAATGCACTTCAGATTCCACTCTATGCTCTAACCATGCCTTCGCTATTCTATCTATTCTCTACTCTACTTAGCTCTACACTTAGAGGCTTGCTTTATTTATACAATCCCATGGTCCATGGACCATGGGTAGGCCGACACAACTTTACATTAAATTCCAATATTTTAGGGTGGACAACGCTATGGCTTGATTGTACACTTCACAGTCTACGCTCGCACTTCACAGAGTCTTATAATACAATTGACCAAAATTTGGCTTTGAGCCCCAAAACATGCTGCGGGGGATGCCATACCCAATAAGCCCCCAACACAATCATCGTGACTCGTCCCGAGTCACTCTGCTGGTGCGGCGATCTTAGCATGGAGCCCCTCCAACTGTCCCTGTGTTGTTCGAAGGTCCATAGCGCACTCTTCTACCATCTGCTGAATTTGCTATACTCTTTCAGCCGAATGCTCGCTATCAGGGGAAAATTCCTAACTTAAGGTATGCATCACCTTCATCCTTACAAGCTTTCCTTCCATAGCGCCAGTGATGAGGAAAGCCTCATCAATCCAAGGTTGGATGCACATTTTAAGTACTGCCTCTTTCTATCATGCGACATCCACCTATTCCTTCAATGTCTTCGCTTGTTGTAGCTCCGCCAGTCGCTGAGTCAGGACAACTGTCTGCACCATTCCATGCACACTGTCATATTGCATTTGAAGCTCCTGCGCCTCTATTTCCAGGCTCTGTATGGTGGGGTCCTCCTATAAGGAAGTGAGGATGGTGAAGGATTCTTCCAACATACTCATACAGGTCTACATTGCCTATCCTATTTCCTCCATCCCTTTTTGGATAGTGTCAGCGCGCTGTTCCCAAACTTCCGGGGGCGTGGATGACTGTGCCTTTAATCGCAATTCGACAATATGAAGGTTGAGGTCCAGGTGTATCCTTGTTGTTTCCTCCTTCGCCTCGCGGAATCCACTAGCCAATTTGTGAATGCGCTCTCCTACTGGTAGATCTGTTAGGACAACCAATTCTGGGATAGTTCTATAAGCCTCGTCCACCACCTGCACCAGCCCTTGAGTCTACGCAACGAGTTCATCACGTTGTCAGCTAAGCTATTCCAAATTGATCTTTTGCTCACTCATTACCTGTAGTGCACGACCTTCTTTGGCGCGGAGCTCAGCTATGACCCCATCCTGTAACTGGTACAGGGTTTCTTACGAAAGGGCAGCCAAGTTTATGCTCAACACCTTAATCCTGCCCACCGCAGCTTGGTCAACTTCGTTTTCTGCCGCTAACGCACCTTCGGGGAACATGAAAGTGTTGGTCACACAGGCACGTAGCATCTATTCCGTCACTGATGTACCCGCTGTGACATATGGGGCCATCGTTCCTGTTTGCGGGGGTTGCACCTGTAGTCCTTGTAACTGCATTTGTAGTGCCCCCAACACAATGTTCTACTCCATCCTTACTTCTTGGAGCGCGTCCTTAGTGACACTGCGAACCTTCTTGCCAATGTCAATCATATCACCTTCTGTAAGCATGATTGGGTCAATGGATGTCCTAGATTCCTTCTTCTTCTTTCTGGGGATCGGTTTCTTAGGGATGCACGACCATTTCAATTGTTGCGAGGTAGTTTCTGGATCCACGCGCTCTCCGTCTAGGTCAATGTCCTTAGCCTCCTACCCTGTGGAAATTTCCTGGCCCCCCTCTGCCTCTTTTATTGGTGCTGTTGTGGTTTCTGCTGTCTGCGTTGCTGCTGCTGCATCTATCGTCTTCTGCTATGCGGTTGCTTCTTGTTCCTGGCACCTCTTTTCAGCTAGCTACGCGATGCGCAGCTTGGCGTCCTTCTTCCTTTACTGGGTTGCGGCCTTCTCCATTCCTGCCAAGTCCAAGGTGCGCCACTTCGGAGGCCATGTTTCCAAGGCTGTGAATATGGCGTCATCAGTAGCAATAAACGGAAGCTTTGTCCGTCCCTTTTGTTGGATCCTTCCATGCCCGGACATGAATATTGTGCATATCCACTTTGAACTCTGTGAAGCTCTACAGAGTGATGTACACTTTGGGAGACAACCGTGGTCTTCTATTGATCCACATTAAGATACTCACCTCCATCAGCACCTAAAAAACCTTGCTCGCATGAATCTGCTTTGCATCCTTCGTGGCCCAGAGCGAAGCATACTTCGCGGCCTCAGGAAGGTCCTAATTGATAGGCGGGAATTGGCTCTCTACCGGTAGTTCACCTGCTACTAGCGAGATGGATAGGAGCAATCACGTGTAGTGGAAGGTCTTACCCTCCTCTTGGGCCTCCTTGCAGTTTATCAAAAATTCCTCACAGAGGAATTCAACCTAGTTGAACTAGACGCCCTCCGCGCACTGTTCGGCGAGCGCAACCATAGGTGCTAATACTTCATCTGCATGGCACTTCCGCATTACTTTATCGGCCAGCATCTGGGTGGCGACACGTACGCATTTGTCCTTGATTCTTGCAATTGCATAGCCACGCTTCTTCTTTTCCAGCTTATATTTGGTTTTCATGGCTTCTGAGAGAGCCAAATCGCTGCTTTTACCAGCTATTTCCCTAGGGTCCCTTCCCTTATAGGGAAACCGAGAAATCCTGTGAATGAGTTCCATCGTGATGGGAATATGCTTCTCCAGCCATAGATACCTATCATGCACCAGGCACAACAGCTGCCTGATGACGAAAATGGTGATGGGCGCGCTGTGAAAGTGCGGTATCCGTCGTAGATGAAGTAACCCATCTTTCTCCACACCGCGCAACCATTTTTGCAGCTCCAATGTGATCAATGGCCCCTCCACCTTCTGTTTCATCAAGCTTCCTGTCGTCATTAGTAGGAACTTCTCACTGTCTGCGAGGTCCCAATCTTCAAATTTCATGGTAGGCACCTGTCCAAGGGGCGGACCTTCAAAAGTAATGCCATCAAGGAGGAGTGGGGTTTGGAGCGCACTCTTCATTGCCTCCAGGTCTTTGGCTACCTTAACTTTCCCCTTCCATGGAGGGACATATGTGGGTAACTTTGTTGCGGAAGGCATTGGTGGGACATCCTCCTATTCATTGTCCTGTGCCTCTATTTGGTCAATTAGCACTTGCCAGTCTTCCTTCTCTTCATCGGATTCGACGGTGATGACTTTTCCTTTTTCATTCATTGATAATTTGCCGCACCGTGGGTTTCTTGGGGATATGCGAACTGGTCCCATCGTCTGCTTATCTTTCTTCAGCCGCGACCTCCGTGTTGATTTTGGAAGTTTTGGCGCAAGCGCCGCATCTTCGATCTCCTCATGGACCATAGGGGGCTCCGCAGCCTCACCAATGGTATCTTCGGCGAGTCGCACTCCTGGTCTGGTAGCAGTCATCGTGTTCACACGGGATAGGTTCTGTCGTGTACTCAGAGGTGGAAAGTGTGCTTGATGCTCAATGCTCTGTAATTGCTCAAGTCTCAAACAACCAAGTGTTGTCTTGTGGCTAACCCTGGGGGTTTTATAACATCTTTTGAATTTGAATTCAACCATTCCCCCCACTTCTGAGTCATTAATGCCTTCATTATGGCAAATCATCCCAAATCTAGCTCTTAATTTCTGTCTTAATTGCCCGCCACCCTCTCCTCTTTGTCTTAAATTGGACATCTTGTCATGAACAATGACACCAATGGTCACTTCCCAGCCTACCCATGCAGCAGCGCAGCCCCCTCTGTGCAGGCGCGACCCTTGTGACATGCTGATCTTGCAAGCAACCTCCTTATCATGCAGCTCCCTCACAGACTCTTTAAGAGTCCCGCGCTCTCTTTCAAATGCTTGGAGCGCTCAGACTGTGCTCCCTACGGATAGTCAGGTGGTCGCACCACCTGTGCAAGGCTTCAACTCACCTTCCAGCCTAGTCTGCGGGCACTCCTGAATTACCCTCATGACAGTCAATGCCGCACGTTCTTCCTTATGTGGTGTGCTCCCCTGGTTACTTTGTCTGGGAAGGTGTGGTTGCAGCCATGGTAGTAGAGTCACAAATTCTTGGCGACAATCTTCTAATGCAGTAGTATGACTATCCGTATCTTGTCTTGTCATTCTTAGTTTATCGACGAGACATTTTGGTGTGATTTTGTGTTCGAGTATTTTGATCTACACGTCCATTAACATGATTTTCTTCCTCATTTGTACCCGAGCTTCTTCAAGTTCGCGAAGTTTAAGCTTCCCTCGCCGAATGGCTTCCTAAATCTGCATATGTTCACCCTCGCGTAGCTGCATAATTCCTTCGTTCTAGTCCTTGTGTACTATCCCAACTATGGGAGCTATTGCGTGAGGATTCCTTTTATCCAAAATTATGGTCTCAACCTTGCTCCTCAGCTTTGAAATCATCTCCGTGCTCAGGTTTTTGCACATGGCCCTATAGGACCATCGCACTGTTGCTACGTGCAAGTCCCAATCAGTTCGTCTCGCTTGGTGAACTCTATTCAGGATTCCGCATACCTTCTTGAATGCTTCTACATGGAATGTTTGTGGTGCGCATTGCCTCTCCTGCTGTTGTGTCCTGTTTCGATTTTTGATCCTGAATTTGGGGTGTGCTTGTGTTGACTGCACAACACATGTCTGTACCCATAGAGACAGGTGGGCGAGCAAGTCGTTTCGTCCTCACTGACCGACTTTTGTTCGAAGCTAAGGGCTTCCAAATCGTAGGTGCATCATCCTTCTACATCCATGCCAATCCTCAAAATTTCCTTGATGTGTATCCCACCATCATGCAGGTGTTGCGCGTAGTGCCCATTTCAAAGCATCGAACCACTACTGTTCTGGTACTGCGCTTTCAAATTTTCTTAGGAATTCAACCACCACTGTCAATCCATCATATGTCGGCAGCTGTCTTGCCTCTGTTGTTACGCAAAGCAGTGATCTAACCATCGTGTTGCAATTCAGCGTTGTCACTTTGTGCAACTGACTCTACCAGCACTCTACTTCTTCGTTTAAATTCGAAGTGCAGGAGCTTTCGCGCTCCCACGAGATCCTCCCATCTATAGTCGAATTCACCCAATCTTGGTCTCACGCAGTTATCTTGTAAATACAATCGAGATGATCATCGCTATCATCGTCGCGCACCAGATCAGTGTAGCGTGCTCCTTCGGCTGGGTCTAGTGGGACTACTATGCATAGTGACTTTTTCTCGAAGGTCATTTTGCGCTTCTTCAGATTGATGAATCCGTTCATATCGGTGGCCTGGTCTATTCCTAACAATGCAAGATAAGGATTGCTATCATCAAAAATCTTTATTACCTCAAAATCTGCATGTGCGCTCGCGCCTTCAATATCAACTGTTACCCCTTACAACCTCCCCATGGGAAAAATATTCTATTGATTCGCCATTCATAATTGAATAGGGGACCATTGTAACACAGAACTGCCCATGCGTTCCCATGTTTGCTTCGGTAATGCATTTGCATCTGAACCCAGATATAGGATCACCTGATCCATTTCATATTCCCCAATTTGTGTAGTCAACCTCATTTCCCTTCCAGTGTGCAATGGATGCTTCCCCAATTTCCGGACGACGCGCAGTTCCCCTGACCCCACACACCTGGTGATCAGTTCCTGTATTCCTTTCACTGCCTTGTTGTCGCACATCAGTTTCATGCATGTATCTAGAAAGGTAGTGAGCATCGAAGGATCCATTCCTGGCTTTGGTTGATCCTTACTACCTGAAGTGGAGGCCTCCGCAAAGCTCTTCTTAACTTCCATGAATGTCTCCTTTGCATGTTCTAAGTCAAACTTGGGTTCCTTTGCAGGAGCCTTGCAAGCCCATGTACTTTCCTCTGGCTATTTCCCCGTATCTTCTCCCGTGTCCGTACCGCTTCTGAGCGTCATGTTTACATTTGGGTCCTCTTCGCGTGGCTCAGACCTCATCATTTATATATTCTGAGTCGGGGGAGGCTGGAATACCCCTTTTTCACGCATCTTTGTGATCAACGTAGGACAGTCTATTGTTTCATGATCAAAATGAGCACAATACAAACAGGATATCCTCGTCAGGTTGGTACAATAGCGGGCATAGCGACATGGTCCTCTGAAATTGTAACAAATTAGTTGTTCGCGACCCCTTCCTGGTTCCATTCCACCTCGTCCCTGAACTCGCCCCTGAAATCCAGCGCGCACCATCCCCACATCTGGGTCGAGGTCTCACATTTCGGTTTGCATCCTATAGGCAGGGGTCCGATCCATCATTAGCTCGTAATTGCGGCAAGTGCGCTCATCGTGGCCTATCGACCTGCAGAAATTACAAAACAATTGTTGGGGTGTCTATGTATATTTCTACAGCAATTGACAATTGTCCATTATGTGTTTCCCTCCTATCTGATAGATTACGCACCATAAAGCGGGTGCTGCACTTGGCCCTGCCTGCACCTCTGGTCTCCACAACATTGGCCCTCCTCCTACCAAGTAGTTCACGAACACTCGACAATGATCCTCGTCATGGCCCTGGCCTTTGTATTTTATGCACCATACTTCCTCGCATGCCTTTGGCCATGGTGCCCTATCCTGCTTCAATGTTTTCATTTCCAAACACAGATTCTGTAGTTGTGCGTGGATTTGTTGAACTCCCAACCTAGGGTCTTGTATCAGGGTCTCATGTAATCTCATTTCCATTTCCAATTCTTCGGCCTGGGTAGAAAGTTTCTATTGTGACGTCGCTGTCCTCAAGTGCAGTGCCAAAGATGCTACAAACCATGCACGATGATGTGCATCTGTCAACGTCATATTGGCTTCATGGATCATACTCTTCAACTGTTGATCCATATCCTAGGGAGTCTCACCCGGGAGCATCGCGATCTCTTTAAACCCGATGATTGATTATGTTTCTGAATTTGGTCTGCTAAATTCCCTCTTCAACATGTTTTGGATCTCTACTATCCCTGCATTTGGGTGGTCTTTAAAGTGCTTGATATACCATGTCAATGTGCGATCCTGCAGTGCACTCACCAATGTAGCCTTCTTAATATTTTCATTCATGACGCCCTATGCTTCCCATACTGCTCTTACCATGAACCAGAATTGGTCTGGATCCTCATTCCCTACTCCTCTGAACACTGGTAGTTTGATCGTGCTCGCCATACTGAACTATGGAGGTGGTCAAGGTGGAGTGGGTGGAGATGGAGGTGAGGGAGGTGAAGTGGGTGGTGGTGTGGGTGGAGGTGGTAACCATGGAATCTGCTGCCTTATCAAATTGACTGTGCTTCTTGGAGAAACCTTCGCAAGCTCGTCCTTGCTCTCCCGCGAGGATGAAATTAAGGGACTGTTTTCTAATTCTTCAATACTTCTGCTCCTGTAGATCTATCTGCTCCGCATAGTCCCAAACATTAATTTATTCGCATAACCCGCTTTTCACATAACAACATCTTAATCCAGGTGTTCAAAGATTTAATATACTTACCTCGTGGTCCCTTGAGAAAATGTCTCTCTGCCTTGCTGTAGCTGATGGTCGTGTCCACCGCAAACTCAGTGATAAATCCTCCTATTATTCGGTCAATCCAATGGTCCACAACTCACGCTATCTTATCCTCTGAGGCTTCTAGTCTTCACACTAGCTCCGGAGTCCACACTACTGGTTTGTCGAGCCTACACCTTCCTTGGCTGTCTGCTAATTTCGCGATTCACTCATACAGCTCTGATGGAAAAGAGGTAAAGAAAATCTCGTGGATTTCTGTATACATGTAGCGCTCCAACCACTTTTCCTCAGATACTTGTAGAGTTTTGTTTTCCTGTGTTGTGAACTCCTGAATATTCTTGTCCAACCACTCTTCAATTTCCTTTTTTGTTGGGTTCTAGTGGCATGACATCAGACATCCCTTATGAAGATCCCGGTCCCAGAAAAGAAACCATTTGTTGGCTAGTGGGGCCTGGCCTAGGTTCAGAAGTGATTTAGCCAAGCAAATCCCGGTACTATTGTCCCTTTCGACAATAGTCTGCGGAGCGCGAATTGAGGTCTCACCCGAAGTAGTATGGGAGGGTGCTAGAACTAGGTTTCCGCACACTAGGGATGTCTGATATGTGGTGATTGATACAAAGTCCAACCTTCACACTTACTATGCTACGTGCACCTGTGGGTACCCCTCACCCTGTGATATTGTCTTCACATAATTCTAGCCGCAATGCGACCCATGTTATTTACCCAAGTCTTTGTTAATTAGTCTCTGTTAGCTGCTTACTTAGATTAAATTCACATATAAGCATTCATATGAGTATTCATCAAGTGTGCACAGTAAATAAATAGAGTAACAGTAATGTATAACATCAAAATAAGGATTCAAGAACAGATGCACAAAATAAACTTCTCTTTATTAACTTTCAATTCCAAGTACAAACCCGACTCCGCCCTGTGCACTCAGCTGCAGGGGTCCGCGCACTCAACTGCGGACTCTACTAGGCCTTTGCACACTTAGCTGTAGAGCCTCTTCCTACTACTACGACCCAGTACACTTCATATTCCACTCTATGCTCTAACCATGCCTTCACTATTCTATCTATTCTCTACTTTGCTTAGCTCTATGCTTAGAGCCTCATTCTATTTATACAATTCCATGGTCCGCGGACCATGGGTAGGCCTACACAACTTTACATTAAATTACAATATTTTAGAGTGGACAACCCTATGACTTGATTGTACACTTCGCGTTCCTCTCCCACACTTCATGGAGTCTTACAATACAATTGACCAAAAATTGGGCTTTGAGCCCCAAAACATGTTGCGAGGGATCCCATGCCCAACAATAACTCAATCTTATCTCGTTAATTTAAGGGATAACTCTTGCATGACTTTAGAAAGACTTCTAACTTGAATTTCTCCAACTAATTAATTTAAAATAAATTAATTAGTTATTTCCAAGTAGCTGTTAAGACTAAATTCAATTTTAATTCACAATTTAATTCAAGGAAAAATTAAATTTGAATACTCTGGTTTCCATATTTCAATAGTTCCTAAGTTATCTCAAACATCTTACTTATCTTACTAATCAATCACAGTTAGTGCGGCGTAAGCTAATATCCTTACTTGTGTTCAATTAACCGATACAGTCATATATGTTCGCACATCAATTAAACATTGTAAATTAAACCCAAAACCCAAAACGCAATATAATCAAATGCATTAACAAGAACTAAATACACAGTAATTGCATAATACTTCTCTTTATTGATATATTCCAGTTTAATACAGACTCTGCCTGCCCTATGCACACAACTGTAGGGGTCTATGCACTCAGCTGTGGACTTCCACCCTAGGCCTCTGCGCACTCAGCTCCAGAGCCTCTACCTATGCTAAGACCTGAGAACACTTAGACTTCTCCACTCTACTTCGCTACTTTTTTCCTTTCTTCACTTTTTTGAACTACTTAGAGCTTACTTACTTAGCTTCTTTTTATACACTCCTATGGTCTGTGGACCATGGGTGGATCTTTATAGCCGACTTGACACTTTACAAAATAAGGGTGGACAACCCTTTATGACTCTTGACACCTTCGTGCTCCGCGACTACAAAATGTGAAGACTTTACAACTTTATTACAAAATTATCCAAAAACATGGAATTTTAGCCCCAAAACTGCTCTTGGGGGAACCCATTCCCAACAGGCCCCCAACCCAAACATGGTGACTCGCCATTGAGTCACTCTACAGGCGTAGAGATCTTGGCGTGAAGACCTCCCAGCTTGAACTGTATGACTACCACTTCGGCGGTGAACTGCGCGGCTACCTACTTCACTTCCTCAACCAAATTCTCTGTCACTGGTCCTTTACTATCAACCTGAAGCTTCTGTTGAATCGCTTGCAGAATAGCAAGCTTGCATTCAATGGATGTCATAACCGAAGAAGCTTCATCCAACCAGGGCTTCAAGCGCACCTTCAACACTACCTATTTGTGCTATGCTGCATCTACCTATTCCTTCAATGTTTTGGCCTCTTGCAGCTTCTCTAGTCTCTGTGTGAGAGAGACAGTGTGCGCTGTATATTTTACTTCATCATAGCGCTACTGTAGTTCTCGCACCTCCATCTCCTGCCACTGTACATTAGGATCTTGAACGACTATTCAAATAGCCGTGTCGATTCTGTTACTGCACTATCTATGATGTTATCGCCTCTGTGACAGCGATTGCGCGTTTCTCCTTTACTTCTGGTGGAGTTCAAGGCTGGGCCTTCAACTCTAAATCTGCAATCTATAGGTTTAGCTCCAGCTGAACCTTAGTGAGCTCTGTGCGAGCATCGTGCACCCTTGTAACAAGCTTGAAAATGCACACCTCGACCGGTTCTCCCTCAGGAATGGAAAACTCCGGGACCATTCGTCATGCTTCCTCCATGACCTGAACTATGTGCTTGTTTCGGTCGGTTACCTCAGTCACGATGGTGATGGAAGAGTCTCGTTGTAGGGCCAGTTGCACATTATTGATCTGCTGCTCACTGATCACCTGCACATCATGTTGCTCGTGGGCCCTCAGCTCCATGATCACCCCATCCTGTAGTAGCTAGAGCGCCTTGCCAAGAAGCGCTGCCAAGTTCAACCCCACTCCCCTGAGGGCACTAGCAGTGGACCTATCAACTTCGTTTTCTATGGTCATTGCTCCATCCGACAACACTATCGCTTGGGAGTCCTTCACACGCAGCATCTCGGTAGCTTCTGAAGTACCAATAGCGAGGCTGGTGGACACCGTGCCAGCCTGTGATGCGTGGATCTATAGCTCATGCAGACCCGTCTGGATGGCCCCCAATAGTTGTGTTGCTGTTGCTTGAACTACTAGAGTACCTCCATGGTGACATCTCACACCGTGTCTCCAATGTCATTCAAATCTCCCTCTGTTAGGGTGATTGGGTCCAATGGCATCTTACTGGCCTTGGATTTCTTCCATGGCCCCACTTTTTCTTGTTCTCTTGGACATTTGATGTTGTATGACACTGTCTACGGGTCCACTCCATGCTACTCTATTTGCTCATATGTTTCTTCCTCTATTTTGGGCAAGGAAAGCTCACACCTTTATTAGAGCCATGCTCAGTTTCGCCTGTTTTCTTTCCCGCTTGCTGGGTGGCATCGCACTCTACCCGGGCCTTATCAATGGCCTCCTTCATCCTCTTCTCAGCCAGCTACGCCATCTTGAGCTTGGCCTCCTCCTATTTGCACTGCACGATGGACTTTCTCGACCCCACCGCCGAATCTGAGGCAGTGCGCCACTCTGCCGGCCAGCGATCAAGAACTGCATCAATCGCGTCATCCATTGCCAAATAAGGAAATTCATGCCATTTCTGCTTAGGGTCCTTCCATGCCTTGATCTTGACATGCTGAAAGTTTGCCTTGAACTCCACATACTCTTGTAGTTTGGAAAACACAGTAGGCGATAATCATGGTTTGCGATTGATAGCCATGTGTATGTTCATTTACATCAAGATCTAGAAGATCTTTCTATCCTTGATGTGCTGAGCATCCTTAGTCACCCACAACAAAGCGTACTTTGCTGCTTCTGGCAGGTCAGGCACGACCGAGGGGAATTGACTATCTTCTGACAGCTCCCAGGCTATTAGCATAATGGACAACAAGAGCCACGCATAGTGGAAGGTCTTGTTGAGCTCTTGTGCCTCGCAACAACTCACAAGGAACTCACTACAGAGATAGTGCACCCAATTAAATTGGACTCCTTCGACACATTGGGTTGCTAGAGCAACGACAGGTTCTGACACTTCATCTGCGCGACACTTCCGCTTAAATTTTTCTTCCAGGATCTGCATGGCCACCTTGACCGCAGGGTCATAGATACTTGAGATGGCATAGCTGTGCGGCTTCTTCACAAGCTTGAATTTCTCCTTTATGGCCTCTGCGAGGGCCTTCTTGCCACCTTTTCTGCCAAACATCATGACCAGATTCTCCCTTGTATAGGGCAGCCATTGTCATCCTATGGATCAACCTATCGGTGATGGGTATCAGCGCCTCCAGCCATAGACACCCATCGTGCACTAAGCATAACAACTTCTTGATGACCAATACTGTAATGGGTGTGTGATTGTAGTGTGGCACCCATAGCAGGTTGAGAAGACTTGCTTTGTCTACACCCCTGAGCCACTTCTGCAGTTCCAATGCAGTCATCTCGGGTTGTGTGAATAACGTGGTGCATTAGTTGTTCTGTTGCCAAATGAGGGAACTTCTCATTGTCATCTAAGTCCCAATATTCCAGTTTCAACAGAGGAACCCACCCCAAGCGCAGTCCTTCAAAGAAAATATCATCCAACAGTAGAGGTATGTGCAGGGCAACCTTGCTTTCGTCGATGTCCTTCGGTACTTTGGTCTTGTCTTTGCGTGGAGGGATGTATTTGGGAAACTTAGTGATAGGGTCAGAACCCTCGACTTCAACGTCCTCCACTTCCACCCCCAAATCATCATCATCCTTTGGGATGTCCTCAATTTCTTCCTCCTCTGGCTCCAAATTAATGGTTTTTCCCTTTTCCTGTGTAGTGGGCTTGTCCTTATGTGGGTTTCTTCTAGGTGAAGCACGCATCGGTATCACATCCTGCTTTCCCTTCTTATCCTTCGCACTCTCTTTGGTCGAAGTAGGCTTCGGTCTAGGCGTTCGTGGTGACTTGGGGACTTCAGCTAGTACCTCTGCAACCTATGGAGCAGCTCCTTCTACCTCCATAACAACCTCCAGCACAACCCCCTTGACTGTCACTGCTTTGGCGTCCATAGTTGCGGATCCTGGGATAAAATCACAGATGAAATTGCGGTTGGACTCTAGAAATTGATCAAACACCGGGTAGTCAAGCAATTCTTTGAAGAGTGCACAGATCATGCATGTATGAGAGCTCACCAACTCAATGTTCAAAATGCCAAGTGTTTTTCGTTGGGCCTCCACCTGTAATTTATAGGCCATTTTGAATTCAAATCCAACTGTTCCCCCCACATTCGGTTCATTAATCCCGGATTGGAGACAGATTTCCAAGGATCTTACCCATAAATTTTGTCTTATATGCCGGCCACCCACTCCATTTGGCCGCATTGTCATCGTCAAATCATGAACAATGACTTTAACAGTCACTTTCTGGCTAACCTGCATGGTTTTTCCCTGGGTAGCACAACTTCGTTCACACTGTCGTGAACCCTGTGACATTGCCACATTTCGCACAATCCTCCAATCGCGCAGTTCCCCAACCCGGGCAATGTAGTTTATAGTCCTGTGCCTCCTTTCAGCTGCCTGGAGTGCTAAGACTATGCAACCTTCATCCAGTCATCTGGTCAGATCAATTGGCTGCCATTCACCTTTCCTAGGAAGGGATCTCCATTCAATTTAACCAAATGAATTATTCCACCATCGGTAATCTCCTTAATGACATAGGGCCCTAGCCAGTGCATTCTAAATTTCCCTGGAAATTTATTAAACTTGTGGTCATATAACAAAACCAGATCATTTACCTTAAAGGTGAACAATTTAATGTGTCGATCATGCCATGATTTTTCGCGCTTCTTTTGGACCTGTTGGTGAAATCCAGCGAGAAATATTTCTTCCTCAAGCTTAGCAAGCTGTGCGAGCCTTTCTTCCAAGGCTCCATGATCTATCATACCCGTGAGCGCTGCTATGAGTAGAGTAGGCACAATTTATTCCATGGGCATCACTGCTTCAACACCATATACAAGCCTAAAGTGTGTTTGGCCAACCAATGTTTGCATGTTGTTTGATAGGCCCATAGTACTCCGGGTATGCGCAGGTCCTAATCACTTCGTTGAGCATTGCAAACCTTGGTCAGCGTGTTCTCCAACACCTTATTTAATGCTTCCACAGTCCCATTAGCCTGTGGGTGATAAGGCATACTTTTCTGGTGATACACCTGAAATTCCTCTGTTAGTGCGCTGATCATCTTGTTCAGAAAGTGCATACAACGATCACTCATCAAGAAATTTGGACACCCAAATCGCGTTAGTACATATTGAAAGAGAAAATTTGCAGTGGTTGCACCTGTGCTGTCCTTCATAGGCTGTGCCTCCACCCATCGAGTTAAATACTCAGTCATGGCGATAATGGCTCCCATCTTCTTTTCTTGGGGCTGAATGGGTCCCACAAAATCTATGGCCCATTTCTCGAAATGTTGTAAAGTCATCTGTGGGTTTAGGGGCAACTCATCTCTCCGCGATGGCCTGCCAGTCATTTGACACATGACACACACCCTACAGTAGGCTTTGGAATCCTGATGGAGGGTTGGCCACCACAACCCTGTGCATAGAATCTTCTGCGTGGTCACTCTTCCTACATAATGGCCTCCTGCAGAACCCCCATGAGCATCCGCGAGGATACTGCTTCTTTCAAACTTTGGTACATATCGTCACAATACTTCACTAGACCCCATTTTGTACAAATGTCTGGCAATGACAAAAAGGTTTGTCGCGCACACCACTAAATCTTTTTTCTGCTGGATGGTGTAGACTTCCAGGTCAGTTCCTAACATTAGGAAGTATTTGATGTCTTCAAAGTGACCATCCATGATGCACACTGCAAAGAGCTGCACGTCAGGCAATCCCTTCTCCAAATTAGTGGGATCTTCCCTCGTTTCGATGTGCGGCAGATGGTCTGGTCCAATGTTCAATCATCCAAGCTTCACAATAACTTCAAAATCATACTCTTGGAACAATAATAACCACCTACAGATTCTCCCCCATAGCACAGGCCTATTGACTAGGTATTTCAACGTGGAATGATCCATATACATTTTAAAATTTCCACCCAACAAATAGTGTCTAAACTTCTAGAGCGCGTATACCATGGCTAATATTTCATGCTCAATGGTGGAATTGTTCTTCTCAGCCTTGGATAACCTCCTTCTTGTGAATGCTATAGGATGGTCCAAGTCTCCTTTGCCGACCTCTGTCAATACTGCTCCTAGTGCTATACATGATGTGTCTACATGTATATGAAACTCCTTCTTCCAATCTGGGAAGACTAAAATCAGTGTGGTGACCATTTTTCCTTTCAGCACATCCAAACTTTTTTGACAGTCCTCATTCCAACAGAACGTGACATCCATTTTCAACAACTTCTCCATAGGCGCAGTGATCTGGGCATAGCCCTTGATAAACTTCCTGTAGTACCCAGTATGTCTGAAGGTTGTGTCCAGTTGTTTCACACTCCTTGGTGCCTCCAAGTTAAATATCACTACGATATTCATGGGATCTACCATCAGTCCCTGTCTACAAACCACGTGAGCTAGAAGAGTCCCAAAAGGAATAGAAAACAAACATTTCTTCAGATTGAGCACAATCTGGTACCTTCGACAAGTATCTAGCATTAAGCGCAAACTAGACACATGGCGTTTTACCAACCCAAACACAATCCAGTCATTAAAGTACACCTCCAAAAACTTATGAATGAAGTCTTTGAATGCAGCAATGACTACAAACAAAAAAATTGCAGGTGCATTCTTCAATCCGAAAGGCATTACACTGTACTGAAAACATCCCCATTTAGTCACGAAGGTCGTCTTGCTTCTATCTTCAGGTGCAATTTTGATCTAATGGTACCCAGAAAACCCATCAGTGAAGGAGTTCACCTCTTGACCACCTACATTATCCAATACCTCATCAGTGAATGAAGTCAAGAAAGGATCATGCATGCAAGCATCATTCAACTTCCTGAGATCTACACGTATCCTTATTTCATCCTTCTGCTTCTTTTCTTGTACCACCATTAGGCTCACCCAATCAGATTCTTCTACGGGCTCAATGATTCCTACCATGAGCATCTTATCTAACTCTAAGCGGACCTTCTCCTTATACTTTGGATTAAGACGGTAAGGTATTTGCTTAACCAGCTTTGCGTCGGGTTTTAACGTGATCTTCATAATGCCCAAGTCTCCTATTATCCCCTTTAACTTCGTAAACTTGGTAGGGAACAAATCTTGGTATTCGTGAAAAAATTTGGCGAACTTATCTATCATAGAGTCATCCCAGTAATCTCTAATATTCGCGAATTTGGGATCCACCTCCATACCAATATTTACCTATTTCATTTTCAGTGGTGCAGTTACATCAGGATTCTCGATTTGCGGTCCCTCAACCTCACAGTGATTCTTGGTTTCAGGGATATCAATCTTTCGAGGGTTCTCGTCTTCTTCTTTGACTGTCACATTATAACATTCCATCGCTTGGCTCCACTGAGTAGTCCAATCGGGTTGAGTCAAATCCAAAGGATCCTGCGGTATCCTGAAGATCGCTGCTTCAACTTCTTGTAGAACTTCGTCAATAGAGTCAAACCCGTCTTCGAAGATGAACGTCATTATGAATCCTTCGTGGAGAATATCCCATTTTCCTGTGCCATGGCGGAGCTCTATCTCTAAGTATCAGTTCATCAAGATGACATCTAAGGTGTGACAAAACAAGTGCACCCATTCAGGTTGGGGCTTCGCGCCATAGGATAGCCCATTTAGCCAAGTGTGCACGCGGATTGTCCTTCCTGTCATACTTGTCTGTTACTCATACCTTCAACTTCGCAAAGTGTGTTCTTATCATCCTCTTACACTCACACCAGTGGTCAAAACAACCCTTGTGCGTACCCCACCATCTTGCAGGCATAAGGTGCATTGCCTAGTCCAAAGCCTGGAAGCACTGCTTCTCTGGTAGTTCCCTCTCAAATGCATCCAAAACCACATCCACATCATTCAAGCCATCATAAGTGGGAAGATTTCATACCTCTAATGACACACAATGCAACAACTGGGTCATCATGTTACAACTCAACGTAGTTACTTCATGTAGCCGATTCTCCCAGTGCTCTAATTCTTCATCCGAGTCTGAGGTGGAGGAACTCTCGCGATCCTATGTAATTTGGCCATCTGTTGTCAGATTCACCCAATCGTGGTGTCGCGCTATTACTTTATATATGCAGTCCAAATCGTCATCGCTCTCGTAATCACGGATTGGATCAGTATAGTGCGATCCTTCAGCAGGATCTAGGGGTACTATTACGCGAAGCAATTTCTTTTCAAATATAATCTTTTGGTTCTCTAGGTTGATTACCCTGTTCATGTCAGTAGCCCAATCAATGCCAAGGAGAGCAGGGTAGGGGTTGTCATCATCCACAATTTCTATCACTTCAAATTCATCCAATGTGCTCGGGCCTTCAATATCTATAGTTACTCCTTGCAGTTGTCCCATGGGGATGATTTTCTGCTGTTTTTCCATCCTTAACTAAATTGGAGACCACTGCAGTGCAGGTCTCCCCATCTGCTCCCAAGTCTGCTTCAGCAAAACATTCACGTCTGACCTTAGATCTAGAATAACTTGATCCATTTCATATTCTCCTATGTATGTGGTGAGTCTCATCTCATGCCTTGTCCTTACGTTATGCTTACCAATCTTTTGTACCACATGCGGTTCACCCGGAACGTTTCCGATGCATCTATTTATCAGTTCCTGTAACTCCTTCACAACCTTTCTATCACGCAATAGCTCCATGTAGGTCTCTATATAGGTCATAAGCATAGAAGGGTCCATTTCCTGAACAAGCTTATACCGGCTCCCCGAGGTAGAGGGCTCAGTGAAGCTCTTTTTTGCTTCCATGAATGTTTCGCATGTGCGATCCAAGTCAAATTCATCCTCCTTCGCCAGAGCTTTGCGAACCCATGAGCTGTCTTCAAGTTGTTTCCCCTTATTGTTTCTCATTGCAATTCCACTTTGGAGCACTATATTCACATTCAGATCCTCTTCGCGAGGCTCATCCCTCATCATCTGTAGGTTTTGAGTCAGCGGCGGTGGTAGCACCCCTTTTTCGTGTATCCTTGCTATCAGTGTAGGACAGTCCTCCATCTCATGATCAAACTGAGTACAATATTTGCACGACGAACATGTTGGGTTAGTGCATTAACCGGCATAGTGTTCTTGTCCTCCACAATTGTAACAGATCAGCTGTCCCCGACCCCTGGAAGAAGAGAAAATCTATTCTAAGAGAGCTACTCTACTGTAGTAATAAAGAAAACAACATATAATGCTAAATCAAACCATATCCTAATTAACCATTTAAACAACTATCCTAAGAATAATTTCTAAATCAATGCTAACCTAATGCTGTTATCTAAGTTACATAAGTAAAGAGCATCAAACCATACTAATGTGTAAGCAAGGAAACTAAAATAAATTTGTTTTCACTTTTTGTTTTTTGTTTTTTGGTGTTTACGATGATTGAACAGTGTTGGAGTCTGATTGGATAACCAAATCAAAGCTCAGGAGTGGAAACATTTAAATAATACTCAGAACAAAGTTCAGGAAGGATTCAAGTAGAAAAGCAATCGAATATCGAAATTAGTGAAAGGGAGATGCCCTAAATATTGGTGGGTCCAGCACCGTCAACATTTCTAGTGCTAGGAGGAGGGCCGCCAGTTATTTATGGCTGAATTTCCTCTCGCCCCCACTCATCAATCATCTGGTAAACGCAGTGACTCGCACTCCCTCCCACCTATGTGCGACTCTGAAGTTGGTTACTACTCACCTCCCAAGACTGAACAATAAATTTTGTATCAACACCTTCTCTTCTATTAGGGTCCTATAATATTATAAGGTCACTTGAGAGTGATTATTATATTTCATATGTTGTAAATAATATTCCATATTGTAAATTATTTCCAAAAAAGGGCAAAACCTTTAGAAAAATAAAAAAATACGCTTGCAAGACGAAATGCAGAATTAGAGGATAATTAAGTATGTTTAGATTAAATTAATCACATCATTTAAATGTGATTAAATAAAACTATAATAAAGGCCTTGGTACTATATTTTTATTTTGTTGTAAGGTTGAAAACGACACAAATGGATTTTGTCACATGGGGTTAAACAATTGCAGCTTTCATGCTCCTCGATTCTCTCACTCCATAGATCAACAACTCACAATCCTTTTCGACCCCCTTCTCCATCCTAGATTTACCACCAGGGGGGGTTCAAAAATGTGATTTTACGTCGCCAGTGCCACGCTACGTGTCTTCCCCTTTGTGTTTCACACCCCCCCTCACGATAACACCTACCACTTTGAACCCCCTTTGTAAACTGCTTACCACCTTCCTACTTACTACTCTCCTTTCCCACCATCTTTCCCACACACTCCTGGTTATGTTACTCTCCATTCCCCGACTACCATGTCATCTCCCACATCCATGTCATTCATATGTCTCATGATCAGTTGAAACTATGCTTTTTCATATACACCACATTGATTTCAAACATGGTTTCCAAACCAATGAGGATGAATTTTAAGAAAATGAAAGCTTTTTTTATACGAACATCCTCATGTACAAAAACCTCTCTCAGTTTCTAACAACTATTATGGTTTGGGATATACAGATGAAACTTTGCAGACATATTTTCCCAAAGTTTCCTATTTAGTCATACTTTTATCGAACATATTGTGGCCAATAAAAGATGACCCTTGAGAAACTGGAGGAGGTTTGTGTTCCTAAGATGACAATTCACAATAACCTACTTCATATTTTACACATATATTACAGAATGAGAGATACATTTACATATTTACAACCTTTTTTTCGGACTGTGCAAAGTCCTGTTTCAGTGACCTTTTTACAGAGAATATTGGGAACAATGGGAGCTGAATTTTGGGAACTTGAAAGAGGTTTATCTCAAGAATATATTTATCTGCAATAACCTCTCTCATGTCTTACATGGCTCTCTTGAATTGAGATATACAAAGGGATGAATCGACCCTATTTTGCATAATTTCGGGAGGAAAATTCTCAAAGATAGTTAGCCACCTCATCAACTAAGAGTTGCAATCAAATTCGAATTTCTCTTCTTTGTCAAAAAAAATTCATGATGATAGTTCCAAGTAGATATATTAGTTTTGAATGTCCTACATTTCATTTCTATTTGTGTAAAACAGTTCAGGATATTTGTAAAAAGATCTTGAGATTTCTATCAAGATATTTTAGTTTATAATTTGTATAAATACTTCATCATTTGAAGTAAGAAATGGTTGGGATTTGTAATGAGAAAGACTACCATTCGTTGTAAAGTTGTTCGCTGAGTTTAAGTGACCTTTTGCAGTAATACAAGACAATTTCTTTCAGGATTCCTGTGTCATATCTATTTGGTGAAGTGCATCTACTGTTCTTTTTTTATTTTCTATCTCTATCATGCTTATGTATTCTCTATTCTTAATTGTTAAACATAAAGTATAAGTACAGAATTTGTTTCTTAGCACTCTGTACTCAGTGTTTACAATTCTAAATGTTTTCCTCTAATATCAAGTTAAAGAATTCTTAACTTCTCTTTAGCTTCAATTGAATCTATTTCTCTTCTTCCACTTCATTTCATTTAAATCTAAAAGATCCAATAGTATCCCTACCTTGCCCTATTTCACTTAAGCTTGATACTTCTGCAAATTGATCATTCCAAGCTCTTCTGACTCCATTGCCCAATGACCTTCCCTTACTGTTCCAACCAAACCAATTCAAAAACCAAACTCTAAGCCTGATAACTAGCCTAAAATTCCTAGTAAACAAAGCTAAATCTCACAGAGAGATCCCTCTATGAGTTTAGGAGGGCTAGATCCTAAATTCGAAACTGGTTTTGATGTTGCCTTCGTGGTTTTTTCCTTCAGCCTTGAAATTATACAACGCTAACATAGTGGCGACCATACTGGGGAAAGGACATTTTGTGGGCTTGATTGTGGGGAAAAAACTCAACAGTTAAGCGTGCTTGAATCATAGGTGATCTAGGATGGGTGACCTCCCGAGAAGTCCTAGTTACCGGGTGCAAGCCTCGGAAGTGATGATTGACTCAATGCAATGAGTGCTTATTGGAATATTAAAAAATCATAAGAAATTAGTTAGTTATGACTACCTCTCATGGAAATGGTATATGATTCATTTCACTGGTTTCAATCCAACTTCTTCACCCCTGTCAGCATCACTCAATGCAATGAGTGCTTAGTGGACTATTCAAAAATCATAAGAAATTAGTCGGTTATGACTACTTTTCATGGAAATGGTCATACATGAATGAATTACTTAACGTAGTTGAATCCGAAAAAATCATAAGAAATTAGTCAGTTATGACTTCCTCTCATAGAAATGGTCATAGATGAATGACTTACTTAATGTAGTTGAATCCCAAAAAATAATATCTAATATAATGCACTGCGAAAACCCCTTAATACTTTAATTATTATAATTATTAAAATATAAAATTAGAACATTTTCAATATTTTTATTTGATATTATTATAATTGTTAAAATATTAATTAAATGTGTAGATTGTTTTCCTTCCAAATAAAATATAATACTTATTTTAGATATAAATCTAAATTTTTAAAAACTTACCATTTTTTTACCTAAAACAATATAAATGATTTATGCATACTTAGTAATAAGTATTAAATAATTTTTTCAAAATAAATATAAATATGTACATTAAAGGCACTCCATTAATTAATAAGATGTTTAAAAATTAAAAAATTTCAAGGTCTAATATTTATAGGGAAAGATAAAAGTAAAGAGTGGAAAGCAAAGAATTCTTTTAATTAGTAATTAATTTATGAAAATGTCTATGGGATGACCGAGTGGATGGCACAATGGATGTTATTCCATCCACTCACTTTAAATCCTGTGGGGAAAAATAGGGTTCTGTCTTATTCCCTCCACTCACTTTTAAATCCCATGATGGACAAATAAGGTTCTGCCTTATGGAGTCAAGCAAGTAAATTACCAATTCACCCTAGTTTTAATAATAATAATAATAATAATTTATGAAACTCAATCATAAAAAATCATAATTTATTCCAATTTTTATTTATTTATTTATTTTTATCAAAACAATCTTATATTATAATTTTAACCATTTATATTTATAATTTTAATATTTTTACTAACTAATATATATATGGAAAGCGGTATTTTTTAAAAATAAAATAACAAATTTATTAAAAATTATAGTTCCATTTTATTAATAATTTTTTTCCTTGGAAATTTGTTCTTAAAATTTTAAACTTGTTTTAACTATAATGTTCTAAATGTCTCATTATATAATCACTTTATAACTAGTCATAATAATATGGGGAAATTAGGATTTTGATTGGATAATATGGGGAAATTAGGATTTTGATTGGAAAAAAAAGGAAGGAATGATTTTGAGTAATATGGAATCACACATATAAGAGTTTAACATTATTTTATTTTATTTTATTTTAATAAAATTAAGGATATATTCCAAAGGACAATAGCTTGAGTGGTAGCTAATGGGTTTAATTCTCCCTCCACTTAGGTTCTATTCTATGGAGACATGTTAGCCTATGCAGAAAAAATTTGAGCAAGTTGAAAATATTGGCGAGTTTGTGCCTCATGAACCATTCACGTAGAGTTCCCTTCACTCTTTCGAATTTAAGTATTGAAGGGTTTTCACGGTGCACTATATTAGATATCATTTTTTTGGGATTCAATTGCGTTAAGTAAGTCATTCATCTATGACCATTTCCATGAGAGGTAGTTGCAACTGACTAATTTCTCATGATTTTTGAATAGTCCACTTAACACTCATTGCATCAGGTGATGCTCATAGGGGTGAAGAAGTGGGATTGAAACTAGTGAAATGAATCACATATAGTCAATCATCACTTCCGAGGCTTGCACTCGGTAACTAGGACTTCACGGGAGGTCACCCATCCCAGATCACCTATGATTCAAGGGCGCTTAACTGTTGAGTTCCCCCCCCACAATCAAGCCCACTTAGCTTGCTACCCCATTTGCAAAACCTTAGCAAGTATTATGCTTCATGAACCATTCAAGTAGAGCTCCCTTCACTCTTTTGAATTTAAGTATTGAGGGCTTTTCATAGTGCACTATATTAGATATCGTTTTTTTGGATTCAATTGCACTAATTAAGTCATTCATCTATAACCATTTCCATGAGAGGTAGTCGTAACTGAATAATTTCTCATGATTTTTGAATAGTCCACTTAGCACTCATTGCATTGGGTGATGCTCACAGGGGTGAATAAGTGGGATTGAAACTAGTGAAATGAATAACATAGAGTCAATCATCACTTCTGGGGCTTGCACCCGGTAACCAGGACTTCCCGGGAAGTCACCCATCCTAGATTGCCTCTAGATCAAGCGTGATTAACTGTGGATTTTTTTCCCACAATCAAGCCCATTTAGATTGCTACCCCATTTGCAAAACCTTAGCAAGTATTGCGCCTCATGAACCATTCAAGTAGAGTTCCCTTCACTCTTTTGAATTTAAGTATTGAGTAGTTTTCACAGTGCATTATATTAGATATCATTTTTTGGGATTCAATTGCATTAAGTAAGTCATTCATCTATGACTATTTCCATGAGAGGTAGTCATAACTGACTAATTTCTCATGATTTTTGAATAGTCTTGCTAAGTGGACGATTGAATCCACACTATGATAAACAAAGAATGATTATTTTTTGCTTAGTCTAAATAGGATGCAAATTTTTCCATGAAACATGATTTTTGAATAGTCCACTTGCTAAGTGGACAATTGAATCCACACTATGATAAACAAAGATGATTTTTTTCGCTTAGTCTAACTAGGCTGCAAATTTTTCCAGGAAACAATAGAAATTAACGCAGGGTTTTCGTAAAATCTAGTAAATATTTTTTGGAAAGTTCAGTTACAGTTGTCAAGCTTCAAGATTTTGGGTGCTTATGGGTTTTTCACAGTGCTAAATCCATTTCTACCATCAAAAGCAAGATTCAAACACTCCTACGATCGTTTTTTTTAACAAAAAAAAATCAGATTCCAATGGGTTTCGAATCTCCGAATAAATTTTCTGCTTGGCAGAAAAACTACAAATCATTAAAGACTCAAACCAAACCTTCAAGGAAATGTTGAATATCTGTGATAAAATCTGATGAAGGATGTGCATGAGGTTTGGGACTCAAACCAAACCTTCAAGGAAATTTTGAATATCTGTGATAAAATTTGATGAAGGATGTGCGTGAGATTTGAGACAGAGATTTAAATTACATAATTTGATTTACTAAATGAAACAATGTCTAGCATGCCGCACTTAAAAAGCTGGTAATCCAAAAGTGATATTGTACCCTTTTTTTTCCATAAAGAGTTATTGTGCTTTACTTTTGTTCGATTCCCAAACTTTCTTTTTCTATTTTGAGCTTCTTTATAGGCTTTTGCTTTGCCCAATACTTATGATTCCATACAAAATTTACAAGAAATTTGTGAATTCTTTAGATTATATTTTGAATTTTTAGAAGTTAAGACCTAGACACTCACTTGGAGGAAGTTTTACATTTACATGAATAATTTTTATTCTTTCTAGTTTTTTCTTAGGAAACGTTTTATTTTTTTGGGAAAGGAATTTTTGGGCTATATTTAGAGAAATATGTTTTTTTAAGTTGTATTTTGGTTTGAAATAATAATTTTTGTATTAGATTGTGGTGACATAATAATTCTAACATTGAATAATTGATTTCATTGGTCATTCTAACATTGTATAATTGATTTTTTCGTTTGAGATCTGTAACAGAGGTTTGATCCTGCCCCGACTAGGGTTCCTGAGTAAAATCGCCGCATATCTCCTCTGCGCCCTCGGCTTTCCTGTCTTGCTCTACCGCTGATTCTCTCAACACGAATCTGCCCTCCGGAGGGGTGGGCTCAGCCCCCCCTCCCGCCTCCAGCCCTTTCTCTGACACTCCAGTAATCGCAGATGCTTCGGCCAGCTCCAGCTCCACCCCACTGGTCGCCCACAACACCGATCCTGTCATCAACAACAATGGAGACTCTGCTGCAGGTTATGCGGCAGCCAAAGACAAAGGTATCGATCAGAACGACTCGACGACACAGCCAAAAGCATCCTCTGCAACATGCATCCCCAAGTCTGTAGAGAGAATCAAAATAAATCTTCCCAGTGATCGAATCAACAACCAAATCCAATATATGAGGGATCATGCACTCATAGGCAAGTTCCTTAGATTCTGGCCAACTAAAAAGGCCTTGCATGGATGGATCGCCTCCAAATGGAAGCTTAAAGGAAAAGTCACCCTACAACTTGGTCCCAAAGGTTTCTTCACTGCTACTTTCAACTGTCTGGAAGACAAAACTCGCATCTTCGAAGGAGGCCCGTACTTCTTCAACTCTGCAAGCCTGTACCTTCATGAATGGAAAGAAAGGTTCAATCCAGACAAAGAATATTTCAACTGGGCTCCAGTATGGATACGTATGTACTCTCTTCCCTTGGAATACTGGAATGAGGAGACCCTAAAGGACATTGGCAACAACCTGGGAGTTTTCATCAAAGCCGCTGAGGAAACCAAATTCCGAAGATACACCTCCTACGCCAGGATCTATGTACACATGCATCTGGCCAAAGAACTCACGGATTTGGTAAGTCTATTTCATGATGATTTTGAATGGGTCCAAACAATAGACTACGAGCATGTTCCTTTTCGTTGCAGAAAATGCCATGAACATGGCCATCTTTTCAGGGACTGCCCTCTAAATCTTCAGTCTAAAGCTCCTGTTACTGAGATGAGCAAAGATGCTGAGGGATTTACAAAGGTCTCCAGTCATAGAAAGCATGCCAAGAAACCTCTAGTTGCCCCAGATGATCCCAAGAAACCTGAAACACGGAATAGTTTTGAAATCCTGACTTCACAAACTAACATGGAGGATCACACATTAATCCCACCTTCAGATCCTTCCCCTTCTTCTCCCTCGCCTCCTCCAAATCCTTCAACTATGCCCTCAATCTTCGATCTTAACAGCATCCCCTACTCAACCTCCTCTGATAAAATAAAAGATCTAGATACAGCCCTACAATCTTCCACCATGGAGATAGATGCAGCTCTAGCTCTCAGTATTCATCAAAATTCAGATGAGGAAGAACAGAACAAACTGACACACATGGAGGAGGAACTAGAAAGTGTAGACCTGGGAGGTCTGGACATTCTCAAACTGGAAGCAGCGTGTCGACAGAAAGAATTCAGTGATATACCCCCTCGGGAAATCGAAAGACTTGAAGTAGTTTTAGCCAGAGCACAGCACAACAAATATCTTGGTATTCAGGCAGGCAGTCCATGGGATGGTAAAAAAATACTGAAAGACACGAAGAAACGTGGGCACAAAATAGATCTGCAAAGGACCATTATTATTGGAGGAATGTTGGTGGAATCTGGTAGATTTCCCAAGCTGACCAAGTTCTTCAAATCTCTTCCCCACTATTCCTCATGAAGCTAATCTCATGGAATGTGAGAGGGCTTAACAGCCCTGCAAAACACAGAATGTTAAAAAATATGATCCAGCAAGAAAAGCCTTCATTAGTCTTTCTACAAGAAACCAAAGGCAACAACACTGTACTGGAGAAAATTCTAAATAAAGCATGGACAGGATGCCGCTCAGTCTCTGTGGATGCCTTAGGGGCTTCAAGAGGGCTAGCAATCATGTGGAACCCTCAAGTTCTCTCCCTTCAGGATTTTCACGCCTCGCACTTCTTCATTCAGACTACATTCCACCTAATCGGGACCAATATCCATGGTCTTCTCACTAATGTATATTTTCCACAAGATTTACAAAAAAAGTTGGATCTGCTGGACACACTCACAACTCTTAACTTTGGCAGGAGTTTTCCCCTTTGGATTAGTGGTGGTGACTTCAATATCATCACAACTTTGGAGGAAAAATCAGGAGGCCGTGCGAGGCTGGCAGGGGACACCATCGGCTTTAAAGACTTCATCCACAGAAATCAATTAATGGACCTTCATACTTCTAATGGTATGTATACATGGACCAATAAAAGAAGGGGACCACAACACATAGACTAGATCATTTCCTTTTGTCGGATAATGCCATTCACCTGGGCGGAGACTTCCATGCCTCCATCATGCCTCAAGTGGGCTCGGATCACTGGCCCATAATGCTATAGTGGTTGCGTCCAGGGTCTAAGTGCAATAGACCTTTCCACTTCGAATCTTTCTGGTTTTCTCATCCTAACTTCAAAGAAGTGGTCATCGATGCCTGGAAATCTTTCATTCCCCCAGCAGGAGCCAAGATGTTTCAATTTCAACAAAAGCTAAAATACCTTAAACAAGTGCTCAAATCATGGAATTGCACTCAGCTTGGTAACATATTTGATCAGCAGAAAGTGTTGGAGTAGCAAATGAATACACTACAACAGTGTATCATCTCTGAGGGAAGAACGAAAGACTATGCGCAACAGGAGCAGGCCCTCCTAACCCAGATTGAAACACGAAGGCAACAAGAAGAGACCCTCTGGCGACAAAAATCCAGGATCAGATGGCTTAAAGATGGGGAGAAAAATACTAAATTCTTTCACAGGTCAACCATTCAAAGGAGAATGCACAATAACATCGCCTTCATCAATAATCAGCAAGGGGAGTGTCTGGAGGTGCATGAAGAAATGGCACAGGAATTCCAAGATTACTTTCAAGACATTCTTAGGGAACCCCCGGGTTGCAGAAATCAAGCTATACAAACTATTACGCAGCACATTCCTAAAATCATAAATGCGGATCACAACAATAGGCTTCTCCAGCCTATCACTATGCAGGAAGTGGAGGACGCAATGGCCCAACTCAAGGATGGTAAAGCGCCTGGCCCTGATGGATACATAGCCAACTTCTTTCATGCCTTCTGGGAGCACATCAAAACAGAGGTCTGGGAGCTCGTGGAAGAATCGCGATCGATGCATTGGATCCTTCCTTCCCTAAACATGACCTTTATAGTGCTCGTTCCTAAAGTGGAAGAATCCAACACTCCTGATAAATACAGGCCGATTTCACTATGTAATGTAATCTACAAGCTCATATCTAAAGTCATGGCGAACAGGCTCAAACCTCTTCTCCCTCTCCTCATTTCGCCAGAGCAGATAGGCTATGTTGAAGGGTGCCAGATTCTAGATGGTATCATTCTCTCCCACGAAGTGATCCACTCCCTCAAGATCCTAAAAAAACCAGGTATGATTCTCAAACTAGATCTCTCCAAAGCATTCGACAAGCTCAGCTGGACCTATATTAAACACATTTTACTTGCATTCGGCTTCAATGCTACCTGGACGCGATGGATAATGAATCTCATTTCCTCCCCCTGTTATTCCATCCTCCTAAATGGTTCCCCTTCCCCGCCCTTTCATCCTTCTCGGGGTATCCGTCAAGGCGATCCTCTTTCCCCGTTCCTTTTTGTTCTCATGGCCGAAGGACTAAGTCGCCTTCTTCATTCTGCTATCAATTCACACTCTTTAAAGGGCATTTCTCTGCATGGTCAATCCCCCATCACTCACCAACAATTTGTCGATGATAATATGCTTTTTGGCCATCCGTCAGTTCAAGAGGCCTCTGCCTTCAAGCTCCTGCTCAATCTCTTCTCAGAAGCCTCTGGCACCACCATCAATGCCTCCAAATCCCACCTCTTCTTCTTCCACACTCCCATTCTCACTCAGAGAAATATAGCTAGGATTTTGGGCTTTTCAATAGCCAAGCTTCCTTCGAAATATCTTGGAGCTCCCCTGTTTGATTCTGCTATCAAACATGCTTCTTGGAGAGCCCTACTTGACAATTTAGAACCCAGGCTCTCCTCTTGGACTTATCGCTCTCTCAACAATGCTAGTAGGATTATCCTAATCAAATTTTTTCTCCAAGCCGTGCCCCTGTATTTTTTTTCAATCTTGGCTGCCCCTAAATGAGTTCTTAAAAATATCTGCAATCTTCAAAGAAATTTTCTTTGGGGTTCCTCGGGCCACAATAGAAAATGGGCTCTGGTCAAATGGACAGAGTTTTGTCTTCCGAAGTCAGTTGGGGGGCTAGGTCTGAGGGATCCCCTCAACAACAACATCATCATGGGTGCGCGCATATGGTGGAATTGGATCTCTAAACCGCATACACCCTGGGCTTGTCTCTGGCAGGCCAAATATGCTCCAGGGAGTCCAAAGGAGGAGCTAATCCGATTCAGTTCAACCACCCCTGGCTCGCTGATATGGAATGCTGCCAAGCAACATAGCACCTTTATTCAAGCGCACAGCTTCTAGGAAATCCACTCAGGCACCACTGCAAGATTTTGGGAGGATTCCTAGAAACAACTTCCCAAACTTGCCTCTCTCTTTCACAAACCCAAGTGGCAAGCAACCATGCAGCAAAATGAGCAAATCCACGTCCATCAATTCTGGCAGTAGCAATCTCCCCAAGGTTTTCAACTTTGGAGACCAGAAAACACATGGCAGGCCAACTGGCAGGAGGAAACCTATGACGAGATTGATCAAGAGCTCAAACTCAGGAAAATTAAACTTTCTGATCAGAAGGACAAAGTGCGATGGGGATATACACCCAAGGGCATGTTCACTACCAAGGAAGCATACCAAATTCTCTATCAACCTACGCAGATCATAAAGGATCAACTATGGGACCAAGTCTGGCAACCAAACATCTGGCCTAAGGTCTCCACTTTCCTTTGGCTTCTAAGCAAACAACAGATCCTCACTTGGGATAATCTACAAAAGCGAGGATTTATTGGGCCTTCCAGATGTTCCAACTGCAATCTTCATTCAAAGACCATCAAGCATCTCTTGGATACCTGCCCATTAGCAGCTCAAATGTGGGAGAGAACAACATAGTGTAATAGAAGAACAGGTAGAAGTGAGGGAGATATCTTAAACACCATCAGGAACTGGCCTCAGCATCCTTTCCAAAGTCCTCTACTCAATTCCCTCTGGAACCTCCTTCCGGGCTTCATCTACTGGATCATCTGGAAGGAAAGAAACAACAAGATCTTCAAAAATCACAGTTCACCTCTTGATACTCTTTGGCTACTTCTCAAGCAGAACCTTCAAGAAACTCTAGCTCTCAGACAATGGCAAGACTCAGATATGCCAGTTTTACCCTAGGAATGCCTCATTCTAGCCAACTGGAACCTGGATCTCACCTCTGTAGATCATATCAAGCCCAGTTCCTCAATTCACTCTGAGTCTGCACAATTATGGTCTCCTCCTGCCATCCACCCTTACAAGCTGAACTTTGACGAAGCAACTAAGGGCAATCCTGGGCCAGCTGGCTATGGTGGAATCTTCAGAGATGCGGAAGGCTCTGTTCTGCATATTTATCACGGATTGCTGGGTAGAGATACCAACAATGCTACCGAGCTGGAAAGCTTATGGAAGGGTATTCGCATAGCAGAAATAGAAAACTTTTTCCCTCTAGAGATAGAAGGGGATTCCCAAATTCTAATAGAGGCTGCTATCCAGATACAATCAGGATCTTCAGCAGCAAAGATTGCTTCGAGCTGGAGGCTCCTAAGCAGACTGGAACAAATTCAAGAATGGCTCAAAGCTCCACGCAGTATCTCCTTCAAGCACATTCGACGAACAACCAATAAGGCAGCAGACAGACTGGCTAATCAAGGTGCCGATCAGCAGCTCCCATTCTTCTCTGGTCCGTTGAATAGTTCCAATGATATACAACTCAAACGAGACTGCACTCTCCTGGTGCAACAAGATCTATCTCTCCCGAATCCGGGTGTTTAAATGTGGTACAGGTACCTGTGCAGCAGAATGGTTGGGCGCGTGGCTCATCTCCACCGCCTCTCGGTCTCTCACAGAACCGGTCTTTAATTCCCTTGAACTCAAATTTAATGCTGCTTTAATGCAGCCTGTCCCCCCTCTATGGCTTGTTCATCTTCTAATCATGGTGCCCTCAGCTCGTCTCACTTACACTCCTCCTTTGCGCTCAAGTCACTCCTTTTCCGCTGCAAAGATTCGCGCTCGAACCATCTCGGGGAAACGTTGGGCTTTGGTTCACTGGGTGGATTTCTGGCTGGGGCTTCAGGTTTTTCATTACCATATCTGCAAATTTGATAGCTACTTGTCCTCTGCCCTTCCCTTCGCCCATCTGTGTGCTGAAGCCAAGCTAGTTTTAATCCTTTTCTGCCTCCTTAGTTTTGCAGCCCGTTCGGATCTTCCTGTTCTTCCCACCATGCCCAAACTTCGCCAGAGGATGAGTTGCAGGAGAGGCAGCTCTCGAGGGAAAACTGTTTGCCAGGTCTCCTCCTCCACGATGGATTCCTCGACTTTTTGTTCGGATTTCTACTCGGACCACTATCTTGCTACAAGGAGTGGTCGGGGACGGGGTAGAGGGCAGCACAATTTGGCAACGAGCTCTTTCAATTTTGCTACTAATACCGCTCGACTCCAGTTCCCCTGCACTCATGGAAATTTCTCCTTCATGGCCTCTGTTACCATAGAGCTTAGCAAGATTACTGCTGGTCAGGAAGCTATTTTCCCTGGGGTGACTAAGGAAAAGCTGGCGGAAGACAGATATGGCACCACTCAGATCGATTACAAGCAGAGCAAGCCCTCAGTTGCGAGTAAAGGCATAGCATCCCAGGTTGTGAATGATCAGGCAGGCCTGAGTGTCCCTACCAGTGGCGGCTCTACGAGCAAAGAGGGCCACCCCTTTGAGGACGAAGACAACTACAAATATGGATGCCGCATCATTGAAGAGCAGCCCTCCACCTCTCATGACATTTAAGCAGGTTTGCGCTCTATGGTTTTTTAAAACTCGGTATGCTCGAGGGTACTCATTCATCACCTACTTGACCGTCATGATAAGTGCTCCAGTTCTAATCGCCAGTTTCCCCTACGAGGGCGGCACTCTGGTAGTCTATGGTTTTTGGTCCTGATTTCAATCTCAGTTGCTTCTGAAGTTTGTCCTCGGTTTTTGTTCTAGGCAGTGCTTCTCGGTTCACTTGCCATGGTCCAATCATCTTGTTACGGTTGCTGAATGGTCTCTGTCCAATTTTTTAGTTTCAAGCACGATAATGGGGGCTTCATGTTTTATTGTATTAGTCTTGGTTAGGTTCCTTGCAGTTCTTCAGGGCAACATTCAACAGGTTTTTTTTGGGCAATGTTTAGCTATGCTATGTAAACATGCCACATCTTTGGGCTAGCTTTCTCGAGGCCATGGCCTCAGTGTAAAAATATTTTGTATCAATATAGGAGTAGACAAATTCAAAAAAAATAAAATTTGTTGTATTAGATTTAGGTTGTTTAGTGTATTTGTATTAAGTTGGTAATACACAATTGAAATAATAATTGAAATACTGAGATGATGAAAGTTGAATGAGATTTAATTTACCACTTATTTTACCAATGAAAGATTTAAAACCATTGTGAAGAAATATTGATTTTCTAGAATGGGCAATTTCTATTAAGAAGAAATAACAGGTACGGATTACTTTGACCTCTTTAAGCCTTCTATGTCATTTGATAAAGGACATTTTTAATTTTTTTTGCCTATGTCTGATATGGTGACATTCAAAATGTATGTTTTATTCTTATTCTCATTTGTATTCCCTATTATTGATGATTATCTCATTTAGGAAATTATCTATAATTGTTGTAAATCAAGACAATGTACTATTATTCTGCGTCAAGTTGAACTTGACCCAAGGGATTATAGATTAGAAGAATCCTACTATTGTTGTATATTGGTTGATTCAATAGTATGTTTTGAATGACATTGTTTGCTTAAATATATTTTCGCTTAATGTACCACAACCAGTTGTCATAGGTTCTTTCATAGTGCATAACATTCTACATATGCATTCATGGAGTAACTCAAAAATAATACTTTTTCCATCTCCATAGAGTCCCATAGTTTGTCTATACATATCAAACAAGCCCTGGTGTAATATGCACACTTTTCTTGGTTATGAAAAATGACATTTTCTTGTCACCTACAATACAAGATGTGGCAGGTATTCAAAGGATGGTTTTTATATTGTTAGCAATGGAAACATTTGTAATTCTACATCATCTAATAGACCCGCAATGCATGGAAATTTTGTATGAACTCTCTGGTATGGTATTCACCTAATGTTTTACGCTACCAACAAAATAATTTGCCACTTCAAAGGCAAGTGAAACATATTGTCACTTATAAGTAAAGATACTCTTATTATTTACAATTTTACATAGGAAAAACTGATCATTTACTTATCTTTTCATCACTATTTAATAGTAAACCTAAAAACATAACACGTAAACCCAAAAAAAAATAGTTAGTTTGTTTTAGATTTTTTTTTGTTTGTTTTTGTTTTTAGAATTTTTTTTATATCACCATAATTTTATGGTAATAAATATTTTGAAATTATAATGTAATGTGATGGATTATAAACATTTTAAGAGAGTTTTTTTTCTCAATCCTCTTTTAGGATTATAACTAGAAAAAAAATAGTTTTTATCTTAATTATTTTGAAATTATAATGTAATGTGGTGGATTAAAAACATTTTAAGAGAGTTTTATTTCAATCCTCTTTTAGGATCATTATAACTAGAAGCAAATAGTTTTTATCCTAGTAATGTTGTTTTTTTTTTTTTCAATTTTTAAAATTTGATTAATAATATTATTTTTTAATAATGTTTTTGCTTTCAATTTTTAGAATATGATTAATAATATTAATTATTATTATTAATATTTTTTGTGGCATCTAAATTTCTCACAAAATAATATTCTTAATATTATTATTATTTTGCAATTTTTTATCCCTGGTAATTTCATTACTATTTTACATTTTCATATATTATCCCTTAAAAGGCAAATAATCTGACTTTTCATTAAAGTTTGCAACAATATTGAATAATCTCTTAATCATAACTTCCCAAACTCAAGAAGAGTACATAGACTGTCTCGATATGGTTTTAGCTCCAACATCATTCGAACTTTTCACAATATGAATGTTGCATGATCTATTAAAATAAATACAATTAATACCAAATTTTTGAACAATAACCGTGAAACTGATACACCCTATTCATATTCATCACTCATTCATGGCAAATCTTAATATACTATATCTAAACAATTTTACTTGTATAAGTAAGGGTTGATATCAATATTCCACTACATTTTCATCATTTCAATGGATTTCACATAGTTCAATAGTAGAAATTTGAGACTGCAGTCTCTTTCCTATATTATATTATTATTTTTTATTAATACAAGGGATCCAAATATCTTTCTGTGACCAGTTTGTTAATCTGTATCCCATCCAAGGAAAAGAAGTTGTAAATGCAATAAGCAGTGTATAATTATCTGTAACAAGGAAGAAACCTAGCAAGTCATTAACAATTTTACCAATTGCCTTTCAAACTGAAAATCCTTCCACATATGACATTATTATTAGTGAAAGAGAAGCCAATTAAATTCTTATTTTAATCATATAATATCTTAACTGCAACAATATGCACATGCATTCCAATCCTATTATCCCTTATAGTATTACATGATTAAACAAGGAACCAACTACATAAGAGTAGATGGTTATCGTTTCTATCAATGCCATAACCCATAATGTTATTTCAAGACGAGCTCTGATATGACCAGACCATTTTTGAAAAGTAAAATATTTTATTCATGCAATATATATCTTTGTAACTATATGCTATAATGCCTACATAGAATAAACACCACTAATAGATCCATTACAAGCTCGAGGTTAGAATTTCCAATTAATTTATGGCATCAATGCTATAACATATATAATGTGTTTAACCTTGTAATTCAGTTGGGTTCGTCAACTACAAAAATTTTGTGGAAGCCAATTATTATATAAAAGAAGTTAGAATATCAAAAAGAAATGCATCAGATCCAGAAGCATAAGGTTCATAATCGAGATCATGTTGTAATACTCCTACAAACTTTGTTGATATAAATAAGTACTCACCAATTTCAAGGTCATTCCATGGATGTGCTACAATTGTTCGTCGAGTCATGGAAGAAATAATGCATTCAATCAACACAATGTCAAGACAAGCAAAGCTCCCATTACCATCTCCATGAGGAGTAGCCATAGCTCAATTGTACCAAAGGCCTCTTACCTGTATCGGAGATATTCCAATTAAACAATTGCAAATAGCCAATTTTATGATGAAGTTATATTGAAGAAAATCAAATTCTTCCATAATTATACAACATTGACCCATACTAGTCCCCATACCCTCCATATATATATTTTTATTATATTGTTTTAAATATTGTTTAAAACTTACTCGACATTTCTTTTCAATACAATTTTTAACTTTTCTGAATAAACTTTCCAAGTGCATAGAAGGAGACAAGTATGCATAGACTAGCTTCGATGGAATTCATTCTTATGTAAATTAAATAAGATGTTTAATATTATTAAACTTACAATATAATTCATTTTGGATCCCACCAGATAGTAATGTATTGATACTGTTTTGGTCCAAAACATATTTTTATTTAAATAAAAATATAATTATGTTCATGGTGTTGGATCAGCCAACATGTCAACGGATCTCCCTAGTAAGAAGTCCCAACTAAACTTCAGACCATTTGGTGTACCGGTCCTAGCATTGGGTTGTACGATATCGCCTTGACCGCAATTTCGCACAGAGGCAAGTAAGATTTCCCTGTTGGTAGCAAGAGTGTGACATATGCATCAAGTCAAGGAAGGTGCATGAGCGGTTTTAACTCACGGAGGCTAAGGTGAGTGTGCCCCTTGGAAACCAGTGAAAGAAAAAAGTTACGAAGGGAACACAGGAGCTAAAATGCATCAAAAACTGGAAGGCAAGTGAGCTAGCAATCCAAAGTGATGGTTAAACGAACAACACATTTAAGTAAGATTCATACATACATATACAAAAAATAGCTACACATGCATGTGTGAGAAAACAGATACATATATCATTTAGAGTATGCATGAAACATGTTGGCTCTATTATATTAATAAGTGTAAGTTCCAATCATACAATACAACCATGACCAACCACTAGTTACGATAGTGGAATGTTACAGTCACTATCGCCTGCTCCTCCAAAGAGATATACTAGCTCTGCACAATGGAGAAGCCAAGGCTCATTACAATACTCTCCAAGCTTTCTCTAAGATACTCCTATCAAAAGCATGACTGACCAAAAGACTCTACAATGAGTTATGAGGGACTATATATAGCAAAGGGTGGGGCGGCCCTTGACATTCCCCTTTGTGATTATTCATCTATCCTCATGACTCTTCGTTTACTCTATGAATGTTACATCCAACTATCGACACTTGAACTTCCACTTGACAAGACATTACATACAATCTGCACATGTACCCTTGTGAGAATAAATAGGCTTGAGTAAGCCATGCAAGACTTCACTATGACTCAGATAACTGTGGGAAGACTAGCTCTTCAACATCCTCATGGTCGTTGATGGTGGTGAACTGATGCTATGCTTGGTAGTTCGCAATGGTGTTCATGTACTCTGTGGTGACATCTTTCTGGAAACAAACTCTTGCCTCCATATCATTCAGGTATACTGCTCGGGCTCCTCTGTCCAAATCATCTGATAACATGCACATCATTATCTTTAGTGCGGCCATATCAACAACATAATGATGCATGGTGCTTGCACTGATCACAAAGTATGCGCTGGTGGCCATGCGCATCAACTCGTCAAAGTAGGAGTCAAGCTCCAGTTGGACTTGTGCTTTTGTCTTTGCCTTGGTGAGTGTTCCAATAGATGGGATTGTGTTTGCATGCACAACAACATCCATACTCCTAAATACCCATGCATGGGAAGCTTGTAGACTAGTGATGAGCTACGAGACATCTTCATAGTTCCGGATCTGACTTTGGATGTGTGCCTTCAACTTGACTTCTCTGGGTTTCATCATCTTGGGAAAGTGTAACCAGTCTCCCTTGTATCTCATTGTCCATGTTTGCATGTAATTAACAACAGCATGCACGTTCGACAAGATACATGCTCTCCTAGCACATCACTGTTGCCAACTGTTGAGATGGACAACTTCTTTATGCATGGTGCCAAACTTGGAATACAACGCCCACATGAATGTCTCAAGGGATAATACTTCATCGAGTATTGCCTTCTTCAACTCTACTTGGGCGGATGTTGTAACCAGTTCTCCTCCCTGCTTGGTTGTTTGTAACTCCTTATTCATTCGCTCGTTCTCAGCTATCAAGAAGTGAACAATCGAGCTAGTGGATTTGGCATATGCTCTAGGAGCATCAACCAATGCTGGTGGATGCTTGCACACATTAGACACGATCACTCATTCCTCAAATTGCACAGGATATGGGTGATCAGCCGGAGTAGACACTCTGGGAGATTGCACAACTCTATGTTGCAACTCATTGAATGAGATGTTGTGCATCTCTCCTTCCAGATTGTCTCCAACGATCTTAGTGTCTCCTTGGTCACTTGGGACTTGCACTACTTCCGGATACGGTGAAGCTGGTAAGTCGACCTCCTGGTGGTAAGGCATGACATCAATGTCTTTCTCAAACTCCTGTTGCTCCATATTTGTATCCATATGCTCAAGTGCTTGTTCAATCTCTTGAGCAAAGTCCTACTCCTATGACTGCTTACCCTGTCTGTTTGGTGCCAACTATTCAGATGAGTCAACTACCTGTACGGGCGCAGTTTCATCTGTCTGTACATGTTGTGCCCACTGATGTACCCGTTCTTTCTTTGCTTCCCTCTCCTATCTGCGCAACTCCTGTTCCTTTTGTATTTGCTCCTTCAACTCATGCAACTACTTTTCGGTTTCCTCCATTCTCTGATTATCTCTCTGCCTTTGTGCGTTCCTCCTATCGTGTTGTTGCCACTTTACCTCTATTTCCAAAGCTGCTTTCTAAAAAGGTGGGTATGCTCAGAACTTGTAGCTTTGTTCTACCTTCGCCCTGTCGATAATCTTCTGCTTTCCTTTATTGCATGCTGATATGTTTACTCATGCTGCTGGTGCTCTCCTAGATGATGCTTCCCTAACCATTCTATAGTGATGCCGACCGGTTCATTGGGCCTGGAGAAACTGTAACAATATCTCCATGGGTCCTCCTCCGCCCAATGACATGCCCCGTGGATCCACTAAAACTATACTCTCTCACAATGAACTTTTATGAAACAATGTGGGTCACATAGATTGTATCTTCGGGCATCGAATGGATATTTCTTGATATCCTCTGCTTCAACATCCACATGCTTGAAAGTATGTATCTCGTATAACATGATCCACAATGGAAGAGCAGGCCAAAGTGCCTTCTTCTTCCAGTGTAGCCTAGCGGACAATCCTGCCGAGATGTAGTATGATACTTCTTGCATGACGAGATTTTCCAAGGAAAATTTTGGTAAAACATATGGATGATTCTCCGCATTGTACATCTGTATGAAGGTGTCAGATGGTGAGGCACACCAATATGCTATGTCAATCAGTTCCTCCATTTATGCCTTCGACATGCAAGGTGGATCCTGCTTAAATATCTTCTTGTACAACAAGGTGACAAAATGATCTGACAACTGTGTGATGACTCCTCTGAGGATGCATTCAAACAACATTTTACAATAAGTGTTCATAGAGGTCTCCGCTGATGTCCATGCCCACTTCAAGCTAGGGAACTCTTGACGAGCACAGATTGCATCCAAGATGTAAACGAACATGTAGATTTCTACTTGCTAACCTTTGGGCAGCTGCCAAGCTCTTCCTACCTGTTCCTTCAGCCTGTGAGCCAACATGTCAGACCAATTGCATGCTTTGCCTTCACTGGCCAGTTGGTCCAACGCGATCACCCAACTCTACAGGAAGGTTTCCGTGCTCTCTTGGCCATACAAGTGACATGTAAAGATGACCAAGTATTGATACACCTTCCACAATATATTCATTTTGTAAACTTGATTGGGGGTCATCCTGAGTTTGGCCAGCTCCTTCACCTAGTTCTTCAAGATATCCCTAGAGTTGGCATTGCTACTGGGTATGCTGAAGGGTGTCTCCATAGTGATCAATTGATTTGACATATGGTACATTTGTTCATAATCTTATGCCCTAAGGTAACAATCTTTGTCCCTCTGATGCTACTCAATGTCATAATCTCTGGATCAGTTTGTGAGACGATCTAATGTATCATGTCCACGCATGGGAACACAAGATACCTGCATGCAATCTGGTACAAGTCGAACTTGTGAATGTTCACACAGACCTGGCGGTCTTCGAGGTCTTCCCAAAATGTGCCTGCAAATGCATCATTGACCTCTTGCCATTTCATCTTGATGTTCTTGTCTATAATCAGCTTGGTGTCTTCATTGATCAACAAACTTGTAGACACTCGCTCAACTACCACTCCAGTTGCGCTTCCGTTGGTGTCCTTTGATCCTACTCTCTTGTAGGCCATTGATCCTGAACTGCTGAGAGGTGGACAAACACCTGCTAGATTTGGAGACATGGCAACATGCATGGCAAGAAATCTATCAGCTAAAACCAAAGTAAACTTGAGGAAAAACATGCAACATACCTAAAGATTGTTTGGCAAGGATTACGTAATTTTTCTTAAGAGGATTGGAGACTAGCTACCAGGAATATGTAAAAGGTAGTCAGCACTACTGGGAGGTTGGTTGACTGCTGGAATTGCACAATGCGCAATCCAGACTAGCTTGCTAGGTGTTAGGATTCAGCTGGAAAGGGTTGCAGGCCCAGTGAGTGCATTGCACAATTTTCCAGGCTAGCAGTCACTGCCCCTTAGAATTGCGTAATTCAAGACTGGAGGACAGTCACTGGGTAGAAATGCATATTTTCTGGGAGGAAGGCAGGGCCTTCCTCTCAGGATTGCACAATTCTGTCTAGGTGAGGCAGAGTCTGGGCCAAGGTTGCCCAGACCTGCCGACGGGAAATTGAAAGAAAATGTGGATATGAATGCATGGCGATACTAAGTGTAAGAAGGAGTGAATGATCGTGCATGCAAACGATGAATGCAAGATTTATAAAACGAAAAAACATGCATGTATGTGAAGCGAGTCGCTGAATCTGCGACCATTCGTGCAAAACAATGTCATGCATGCGACAACAGTGAGATGCTAACCAAAACTAAAACGATGCTAGTACAAGCTAATATGCATGCCAACAACAACAAGAATTCATAGAAATCAAGCAGACAACACTCATACAAGCTAAAACACAAAAAGCAACATAAATACTGCAAAAGACAAGATATGCGGACTTACCTGGAAATAGACGAGCTGAATGTGTCGAAGACTCCTGTATGTGTTGTGGGATATTAGAGCTCCAAGATCGATGTGAGGAAGTGATATTTGAAGCATCGAATAAATAAGTGTTTGGCTCATGATGGGCATGCCACAAATCTATGAAAAAATGACACTTGGAGGAAATATTCTATAACGATCCTTGCATGTAACCTCCAGCTACTAAAAATAGTTCCCTAAAAAATGGGGATGCTTTTTGCATGTTTCTTTTTTCTATTTCGGGAAAAAGAAGCCCATGCATGCAAGTAAATTTTTCTCGGTCCCGAGTGGAACCAGTCAACCTGATGGAACATGCAACAACCTGCTTGCCTGAGGGATAAAATTGCACATTTTTGGGAGGGAGCTGGGCTGATTTCCCAAAGGGATTGTGCAATTTCTAGGAGGAGCAGCTAACTCCTGGCTATAATTGTGCAATTTCTTGGCTGAGCAGTCCTGTTAAGTCAAATTGCGCAGTTTTCTCTGGGAAGGTTGATTGATAGGATTGTGCAATTTCTGAGCCCAGCAGGTTGTCAATCAGATTTGCGCAATTTCTGGATGGAAGACTGGTTCCCCTCCAAAATTGCGCAATTTCTTGAGGGAGCTACTCAGCCAATATCTAGACCATGTCTAGGGAAGCATCCTGTGAGGGGAGTGAAACAAGCCGTCATGCACAAATTGTCAAGCTACTAGAAAATCAATGAAGCTCATGTACTTGACTGTGAAAGACATGTTGTTGAGGATGGTTGGTAGGGAGGCTCCAAAACGAAGCTAAGGAAAAATTTTGGAGGGTGGTTGTAGCCACTACAACACTTGGTGACACACTGGTAGAACTATAGCTCTCTGAATGGACCTTGGTCACAAAAAACAAGTCTAACACCTCCGGAAGTATTGTTTAGTTCTTTGTTCATTTTGGTTTCCACACATGCTTGATTGTAATATGTGGCATCTTCCAAGCTCTTGGTCGGCCAACACACATTCCAAGATAAGCCATCACAGTTGTTTTGATTATAGACAAGGGGTATATTTGTGCACAAGCAGTATAGTCGTTAGAGTTTTATTTTCATCTATGGTGTTGCTCCACTGCTAGTAGGCCTAGATAGTACTTCGACGAAGTCATGCAGGAACACAAGCATCACTCCATTTCCAGCGAGCCTGGTCAGTACCCTGGTGGAGTTACGTGCATCACCTCTCTACACAGGAAGCCTTTCTCTTCTTTCACCTTATTCATTTTTCATTTTTTCGAAATTTTTCACTTTTTTTTTTCATTTTCATAACTGTGTATAGCACTTATTCGTTTCAAAGGTGGAAGAGGGATCCCGACTTATTGAGATTAGAAGAGGTTGTTCCTTCAGAGAAGTAGTTTATATATACCTCTGACGTGCCTGTTAATATTTCCCCCCTCACTTTACTCTACTTGACTGAGCTGCTAAGGGTTAACCCAAAAACAACTGACTAGAGTAGGTGACACTAGTTAGCGTGCAAAAATTGTGTTTTCACCAAGGTTCACTTCAAAAAATACATATTTTCCATTGATGTATCATGGACTAAAGATAACAAGTTCTTCATGCAGAGGTAGGACGAGAAATAACCAAGTAGTGATAGCTGCATAAGGCCTCTTGTACTTTACCCATCTTGTTTCAAGAGTCGCACACGGTCTCATGCGAAGCTAACATATGAACAAAAACAAGAAAACACACAACAAAACAAAGCAAAAGCAGAAGTAAATATGAAAGAAAGGCAAGTAAACAAACAAGAAAGCATACAAACAAACATGTAAAGCAAGTGAGAAGACAAGCATGCAAGGAAACAAAAAAAAATCAAACACTACTCCTATTCCTAAGCTAATGGTGCATGGGCCTAATCATGTGAAGTGATACTTCCAATGCATCCACCAACGCGTTGGTTGACCCATGTTGTTGAAGGCATGGTTCGTGAACAGCATAGATGTGCGAACCAACAAACATGAAAGATATAACAATGAAGACAATCACACTCCAAGTTTAATAGTCTCCACAGAACATACGTGAGTGCAAGTGCATGACATGTAGTCTGTGGACTTATCATGGTGTTGTGTGACACTATGTGCAACTATTAAGCATACACATACTCTTGACTATGACATGCAAGCAAAAGAAATAAACAAAGAGAACCTATGTCATGCACGTGTGCTTGCTATGTAAGATTCCTCCAATGTATGAGTGATGGGATCATGTAGTTTGAGTGGAGGAAGCATGATCTGTGTGTGAGATTGATCTTCAATGCATACAGATGAGTGATGAGGAGCCTTGGGTGTTTCAACAATTTCCTGATTGGAAGTGAAACCAACCTCAGGACAGTAAGGGCCTGACATAACCATCATCTCGGGATGAAGTGCCTCCACAGTCTGTGTGGTTTCGACTTCGTCGATAGATAGATAATCATAAACAGGTGGCTTCGAAAGATCAACTACGATGGAATCATCATCATGATCAAATGCGGGAGTAAATAGATCACGACAGCTATGATCAATAAAATCAATGATTTAATCGGCATCCTCATGATCTAATGAATCAAATAGAGGGGTAGATGAGAAGTGGACAAATTCACCCTCTATGTTTACAGAAAAATCAGATGAAAAGTCAAGTGGATTTTCAATGAATACTTTATCCTCTTCGTTGTCATATGGTGGACTGACATCCGGTGTGTCATGTAAATGATCAACAATGGGTGCATCTGTAGACGGAGATACACATGTGAAATCATGGATGAAAGGTTCACCAAAGATGTCATGAAAGAATGGAGGAGGCTCGGACAAAAGGGAGTCATCCTTTGCCAAGTGTTGATGCTCAAGCTCCCAATCATACTCTTCATGAATGACAACGCATGTTGGTTGTGCAACACCAACTCTGTCGATGGCTTGATCCTCATTCATAACAAGTGTAGAGTCTGAAATGGAAGAACACAAGACAGTATCATCCGGACGATCATCTGAGTATGAAGACGAAGGTTGAGTTACAAAATGCATGTGACAACTCAATGGACTCACAAACAAATCTACGTGAAAATTAAGCGAAGTGATGTTGGGAGGATGTGACAGTTGAATAGACGTGTGTGTGTGCCCTCCCACATCACTCTGCAGTGGTGGAGCTGTTTGATGAGGGGACAGAGGATAGTGACTTGTGACAATGACCATATCCATCTGTGATTGCGCAGCTCCATCATTGAAGTATGTTGAGTGAGGCTTGGGCTCAAACTTCTTCTTGGGATGGACTGATTTGTTAAGAAAATACTCAAATCTATCCCAAAGATATGGAAATTTCATCTGGCTTTTCGGAGCTTCAAACTGCAAAACACGGAAGCACTACCAAAAATCCTTAGGCGATTCATACGGGGCCTTCTGTTGTTGTAACAGTTTTTGGTCAAGAGGTTCTGGATTAAAATGGTAGAAGGTAGATTGAATTAGATGACAAAACTACTCGAGTGAGTGCACGTTGTCAGCTAGTAGGTTGCAGCAACACCGTTGTGGTGATTCATGAAGTGTGTATGAAATCAATAAACTGACCTCTTCTGCATAAAACTCATCTGCATTCTCAAGGAATGCATAGAAGTATTCTAAGTACTTAGGCCAAGCCACTTCACCTTCACCATCAGATGTGAATTCAAAAAAGAGATAAAAAACTCCCTTGTGATGTTGAGAGGTTCGGCATGCGAAAAACATCATGGAGGGGTGAGTGTGACAAAATCCATTATAGATGTGCAAAGGTTGAAAAAATGATGAGAGGACACATCTTGTCTTCTGGCCCTCCTTCTAGCACTAGAAAAGTTGATTGTGCTGGACTCGCCAACATGTTAAGGGAACTCCCCTGCAAGAAGTTCCAACTAGACCTCAGATCGTTTGGTGTAGGAGTCCCATCAGTGGGTCGTACGGTATCGCCTTAACCGCGGTTTTGCACAGAGGAAAATAAGATGTCCCTATTGGTAGCAAGGGTGTGACATATGTAACAAGTCAAGGAAGGTGCATGAGTAGTTCTAACACACAGAGGGTGAGGTGAGTGTGCCCCTTGGAAACCTATGAAAGCATGAAGTTAAGAAGGGAACACATGAGCTAAGATGCAACACAAATTGGAAGGCAAGTGAGCTAGCAATGCAAAGTTATGGTTAAAACAATAACACATTTAAGTAAGATTCATACATACATATATAGAAAATAGCTACACATGCATGCGTAAGCAAACAGATATGTATATCATTTAGATTGAACAAGATAGCTGAAATAAAATATGACATATGCATGAAACGTGCTGGCTCTGTTATATTAAGAAGTGTAAGTTCCAGTCATACAATACAACCATGACCAACTGCTAGTTCCGACAGCGAAACGTTACAGTAACTTCCGCCTACTCCATCAAAGAGATATACTAGCTCTACACAGTGGAGAAGCCAAGGCTCATTACAATACTCTCCAAGCTTTCTCCAAGATACTCCTATCAGACGTTTGGCTAACCAAAAGCCTCTACAATGAGTTATGAGGGACTATATATAGCAAAGGGTTGGGTGGCCCTTGACATTCCCCTTTGTGACTATTCATCTATCCTCGTGACTCTTCATCTAATCTATGACTGTTACATCCAACTATTGACACTTGAACTTCCACTTGACAAGACATCACATACAATCTGCACATGTACCCATGTGAGACAAAATAGGCTTGAGCAGGCCATAAAAGACATCACTATGACTTAGACAACTATGGGAAGACCAACTCTTCGACATACTCATGGTGGTCGATGATAGCGAACTAATGCCATGCTTGGTAGCATGCAATGGTGTCCATGTACTTTGTGGTGACATCTTTCTAGAAACAAACTCTTGCCTCCATAACATCCAGGCACACTGCTCAGGCTCCTCTGTCCAACTCGTCTGATAACACGCGGATCATTTTCTTGAGTGTGACTGGACCAACGTAATACTGATGCATGGTGTCTAATCTGATCACCAAGTCTACCATGGTGGCTATGCACATCAACTCTTCAAAGTACAAGTCAAGCTCCAGTTGGACTTGTGCCTTTTTCTTTGCCTCAGTGAGTGTCCGAATAAATGGGATCGTGTGTGTGTGCACAACAAGATCCATACCCCTGAATACCCATGCATGGGAAACCTGTAGGCTAGTGATGAGCTGTGGGAGATCTTCATAGTTTCAGATCTGACTCTGGATGTGTGCCTTCAGCTCGAACGCTCTGAGCTTCATCATCTTCAGGAAGTATAACAGGGCTCCCTTGTATCTCATTGTCCATGTTTGCATGTAATCAACAACAGCATGCATGTTTGACATGATACGTTCTCTCCTAGCACATCGCTACTGCCAACCATTGAGATGGACAACTAATTTATGCATGGTGCCAAACTTGGAATACAATGCCTGCGTGACTGTCTCAAGGGACAATACTTCATCCAGTATTTCCTTAAAATTTTCTTGGGTGGATGCTATAATCAATTCTCCTCCCTGCTTGGACGTCTATAACACCTTAGCCATTTGCTCATTCTCAGCTATCAAGAAGTGAACTATCGAGCTAGTGGCTGTGGCATATGCTCTGGTAGCATTGGTCGATGCTACTGGATGATTGCACATGTCAGACACGATCACTCGTTCCTCAAACTACGAAGGAGATGTGTGATCATCTAGAGTAGACACTCTGCGAGATTGCACAACTCTATGCTGCGACTCATCAAATGAGATGTTGTGCATCTCTCCTTCCGAATTGTATCCAAGGATATTAGTTTCTCCTTGGTCGCTTGGGAATTGCTCCACTTCTAGATCTAGTGAAGCTGGTAAGTTGACCTCCTAGTGGTAATGCATGAGGTCGATGTCTTTCTCTAACTCCTGCTACTCCATATCTGTATCCATCTGCTCAGGTGCTTGTTCAATCTCTTGAGCAAAGTCCTGCTCCTACAACTGCTCACCTTATCTGCTTGGTGCCAGTTGTTCGGATGAGTCGACTACCTGTATGGGTGCAGTTTCATCTGTCTGTACATGTTGTGCCCCCTTCTATACCCATTTTTACTACGCTTCCCTCTCCTGTATGCGCAACTCCTGTTCCTTCTAGAGTTTTTCCTTCAACTCATGCAACTCCTTCTCTATTTTTCTCTCTGCCTTTGTGCGTTCCTCCTATCGCGTTGTTTCCTCTTCACCTCTATTGCCAAATCTTCTTTTTGCATTGTCGACAATCTTCCTCTTTCCTTTGTCATGTGCTGGTATGTTTACCTCTACTGCTGTTGCTGCTAGTGCTCTCTTGGCTACTTCTTCACGTTGCTTCGCTAACCATTCCATAGTGATGCAGACTGGTTCACTAGGCCTAGAGAAGCTATAAGAATATCTCCATGGGTCCTCCTCTGCCCAATGACATGTCCCGTAGATCCACTAAAATTGTACTCTCGTGTAGTGATATTTTACAAAACAATGTGGGTCATACAAATTGTAGATTGGGCATCGAATGGATATTTCTTGATCTCCTTTGCTTCAACATCCACATGCTTGAAATTTTGTATCTCATATAACCCGATCCACAATGGAAGAGCGAGCCAAGGTTCCTTCTTCTCCTAGTGCAGCCTAGTTAACAATCTGCTGTGGCCACCAAAAACCCCCCTCTTTGTTTGGTATTAGCAATAACACCAAGCAAATGGGGACCCTTAATAAAAAATCCAAAAAACATTTTATGAAAATTTTTGTATTCAACTCCTTAAAGCTGTATCGCATCGCGAGAAGAGAATGAAACGTTTTCCTATGAGCATAATAAACTGCAAAGAAGCGACACGAAAGTCATCACATTGTATACATTATGAAGCGCTCTTAAAAGAAAAATCTTAAGAAATCTCTGACGGCCGATATGCGACGTCGCATATCGCAAGATCGTGTAAGCAGCACACAATAATTGAATGACTAAGCGCGATCTGCGATCTGCGATGAATGCGATTTTGAATTTCTGCGATGACACATCTTGATGACACGATCCGCGATACTGTGATGCGAGTCGTAGAAATCACCCATCGCAAATTTTCCTCGGCGCAGTATTCAAGGAAAGATGTCCGTAAACCAAAATTGGGCGCGCGCCTTAAAAGAAATTAATGAATGTATGCCAAAGTATTCAAGAAGGACAGTTTTGTGTTTTTCGAAGAGTCAGTTAGTTATGGGTGTCATGATTATGCATTCATAAGAGCTTAAAGCTTTCATGTCAATCTTTATTATCATTACTCTTTTCCTTTGCGTAAACTGTAAGACAGGAAATAACATGAATGCAATGTGCAGGAAACATCTAAGGAAAAGGGGAAAGCGTCAATGCTCGAAGAACAGAGAAGAGATCCTGCCATAAATGGATGCCGCATGCAACATGACCACAGATTCCAGAGTATCACTCAACAGATGCTGATGTCAATAGGCCATCTAACGCCCAGAGTCAAAAGCGCACAAAAGCAACATGTTTACAAAAGATCCTGAAGCTTATGCCCGGTAAAGCAAAAAGAAAAAAAGCGCTAAAGAAGGAAAACGCACCAGAAAAGCCCGGAACAAAGAACGGAGGCAGTTTTCGATGCAGAAAATTGTTCAGAGAGCAAAGTCCCTAACTTATTCAGTCATTCGCAAGGCCGGAAACCGAAATAGCAAAAGCAGAATCAGTTTGAGAGAAATTTGGGTTATTACCAAGTATACACGCAGTGAATACACCCAGCCAGAGGAAGATTCTCGAAAATATCTTCTAGTTTACCAGAAAGTGGTGCCAGCGCTTGTTATTTCTATTTTCATAGCTCAAATGAAAGCAGAAGGCAACTAGCCGACTCTTCCCAGGCGAATGTTGCATGCTTGCAGCACTAAGGAGCAAATACAAAAATGGTTAGGAATTAGATTCAATTTTTAGAAATAGTTTTGCTTTAGCAGAAGGGCGGTCATTTAAAACCATATCCTAAATTTATGTAATTAAGTTAATTAGTTAGCAGTATTTAAACAAGGGTCCAGAAATTTGTCAAAAAACTTGTCCTCAGAACATGCACTTTTGCACCCTCGGAGGGGGTTTTGATGAATGGATGGATCAAGGTTTATTAATGTTTGCATTTGATATCTGCTACTGATGTTGCACTTCTGTACTCTTAGTAGATGTTAGAGCAAGGAGAGATAAATCATTGTTGCTTGAAGCTTATGAGTGGAACCGGTCATAAATGGTACTTTTATCTCTTGACCGTTTCTGTTTATATTCTTAAAGTGATATACAGTTTTTAGTTGTTTATGTGTTATTGCATGAATGTGTGAGTTACCATTTGGCACTTTTGTACGGTGGAGTCATTCATTTATGTTTGATATATAAATAACTTATTATGTGATATGTTGTTCACAACTGTTTTGCCTAACTTTTTTATGCAAAGTGGTTTATCTTAATTGATTTCTATTCTTATGATAGCTGAATGATCTTTATTACCAGTTATTGTTTGAAATCTCTTTAGATCGCATAATAGAAGAAATACACCCGGGTTAGCATAGATTAGATGTGTTGTTTCTCATTAGATTACAATAGCATAGAGTTAGTTTAAAAGTTTGAATTAAATTAGCTTTAAGTACTCTTAGATCAGCATCATCCAACTCTGCACACACACACACCCTTAGATTGGGAAACTGGTCCCATTATCCCCAGTCGGACCCACTATACCAAATGGATAAGGAGCTGCCAACCAAGGTCCGGACCGGATGGGTATCCCCCTTGTTGTCGACCCGATTTTCGGGGCTTCAACATATTTGGCGCTAGAAGGAGGGCCTAAACTATGAATGGCACCTAAATCAAAATCTAAATACCATTCTGAGAGTAAATCGCCCTCATCAACTCCCCTGACTTCCCCAGTACGTTTAAATCCAGAGTCAGAAGTCGCTCGAGTATTAACCACTGCTACATACCCTAATATTTCAGACCAATCTACCATCGAACCCCCTGAAGTTCAAACTCTGATTCGCAAACTCCAGAGATTTTCTATTTTTACACAGAGGTCTGATAAATCTCAAAGCAGCATGACTTTGCAGTACAATCCTGCTCATCCCCTGACCAGTTTAAAGAGTGAAAAATTTGGCATCCAGCCAACTGAATTCCCTCTCCCCACCAGGAAAAGAGCAAGGAAAACACCACAAGAGTCTGACAGTGAGACTCTTTCATCTACATCCTCCATTTCAACTCCCTCACCGCGAAGTCAGCCACCCACATCTTCATTCCAAACCACTCATCCATCTCCCGCAATCCCTCTTCTTCAATCATCTAAGATCATAATATCTTCATCTTCCCAGCCTCAGCGATCATCCTCTGCACTTTCATTTACTAGCAGCTCAACGATGGCCCAGTCTCGATGGAACAATCCTGGGGCAGTTTTAATGCCTCCACCCCTGAGCCAAATACCGGCCCATCCTGATAAATGGCTACCCAAATTCAATCCAGAAGCAGGCATGCTAGCTAAAGAGCACATTAACAATTTCATGCTTTCTGTCAATCTCAACGGAGTTACCAACGAGGATGCTGTTGTCCGGCTTTTTCCATATACAATGCAAGGAATAGCTGGGTCATGGTACTTTTCATTACCTTCCGGGTCTATCACAAGTTGGGACATTTTTCAAAGTCAATTCCTTACCAATTTTGGTGATGACAGATCAACGACAACGTTAATCAATGACCTATCCAATCTTAAAGCCGAGGCTAGAGAACCCATCAAAGATTTCAATTTACGGTTCAATAAAATCCTCAACAAAATTCCCACTGCTTCCCAACCCAGTGAAGAAGTACGATGTGAATGGTATATTACGGCCTTACCATCAAACTTAGCAATCTTCGTGGATAGGGCAAATAAAACAACCTTAGTTGAAAACCTGACAGAGGCGATAGCAGTAGAGAAACGCATAGTAGCCCTAGAAAAGAGATCTGCGATAGAGGAACGCAAATCTAAAAAAGTCACCTTCAAGGAAGACTCCAAGAAGAAACAAACGAAAGATCCTTTCGATTTGGAAGGATTGCAAAAAGTATTAAAGACCATGTCCAATGAGATGATTGACATAAAAAAACAAGTGGCAGAAACTTCTTCAAAAAAGCCCTACAGAGCTTTTAAAAGAGGCCCTTCAATGGATGTGAAACCACCCAACGCTATCTCAAATGTCGAATCCGAAGAAGAGGCAGAAGAAGAAACTACCACTGAAGGGCAGACCAATGACGAAGAAGTTGTGGAACTAAAAGGAATGTGGGATTTCATCCTCCCACAAGAAGAAGATCAAGAAGCATTTCCGGTTAGCACACGAAGCAAAAGTCAACTTGATCCTCCCCAAACTACCCCTAAGCAGAAGGGCGCAAGCCCTGCAGCAAAAGATAAAGTTGCAACAAAGAAAACGACCGCTAAAGCGACTCAATCTAGCCCAGTCCAACCAGATCAAACACCTCCATCAAGAACACTGGTAGTGTCGGATGAAATGGAATACAATATTATTGACGACATGAAAAATACTAGGGCTAATATCACTCTTTATGAATTGAGAAAATTGAAACATCAACAGAAGATAATGATGAAAGCATTACATGTCGTGCCTATTACATCTTTGCCTACAACTGTAGCTTCCCACAACATGGGAAGACCTCCAACCAACACGATCAATAAGATTGATCCAAATGACATCGCCTTGATTGGAGGAAGATTAAGGTCTCACACTCCCCCTTTTCTTCTCACTTATGAAATTTTCAATAAAAATGTGCACAATTGTTTGGTAGATTCTGGTGCTTCAACGAATATTTTGCCCAGATCAATATGTGCCAAGTTGAATGTTCAACCACAAAAATCTGCAGTGCGCATAGTTCAGCTTGATCGATCTCAAGTCGAAGTGATTGGTGAACTTAATCAAGTGACCATAAGATTGTCGTCTAACCCGAAGGTATGTCAGGTTATCGACATTCTAGTAGCTGATATCCCATAATTCTATGGCTTGATTCTTAGCAGGGATTGGTCCGAAAAACTCCATGGATACTTCTCAACCGACTAGTCGCACATGTGGTTACCCTACAATGGTAAACCGAATCAAATAAAGGTTGAACAGGAGTTACACCAGAAGTACATAGTAACGGAATTGGAGGGAGAAAATGAAGCAATAGCATATAACAATAGTATCATAGGCAATTACTCGGTAGCTTCTTTCCTCGGCAATTTCAATGCTCATACATCACCTTACTTAGAAAATTCAGTTTTGTCCCAAGTCGAAATTTTTTCCCAAACTGATAATTCAAAGTGTGTTAATTTTGTAGATAAACCTGTAAATACATCTTTGTTTTGGAAATTATATTTTGATGGCTCTAAATCTAACGAAGGAGCAGGAGCAGGATGCGTTTTGATTAGTCCAGAAGGAAATAAGACCATGCTTACGTGCAGACTTGAATTCGATTGCACAAACAATACAACGGAATATGAGGCCTTGTTGCAAGGCCTATACAAAGCAATTGGGTTGAACGTCAAGTATCTTCAAGTCTTCGGAGACTCTGAGATTATCGTCAAACAAGTACGTAACACCATACATTGCCTATCAGGTCAATTGAAACACTATCAATCTTTAGTACAAGATCTGACTGATCATTTCATAGCATTCAATATTTCGTCAATCCCAAGACTCCAAAACGCGAGCGCAGACCTTTTAGCTAACGTAGCCTCTAGACTTATTCCCTCCGAAGATTTTAGTCCAGATAGATTCTCAATAGAATTAATCTTTAGACCGTCCATCCCTGACAACATCACAAATTGGAGAGTATTCAATGACGATCCTGATATTGTAAATTTCCTTACTTCTGAAGGATCCTACTCCAATCAAATAATTGACAAAGACCATCACGATCGACAAATACAACAAGATAGCACTGATAATGCTATACCTAAATCGGTGGTTAAGTTGGAAGACTTATACGATTTGAACACTCGCTTTAAAAGGTCTACCAATTCTAAGCTCTACAGTTCAACTCTGAACTACGAATTGGTAAACCTAGGAACCGATGATAAACCACAAAACGTTAATCTAGGCCACGGCCTAGCCCCTGAAGAAAAACTAGCGTATATTCGTCTTTTGAGACAATACAAAAATGTTTTTGCCTAGAATTACGATGAGCTGAAGACATACGACACTTCTATCATTCAACATACTATCCCTATGATTGATAACGAAAAACCTGTCCAACAGAAACTCAGAAAAATCCACCCCAATTTAGAAAACCAGATAAAAACTGAGCTAAATAAGTTATTAAAAGCCAAAATAATATTCCCCGTCAGACATTCCAAATGGGTCTCCAATATGGTACCTGTTAGAAAGAAAAATGGAGATATTAGAATCTGCATCGATTTTCGGAATCTCAACAAACCCTGTCAAAAAGACAATTTTCCCCTCCCGCCTATGGAGTAGATATTACAGGCAGTAGCAGGCTCAGAACTAATGTCTTTTTTGGATGGATTTTCAGGATACAATAAAGTGCTGGTACATCCCGATGATCAGTTAAAAACCACATTCCGAATTAAATGGGGCACATATGCATATCAGAAGATGCCATTTGGTTTGATCAATGCCGGCGCTACATTTCAGAGAGCCATGGACATCGCATTCAAGGGTTTAGTCAATAAATATGTAGTAATTTATTTGGATGATATAACAGTGTACTCCAAGAAGCGAAGCGACCATCTCAAAGACTTGAAACAAATCTTTCAACGATGTTTAAGGTATGGAATTTCACTTAACCCAAAAAAATCTTTTTTCGCATTAAGTGAAGGAAAACTTCTAGGATTCATAGTGTCAAAATCTAGTATTCACATTGAGCCTGACAGAATCAAAGAAATTTCTGAAATATCCCTACCTCACAATAAAAAATCCATGCAATCTTTCCTTGGTCAAATCAATTTTGTGAAGAGATTTGTCCCAGATTTTTCACGAATTGTTTCTCCTTTGCAAACCATGATTAAAATGAATTCAAATTTTAAATGGGGTCAAGATGAGCATGAAGCATTCATCCTGATCAAACAAGCTATCATTAACGCTCCATCTTTAGCAACCCCGAATTTTTCAGAATCTTTTATCTTATACACATTTGCCTCAGAGAAATCATATGCCGCGATTCTAACTCAAGCAAATCAAGAGAAAGCGGAAGCTCCAATCGCATTTTTTAGCTCGAATTTACAAGGTGCTGAACTCAACTATTCAAACGTGGAGAAACAGGCATATGCTGTTTTCAAAGCGGTCAAATATTTCAGACCTTTTTTACTTAAAACCCATACTAAGGTCATAGTACCGTTTCCAGCGGTAAGAAATCTTCTAGTACAGAAGGATGTGGGTGAAAAAAGAGCAAATTGGATCACTGCTTTACAAGAATACGACCTTGAGATCAAACCAGCAAGCATTGTGAGAGGTCAAGGCTTCTGCAAAATGTTGGCTGGAGCATCACAAATTCCTGAAAATTCATCTAAAGAGGTACAAATGTATGAGGTAAGCCTAAACGATGCAGAATCATTATATGCTAACACCATTTATTATCTTAAGAACGGGTATGCTCCATCACACCTGGATCACACCAAGAAAAGAGCTCTGAGATTGAAAGCTAAACAATATCAACTCATAAATGATGTTCCGTTTAAAAGGAATTACGATTCTATTCTTCTTAGGTGTCTTGAGAAAACTGAAGCCGAAAAGGTTTTGCAGGAACTCCACAATGGACCAGCAGGCGGACACTATGCTGGAGATGCTACTGCACATAAAATCTTACGTGCAGGATATTATTGGCCCACGCTGTTCAAAGACTCACACAGTTACGTGAGGAAATGCCAAGTCTGCCAAACTACTGCAGGGAGACAAAAGAAACCGTCCATGCCACTACAGCCGGTAAACATCGAGCAACCATTCAGTCGGTGGGGCTTGGACATAATAGGTGAGATCGTTCCTCACTCTTCTAAGCAGCATAGATACATCCTCACGGCAACAGATTATTTTACTAAATGGGTAGAAGCAGTTCCTCTCAAGACAGCTAATTCTGAAAACATCATTGAATTCATAGATCAATTTATAATCACTAGGTTTGGATTTCCAACGGCTTTAATGTTTGATAATGCCTCATACTTTTCTGGGAATGCAATGACTGAGTTTGCACTTAAAAGAGGTTCAAACTGAAATATTCGGCCAACTACTATCCGCAAGGTAATGGATTGGCTGAGTCAACAAATAAAAACCTAATCATGATTATTAAAAGAACAGTTGACCAGAACCAAAAGAATTGGCACAAAGCTTTGGTAAATGCTTTATGGGCAGATAGAATAACGAAGAAAGCTTCAATCGGCACTTCTCCCTTTAATTTAGTTTATGGGAAAGAAGTGGTTCTTCCAACTCACTTAGTCATCCCCTCTTTGTCTTTAGTACAATACATCGATGAAGTATCTACTTCCTCCATACAATTAAGACAAATGGAAATAATTAAATTAGAAGAACGACGAGAACAAGCTAAAAAAACCCATGCTCATCACCAAGCGCTAATAAAATCCTCTTTTGATTCAAGCATAATGACCAGAAATAATTTTCAGATGGGAGATCTAGTTTTGAAATGGGATAAGGCTCATAAGAAAAGGGCAAACATACAAAATTTCAGAAGATGTGGCTTGGTCCTTTTCAGATTGTAGAAGTCATAGGCCCATCAACGTTTGTGTTGCAGGATTTAGCAGGTAGAAGGGATTCTTTGCCTGTTAATGGACAAATCCTTAAAATATATTTTATATATAAGATTACTCTTCTATTCAGTAGGATAGTTTTAGTTTTTTTTTTTTTCATAATAAAACCAGTTGTAGATGGTTACTACAGGTATTCACGAAAAAGACATCAATTCTCTTTCAGATTTTGAGCTTTTTCGCTTGTACAAGTAGCAAAGTTTTTTCTTCTGATCTTTATTATTGACAGATAGAGTTAAAAAACTTTAGCCTAGATATGATACTAGTTTCAATTTTAAAAGTTTGATGAAAGCAACCTTTAGTGAAGAAATTGTTTTATATCAGCACAATGAAAGGTATCAATAACAAAATAAATATTCCCTGTAAAACTGCTGTTTTCAAACTCTATTATTGTCGTCCAGAGCTTTCTTAAGGAAAAACAATGATTTCCTCCCTGCTAAAGAAAATCGCAGCATTCAGAGGAACAATCCGAGAAAACACTATATCTCAAAGAATAAGAGGTCTCATCACGAGCCGGCTTATCATGATCACAGATATTATAACTTGCTGACTTTGCCAATACTGTCCACCAAAACAGGGCAACGACTCAAGATTTTTGCAATCAAAAGACAAGGGTTCTCATCACGAGCCAACTTTTTCAGCAAAAGTGTAAATCAAGTGAATGACTGTGTCATAATTTGGCCACCAAACCAAGACACTGTTCTTTAGAGAATAAAAAAGGAAAAAAGTGTCAAAATGGGTTTTTCTCTGAAAATTTGTAAATAGCCTTAAGCAGGATAAAGGATCATTGCTGGGTAACAGGTAACCCTGTCAAGGCTATGGACACCTGCTGGCAGCAGAGGCTCTACCTACGACAAATGAGCATATTTTAAAAAGCCAGCACACAGAGAATACCTTATTTTATCCTTAAAAGACCAAGTAATGGCTGATGTAAATGCAAGGACAAAGCCTGAGGAAGCAAACAATTGGAATAGAAAAAGGTTGAAACAAAATATCATTGATAGGATAAGGCATAATGTACTCTATCTGTCCATAACAAAATTTAGACTTATGAAAATTTTTCTGCTTTGGAAGTAAAAATTCAATAGAAAAGCAGAGATAACTGGTTCTTCCCAGTGAATCACCATTGTTGTGGCCACCAAAAACCCCCCTCTTTGTTTGGTATTAGCAATAACACCAAGCAAATGGGGACCCTTAATAAAAAATCCAAAAAACATTTTATGAAAATTTTTGTATTCAACTCCTTAAAGCTGTATCGCATCGCGAGAAGAGAATGAAACGTTTTCCTATGAGCATAATAAACTGCGAAGAAGTGACGTGAAAGTCATCGCATCGCATACATTATGAAGCGCTCTTAAAAGAAAAATCTTAAGAAATATCCGACGGCTGATATGCGACGTCGCATATCGCAACATTGCATAAGCAACACACAATGATTGAATGACTAAGCGCGATCTGCGATGAATGCGATTTTGAATTTCTGCGATGACACATCTTGACGACGCGATTCACGATACTGCGATGCGAGTCACAGAAATCACCCATCGCAAATTTTCCTCGGCGCAGTATTCAAGGAAAGCTGTCCGTAAACCAAAATTGGACGCGCGCCTTAAAAGAAATTAATGAATGTACGCCAAAGTATTCAAGAAGGACAGTTTTGTGTTTTTCGAAGAGTCAGTTAGTTATGGGTGTCATGATTATGCATTCATAAGAGCTTAAATCTTTCATGTCAATCTTTATTATCATTACTCTTTTCCTTTGCGTAAACTGTAAGACAGGAAATAACATGAATGCAATGTGCAGGAAACATCTAAGGAAAAGGGGAAAGCATCAATGCTCGGAGAACAGAGAAGAGATCCCGTCATAAACGGATGCCACATGCAACAGGACCACAGATTCCAGAGTATCACTCAACAGATGCTGATGTCAATAGGCCATCCAACGCCCAAAGTCAAAAGTGCACAAAAGCAACATGTTTACAAAAGATCCTGAAGCTTATGCCCGGTAAAGAAAAAAGAAAAAAAGCGCTAAAGAAGGAAAACGCACCAGAAAAGCCCGGAACAAAGAACGGAGGCAGTTTTCGATGCAGAAAATTGTTCAGAGAGCAAAGTCCCTAACTTATTCAGTCATTCGCAAGGCCGGAAACCGAAATAGCAAAAGCAGAATCAGTTTGAGAGAAATTTGGGTTATTACCAAGTATACACGCAGTGAATACACCCAGCCAGAGGAAGATTCTCGAAAATATCTTCTAGTTTACCAGAAAATGGTGCCAGCGCTTGTTATTTCTATTTTCATAGCTCAAACGAAAGCCGAAGGCAACCAGCCGACTCTTCCCAGGCGAATGTTGCATGCTTGCAGCACTAAGGAGCAAATACAGAAATGGTTAGGAATTAGATTCAATTTTTAGAAATAGTTTTGCTTTAGCAGAAGGGCGGTCATTTAAAACCGTATCCTAAATTTATGTAATTAAGTTAATTAGTTAGCAGTATTTAAACCCTTCTCAGGCATTAGGAGAAGGGTCCAGAAATTTGTCAAAAAACTTGTCCTCAGAACATGCACTTTTGCACCCTCGGAGGGGGTTGTGATGAATGGATGGATCAAGGTTTATTAATGTTTGCATTTGATATCTGCTACTGATGTTGCACTTCTGTACTCTTAGTAGATGTTAGAGCAAGGAGAGATAAATCATTGTTGCTTGAAGCTTATGAGTGGAACCAGTCATAAATGGTACTTTTATCTCTTGACCGTTTCTGTTTATATTCTTAAAGTGATATACAATTTTTAGTTGTTTATGTGTTATTGCATGAATGTGTGAGTTACCATTTGGCACTTTTGTACAGTGGAGTCATTCATTTATGTTTGATATATGAATAACTTATTATGCGATATGCTGTTCACAACTGTTTTGCCTAACTTTTTATGCAAAGTGGTTTATCTTAATTGATTTCTATTCTTATGATAGCTGAATGATCTTTATTACCAGTTATTGTTTGAAATCTCTTTAGATCGCATAATAGAAGAAATATACCCGGGTTAGCATAGATTAGATGTGTTGTTTCTCATTAGATTACAATAGCATAGAGTTAGTTTAAACGTTTGAATTAAATTAGCTTTAAGTACTCTTAGATCAACATCATCCAACTCTGCACACACACACACCCTTAGATTGGGAAACTGGTCCCATTATCCCCAGTCGGACCCGCTATACCAAACGGATAAGGAGCTGCCAACCAAGGTCCGGACCGGGTGGGTATCCCCCTTGTTGTCGACCCGATTTTCGGGGCTTCAACACAGTCCTACTGAGATGTGGTATTATACTTCCTGCATGACGAGCTGGTGCAAGGAAAACTTCGGCAAAACATGCAGAGGCTTCTCCGCACTGTACATCCGTATGAAGGTGTCGTACGGTGAGGAATACCAATTTTCTATGTCGATATGTGCCTCTATTGCTGCCTTCGACATGCAAGGTGGATCCTGCTCAAATATCATCTTGTACACCTGGGTGACAAAATGATTTGACAACTGTGTGATGATTCCTATGAGGCTGCATTCGGACAACATTTTACAAGAAGTGTTCGCAGAGGTCTTCATTGATTTCCATGCCCACTTCAAGCCAGGGAACTCCTGACGGGCATAGATTGCATGCAAGATGTAAGTGGACATGTAGATTTCTGCTTGCTAAACTTTGGGTGGCTGTCGAGCTCTTGCTACCCGTTCCTTCAACCTATGAGTCAACATGTCAAACCAGTTGCATGCTTTGCCTTCACTGGCCAGTTGGTCCAACGTGATCACCCAACTTTGTGGGAAGGTTTTCGTGATCTCTTCGCCATACAAGCAACATGAAAATATGACCAAGTATTGATATGCCTTCCGCAATATCCTCATTTTGTAAACCTAGTTGGGCGTGATCTGAATTGGATCCTTGGAAAATTATCAGAGTTCTATGACTATATCAAATCATGACAGACTTCAAAAACTTGTGAACAATGAGCTATCAGGAAGACCTCTAGATAGTGGCAGTTTGTAGCCAGCAAGGAATGATGAGGACCTTGGTCAAAGTGTGTTGACCAAGGTCCATGGAGACTGCATAGGATGCAAACTAGTAGTTAAGAAGTCTGGATCAGAAAACGGAGGGCGTTTTCGCTGCGCAATTAGATCACGCATCACTGGGAAAACCCCTCGAGAATGAAAAGCCCCAAGTGCTCGGTCACAAGGGAAGCTGAAAACTGTGGGAAAAGTGCTAAAATGACAGGCGGGTCTCGCGTTCCAAAACCGACGGAATATCAGAGGTGTTTTGGGTGGTAAGCGGAATTCCCAGAGGACCCAGCAATTCCATACGATGGATGACACATGTTCGGCGGATGAGAGAGAAAACCACTCTCATCGCAGGCTAACGTTCGAGCAAGTCAACCACGTGATAAGAGTGAACAACATAGGATCTGGAGGCCCCAGATCTAACTACGGAGATTGCGCCCGATGGGAAACCATATTCAGAGGGAGAAGTAAGCTATGACATATGACGATTTGAAGTCTTATTTGACCACTAAGTTGGCGGATGAATCATTTCACGAAGTAACTGAAATACCGAACCGTTTTAGGAAGAGCTGGCGGAGTTTGTGAGAGGACAAGTGGCCACTTCCCTATGAGACGTTACATAGTGGCGATGACGCAGAGGCAGGGAATTCCAAGTGAAGAGCAACAGGCGATCCGAAGAGGTGGAAGAGGAAGCGAACAATCATGAGACAAATTGGCTTTAAGCCACAAACAGAGAACAAAGATAGAGAACGAGGGAGAAAAGAAGAAAAAAGAAGGAGACAGTGAGATAGAGAAAACAAAAGCAGAGAACATAGAGCCGAGCTGACCTGCAGAGCTAAGGCAACATCGAGTAGAGAAAAGGTGTGAGAGGTTCAAGCAATCCCTGTGAGGATATCTTTCGAGAACTGAGTACCAAATTGGACTCATCCCATTCAGACCAGTTGAGGTCGAGACTTAGTAAGGAAGAGTCTGTGCACTCCAGTGGCTTGGGAAATCCAAGAACCACCCTACTAAGCATTATCTATTGTAGGAGACTCAAATTGAGCTCCTCAATGTAAAACTCTACTTTAAAGACACAATAAAAAGAAGGCCACCACTAAAAGTTGGACAGGAGACGTAGCCCAGGAGGATTGGGTGAACTCCTTATTAACTTGTTGTGTTCTATTTTGCTTACCGTGTTTCTCTTACTGTTTTCCAGTGTCTGTGTATTTTGCAATCTTATCGATTCGTTGCCTAAGATAACATAGACACACACCAGCACCTGAGTCTGTAATACCTTCATTCATTAATTAATTAACTGAGTTCACTCACAAGTGATTTTCAGATCAAGTGGTATTAGAGCTTTAGGCTGTTAAGGTTAGACAAGCTTGTGCTGGATTTAGCTGTTGAATGCTAACTAGATCAAAGCTCAAATTAGGAGAAGGAGAGTTGGTTGAGACTAATCCTGAAATTGGGAGAGTCTATCCTTAGAAGCAATGTCAGAGGAAGGTTCTGTGGGGCTAGACCCTCAATTCATAGATAGTTTCCTAGCCATAAGGTCCATGGTAGAGGAAATGTATAAGGACTTTACAAAACATAAAGATGAATACTGATCAGGCTCCAAACAAGATAAAGGAGAAGAAGAGTCTCATTTCCATGACCACTCAAAAGGTAAAGGGAAAGAAGAAAGCTTTCTCACACCTCCTAATAGCCCTGAACATAAAAAGAAGGCATCTTTGATTAAAATAGATGTTAAATTTGACTTACTAATATATGATGGGGAGTTGAATGCAGAAAAGCTGGACAATTGGATCAGACAAATTGATGTTTATTGCAGAGTGTAGAGTATTGATTCAAACAAGAGCAAGATTCAGCTGGCAAGCCTACGCCTTGGAGGCACTACCTTAGTTTGGTGGGAAGGCAAGACCCAAGCTGACATGAAGAGACATGGTAAGACTATCTCTGTTTGGAGTGAATTTGTTTCTGCAATCAAAAAGTAGTTCTATCCACTGGCTTACATGAAGCAAGCCATGATGAGCTGGCAAACTCTTCGATAGTTGAAAGGGCAAAGTGTACAAGGATACACCCAAGAATTTAGAAAGAGAGCATTGATTCTAAGAATCTTATTAGACTCACCTGAGACTCTGTTGAAGTACATTGGTGGTATACATAGCTACATGAGGCACACTATCCTCATGTTTAATCCCACTAATATAGATGAGGTATCTGTACAAGCTACTCATCTAGAAGCTAGAGGAAAGCATGGAAGTCCAGAGGTTGGGGGATCATCCCAACCCACTGCAAGCAAGAATAAGGATAAAAGAAAGCAGAAATGGAAAGCAAGGAAGGCTAACACTGCACAAAAAAGCAAGGCTTCATGCACTCACTGTAAAAAGGATGGGCATGATGATGAGCACTATTGGATTCTGCATCCAGAGCTAAGATCTAAGAAGTTCGAGGGCAAAAAGAAGAAGACTACTGCAACTATTCAGAAAGATTTGGGGTCAAATTCAGGAGATGAAACAACTATTGCAGCCACATGTATAAAAGGTAAGAATTCTTAAGCATCTACTAGTAATTCTGCACAATCTACTATTGATGACGAAAATGAGAGAAAAAGACATGAGATTTTCCATATTCAAGTTATTTACAAACACCAAAAGATTGATACTTTGTTTGATAGTGGCTCACAAGTAAATTTAATTTCTGAAGCAATTTTAAAGAAGTTGGGATTAGTAACTACACCTAAGAAGAAACCATACCCATTAGGATGGCAAAATGATAAAGCACAACTACAAGTGACTAGACAATGCAAACTCAAGTTTTCTTTCGGGTCAACATTTGTAGATGAGGTTGAGTTAGACATAATTCCTTTGGATATATGTGGAATTGTTTTGCGAAGTCCTTACTTGTATGACATAAAAGCTATTTTCTATAGAGCTGAGAACAAGTATCTACTTGTTAAAGATGGAATCGAATACTTTGTAAGAGCTCATAAGATCAAAAATAATTACACTCTCATAAACTCAGGGCAGATGAAACGAATGATAAATTCATGTAAACAATTCTTACTGATGGTTGTAAAGGAAAAGAAACCTGATAAAACCAATGTTTTTGAGGACTGTGATGCTAAAAAACAAGCTGACTTAGAAAAATTTGTTTCAAAGTATGATATCTTGTTTGAAGAACCTAAAGGTCTGCCACCCAAAAAGGAAATAGTGCATGATATTATTTTGCAGCAAGATGTTCCATTGCCTAACATTGGAATGTATAGGTTGCCTGCTTTAAAGAACATTGAAATCAAGAAGCAGGTGTAGGAGTTGCTCGAGAAGGGGTTCATCAGACCTAGCACATCACCATGTGGGTCACCAATCGTTTTGGTGAGAAAGAAAGATGGCTCGTGGAGAAAGTGCATTGATTACCGAGCACTGAATAAGATAAACAATCAAAAATTGTTATCCCCTTCCTCGCATAGATGATCTTTTGGATCAATTGAAAGAAGCTGTTTTTTTTTCCAAGTTAGAATTGCATAGTGGATACCATCAGGTCAGAGTTGTACTCAGACCTTTTCTTGATGATTTTGTTATTATGTATCTGGATGACATTCTAATTTTTAGCAAGACATGGGAAGAACATTTAAAGCATGTTAAGCAGACACTAGATGTTTTGAAAAGAGAAAAAATTTATGTTAAACTCTCCAAATGTGAATTTGGCAAAACATCTTTGAATTATTTGGGTCATATAGTAGGGGGTGGTGAATTGAAGATAGATCCCTCTAAGGTGGCAGTCATTGTAAACTCGCCTAAACTCAAATCTGCTATAGAAGTTAGAATCTTCTTAGGAGCAGCACAATATTGGAGAAAGTTCATTTCTAACTTTTCCTTAATTGCAGCTCCCTTACATGCTTTAACAGGATTGAACAAGGTGTTTAAGTGGGGAGGCAAACAACAAAAAACCTTTGACACCTTGAAAGAAAAGATTAGTACAACACCTGTACTAGCACTGCCTAATCTTTAGAGACCATTTGAGATCCAAGTGGATGCCAGTGACTATGCCATGGGAGCAGTGTTGACATAGCACGGTAAACCCATATGTTATCATTTTGAGACATTTAATTCTGCAGTGGTTAACTATCCTACATATGATAAAGAATTGTATGCATTAGTACATAGTGTGAAAAAGTGGAAACATTACTTAATGGGCAAAGAGGCAGTAATGCATACTGATCATCAACCACTTCAATATCTACACTCCCAAACTAAGCTGCAACAATCAAGGCACTATAGATGGATGGGTTTTCTGCAACAATTTCATTTAGTCATCAGATATAAAAAGGGCATACACAATAAAGTTGTAGATATTGTTATCTCGACCCATTATAATTGCATCTACTATACTTAAGCATAATTCTGTGTTATATGAGAGCTACATTGAACAATATGCTCAAGATATAGACTTTAAAGATGTATATGAAACTTTAGGTCAAGGCAAACGAGTAGAAGAATTGGATTATCATGTAAAGGACCGACTCCTATATCATTGTGGGAAGCTATGCATTCCAAAAACTGAAAGAGTAAAGATAATTCGAGAAGCACACACTTCTCTAATATCAGGTCACTTTGGGGTAAGTAAAACAGTTGCACAGTTGCAAAGATTTTGTTATTGGCCAAAAATGAATGAGACAATTTCTAGATATGTAAGAGGGTGTACTATGTGTGCTAAAAGCAAGCCCAACAACAAAAAACTAGGCTTGTACACTCCATTACCAGTTCCTTCTCACCCTTGGGAAAGTGTTTCCATGGATTTTGTTGGAGAACTGCCTAAATCTAGGAAAGGTCATGATTATCTATATGTTGTTGTGGATAGGTTCAGCAAAATGTGTATTTTGATACCTTGTAATAAACAAATTACAGCTGAACAAACTGCAAAACTGTTTTTTCAACATGTATGGGTTCATTTTGGATTACCCACTTCCATTGTATCTAATCGAGACACCCGATTTGTGGGGAAGTTTTGGTCAAGTCTGTGGGAACTGATGGACACAATACTGAAGAAAAGCACAGCTTTCCATCCACAAACCGATGGCCAGACCGAAGTAGTCAACAAGACAGTGATCCAGTTGCTCAAGGGATATTGCAGCAAGCATCGTAAGCTTTGGGATGAACATTTGTGTTATGTGCAACATGCTTACAACAGAGCAAAACATTCTTCTACACAGAGATCTCATTTTGAGACCTGTTTTGGTTTCACACCAAGGTCTCCTTTGGATTTTGTCTTTGGAAAAGACACCACAGTTCAGGGGACACAGTGATGTGGACAGGGCAACTAGGTTCATTGAACAAATCCAAGAGATCCACCAGACAGTACATGAACAGCTGGAAAAGAGCCAGGCCAAATACAAGGCAAGGCATGACAAGCATTAGATGGAGCATAGCTTCCAAGCTGGTGACCAAGTCTGGCTGTATATCAGTAATGACAAAATGCAAGGTGAAAGTAAAAAGCTAAAGCCTATCAGGTATGGACCCTTCAAGATACTTGAAAAAATTGGTGAGAATGCTTTTCGCCTTTATCTACCAGCTTACATGCACATCTACTCAGTCATGAATGCAGATTGCTTGAGGTTATTTGAACCTTCATTAATTGAAGATCCTGAAGAACAGAGTCAATTGCCTTCTATTGATGACATGTTACCTAAATATCTTAATGAATTGTAGGAAGACATAGTTCTAGATAGGAAGGTGAGAACGATGCGCAGGGGAGATGTTGAGTACCTCAGAGTTGGGCTCAAGGGTTCAAAGCCGAGCAGTGCAACGTGGATAGGGATTAGATAAGTGAGACAATTGTACCCTCACTTAGTCGATGCTTGAAAACTAACTTTTGGCGGTCCAAAAGATTTTTTGGTGGGGAGGCCATGGTCCGAATTGGATGCTTGGAAAATTATCAGCGTTCTATGACTGTATCAAATCATGACAGACTTCAAAAACTTATGAGCAATGAGCTATCGGAAGACCTCTGGACAGTGGCAGTTTGTAGCCAGCAAGGAATGATGAGGACCTCGGTCAAAGTGCGCTGACCGAGGCCCATGGAGACTGCGCAGGACGCAAACTAGTAGTTAGGAAGTCGCAATCAGAAAATGGAGGTCATTTTTTATGTGCGATTAGCGCATCAAAAGCGCTAATCATGCATCGTTGGGAAAAACCCCTCGAGAAGGAAAAGCTCCGAGTGCTGGATCACAAGGGAAGCCGAAAACTGTGGGAAAAGTGTTGAAATGACAGGTGGGTCCCGCGCTCCAAAACCGGCAGAATATCAGAGGCGTTTTGGGCGGTAAGAGAAATTGTCAGAGGACCCAGTGATTCGATATGATGGATGACGCGTGTTCAGCGAATGAGAGAGAAAACCACTCTCATCGCGGGCTAACATTTGAGCAAGTCAACCACGCGATAAGAGCGAACATCGTAGGATCTTGAGGCCCTAGATCTAACAACGGAGATTGCACCCGATGGGAAACCAGATTCAGAGGGAGAAATAAGCTATGGCATATGACGATTTGAAGTCTGATTTGACCGCTAAGTTGGCGGATGAATCATTTCACGAAGTAACCGAAATACCAAACCGTTTTAGGAAGAGCTAGCTCAGTTCGTGAGAGGACAAGTGGCCACTACCCTGTGAGACGTTACACAGTAGGCAATTCTGTGACGTTAAAATGTGTCCTATGGTGATGTAGTCAACTATTCCACAAAGATTTTCTATATTCATTGCATGTACAATGTGATCTCCCAAATATATTATTATTTGCAATTAACATTTACGAAGTAGAAAAAACTCAGTCCTCGTATGTGTGGTAAGAATTATTAACAGTTGTGATACGTGTGGTAAGAATTATTCACAATTGTGATTGATTTTGATTTAACTTTTTTAAAATCACATTGCATGGTAGATTGCAATATTGCATAAAAAGTGTGATTTTAAAAATAAGCATTAATTATTTCATTTCCTAACAAAAAGATTTTATTTGAGTGTTCTTTAGAAAAAAATCTAATGTAAAAACACTTTTACAGTTTTCATATGTACATAAAATGTGTGATTTTAGAAATAAGCATTAATTATTACATTTCATAAGCATTAATTATTACATTTCCTAACAAAAAGATTCTATTTAAGTATTCCTTCAAAAAAAAATCCCAGGTGTAAAAGTGTCCTTAAAAAAAAAATCAATGTGTAAAAACACTTTTACAATTTTCATATATTAACCCAAGCCCATTACTTACTAAAAAAAAATGTTACTAACTTTTTTTTAAATACCTATGCATACATACGTAATGCATCTGACTCAAATATTAAGCTATTTTTACCAAAAGCTAATTGCATATATCTATTTAAAAGTAGATATAGAGGGGAAGAAGGACAACTGAAAATTGGAAAAAAAATTAATATTCATCTACATACTTATGAATTGTAACAACTTTTTTTTTTCTGCTAATTCAAGAAAATAAGTTAGTTTAATAGAAATAAAATAATCATTATCTATATTTTTTTCTTATATCATTCATTTTTTTTATATAACATATTCATTTCCTCTTTATTGGAATGTTAGTAATGATATGAGATTACATAGACTAATTAATTTAATCTATAAAATGATTATCTAAACAAAATTGAAATTAGTTGCAAGATACATAAAAACCACTAAAATTCTCACCCATTACTTACATATATAGAAAGAGGTCAATTGCAATCTCGATGAGATGGTTTTATTATGGTATTTTGTGGACCTGTACCTTTCACATCTCAATTATCACTTTTTATCATCTCAATTGTGCCATTTCCTCTACATTTTCATTACATTTGTCACTTTCATGCCTACATCAATGAATTCCTACTAACTATGTACATGATAAGTATAAGTTGCAACTAACGCGTGGCTTTTAATAAAAAAATTAATATATTTTAATTTTTTAATTAAATAAAAATAACACTGGTCTTTAATAATAAAAAAATATTATATTTTGAATTTCTAATCAAATAAAAATATTGCATGGTTTTTAATCAAATAAAAATATTAAGTTTATTAATTTAATCAATCAATAGAAGCAATTAATGTAGAAGAATAGAAGCATTTAATGTAGAAGAACTATAATAAGGTAGAAATATTTTTTAGTTTAGAAACATAGTTCTATGATTCTGATTCCTAGGTATAGCAGTAATAAGGTAGAAACATTTTTCTGTTTAGAAGTATAGTTCTATGATTTTGATTCCTATGTCTAGATACTATAAGTTTGAGGTCATTAACAATATTGTATGGCTACTAAAACTTGTATATAAACCAAGCCTTGATCAAAAAAATCCCTAGACCTTTCCATTTTTTCCCAAAACAATATGAATCAGTTGTTGAGTATTTATTTAACTTGTATATATAGACAAACTGTGTAAATTTGTATTAATTACAAATATTTAATTACAGATTCAAGCTGGATTTTTTTTGTCTTTTCAAAATCATCAGCCTCATTCCCAAATTCATCAGAGTTTCAAATCTTTGGTGGGAGACTCCAGTACCCAGACAACAAGAATAAAATTCACGTCCCAGATATATTCTCCACAAAAGTATTCTCACTTTTCATTAAAACCAACAATTAGCGCTCACAAAATCATTTCCAAGAAATCCAAAACCACCACTCTATCACTTCATTGTTCACTTCACCATGACAGTATGCCAATCAATCGGACACCCTTTTCAATTTAGGGTTGCCCTGCAAATACTCCATAAAGATCACCATGACTATTCCTCGGCAAAGACTACTCCGTTGCCAATCATAATTTGCCATGTAATCCAATTTCCTCCTCGATTTATGCTTTTTAAACACTTAGGAACAAAATATTTTTCGGTGATGTCTAATACAATCATTTTTTCATTTTATTGAAAACAAATTATTCTTTTGTCGACGCGTTTCGAACCAACCAGTGTGGTTCATCGTGACAAGTTGAAGAACCAATCTGGATTATGCTTGATTAAATAGAGTGTGCAGAGACTCCAACAGCTATAATGCTAACGGCTAATTTTGACCCAATGATCCTGGTCAACCACAAAATTCGATAATTAATATTTCTATAAATAGCTAAATTAGGTAAATAAAGGAATTCATATGCTAAGTTAAATTAGATATATTAATATCTCAAATATTAAGGGAATCCAAATATTATTATTTAAATTATAATGGTCATTATATCTCATAATATATAATAAATAATCTATATTTAATATTATTTAAATTAATAAATCATTATTATTTTATAATTTAGTTCTTTAAAATATATCATATTTCTTATTAAATATAAAGGTTCATTAAAATAAAAATAATATATGTTTATTAAAAAAAATCTTAATAATTTATAATTTCAAACAAAGTATTAAAACATCATTATTCCTAGAATTAAGATATATTAGGTAAAGTCCACTAGCATAACTAATATTGTTGGTACATCATAATTTATCCTAATGGTCAAATAATCAATAATGGTTCAATACTTTTTAATAAGAAAATTAAAGGTAAATAAGCCCTTAGGTAAATATATTATTACCTATAGGGTTGATAAAGCCCATGTTTTTTTACTAATAGTATAACTAATTTTATCCTTTAAACCTAATGGTCAAATATCTATTAATAAACATTATTTAATCAGTATTTATTTATTTCAAAAAATATTAAAGTTCATTACGTCATTAATATATTATTATTTTAATTATAATGTTCATTATATCTCATAATAAATAATAAATAATCTCTATTCGATATTATTCCAATATTATTTAAATACAAGGAATGATAATAAATCACTATTATTTTATAATTTAGTTACACTAGGTAATTGTGTAATAATCATTTAATGGTCCATTGGTAAGTTAGATCTCTCACTATTTAGTTCTTTAAAATATATCATATTCCTTATTAACTATAAAGGTTCATTAAATTAATAAGTTATATAAAATAATATATGTTTATAACAAATCTATATCTACTTAATAATTTATAATTTCAAACAAAACATTATTATTCCTAGAATTAAGATATACTAGGTAAAGTCCGATATTGATGGTCCAATATTTATTTATGTCATTAGGAAATATATTATTCTTTATAAGGTCTAAAAAGGGGTTTTTTTAGACAATAGTTAAAGGGAAGACTCAATTCTAAGGCTATACTAGAAATAATAATAAATGTATAAATAATGAAATTATGGAAGAAATCAAATCTAATGAAAACGGGTTAAGGATAATACATTAATTCGCCCGAAACTAATTCCTAACTAATTAAAGACTTGAACACTCCATAATAATTGGACAAATCAGCCAAAAGAAAAAAAGAAAAAGTGAGAGATCTAACTTACCAATGGACCATTAAATGATTACTACACAATTACCTAGTGTAACTAAATTATAAAATAATAGTGATTTATTATCATTCCTTGTATTTAAATAATATTGGAATAATATCGAATAGAGATTATTTATTATTTATTATGAGATATAATGAACATTATAATTAAAATAATAATATATTAATGACGTAATGAACTTTAATATTTTTTGAAATAAATAAATACTGATTAAATAATGTTTATTAATAGATATTTGACCATTAGGTTTAGTAAAAAATCATGGGCTTTATCAACCCTATAGGTAATAATATATTTACGGAAGGGCTTATTTACCTTTAATTTTCTTATTAAAAAGTATTGAACCATTATTGATTATTTGACCATTAGGATAAATTATGATGTACCAACAATATTAGTTATGCTAGTGGACTTTACCTAATATATCTTAATTCTAGGAATAATGATGTTTTAATACTTTGTTTGATATTATAAATTATTAAGATTTTTTTTAATAAACATATATTATTTTTATTTTAATGAACCTTTATATTTAATAAGAAATATGATATATTTTAAAGAACTAAATTATAAAATAATAATGATTTATTAATTTAAATAATATTAAATATAGATTATTTATTATATATTATGAGATATAATGACCATTATAATTTAAATAATAATATTTGGATTCCCTTAATATTTGAGATATTAATATATCTAATTTAACTTAGCATATGAATTCCTTTATTTACCTAATTTAGCTATTTATAGAAATATTAATTATCGAATTTTGTGGTTGACCAGGATCATTGGGTCAAAATTAGCCGTTAGCATTATAGCTGTTGGAGTCTCTGCACACTCTATTTAATCAAGCATAATCCAGATTGGTTCTTCAACTTGTCCTGACGATGAACCACACTGGTTGGTTCGAAACGCGTCAACAAAAGATTGGTTATGTGATTTTGCCGAAGATATCTAAACAATGTTATGGATCACAGAAGTCTAAATTCCTTAACAAATCATTCATTTGTTAGAAAATAATATAAATAAATGCGTTGTCTAATGCAATTATTTTTTCCTTTTATTGAAAACAAATGATTCGTTTGTTAGAAAATAATATAAATGAATGCGTTGTCTAATGCAATTATTTTTTGGTTTTGTTGAAAACAAATTATTCATTTGTTAGAAAATAATATAATGAATGTGTTGTCTGATGCAATTTTTTTTTAGTTTTATTGAAAACAAATGCTTCATTGGTTACAAAATAATATAAATGAATGTAATGTCTCCATATTGTTAGAAGAAATTTTGCATAGTCTTAGGTGCTCTCTAGCTATATTCTTGATGTTTGACCTGGTCACTTGTAACAATATAATTTTTTTCATTTTATAACTTAATAAATAGTAATCTCGTAAATAGTGTAAACACATGTTCAACATGTAAGGACCATTTTCTTTTATTTCCATCAAATTAAGAAAAAATTATCTGATTTGCTTTGTACCAGATTCTGTCAAGCAATTTTATACTTTTTTATTGTTATTACACTCAAATGCTTGTGGTACAAGCATTTATCTATAAGTGATGTAAAAATTTAAGTGTTCACAATTGTTTTAGTTTATTTTTTTAAGTACTTAAGTATTTATCGTTTACAATTTCTTTAGTTTTAGTTGTATGGATCGTTATAGATTTTTTAGTTTTCACAAAATTAGTTTAGTTTAACTCATTTGGATAGTAATTTTTTTTTCCAATGCACATAAATTTAGCCTTCACAATTGTTAATTACTTAATTAATGTTTATGTTTCAAATTTATGTTAAAATTTGGTAGGGACTACTTTTTCCAGCCATAAAGATCAAATAACAATAATAGAAAAAACATTGAAGTGAACAATAATTGAATAATAGGCACTAAATATTTTTTTTTTGTACCACTAATGGAATTTTATGTTTTTTTTTTTTTAATCTTAAAGCTAAAATTAATTAATAGAATTACACTTACTACATATCACATTGTAAAATTTAAGTATAGTAATGAAATTTAATGGTTTTGAATTTAGTTTTACATCAAATGAAATTTAATGGTTTTGAATTTAGTTTTACATCAAATGAAATTATGATTGCTCTATGAGTACATTATCTCATGCAGTACATTAAACTATGCATGTGAATAAATTTATTTCTTCAAACTCTTTTGTTAATTGTACTTTCTAATGAAGTATCAGTTTTATTTTTATTTTTATTTTTTAATTAGTTTTCAAATATAAACCGTGTAGATTAGAATTGGTTGTGGAAGAGAACTATCTATTCTTTATTCCACTCATTTGTCATTACAATAAAAGAAAGTTCACCAGCTTCACAAAGTAGACCACCCATTTCCCAACAAACTTGTTCCACAGGAGTATAAAAAAAAGTCCAAAGCAAAGAATATCACGAAGCAAAAAAGGCCTTTGAATCAAGGTTATGGGCAGCCATGAAATGCACTAAATCTAATAGTGGAGAAGCAAGTGGATCAAGCGGTTCAAAGTCTTGGTTTTGCCCTTATTGTAAAACACAGAAAACAGGGAGTGTAGCAAGAGTTCGATGGCATTTACTTGGAATGGGGAAAAAAGAACAAACAGTTATATGTACGAATGTACCTAAAACAGAGAAAGCATCTCTACATAAACAATTTAATGAACTTGAAAAATTGAGACATATTGTTGAAGGTTCAATTCAAACCAACAACAATCCTAGTGGATTGGCAGTTGGTGGTCAACACTCTTGTTCTCGACATCAAGTTTCAGTTTCCCACCTTGAAAATTTATGGGATGTAAAAGGGAGGGGAAATCTTGATGCATCCATTGGGCGATCATTTATAATAATTCATATGATTATAAAATAACTAATATATAAATCAGAATTAATATTAAAAATCAATTATTTTATAATCATATGAATTATTATATTAACCTAGTATAATTAATTAATTAATAATTATTAATAAGTTCAAAAATATTTATTAATTTATTTTATTTTAAAATCAAATCATTATTATCTTAATTATATAAAAGGCTTTATAAAAAAGTCTATATTAATTTATTTATCACCTATCTTATTAATCAATATATAAATTATTATATTCATCTATTTTATTTATTAATAATTTATATTTTTTAATATAATTTAAACTAATATATTAATTTGATTAGCTGTAAATATTATTCATTTATAATATATGGTGATGTTTGTTATATTTATCAAGGAGTTGTTGTGCTTGCTTTGGAGCACAACCTGGGATTTTCATTCCCCTTCATTTATCGAATATACCAAAAACTTTGCAGTTTTGCTGACAACAGGAGCCAAAGATGATGTTCTTTGAAGATTTGTTTCTCACCCATCACCATTGCACAAGGAAAATTTTAAATTGGAGATTACAATTTTATAGCTTTTGTATAACCTACTCCAACCTAAAGAGTAATTTTTCAAATATGCCTGAAGTTAGTTTGAGCATATTGTTGTGTATGCAATTTATTTTCTTCATTGTATGCATGGTGTTGATATTGTCTTGTATTTGCAATCACTAGAGTTCATATTTCTCTTAAGAGTTCATATTTTTCTTAGTAGTGTTGAGCGATTTTTCCTTCTTGTTTTTCATTTAAACCATACCCCGTGTCATTGATCTCAAAGGTGGAGGTAAGCTGATGTAATAAGTGTGTTTCCATCAATCCAAAGGGGGAGGTTGATGGAAATATTGTCAATGATGGCAAAGGAGCAACACAAGGGTAGTGAAGGAAAAGGAGTAACAAAAGAGCAACAAGGTATGGTGCACAGATATTTGATAGTAAAAGATGAAGGTGATGGAAAAGGAATAGCAAGAACAACAAAGGGTAAAGGAGCAGGAAAATATGATGGCACACTTAAGGTGAACAACCTGTTTCATATATTTTTTTATTACATATTGAGTTGACTAAATGGAAAAGAAGTAGCGTGGTTTACCATATATGCTTGTTGTGTTTTAAAAAAAATTGGTACGCTTGGTATGCTTACATACATGTTTTGTATAAGGTTGATTTAAAGAATAGTTTATTGGAGAAAATTGTTTTGATGCAAGGCAAGACTCCATGACAGCAAAGGCAAGGCAAGACTCCATAACAAAAAAGGCAAGGTTACGGAAACAATGACATGAAGATATTGTGATGCACATCCAAGGCAAAGGAAAATATGTTGCAGAGATTTTTTGTGATGTATTAATGGAATATGTTGTTATTGATCATGAGGAATGAATGCTCAATCATATAGTCATATGTTATTCCTATAATGTTACTTGATGTTGGCATTATGTTGATGAATTTAAGAATTACATGTGGATGAAAATAATTTTGGGTGGAGCATTTATTTTTGTGCTCTAATATTCAAAATATGAAGAGTTTGGAAACGAATGAGTGGAAGGCAAAGAGTCAAGCTTGTTCACTTCATATTATTATGTGGGATACAAACAACCAGCAAACTATCTCTATAAAATATGTGATTTTGGAAGGCAAGAAGGTGTTAGAGAGTTGGAGAATATGTGAGAGTTGATTGAAGTGTTATGCATTAGTTACCTCGCAGATATGAAGCTTATGTGAAGCAGATTTGAAGGGAAGAAGAGGGAGAAATGAAGATGGAGATATGCAAAATTTATGACGAGGTAAACCAACACATTGTTGTTTCTTGTTTGCATCAGGGGATTATAATCTCCTTTCAAGTAGTGTCTTGATAAATATCAGGTTGGAACCTATTGAGGTGGGAGCCCCCTGTGGGTTGTAGCCTACAAAAAAGTATAGGAGTTGGAGCTTCTTTTCATGTTGCAATATGCAGAAAATTGAGGTAGCAGCCTCCTATAGGTTGGAGCCTACAGAAAATTAGATGTAATAAGGGAGTATAAGCTTTCCTTTGCATCATAACAATAAAAAAATCGTGGTTATCTCCCTTTATGGGTTTCCACTTATATCTAGTTCCAATATGTGTTGTTAGTATGTGATGATGTGATGTTTTGGTTTGATTATTACTTGTTTTTCACATATTCAATTTGTTGGTCATTATTTGTTAAGTTGCTCAATTAATGTTTCAGTTAATGAGTTTAGAGAAAATAATTTTAATGTCCATGAATGGAATAAACTGTTTCGCCCCCCTTCTTAGTTTAGTCAAGTTTTCATCAAAAACCACATAAAATCCTCTAAAAACTCATTAAGCTAGGAAAATATACCATCAAAGGAAAAATGTGGAGTCAAACATCATTCCATGTGCACAGGAGTGGACTAACTCACATTATAATTTACTTATTATGGAGGCCTATCAAAATTTGTGGGCTTCTTGTAACCTAGTCTTGGGTTGGTGTGTTGAATTTCGTAGCTATGGTCGGTATTCATAATTAATATTTTAACCCTTGAAATGTACATAATGAAAAATGTAAGACAGGTTCTTCATGTCATTGTCAAAATAAAGATATAAGACATGTTCTTCACGTTGGTTGTAAAAGAGAAAATTTTGAAAAGTTGAATTTTTGCTCCAAATGACAAATTGGCCCTCCGAAATGATGAAGTCAAACTCAGTGAAGAGACATTCCCATTAAGGCTCTTGGAATGCCTATATAGAGGCCATTTTCTCTCCTCAATAGAGCAAGAATTTGGATCAACTTTGAGGCGGAATTCGAATCTAAAGCAAAGAGAAGTTGAGTCTTAGGCCATTAGAGAAATTTTGAGGTCTAAGATGGGCCTCAAAACAAAAATGTACAACCAAAATCTACTTTATAAGAACCAATATGAGTCAAGATGATGACTTCAACCATGGGTATGATTCACCATTTTTGGAGCTAAAAAGTAAAAAAGGTTAAATATTAATTAAAAATAAAAATCTATTTTTTCAAGTCTTATTTTCAATTTATCTCCCTACGGTTTTATTCAAATTTTAAGTGGGAGAACTTGTTGGATGAAAAATTTAATTCCTCATCCAAGGAGTACCCATGTTGCATAATTTTGATGGACCCTTCTACACGAAAAATGAGAAATACATGAAAAACATGGTTGCAATCACGCTTTTTCATGTATTTCTCATTTTTTGTGTAGCATGCTCCATTGAAAGTATGAAACATGGGCACTCCTTGGATGAGGAACTGAATTTCACATCTGATGCGTGCTCTCACTCAAAATTTGAGAAAACAGTAGGGAGATAAGTTGAAAATACAATTTAAAAAGTAGTTTTTTTCTTTTTTCCTTCTAAAATTTGATATGTCATCTAATCTTATTTTATTATTTCCACTATTGTTTTATAATATTCCTTAGGAAGCCCATTTTAGACCTCATAATTTATCTAATGAGAAAGAAAAGGTCAAATATGAGGCTAAGTATTAGACGAATCTGAGGCAAAAGAAGGACAAATCAATGGAAGTGTTTCTAGGAACTTCTAGGCAGTAAGATTGAGCTTCTCTGGGGCACAGTAGGAGGCCAAAATTTGGCCCTGGCATATTAGATCAAGCCTATGGTATTTAATATATTTATGACTTGTAATGAGGGTTCATTGACCAGGTTTTACAAAGTCTACGTTGTTGGTAAGTTTCGCTTTCTATTTGACAAGAATATTAGATGTATGTTTGTTGAACTTAATGTTTTCTCTAAGAGAAATGGTTGTTGGGTTTTCCCCCATGGGAATTTTCCTAGGGTAAATTCTCATGTTTCTTGTTTGATTGTCTCTTTATGATCCTACTGTCATTTTGTTTCTTTTGTTGAGACCTTTATGTAATTTATAAATGATGAATCTGAAGACATGAAAAGGTTAAAGTAAGAAATCATAAGAATTTGTTATCAATTAGAAGATCCTATGAAAAATAAACATGGTACCAAAGCTTGGGTGAAAGAATAGCCTAACCAAGTGATCCAGGTGGATCTTCAGAAAGTACTAGTGGCATGGTAAAAGGCTCAAAACTGAAAGTGGCATAATTTGGATAAACTTAGCATCAGATCGAGGTGCTCGTCATCCTAATTCCAACAGTGCGAACGACACTCAAATCTGAGTTCATATGCAGAAGTTAGAGCAAGTCAAAGATAAAGTTTGACTTGTCCAAGTGGTAGGAGGAGATGACATGGTAAAATCTCAACGAATGGGGAAGCGCTGAGTGGCAAACTGCCATTGGGTCCCACATTTTGTTTATTGCAAAAAAAAGAGGTAGCACATTAAAGAAGTAGCCCCTAACATTGTCGATTTGTGATTGCGATATCACATATCGCATATCGGAGGTGGACAAGTGTTTTATGAATCGGCCCCCGACAGTACCTAGTTGCGATGTGAAATATCGCATATCGTAGTCGCAGAAGTGCTAGAGTTTTCGAAGCGGCCCCGACAGTAATTGCCGATTGCGATTTACGATCGAACTATGGATGCAATATTTTATATATTGTAATTTATCATTTCGGCGGGTTAGTGTTATCGCCAAAATTCATATTTGGGGTCATATGCTGATGGCTTAAGCATCGATTGCAATTGTGATGGGGTTCCCTAATGTGATGTGTTATACATTATGTTTTATACACCCGGTGGGTTCGTTGTATCACAGAATGATTGAAGCATGGGTTAAGTATGTCCACCGATGGGTGGAAACATTGATAGTCTTGTCGTCGGTTTAAATGTGCATTCCAAAGGATTTCCAGGATATTGGTAAGGTTATTTCCATGTCTCCTTTAAGACTGAGATCCTTGATATCAGATCAAACCCACCTGCTTTACTTTGAATATGGTTAGAACTGCAGTTGAGGAATTGTCGCCATGCTTATTTAAAGGCCATTTTGTGTTGGAATAAGGCGGAGGCAATCAGCGGAATAGTTTAGAAGTATTGTACAGCAGACCCTGACCCTGGTAGTACGTCGAGACCTCTCCTTTAGCAACAGGGGGGTTCCGAGAAGTTTCAAAAGCCCCTATTATCCAAATTGGGTGTTTGGATAGGCATTTTTGCACGATTTTTCTCCAGGAGTTCAGTGGTATTGTCTGTTTCTGAAGTTGGGCTCTCCATTCCTTGTCCATCTTTCAACTTGGAGGTATAAGGGTTGTAATTGCTTGTTTCTTGTACTTTTATCTCCTTATGCCACTAATTGAATGAAGGCCTCCCCAATATTGAGTAGGGCCCAGAGACGTAGTCCAAATTGGATGAACTCCGTAATCAAATCATTGTGTCATGGTTTTTGTGTTCTTCTGATTATTTCCGCATTGTTTATGCGCTTTTAAGTTCCATGCTTAATTAAATTTGTTATATGTAATTCAGATGCATCTGTAAGTAAAATATCTTGGATCAAGTTTGGTATCAAAGCAGGTCTTTGTAGATGTGAATTGCATGAGTTTATGTTAACCCGAAACAAGCTGTAAAAAGGAGAAGGAACGCTTAAATCCTTTGATCCTGAAGCAATACATGAATAGTGAAGAATAATCATGGCCAATGAAGAAGCTCATTGGGAAGAGGAACAAAATTTCGAAAGGTATTCTACAATATGGAAAGAAAAGTGGAAAGGTTGTTCGCAGAGTATGAGAAGGCACTAGGGCATGAGAAGAAGGACGTCAATGATAATGGATCAGAAAATCAGGAAGTTGTTAGAGAAGATCCTCATCCCTCTCCTTCTTCCAGTGGTAGTTCTCATCACTCTCAACGAAATTCCAAGCATACCTCTAAGAAACTGTTCTTCAAGTTAGACGTAAAGTTTGACTTGCCCATGTACAATGGAGAGTGTAGTGCAAAAAAACTCAATAATTGGATCAGATAGATAAAGGTTTACTACCGAGTCTAGCAGATCGAAGAAGATGAGGCGAAAGTCCAATTAGCATCTCTTCGGTTGAGCGGCATTGCTCTCGTTGTTGTTGGGAAAAGTATCCAATACGGAATGACCCTATCCCACTCTAAGGGTGATAGTACCTCAGCAACAATCGAAGCAAAGCTATCTAAGATTTCTTCTTTATGAAAGTAAAATAGGGGAGAAAGAGATCCACTAACCGATGTCTTTCGCTAATGGTTGATCCAATCTTCTCTCCTTGCTGCTTGCTCTCGGCTCCTTGCTCTTTCACTGGCCCAGCTACACCAAGATCCTGCAAAATGGCAAGAGAGGGAAACTAGAAGAAGCATACATTCATAATTGATTCAAGGATTAGAATAAATCAAATACACAAGTATAACAATACACCATTGAGACACATGCATATAGAAGAACCTCAAATGCTTTATTAATGGAAGAAGTAAAGTTCAAGAAGTGATACAACCATAAAAGGTCCAATCCAGCATCACCTCCCAGCAGAAAGAAATCTCCTCTTCACCTCCTTCAAAGCAAATCACCCAATAGTTCTATACTCAAACCAACAGCACTTCCTTACATTCACAAGATTCCAGCCTCCCTAGACCTCATGAGAGAGCTCTATATATAGGATTTTTGGAGAAAGGATGAGTCAGCTTGAGAGCTGACTAGTGTCCTCTCCCACTTCAGTTATTCTTCAGTTCTTGAGTCCACTTGGAGGTTCTTGCTTCCACTTGGAGATCTAGACCCTCTTACTCATCACCAGTCGAATTCCCTGATCCAAGTGTCATTTTGGAAGCTTCCTGGGCATTGACACCTTGAGAAATGACTGTGCCACATGTCCCAACTCGCCCAACGCAGGTAGCCTTCTTTGCAGTTGACATTCAGCGCAGGTAGACAGTGGAGCAGTTGACATTCGGCGCAGATGCTCAGTGGAGCAGTTGACATGATCCAGAATTAGCTTGTTTTTGAGTGTTTTCAGGTGGAGAACTGATATTCAGTGTCGTGGTTTGCTGACCTTGTTCCTCTAGGGGTAGGAACAACATGTTTAGGGACTTTGGATCCCTTAGATTATGGACATTTCATGCTTCATGCTGTAAGGCACAAAAATGTCTATAACAGTTGCCCCCTAAAGTATGAGGCCGTTTATCGGGTGAAATGCTTTATCAGGAGGATCCGAAGTTCATTCAATCGCTGAGAGGTGACCTGTAATACAATACAATACAATACATTATTTTTCATTCTGCTTTCATGATCTAGCTGAGGCGGGCATTCCCATGCTCAGCTTTATAAATTCATTTTGGTACATAGAACAGACGATCGTCTGATGGTAGACTGATAATTCTCTGCTGAAATTATCATCCTTTGAGTAGGATGATCATCTGCTGTAATGATGTACATATCAAATGTCTTTACATTTCCTGAATATATATCGCAGCCCGGATGGATGAAACTAGATCCGAGGTCTTCAAACTCGTTCGATCTTCACTCTAAGTACAAGTCGATCCATGTGAGAATTGCGCTGAAGTTGAACATGGAAAGACATCGCTTGATTACCAGTCAATGATGTAAACCGTTAACAAGCGCGAGAGGAATCACCGATAATGATAATGACCCTCAAGGTACTGCAGTACAATTCACGTGGTGTGAATAAAGGACTTGGCGTCGAACACCACGTAAAATCTTTCGGTCGAAGGTCATTGATGTATACCTGTCGCCGGAAGTGAGAAACTTGCCATTGAGGCATGCAAGCTTCAAAGTACTGAGGGGGTTGTTCCTAGATCAACTTCTTGGATAATGAGCAGATGTCGACAAGAAGCGATCCGTCAAAGGAGGGCCTTAATGAATCCCACATCAGTGACACGGAACGAAGCTAATGATTTCAATGGAGGTGAAAACAATCTGTGACATATGATTCAGGGTGGCGATCATGGGTGGATGAAGGATAATGTATGGCAGTGGATGGGACACGGTGGACTCTTTCTGAACAACATCTCTTGAACATATAACGACACTGATGCGATGGATCAGTAGCATTACCCCAAATGCGGATGGTTTGGCGAGACCATGGTGATGAGACCGGTGAATGAAACAACCCAACCCGATGTGGTACGGAGGAAAAGTGTCATGTTCAAGAGCGACTTGCTACCATTAAAGCTTTGAGGTTCTCCCAATTTTTCCCCAGTCATTTCTGACCAGTACCTCTTTATTTTTGTCAAGCTTGAGGAGGATAACATATGCTTGTTCTATAACCTGCCCTTCGGGCAAGCCCATCGCTATGTTTTAACGAGCCTAGCGATAGGGAAACTCGTTCTCGTCTAAAGACAAGTTTGTCGCTATTTAATCATTTTAACGAGTCTAACGACAAGGAAAACTCGGTCCTTTTCATTTTTAGAGAGTCTGAAAAGGTACATAAAGTCAACTCCAAAATTCCTTTTTCGTCATCTAGTCCCTTAAGTCCGAAAAAGTATAAAACAATACAGAAGGGATGAGTTTTCGATAACTTTAACGAGCCGAATAAAACAAGCGCTCGACCTTTTTGTGCAATAATCCCTCAGGTCCAAAAAGATTAAAATCTAGAGGAGGGATAGCTCTTCCGGTCCTTTTAACGAGCTGGAAGGCCAAAACTCGGCAATCTTTTCATATTTTACGAGTCAGTTGAAAAGAGCTCAAAGAAGACTCGTCTTTTGAGGAACGAGTGATAAACAGGGATAGCAGCAGATTCCAGGTACAGGTTGGAATTTTCCAATCACGGCAGTGTCACAAGGATGGCTAGGTGAAATCACTTTTCGCAGCTGTTCCTCAAAATGGGTAAACAATCATATGGAGGTGAACGATCGGCCAAATGACGGTGGAGGTGGCAGGTGCAAACACGACCAAGGCTTTTTATGGCTGATAAATTTACGATCACAGAGGTTATTTACCGGGATAGGTTCATTTTTTATTTAAAAATGAGCTTAAACTCTGGAGGAAACATTGCTCACTGCTTTTATTTATTTTTTAACGAGCATGAAGACCGCGTTAAAACTGCTCGGATCTTGTGTTTATTTTTTAACGAGCATGAACTTTATGCTAAAACTGCTCAGTGATACCAGTCATAAGATAAGAAATGTCTCCTGAAAGATCCCATTTTTTATAGAGCTTGCACCTTACCAAAGCTATGCTCCCTCTCATCCTTTCTTTATGCAAGTTCGGAAACGGTTAATCCCAAAAACAGATAAATAACCGCTCTTAGCTTGCACTCCAAAAGGGTTGCATGCCCCCAGGTATAAAATACAATTTCAAGGCTACCCCTACTTATCCATCAAAACATTTGTTTTAAAGGGTGAGGCTTACCTCTTTCAGGTTACCCAAAGATTGTTCTGTTAATCTTTCAAACAAAACATTTCCTCGGCACTGTCTACCAAAATAGACAAGGGTGAATGACCTTTGTCAAACACTTAACTTTGACAAAAGAATCTTATTCTAGAACAACCCCTCTTCCATCCATGGACGGGGTACGGACTAGTCATATTCTCTCGCGGAAATTCTATCTTATACCCAAGGTTTTCTCTGCCCAAAGCAGACCAGGATGCATGCCCCCTGGGTTCCAATCCCATCTTTCCGAATCACTCGCATTCATCGGGAAGGACTGGGGGTGGAGACATTTCTTGATTGAATAGACCATTCAGGGTTGGTATGTGACTATTTGCGATGCGTGATCCCGGAAATGAAAGTTGGTCTACGAGCTTGACCATTCTTCCTTCGTGTGGAAAACACATTACTCTAAAGAGTGAGGAGACTATTGCTCCCATGCAATATATATAGTCTCGTCCAAGGAGTAGGTTATAATCCAAGGGTCCTTGGATGACCATCACGTTCATTTGAACGGTCTTCCCTTTCAATGTAACAGGCACATTGGGGAGGATCCCTAATGGTCGACTGGTTCCTTTATCGAAACCCGAGAGATTTCTTATCTCAGGAAAAAGCGTCGGGGAACCCAGTGCTTTCCAAGCAATAGAGGAAAGGATACTCACAGATGCCCCTTCATCAATGATAGTGCCAACCATTACCATTCTGTAGATTTGGACTATGATTCTGAATGGTATACTAGCTGGCAACCGGGGTCTGCCTAGTTGGTTCCAATCAAAGGACACAACCAGGTTGCTTGGTGGTGGGACCGAATACACGGCCGGATATGACCCTGACGATGTGCCTTCCTGCGATAAAGGAATGGGCGCATTGCCCTGATGCTCATCAGAGTCTATGTTGATGAAAAGAATCTGGATGGTGTCATCCTTATTCTCTTCGGTGAGGGTGTCATTTGAAGATGAATCTTCAGTGACAGTGTCATTTGACGATGAAACTTCTGAAAGAAGGACCGGGTCAATTGCCGTTTCGACCTTTGGACTTTCGTCCGGTCTGGATTCAGTGGGTTCATTTTCAATGACTGACGCTTCAGCTGGCCACTTGAGCGGGCCAGCTGTATTCTCAGCCAACGAAGGACTTGGCACGAGTTTTTTGTATCCAGGAGGAAATCTCAACGGTGAAACCGGAAGATCTTCCAAAACTCTCTTCGCTTCGTCTAAGAAGGGACAACGGTGGATGGCGTGATCGCCTTCACACAGTCTGCAGGGGGGATCTTTCTCCCCCTCTTTGTCTTGAACCTTCACTTTCCCTGGTTGACGGTAAGCATTCAACATGGCTATCAGAGGTTGATGCTCCCGAATTGTGCAAACGAGGGGACCAGTCCCTTAGTATCCGGGGAATACAGGGACAATCTCTATGGAAGTGGTCTCCTCTACATATGACACATGGCGATTTAGGCCCGGTCTGTGCTGTGTGTGGATTTTTGTCAGATGTCTTTTGCTTGCCCCCAGTCGCCTTAGGCTCCTTCTTCTTCTTCTCTCTCTTCTTCTTCTCCTTCTTCTCCATGGGAGCTTGGCTTTTGCCGGCTCTACCTTGCGAAGATGAAGGATTGGAGGAAGAGTTATAGGAAGTAGAAGGCTGGTGGGTAGCTCTAGACTGATCTAACTGTTGACTCGACTGTTCAGGAACCATGGTGTTCTGAACTACATTGGTTGAGAATAGCCAAATTGGCAGGCCAATTGTCAGTCCTGGAAGCGACAATGTGGCCATGTGGGGCGCACCAACTTCTCCCCAAGAGGAGAAAGGACTAGGATTTCCATCATGTGGAATTCCTTGGTTGGGGCGTTCCATGTTCTCAACCTACAGATCAACGCAGGAATAGGAGGTGATTATGTTCCGTTTAAAATAAATTTTATAACGACGCTTTAGACACAACTTGCTTTTTCACTTTTTAAGAGTCGAGAAAAAGCTAAAGATGACTCTAGTCTCCTTCGATGTTTTAACGAGCCCGAAGTGACAAATGCTCGGATGGACTTTTTCAGTTATAGAGTTTGAAAAAGGCCAAAAGAAACTGCTCTGGAGATCTAGGCAGAGGGTGTGCCAAACCTTTCGGAAAACCACAGAATACGTTTTACGGTACGGGTGGTCGATCTTCGTGAATGCTGTGTTCAATGCATTGCGATCAGTAGGGAGGCCGACACGGCTTCCTATGGATAAAGGCTTTTTTCCTATAGGGGTCTCCCAATATATACGTGACGGTACGTGGGAGCACAAGTCCGTATTGATACTTATCGCTTCACCGTGGAGGAATCACCCAACCACTCAACGCTAAGATATCACGTTTAACGACGCCGAAACACGTCTCTAGCTTAGACCTCTATGTGTTTGCGTTATGTTTCAAAGCGTTGTTATGTAAATTCAATTCATTTTAAGGTTGATCTTGTTTAGCAGTTTGCCTTTATGGATCACCACGAGATGTATAATACAACTTCCTAAATGCAGTCTAAGATGATAAGCAAGCTTTTCAATCTTTCAACTTTGAAAATCTTAACTACTGAGGGAAAAGAAAGACATCATCTTTTCACACAGATCATAGAGCACACACTAATGCACTTTTCCCTAAATCAACATACAAGCTGTCAAAATGTACATGCACAATGCAGGTATTTATTTTCTCTTTATTAATGTTGGTGTACTACAAAAAAGAAAGTTGTTGTATAACTTTGAATTCAATTTCAAGTGAAAGCAAACAAGCTTTGTCCAAAATCAAAAGACACCTTAAGATTTACTTGTTTCGACACTAGAAATACATAAATTCAAACCATATGACGAAAGCAAAAGCTCAATCAGCTATGAACATCAAACAAACTAACTCTTAAGATCAAAACGACACTTATCACAGGTCTGGATCTAAGAGGCCACAGCAAGACTAGTTCACTTTCGTTATGGGAAACTGCAAATGATATAAGAAATACACAAAGAACAAATACAGTTTCTTTATACAACCGAGGCGGAATAGTGGCAAGGAAAGTTGGTTTCAGATAGGTACATTGACTGATAACAGGCTGCAAAAACAAGGATGAAAACAGGGCAACAAACAGCAGGGAACCCCAGTAGCACAAGGCAAAACTGGTTCAACGCAGGTAGTACACTGGCAGTTTGACCTTCAGCGCAGGTAGCCCCTTCGGGACCTGCGATGAAATGCAGACTGCCTTCACAGTGCCTGCAATGAAGAGATAAACTTTCATTTTTCTCAGTTTCCGGGTCACAGATTGCTCAAAAACTCATAGTTTTTGGCCAAATCAGAAGCTATCAATCAAGTACACACTAAAGGGTAATTAGGAGGATGAAAAGCTATCACTAAGAGCTATTCAGAGTCCTTGTGGATCAGCTCTTCAAATCATAAACATGCCCAGAAACTGAGCTAGAGTAGCTGCCCTCTACTTTGCATTTGAAAGATCCAAATGCAGTTCGATTCGGTACTCCCTGTGTTTAGGAAATGAATAGAAAAAACACAAAAAACCAACAAGATACGTTCCCCAGCGGAGTCGCCAATTTGTTGTTGGGAAAAGTATCCAATATGGAATGACCCTATCCCACTCTAAGGGTGATAGTACCTCAGCAACAATCGAAGCAAAGCTATCTAAGATTTCTTCTTTATGAAAGTAAAATAGGGGAGAAAGAGATCCACTAACTAATGTCTTTCGCTAATGGTTGATCCAATCTTCTCTCCTTGCTGCTTGCTCTTGGCTCCTTGCTCTTTCACTGGCCCAGCTACACCAAGATCCTGCAAAATGGCAAGAGAGGGAAACTAGAAGAAGCATACATTCATAATTGATTCAAGGATTAGAATAAATCAAATACACAAGTATAACAATACACCATTGAGACACATGCATATAGAAGAACCTCAAATGCTTTATTAATGGAAGAAGTAAAGTTCAGGAAGTGATACAACCATAAAAGGCCCAATCCAGCATCACCTCCCAGCAGAAAGAAATCTCCTCTTCACCTCCTTCAAAGAAAATCACCCAATAGTTCTATACTCAAACCAACAGCACTTCCTTACATTGACAAGATTCCAGCCTCCCTAGACCTCATGAGAGAGCTCTATATATATGATTTTTGGAGAAAGGATGAGTCAGCTTGAGAGCTGACTAGTGTCCTCTCCCACTTCAGTTATTCTTCAGTTCTTGAGTCCACTTGGAGGTTCTTGCTTCCACTTGGAGATCTAGACCCTCTTACTCATCACCAGTCGAATTCCCTGATCCAAGTGTCATTTTGGAAGCTTCTTGGGCATTGACACCTTGAGGAATGACTGTGCCACATGTCCCAACTCGCCCAACGCAGGTAGCCTTCTTTGCAGTTGACATTCAGCGCAGGTAGACAGTGGAGCAGTTGACATTCAACGCAGATGCTCAGTGGAGCAGTTGACATGATCCAGAATTAGCTTGTTTTTGAGTGTTTTCAGGTGGAGAACTGATATTCAGTGTTGTGGTTTGCTGACCTTGTTCCTCTAGGGGTAGGAACAACATGTTTAGGTACTTTGGATCCCTTAGATTATGGACATTTCATGCTTCATGCTGTAAGGCACAAAAATGTCTATAACACTCGTTTGGTGGGAGAGCAAGTTGCAAAAGGGCAACACGAAATCAGGTAACCTTCTATCCTCTTGGTCTAGTTTTATTTCTGCATTGAAAGACCAATTCTATCCTCTGGGTTATAAGCAAAAGGAACTTATGGAATGGAAATATCTAATGCAAGATAATAGCTAGAATGTGCAAAGATTTACTGAAGAATTTCGTAAACAAGCACTGAATCTGGGCATCTCATTAGATGTGTCCGAGATTGTAACTAAGTATGTAGGTGCACTACATAATTACATCAGACACTCATTATTACTGTTTGAGCCTATGACAATTGATGTGGCCAACGTAAAGGATATACATCTTGAAATTCGAGGCAAGAATGATCAAGATGATTAAGCCAAGAAGACACCATTCAAACCGCAGCATGGAAAATTCTAGAAGAAAGGAAAAGGGAAGGATAAGAAGACATTCGCAGCCAAGAAAGGGGACGAAGAAACACCGTCTTGCACTCATTACAATAAATATGGTCACTATGAGGACCACTGTTGGAAGTTGCATCCGGAGCTGATACCAAAGAGATTCAGCGGAAAAGGGAAGAAGAAGACAGTGGAAACAATGCAGGACCTTGGATCAGATTCTGGTGATGAGACATTGATCACAGTCGTGGTCACAAGAGGTACTCTTTCTATTCGTGATAGTTCTAATTCAGTTGCAAATACTAGTTATTTGAATGAGCCTGTAAGTAATGAGAGAAAGAGAATTGAGTTATTCCACATTAGAGTTGTCATAAAACATAAAAAAAGTGGAAACTCTATTTGATTCAGGTTCCCAAGCAAACTTAATCTTAGAGTCCTTAGTAAAAAATTTAGGCCTTGAAACTAAGTCTCATTTGAGTCCATACCTGCTTGGTTGGGTAAGCGATAAAGCCAAATTGCAGGTCACCAAACAGTGTAGGGCCAAATTTGTTATTGCTTCTAAATTAGTTGATGAGGTAGAGTTAGATGTAGTGCCTTTAGACATCTATGGAATCATCTTGGGAAGCCCATATATATATGACAGAAAGGTCATTTTATTTCATCATGGAAACAAATACCACCTCACAAAGGATGGGGTAGAATATATAGTCAGAGCTCATCATACAAAAGTTAATGCTAGCCTTGTAAGCATAGGACAGATTAAATGAATGGTTAATTCCAGCAAAGGGTGCATGCAAATGATAGTAAGAGCGAAAGAGGCGAGGATGGATAACACTTTCAAAGGCTGTAATCCTTATCATAAGAAAGAATTATTTGAAATTGTTTCTGATTATGATGGATTATTTCAGGAACCGAGAGGATTACCCCCTAAATGGGAAATCGAACATGAGATCCATTTACAACAGGATTCTCCTCTACCGAATGTTGGCATGTACAGGATGGCTTCTATCGAGATGGAGGAGATCAAGAAACAAGTGCAGGAACTATTAAATCAAGGAGTCATTAGATTGAGTTCTTCTCCTTGTGGCTCACCGATCATGTTGGTGCGCAAGAAAGACGATACATGGAGAATGTGCATAGATTATAGGGAGGTGAACAAGATCACGGTGAAGAATCGATACCCTCTCCCTCACATTAATGAATTTTTAGATCAATTGAAAAATGATGTTTATTTTACAAAGTTGGATTTGCGTAGTGGTTATCACCAAGTTAGAATAGCAGTGTTGGACGTTTGGAAGACTGTGTTCAAAACCAAATAGGGGATGTTTGAATGGATGGTGTTATAGCTCCAAATCTCACTCTTGATGTTTGTGATGCTGCACTCATGGCCTAGGGCAACCCCTCCTTCTAGACCTAATCCAAATACTTAAAAAACAATGTTTTACTCCCTATACGCAACATTGCCCTGAGCTAAACGTGTGTTTACCCGGGTCTGTGTATACCCAACCCACGTATATGTCTTAAAACACTTAAAAAATTAAATCTTCTTAATTTTGGGCGAAGATCGCGGGGTTTACCTGCTAATTACCTATTAGTGCCTATGGCCCAACTGTTCCCAACAAATTTCCAACTAAAAAACTACTTTGGGAGAAGTATAAAAAGGCTTCAATGGGAAGGCCTAAGGGAGGAGAGAATAGAGAGAAAAATCACTCTGTTGAGATTATCCCAGATCAAGTCTGAAGATCCTTGTGCTTCCAGCACTTCCCCCATTACAGGAAACCCTTGTTTCCTTAAGTTATGATGTCTTTCCATTTGTTGAGATATCCTTGAGTGAGTTATGGAAGGAACTTGTTGAAGGCTTGAGATTGGACAAATCCGGAGAACGGTTCTGCTTGGAGCCTACGAAATGAATACTCAAGTGACATCATTCCTTTTTGTACTTTAGTTATCTATAATAAAAGAAACACTTGTCTTGTTCCTGCTATGAATCTTCTTCTTGTTTATGATATCAATGTTATGATTTACAAATGAATGATTATTTCAATTGCATAACTAACTTTCAATATGATATGAAGTTGATTTCTTTATGATGTTTAGTCCATATACTATTGTGCTTTCTTGAATTGATTGTTTTGCAGGTTGAAGGAGCAAAAGGAACTCCAATAGGGTTTGGACCCTAGTTGGATCTTCCCAAACAAAGGACGCCCAGGTGCACCTCTCTTCGCGTAGTTTGTTTATATTAGCATCATGGTTGTGTGGAATGCTTGTTTTTCTTTATAGATAACCCCCGCTCTACTAGTGTATTAACCCAAGACCCTAGGGGACACTCTCCCTTAACAGAATTGAAGTGGTCGTAACAGTAATCCTTGATTCCGATTTGCAATCGGACTATGGATGCAATATTTTATATATTGTGATTTATAATTCTGGTGGGTCTGTGTTATCACCGAAACATAGATTTGGGGTCATCAACCGATGGTTTAAGTGTCAATTGCAATTACCATGGGGTTCTTTGACGTGATGTGTTATATGTTATGTTTTATACGCCAAGCGAGTCCGATGTATCACAGAACGATTGAAGCATGGCTTAAGTCTATCCGTCGATGGGTGGAAATGCCAATAGTATTTTCGTCAGTTGTTGCCACGATATTGGTAAGGTTATTGCCATGTCTCCTTTAGGCCTTAGATCCTTGATATTGGATCAACCCCACCTAATTTACTTGGCCTTTGGTTAAAACTACCCTGGAGTTGAGGAATTGCCGCCATGCTTATTTAAAGGTCATTTTGTGTTGGAAGAAGGCGGAGGGGATCAGTGGAATAGTTCAGAAGTATTGTACAACATACCCTGACCCTGGCAGCAGGCCGAGACCTTGCCTTGAGTAGTAAGGAAGTACCAAGAAGTTGCAGAAGGCCTAATTATCCAAATTGGTTATTTGGATAGGCGTTTTTGCATGATTGTTCGCCAAGAGTTCAGTGGTACTGTCTGCTTCTGAAGTGGGGCTCTCCATTATTTTCCCATCTTTGAGCTTGGAGGTATAAGGGTTGTAATTTATTGTTGCTTGTATTTTTATCTCTTTTATGCCACTAAGAATGAAGGCCTCCCCACTATTGAGCAGGGCCCGGAGACGTAGTCCAAATTGGAAGAATTCTGTAATCAAATCATTATGTCACGGCTTTTGTGTTCTTCTAATTATTTTCGCATTGTTTACGTGCTTTTAGGTTCCATGGTTAATTAAATTTGTTATATGTAATTTCGATGCATTTCACTAGTAAAAAATGGAAAATTAGTGACTAGGTGACTAAAGAAGTTAGTCACTGCAGCTTTTCCAAGTGGTATACTACCAAAAATTAGCAATGTTAAGTGACCCAACTAAAAACGACTACTTTAGTCTCAGTTTAAAATATATGAATAGATAATAAATAATACAACTAAAAATAACTAACGTGAATGACTAATTTATTCTAGGAACAAAAATAATACTACCTAACAAGTACTTCAATAATACAAATCAATCTTTTATATTAGTCATTTTAATTGTCACGTCGACAATCTAAACTTACAAGTGATAGGGGTTTCAAAAGCTATTATAGAATGGATGAAATGTTATATTTCCTTAAACACTTATCTATTGGATCAATGGATGATTAGAGTTATGGAGCTGATTAGAATCTTCAGGGTCATATCCTTTGCTCGCATTCAGAGGGAATTAAATTCAAAGGCTGACAAATTATCCAAAATGGGAGTGGGCAGACACCTCCTTTTGTAGCATGACCTAACCACTTATATATGTTGCAACAACCTTTCCAACTTCTTTAGTGGGTTGCACATCTATTTCACATTTCTTCTTTGTCTTGCAAAGTGGCAGTAACAAGGAGATGGTATCAACTTCGATCAAGGAATGTTCACTTAGTACCACTACCAAGTTTCCTTTGTGCAACTTTTAAAAGGTATTAAGTTTTCTTCACAACTTCTCATGGTGCTTAACTTAAAGGGAATCCAAGCAACCCTTTGTCAAATCTCTTTGTTGGTGGATTCAGGGAATCCAAACAACCCTTATCTGCAACCCTCTATCTCTATCAAGATTATTAGGGCGTTTAATTTTCTCAAGGGCCTGTCTTGCTTGGAATTTATAGTAATGGTTTTCTTTTGCCACAAACTCAGTGCCCTCAAGTTCAATGTGATGAAAACATACCGTGAATTGTCATGGGCGACTCTCACAACATTCACTTTCATTTTGTGCAATCTAGGGTTTGTTGTTGCAAATTGAGAATGGATATTGATCATCAATAACTTATGACCAATGTATATGAAATCTATTGAATAAGATCCTTGAAGTTGAATGAAATTTTATTGTCTCTTGTTCGACCTACTATGAGATTTGTGGTAGATATTATTTCTTATTTGGAGATCCTCACATTTTAAGATCTTGGTTTATTATTAAGACTAAAGAAATGTTTTCCTTTTCTTTTTTATTTTTTTCAAGGAAAAACCAGGTAAGAAACTTGAAGGATGATTCCCCACATTCATGGATGACATCCCTAGTAAAATCATTGACATAAAATAGTACATCGACATAGTGGGATTTGAACTGAGCACTTGCTAGCACATATCTAGCCAAATGCCCAACAAAATTGGTACAACTAGTTAAACTTTCCCCATGTTGACACATTGTTCTTTTTATTAGAATACTTGTTTAATAAAATAAGAAAAAAAAAATTATTATGTACCCCACATCCAACTCTAATGCTATATGAAATCACTTATATTAATATCTCATTATTTAAATATATAAAAAATAAAATACATGTCAATCTTATTGACATTTATCTTTAAATCAATTTTCAAAAAAATAAATTCTATTTAAAATATATATTCTATAACATTGAATTACTCACATTTTCTTGATCCCAAATATTAAAAAAAAATCTTCCTATTTTTTCATCACAGAACTTTTTATTTTGCATTATTGTATATTTTTTGCTCTTACTACTATTTTTTTGCATCCAACGATTAAAGAAACCCTTTTCCTAGTTTCCATCACAAACCCTCTTCCTATTTGGCATTATTGTATATTTTCTACTCTTACCTAGGATTATGATATATGCACCACTGAATACCACTCGGTGCTAGGATATGCATCAATATCTAAAATTAGATTGCGCCAAATGAGGATCAATATCTAAAATTATATCGCACCAAATGACGAACAATGACGGAATATAAGACTCGATACAAGACACATTGCCTTAAATGAATGAATAAATTCGAAAAATAGGAACAGGAAGACTGGAGATGGAAATAGGTGGGAGAAGTGAAGGAGGAAGACCTTTTGGATCCCAACCCAGACGTATGTGCTCTCTTCTATCATTTCAATGAATGATACTTTGGCAACTCTTTAGGGGAATGCACAGTCAATTGGAGTTCTAAGCGTCATGACTTCATAAGAATTTCCTACCAAATTACCTTTTTTTCCCTGCACACAGGTTTTTCAAATCAAAATTTTCACCATCATCGATCCTCATTTAAATTTCAATGCACCAGACAATAAATATGTGCTCTAAAATTTCTTTATGGAAAATTCCAATTAAAAGAAATTTCATGAACGGATGAACATAAATTGTGATCAAATTTGTAAAATTGCTAAAGGAAACAACAATTAGTGACTTCTTGATTACTGTAACTTTTCTCTGGTACATAGTTCGTAAATAGTGTATACCAAGTGAGTCTTTAAGGATCACGGGAACTGTGTTACCTAAATTATATACTCCATAAGGGAATATTTATCTCGAGAGTGAATTAAGGGTTAGCAAATAGAAGAGCCTGACTTATTTTTAGTGCTTGGATTATTTACAAGCAATTAACCCTTCATCCTTGAGATATGAAGCTTCGAAAATCTGAATAAAATGAATTGGTCTCTAGGGTCTACGTTTTTTATGGCAATTAGAATTACAAATTTATTTTAAAATCGGATCTATGAAACATTGAGTAGAAGTTTAACTTCTAAATGTTTCAAGTTACATAGAATTGCAAAAACCCTGATAAGTCAATGGGGAATTCTCTAGAATGCAAGAGGACTCATTGGGTTCCTATCAAATAGAACAATTTTAAATTTTAAGAATAGTTATGCAAAGAGAAATCGAGTAATTTTGAAATGATTGAATGGAATAGAAGTTGTACTAAATATTATTCTACAGGAGAAAAGAAGGACAATGTTAAAGGGATTCAAGAATGAATGTAAAATACCACCTATTACAGAGGAAATCTAATTTAATTTGACATATATTCACGATTGGTTGTGGTTAATTGTGTTTATCTCAGGCAGTGAGGAGGAATGATTCTTATCCTCCTCACCCAAGTTCATCTCCCACAAGTGATATGTTGATCTTATATTAAGTATATTGTTGTAAAAACTTTGAATTTGTTATTAAATGACCCTATACCTTAAAGATTCTAGGGTTTAACCATCCTCAAAATGAGGGAGGGTATACTTTTCCCAAATTTTGTAACTTAGAAAAAAGTGTTCACTATTGAGCATAAATGGCTAATGAGTGGATGCTGGGAGTGTTGAAGTATCACCATGAGAGTTGTGAAAGAAATAAATATAGCTATGTTGCAAAATTTTGTGAGATGGGAATGGGAGAATGAGTTTTGAGGACAATTAAAAGTTTCTCTCAAATTGAAATCATCTAAAAAATTTGATTTATTTTTATTTTTATTTTTGTATAATTTGTGTACGATAGGTAGAAATTTTGTATTATATCATATCAAAACGAGTAACATCAGACAAATGCTCTATGCTTACTTTCCTGTCACAAGGGAAACCGGACCAAAGACATAACATTAATTTTATTGTCCAAATAAAAGGTCTGAAACTGATAGAAAAAACCCATTACATTGTACCCACTAAATCTATTATAGCCTATTTTGCAGGCTTGAGACCCTATTCTATCCTTATTTGTCATTAAAATAACATAAACAAGTCTGTTGTAAGATGCCTGTAGAATTTCCACAAAATTATGATCTGATAATAAGAACAATCTGAAAAACGCTTTCTTTTCTTACAAACAAAAACTCTCTACTCATTTTGCAGAGGAATTAGGAACAGAAATAAAACATAGTCACACATTTTTTTTTACTAGGAAACCCAACTAGAAAAAATCCTCTGCTTGATGAGAATTTTATTGATAGCAAAAAATGAGCAATTGATCTCTTAAAAAATACAATTGTTTCAATCTAAAATACACACTTGTCTTTCCTGCTTGATCTAAGATTGAAACCCTTGCAAGACTGCTAATCTCTGTTGCCCTCTACCAACCTGTTCACAAGCTTCTTTTGCACACTCTTCCTCTCACAAGCTCCACGCACAAACATGTACTTCCTATTGCTTAGTCTCACTAACTCGTGCTCACCAAAATAATGATTAAACTTGTGCCTTTGTCCCCTCTTTTAAAGGAAATTTGAATGATTAAAATTAGTGAGTTTTCTAATTAAGGGATGCTTTTGTGATTGATTGAATTAGCATGAGTTAACTGCTCATGCAATTCATCCTATTTCAAGTCAACCACTTGAAACTCAATCACTTTTATTTTTCCTCAATTAACTCACACTAGAAAATCAAGAACTCAACCTTCAATTTTAACACACCAGTTACCTGCCACCTAACTCATCCTAATTTTTAGGGACTGATTCCTAAATTAAAGGAACTCGTTCTATTTTATAGGGAATCTCCTAATTTTTAGGAACTAGGGTCATGCACAAGAAGGAATTTGTTCTGTATCCTATGATTATAGCAAAAATCAAGGACTCTGACTGAGTGACTGCCTCTACTCACCCTGGGCTATGGTCCTCATCATCATCATCTTGCTAGTCAACCCAACTTCTGACTAGCTTAGACTGAAACTAAGATATTGGCAGAGGCTCCATCATGAGAGCTCCATCCTGCTCTCACTCAACCATCACTTCTCTACTCTGTGCACTACCTTCCTTGCTACTCAGGGATGCACCTGTCTCTACCTTCTTGTAGAGATTCTTCACCCTCAAACTTATCTTCTTCTTACATCCAAAAGTTAAGTGCTGGAGCTACGCCTTATCTCTACTGAAGATGACATCGTATCGCTTGTTCTCAAGGGTGGCTACCAAAACAAAATTCTGCCTCAATCTGGGAACATAAAGAACATCTCTGAGGTGAAGGGAATTACATGGCTCCCTCTAAAACCTGACAGTACCAACTCCTCTAGCTACATACTGACCATCATCTCCTAGCTTAATTTGAACCTATATTTCCTTCTCCTTCAGGTGGCTGAAACTCTTCCTATTCCTGATAATGTGGAAGGAAGCTCTTGCCATATAATGTTATCTGTTGAGCTTGCCATGCAAGCCATCAATGAGAAATCCTTCTCGAATTGGGTAGAAAAGTCATCTGCCTCCTCTAATGCAACAAGATGATCCTTCTCAGCCCTCTTCTTCTTACCGGGACACTTAGAAGCATAATGTCCAAACTTATGGCAATGGAAGCACTTGATCTTACTTATATCCTTATTCTTTCACCTCTCATTGGACCTACCCTCTCCTTAGCCCTTCTTGCCCTTAGCCTTGCTAACCTTTCCTGCAAGGGCACAGTTCTCCTCATCCTATGTCATAACCAATCTCCCTTCTAAGGTTCCTCTTCAGTTCTCTTCCTGTATGTAGTCAATCCAAAACCTTTCCCACTTTGGGATGTTCTCTCTCCTAGTAACAACATCCTGGAACCCTTTCGACGACTTATGAAATTCGAGTAAGGAAAAAATCACAAGATCATGATCAAATACAACCTCGCCCACCCCACCTAGTTCATTTCATACCTGAATGAGTCTTGAAAAATATGGGACAAGGGGCTCATCATTTCTCATCTGGATACTCCTCAACTTATCATTAAGAGAAAGATTCCTGGTATCGATGGTACTTTGAAAAAACTTTAGGATTGTATTGTACATCTCATATGATGTCTTCTTCTCATTGATATGAGGCCCTATTTTATCTTTGACCCATTTTAGAATGATCCTCTTTGCCTTGATATCATTCTTATTATGTTGGGCCAATTGCTAGGGGTCTTGAGGTAGTGCTATCGCCTTCTTGATCTACTCTCCCACCCCATTATCTTCCAACACTATCGTGATCCTCCCTTTCCAAGCTATGAAGTTCGATGCTCCCTCTAGATAGTGATCTTCTCTCAACCCTTGGTAAGCCATACCGCTTCCCCTAAGAGCTCTCTAAAAAATGTGCCCACTAACAGTCTTGTAGTCCTTCACAAGAAGTTGTACTTAGGGCTCAAATAATTCTGCCTCTCCTATGAGTCTTGTAGTCCTTCACAAGGATTGAACTTAGGGTTTCTTTTGTCAACCCTCTAACAGTGTTCCAACCTGTACACAAGCTCTGTTGAAAAAAAAAACATGTACAAGAGCTTTGTTGAAAAAAAAAGAAAAACCTGTACACGAGTTTCCCACTTCTATCCAAACACGACCTCTACCAACCTAGCATCAACACGATACTTGAAAGGAGGAATATCATACCTGAAGGATCAACTTATTTCTCAATTCTTATGGACCTTTGCTTGTACAAGTGTCAGCAACCTTTGGCCTTGGTTAGGGCTATTGTAGCAGCTGCTATAACACTCCTCTCAGTCTTCTATTTCCTTCAACGCCTGTGTTAAGCCTTCTTCTAGCACCCTTTCCACTTGAGTTGTGCCTGGGTTCTACTCGTCCCCTATAGAAACTTCTTTTGAGGCCTTACGACCCTCCCAAATCTTTGTTATGAGAGCTTAGTCTATCTCCAAGAGACAAAGTTACTTTGGCCCATTCTAAAGACATTATGCACACTAATCCTGCATAGAAAACCTTTTAGACTTCAACCTTGTCACACAAACACCACCTTCCCAATATCTTTTGCCCTGAAACATTATAAGAAATACTATCTCGGCCTCCTTTCACTTCAGACCAACACCTAAGGGACTCGGCTGCCACAAACCTCCTTTTCCTTGTGTGATGCACTTGTGATGATCTTAAATATGTTCCAAGAGCTCTGATACCATGTCAAATTTCCATGAAATTCTGATCTACTGATAAGAACAGTCTGAAAAACACCTTTTTTTCTTACAAACACAAAGTTTCTCTACTCAATTTGTAGTGGAATTAGGAACAAAAATAAAACACAGTCACACAATTCAAGACATTTTTTTTTACTAGGGAACCCAACTGGGAAAAACCCTCTGCTTGATGGGAATTTTATTGATAGAAAAAATTAAGCAATTGGTCTCTTACAAAATACAGTTGTTTTAATTTGAAAGACACTTGTCTTTCTTGCTTGATCTAAGCTCGAAACCCTTGCAAGACTATTGATCTCTGTCACCCTCTACAAACCTGTGCACGAGCTTCTCTTGCACACTCTTCCTCTCACAAGCTCCACGCACAAACTTGTGCTTCCTATTGCTTAGTCTCACCAACTCATGCTCACCAAACTAATTATTGAACTTGTGCCTTTGTTCCTTCTTTTAATGGCAATTCGAATGGTTAAAATTAGTGAGTTTTATAATTAAGGAATGCTTTTGTGATTAATTGAGTTAGCATGGGTTAATTACTCATGAAACTCATCCTATTTCAAGCCAACCACTTGAAACTCAATCACTTTTGTTTTTTCTCAATTAACTCACACTATAAAATAAAAAACTCGACGTTCACTTTCAACATATCAGTTAACTGCCACTTACCTTGTCTTAATGTTTAGGGACTGATTCGTAAATTATAGGAACTCATCGTAATTGATAGGGAATCTCCTAATTTTTAGGAACTCGAGTCATGCACAAGAAGGAACTTGTTTTGGCTCCTATGATTAAGGAACAAATCAAGGAACCCTTTTCTCCCCAATATTCTCAACACCGTTTCCATAAAGAGAAACTCTCAAGAGGGGAATTCCACCTGGATTATAACAGGTGGGCCTGTATCCTCGTCTGATTCTGTGAATTCCCAATTAGCAAGATTTCTTGCCATTATTTTCATCTTGATATCCAGCTTTTCAATTTTTTTTGAGCCTCATCCAGGCATAGTAGAATCTCATGTTTCTCCTTCGATTGCTCGACCAACACCTTGCCCATTATGATTTTGAGTTGTTAGTAAATATCCACCTTTTACATGTATCTGGTGTGCCTCGATCTTGTGCTTCCTTCGTCTAGAATCCAATTGCCAATTTTTTCTAGGACCTTTTTTGAGGCAATAAATCTATGTTCAATTCTGGCTTCCCTCTCAACATTCTCAATTTTCCTTTGGATTATTAATGGGATATTATTGTAATAGACTTGTGCCAAGTGCTCCATTATTCTTTGTGCCCTAGAGGTTGATGGGCCATTACTATTTTGATGACCTCTTCTACTGTGAGAGTCTCTTACTCGAGGCATGGTATTCCACCAATGAAGAGAGAAGGACCTAGTTTAGCCCAGACCCAAAGACTACCCACCACAGGGATGGGGATGACATTTTTTGAAACAAGGTGCGTGGGTTCATTGGGTAATATAATAATATTAAATTTTAATAATTATATTTTATAAATTATAAATTTATAAATTATAATTAATAATATATATGAAATTTGAATTTGTATATTTTTCAACTTTAAACAAGAAAACTTTAATCATTTAAACATGTGCATCATTGAACATTCAACATTCACATTGAAATTTCAAAATTTATCACCAAAAAATTGTTCAGTTTTTACATATTAATAAGAATCATGAATCATGGTATATGTCCATTGTCATACTACATTCAAAATTTGCCTTAAGGCTCTCCAAACATGAACTAGGAAATTTTAAAATACTAAAATAAAAATAGCTAAAGCTTAATGAACAATGGCTTCCTCAAGCCATGTCATTAACATCCATGTCAGCAACATCACTTAGATCTTCAGCTAGCATGCTCTCCAGGTAGGAATCACTCTCATCTTGAGGCTCTAGCTCATCCATAGCAATTGGAGGTAGCTCAATAAGGCCATCTGGTTGTATCTCCTCGTCCACACGCATAGAATCATCTATGTGTTGGTTCCATCTCTTGAAAGGACCCTCCTTGTACCCAGGGTCTTTTCGAGATATGAGACGAAGTGTGCTATGAATTTACACTAAGTTCTTTTCCTTCTTTGAGCCCAACCTATTTCTATTTATTGAATGAATAAAAGCATGTGTACTCCAATTCCTCTCATAAGATGAAGAACTAGCTACCTGATATATTAGGGGAAGTCCATTAAATTAATTAAAATTCTAAAAATAAATATTAAAAACTAAAACTAAAATGAAAATTAAAACTAATTTCCTATATTTAATTGAGAATTTTTCAAATTTTGAATAAGATGAGGAACTCCAAATTAGCTACCTATCCAAGTAACCGTATGGAAAATTGCTGCAACTTAGGAGCATCAACACCATGAAGCCACCACCAATCAATTGGATCCTTCTTCTTGCGTCTATCTATCAAATATGCATGTGAACCAAAGACACCTCAGCCACGTGAAAATTGGGCAAAATGAGATCGTATGTTAGAGGCTTCTTCTGTACTACCATAAATTTTCTTGACAGTGTTCAAGAATCCTTTGAACACCTCTCTATCTTGGGATGGAGCCCTCCTTCCTGTTTTGGGATCATACCATTTTGGATTAACTACATAAGCTGCCATATGAAGAGGGGTGTTTAGTTTATACCAACTCCCATGTATAAACTCTTTCAGTTGTGACCATAAATTAGGATCCTTCCTATCTGTGACAGTTTGGATTCACTCACACATGGAGTCCATGTTCTCATAAATCTCACTTAAACATGGACCATCTGTATCTGCATAGAAGATCATATCACAAATTGGTTCTATAATTTCCACAAAAAATTTGGCATCAACCCAAAATTATCATTCAAAATCAACCTCTTCACCTCCAAAGTTGCATATGAGGTAGATAACCTCCACTATTCCCACATGTCACTGACGATTGTGGCAGATAAAGCCTCCTTCATCTGCATAAGCCGCCTAAGTAAAATGTAGTAAGTTGCAAATATGGTATTTGTTGGTTTAAGAAGCTCCATTTTTGCATGCTTGCGGTAAATGGCTTGGGACTGATGATGATTTCATATAAATATTTGAATTTTGCAGCCATTTTCAATTAATTCTTGAATCCATTAAATTTTCCCAATGTCCTTCAATGCATTATTCAAAGAATGCACTACACATTGTGTCCAAAAAATATGCCTGGGTACATCAAGGACAAAATTAAAATATTAATAAATCAAAATGTAATCAAGGACTAAAGTCAAAACAAATCAAACTTGTACTCAAAATAAAAAATGTAATTTATCATTTATGTAATTTAAATAGAAGATAAATCAAACTTGAAACTTGAAACTTGTCACTTACTTGTACTCCTTTTGAACCATTTCCCCTACTGCTTTGCACACTGGAGCTGCATCAGTAATAACTTGAACAACATTGGATGGCCTCACCTCTGCAATGGAATCACATAATTGGTCTTTTAAGAACATAGTGTTCTTTTCTTGACCAGAACAATCAATGGCCCAGAGAAAATAAGGGCCAGACATGGAAGAGACAATGATGTTTATTAATGGATGATTCCTACAATTATTCCATCCATCCATAACAATTGAGCATCCATCTACACTCCAATATGACATCAGGGGTTCCATTGCCTTCTCAAGACGGGCTTTCTCCTTGTCCACGAATACAGTTCAGAGCTTTTTATAACCAGGAGCTTTATACCCTTGAGGTCAATCATTAATAGCATAAACCATTTTCTCAAAATATGGGGAACAGGCTGCATTGAAGGGAATGCCACATGCAAGATCAACGCCCTCCCTACTTTTCACATCAAACATGTCATAAAGGCCACCAAGTTTAGGCTTCTTGCGTGTTTGACTGGTAGTGATTTTTGATACTCTAGATGACACTAATACATGCTCATCACCAAATTGAACTTCATCATAAGTTGGTAATTATTCTTCATTTGAATCAGCATTTTCAGCCACATTGTGACATGGCCTAGAGATTTCTTTGCTCGCCTGACCATTAGCATTTTGTTGCTCTCTTTGTGCACTAGGGAGCCTAGTGGGATCATTTTGGTCTCCAGTGCAAGCATCAACACCCTTCCTTGGCATCTGCATAAAATGAGCTTTAAATCTGGTATAGCTCCCTTTCCATTCAAGCTGACATAAAGTGCATTTTATTGTTGCTGTCCCCCCAACACCTTTTGGAGGTTTTTTCCTGTCCACATATTTCCAAAGTGGATATTGTGGATTTGATGAAGACTTTCTATTTTGCAAATTTTGGAAGACAATTTGAATCTGTTTATGTTAATAGATGTTAATAATAATTATTAATGAGAGACTAAGCTATATTTTATGACAACATAACATTATTTTCTGTGTAACCATGACAACTATGTGAGAGAGTTCGAGGCTACTACTAAAACTGAGAATACATACTAGGATACGACATGCATGAATATTTATGCTACTTATTTCAAACATAAAACAAGAATTTACATGTAACATTGTAAGATGTCTAATGCCAAAGCAGCGAGTCCAACATTTACTTAAGTAAATACTGGACTTAGCTATTTTGGTGAAACTTGGGACGGGTTTTGCCACACACACCTAACTGAGATAAACTAGCCAAGTTTGGTACAAACTTAGGAGTACGCTAAAAAATCCTAAAGTATTCTCAGCATTTTAAAGCAAACGATGATCATTGATGAGTTCTCAACGTTTATGCTTCAAGTTATGGTTGTGTAGAATTGTATGGGCTATATATATATATTTCTGGTTATAATCCAAAGTACATGATATTGCTTGAAACATTCCCTTGACCTGTGTTAGTCACTGTACAGTGTAAACACTTATTTGAAATTAAACTCAAGAATGTGCACCTACAACCAAGCACCCACAACTGTTTGACAAATTAACACAGACAATTCCAAATAAAACTCAGAAAATCATTAGCCAAACAGAGCCATTTTTAATTGGGAATATTACAGCTTGATGAAATCCCTTGTGAATAAACTTCTCTGTATTTCCTCACTGCTTATAAACTTAATGAAATTATCTCATATTTTGCATAGGAAATTGACAGTCCTAGAATTTGACATCACAATGTTTAATGACACAAATAAAATCTCGCCTTCGATTAAAGTCTAGTCAAATTTGATTGTTGATTTATATACACTAAGAAAATGTTCCACATGTTCATTGGTTTGGTGTACAATCAGTGTGATTATATCACGATTCAAAACCCTTATGCCTGATGTGAAACTAATGAGCCTAAGACAGAATTCTCTGCCTTCAGCAAAGCTATTGTTCCCAGAACTAAGCAAGTAGCCTTTTGGTGGGCCTTTCCTGTCTTGCTTTGCACTTAGGGAATAATTCTCAAGCAATTCCATTTTTTTGGCAGTTTAGTGGTTGTCAAAACATTGTTTTATGTTGTTGTTAATGGTGTATTAAGTGTGCATATTTTCAAGGACAACGTGAAAGAAACCAAGGACACCCCCCTGTGACTGCCGTGCACCAATCCAAAAGGAGAGAAGGATCTGTAGTGACCAGTGAACGCAGATTTCTCATTTTATTCTAAAGTTTGTATGCTGAATTTTATCTCTTGAATTAATTTTGTATCATTTTTAGTGTGTAGTTTCAGGTGCAAACACTTGGTAATGTCACATTCAACTCATAAAAGGGGGTCGGTTATTATTGGTAATAGTTTGAGTTTGATACCTTTTCCTACAGGTATAGATGGGGCAATTTGCAAAATTCATATATGGATATGGTTTCTCTCTTTTGAAGCAAAAAGAGAAGATTCTTTATAAACTGAGGATGGATAGGTAGTTGCCCATGATTTCGAGGGTATTCTATATTTCTATCTACAACATTGTAAAGTGATCAGAACTCTCCCACCTTGATGACAGCATGAACAAATAAAAAATTATCATTGGCATTTTCCTTTCAATGTCTACAAAAATTAATTCAAAAACTGGATATTTTGGTAGTATCTTCATCCCTTTCGAAAGATACCTCTTTTTGTCTCAAATAAAACCACAAAAATAACATTCATAAAAACTAGCACACAAAAAGCAAGTGTCACCTATAAAAATTTGAACTTTAAATGTGCAACTCCATTTTTTTCCTCACTCAACTACATAATCGGCAGAGAGCACTACAAGTGTGAGCAATTTTTTTCCATTGAATAAGAACTTTTAATATACTTTACAGATTTCAAAGTTACCAACAGATGCCTGGTTTACACTTCACCAACAATAAGAGCATATAAAAATTAAGACGTTCCATCCAAACTCCTTTGCCAACCGCTAGTGATGGAACGCCTAGAGAAGTTGCTTTGTCCGTCAAAGCTGCTCTGTCCATTTGAAGCTACCCACTGCCACCAAAATCTGCCCTATCCACTGCCGCCGAAGCTGCTCTGTCCACTGTCGCCAAAGCTACCCACTGCCGTCGGAAATGGTAAATGGGAACGGCTCAACCAAATGGAAAAAACAAAAATGAAATTTTATGTGTGGGTTTAAGCCTTAAGGTTAGTTAAAGATTAGGTATTTTAAAGTTTTTGACATTTTTAAAAGTTAAAACTTAATAATAAATATCATATTATTCATTTTAATTTATTTTTTTTAAATTTCAATAAAAAACAATTATTTGAAAATTAAATTTTTAATATAATTTTATTTTTTTTTTTTTTTTCTTCTGAAGAACCCAAAAATCTAAGAATCCAATTTTTTTTTGGAGAACCTGGTTCTTCATATAAGAACTCGGTTCTTATGGGTTCTTCTCTGTACCCAAATCTGGTACTTAGGGATGGGTTCGAGAACCCCACCCCCAAGTTCAAAGACCTATGCAACATAGATTTATTTACTTTGTACAAACTATATACTTTTAACAGTATGGATTGTGTTGATAAAATGTAGTGTAGATCCTATATTTGTCCACCAATCTATGATTTTGATGCTGGTGCTGGTTATTGAAGTACTGAAAGGATGCTTCAAGTGAGAATCTTGAATTTTCAACAAGGGATTATAGAGCATTTGAGGGTGTGCAGTCACTCTCTGTCTTGTGTGTACAATGCACATTCATTGGAACAACCTAAGATGAGTACACATGTGAAATCTTCATGAGTGGAGATTACAGATTACTTTGAAGTCAGTAGAGTACAAATACTATAGATAGATCCAAGATAACCGGAGGTGTGATATGAATTATGCTAATTGGAATTTAACAACCATTTTTTTAATTCTTCCTTTTTCTTTAATCAATGCTTTTACTTGGAAATAAGTGGTTTTTTTGTCCTATGATTTTATTTGATATTTTTGGCAACCATTTCTTGCATTATGATTCATAACTTTTAGTCTTTCTTTCTTTTTAATGCTAGATGATTTCCACAACTCTGAACTATATCCAGAAAATGTAGCATGGACAACTACGAGTGTAAATGAATTTTACTTCTCACATTTGAGAAATTGGATGTGTTATGAATTGCAGTGTCAAATTTGCGGAGACCTGATAAAGAGGTGATGAATCGATGACCTTCAACTTCAGATTGTATGAGAAGGGATGCTCATAATGAACTTTGTGTTGATGTTAGTTGCCATTGGCACTGGTAAGACAAATGATTATTTTATTTTGAGGTAGGTCCCTTATTTATATGATAACAGACTATCTATAATGCCTCCTGTTAATATGTTGTCTTGATGTAAATGGGAAAAGTTATGTGCTTGTATTAACTTGCAGACATCGACATACTTGTGATGGGGAGTACATAATGATAGCTGAACCGCCAAGGTACCAAAACAAAGGAAAACATGCTAAAAGCACTGGCAGGTAAATAATAGCTTTTGTTGTCTAGATTCATCTAATATTAATTGAAAGAATGCAAAGTCTTTTTTTTTAACCTAAGTCGCATGAAACTTGGAATTGGGTATGGGTTGCTGAAACGAGAATGTTTTGAATGTGTGACCCCAAACAGGTTGTGTGCACAGATACATATATTACAAGAAAATAAGAATGATACACATCAATAACAATCAGGCAATAACAAACACCGAAAGGAGGAGATACAATCATTTTTCTTTTGGTGGGGATCAGGTTAGTAGCCTTGGAAGCAGAATTGACAGAAATGACAAGAGAAATTCAAACTCTGTGCAGGTTCTTTAGGTCTAGTGATGTTGGTCTTGGGTATTTAGCAGTTTAGCGTAGTAGAGAAGCAAAACGAGCTAGGAGAGATGGCATTGGCATTGTCTCTCACACAGATAACAATGGAGGGTCTTTTTGCAACATAAAGAATCTAGATAATGGAAATAAGTTTGTGGTGAATGAGGTAGGCGAAGATGGCATGTGAAACAAGCTCTCAAAGACACAGAAACTGGCAAGAAGCTAACCATGGAGGAGTTTGAGAGAGCTGTTGGGAATTCTCCTATTGTCCAGGAAATCATGCTGTGGGAAAGTGTGGAACGAGCAGAGGAGAAAGAGGATCCTGACTCAAATGGAAAGGCTTAGTTTCAAGTCCAAAAAGAAAGGGGGTTGGTTAAAAACTATCAAGGTTATTGTCCACACAATTTGGGGGACCAAATATAAGAAGAGCAGTGATCTTTCAAAAAGGGGGGAAGGATATATAGTTTTTCCACAGATGATAGTTAGAATATTCTCCTCTATATTGCACAACATATGAAAGTGTATCAATATGGAAAGTCCTGCAAGGTATTAACAGTACTTTACATGCATCAAGAAATCCAAGCTCATCATGGTTCTATTTGGACGATGAATTTCAACATGGATGGCCATTATGTTACTAGAGTTGGTCAGGACCGTGTTATTTATGTGTGGACACTAGAAGGTGATAGAATCAGACCGCAAATTTGTTGCATCTGCCAATAAACCAGATGATAGTGCCTCCAATGCCCTATTTTACAATCAATGGTTCACCAGAATTGGTTTCCTTGAATATTGAAAACCTCGTAGATAAAATGAAAAGAGGAAAGGCCACCTCTGGTAGAAAGAGATCGATAATGGACTGTGCTTTGCTACTGGAAAGTGTATTCTTGCTTTCGGAAAAACCAGTTTGTTCTTTTGAAGGTCATTTGGATGATGTCTTGGACCTTTCATCACCCCATAGTCATGTTATGATGTCCCAGAAAAATAGAAAATTGTATGAAGCCATGTAGGCACTATGTGTATTCTCATCTTCTTATGTAAATAATATTATGATATTAGATCAGCCATAGAAATGTGGCGAGTTTGTGTTTGTTAGAAGAGACTTTTAACTAATTCCAAATCAAAGATGGTCCTTTCATGGCTTATCATAATATGCCTATGGACATCTTAGCTGTTTCTGAAATTAGCTATGATGTTGGCTGTTGTTTGTGCCCTGAGGAAGCTTCCACCAGGACACTGCTGAAAAATGACAAAGAACTTCCCCATTAGGCCAAAAAACTGTTTAAAATGGTTGAGTTCCATTGCCACCTTGTCCGTCCAGTGCATGGTATTGTATTTTCTAGGACAAGTTGGTCATGACAACTATTTTATTAGTTAAACCTAAGTGTTTCATTTAATGAATGTCCAAAACAAACAGGACATGAATGAGAAATCCATATAGGGTAAATATAATGTATTGAATATATAGATGAGGGAGAAACTTGGGTTGGTGGAGAGCAATTGTCTTGCGAAAAGTAAGGGTTAGTTTTGTAACTTGTTTCCATGGATCTTTTCACCTTCAACAGATACAACAACCTACATCAGATCCAACTGTCATGGCTCCTGTGTGTGGCAGAGGTGTTTGTAGTGACAACACAGCTCTGGTCAAGGATCAAGAGAGGTGCAACAGTCTTATAGAGTGTGATCAATCATAGGAGTATATACACTAACCTTAGGAGCAGTGTTATCCTTAGCATAGTGGCTATTTTAGTGTGTTGTTCCAGAGTTAGTTGTGTTCTTTTGTTAAGCTTTAGTCAACTGTTGTTCTAGATTTGGATTAGGCACTAACCTTAGGAACAGTATTATCTTTAGCGTAGTAGATACCTTAGTGTGATCCCTTAATTCAGTTAATGACTACCATGCAACTGAGGTTCATACCGAAGTTGTGACAGCTCACAACCTTAGGATGGGTTTTTTGGAGCTTCTAGAAGCCAAGTGGTTGTGACTTCTGGAAATGCCCAATATCCTAAGGCTGAAAACCCATCCTTGCATACTAATACCACCCTGCTCATGAGACATAGCACCACCTACAACAAAATTCCAAGGCACTTCTACTGAAATTGTGACCTATGGCAGGATTTATGAATCTTTTCTCCAGTTGGAGGTCAGTTGGACCGTGTACATTCAGTTGAATGAAATAGAATTAAGGCACGTTGCGTAGTCTTTTTTTTTCCCATCTCTTGGACTAACGTGTGAACTACTGAATCATCTAGTACAAATTTTCCTCCAGAAGTTGTGAAATTAAGCTCGCCACATCTTCTTTTGCTGAAGTATTGGCTTGAAAGGTGTGAACCCAACCACTACTCTTTATCAAGTTATTACTTATTGGTGTTGTTGTTGTTAGAGTGCACATGGTAAATTACCAAGTGTTCATTAAAATGTGTCAAAATATCTTTAGATTTGAGTTTCCAGTTGAGTTTCGAAGGTCTATACAATCTTCAAAATGCATGAAAATTTGAGAAATATCATGGAAAAGTTGGGGATATCAATTCAATATATATTTGTCTAGGCTTAAAGTGTCCAGATTGCCTTCTCACTGTGACTTGATAGACATCAATAGTAACATTATACCCAGATTTAGGTTTTTGTTTATTATATGCTAAGTGGCCATTGTCATGAAGGTCAGGAGTTTTCAAAGTGCCATCCACTTCTTCTTCTTTAAGTTTGAAAGCTTCAAGTGAGATGCGCCCCAGATAATAGATGATCTTTTTAAAACATCTGTCTTGTTCACAACTTTGATTGTGAACAAGACTGTAATACTGTCATCAACATATCATCACGACTACTGGACTTGTAATGATATCATACATGATGTTGAACTGAAAAGGGAACAAAAATGATGTTGAGATGCATTTGTTGAGATGTCATAGAAGGGGCAATGTCATACATAGAAGGACTGATGCTGCATATGGCTAAAAATATTTACAGGGTTCTATCCTTGATAGTTGTAGGTCTATATACTTTCAGGAATACCATTCTTACTTGAGAGTTACATAATTGAAACTTTTCAATAGAAGGTGGATTGATTCTTGAATCAGATGCTTCCAGATGCTTTCATTTCTTGATGCCCATAGCTGCTATAAGATAGGAAATCTCCATAAGATGGCTCATCTGATATTGGGCTGATTATGTCAATGGACAGAAACATATATATCATCATCATTTGTCCCAGTAGTATGTACAGATGTAATAATCCCCCTCTTTTTTTGTTTATTTGAGCTGTTGCCTGAGACTGAAGGACAAAGTGATGAGACCTTACTAATGATTCAAATATCATAATTTTGGTCACTGTCAAGTAGCACAATCCTCCATATTCTGCATATGAACTTCTGTAAGTGAATCATCACTGCTCAAGATATATTCCAATGATCATTCCTATACATCTCTATCTCTCATAATTGTCAATTTATATAATCTCCACTAAATAACAACTTTTTCGTGAATCAAGCATCTAACATATTTTTAAGCTCAACAACATCAATTATGCTACTAGGATGGAGTAGCACAAAACTAAGATACTGTCAAGAAGATAAATGTGTTTTCATAAGGTGTTGTTATATAAAGTTTGCAAGCCTTTACTGCTAGACTGATCAACTTGCTTCAACAACACTGAATTCACGATGTCATAACCACACTAGTGAAAAGACCAAGGCTTCTCTATGCTACTGTTGTTGTCTTATGAATTGGATTCTGTATTCAATCTGCCCGTCACTATAGCTGCCTTCAGGAGATCTCTCAAGACTGCTACAAGATTCCATCATACATAGCTCTTGTGCCTCAGGTCTGTGGATTACCGATGTTCTGCTTTATGTCCTTTGGTTCTCTGTTCAGATTAAAATCATAATGGACATTATTCTTAAAGAGCTATAAGACTGTCATCCTTGAGGAGGGATGAGGACATATATGTATGAATTTTATGAATCCTTAAAAATGTCTTCTCTGATGCTCAAGTGCTAATAATAAAAAACTGATGGAGTGTTTCTTCGACATAGTTGTAAAATAGATGTAGCATTATTTCTTTTGCTAAACCATATGATCTTTCAGAAGTTGATCATTGAAGTAGAGCTCCCTTACAAATTTGTTTTGATATCAGCTCAAGAATTTATGTTGGAGTTATGCATCCTTTCTCTGAGACATATCTTTATGCCAATTAAAGATCTAGTGTTGTCTCTATTGGATTTCTTATTTTCAATTTTTAGATTAGACCATAGAGAGTAAGCTTCATGATCTATGCAGGGTTGTGATGGTGTTTGATATACCAGGGAATCCAAGCTCACTGTCACAGGGATCCTAGCTTTCTACAAATCTTCAATATGTCACAGGACTCAATGTAAATATGAAAAGACTGATCATAGGAATATTCCCATCAACATAATTCATGCTTCGACCATGGCACAATCAGTGGATTAGTGGACCAAGAAACTCGTCCCTTGATCAATGCATGACCAAGTAATTTGATTATTATGTCTGCATTACAAAACCATGTATTTTTATTCTTTTGGCTTCGGTGCATGTAGGAGTTCCTTCTACAACTCAAGATTTCTTTAATCGAGATTCTCAGAAAAGAACTTCAATTGTTCTTGAACAGAGGCCACTAACCAAATGAATAAACATAGAAAAAAATATCACTTCAGACTAGAAATACTCCAAATTGTTTGGTGTATAGAGGCCAAGTGGTTTTGTACAACACAAATGCCTAGCACTTCGCCCTTTCTTATGAAGCTCCAGACCGCAGATCTGATCCTTAGTGGGTCGCAGATCTGAACTGCAAAGAGACACAAATATGCATGTGAAAAGTTATAACCGCCATAAAAAAAACTTACTCAACAAATATCGTTAGTAGGAGTTAACTACTGAGTGGTGTGTCACTGTCACTGCAAAAATTTAGTGAAACCCCTAGAAGCAAAACACATGTGACAGATAAGAGCCCATCCAATATAAAAATATTTTGGACAATCCTCGCAGAAAACATATTTGTCACTTCCTCCTGGAAACCCTAATTTTTCCTAGTGGTTACTTGATTGGCCACGAAACCTGACCATCAAATCTCGCTTTCTTTAGAATATTTGGATCATAAATAGAAACACCACAGGAAGCATATTCGTTACTGGATTTCCATGGAATGTTTACCTTAGCACAAAATGACTGTGAATCTGTAAAACCCTTCGTTGTATAATCACAGTGGCCTCAGTTTGTCGTAGATCACTTCAGAATGGGCAAGCTCTGTCATAGAATTACTCCAGGCACCAAATAATAAGATGACTCATAGTATCTTCACCGAAATTTGGTACCACGAGATCTTGATCTGGATAGAATATCTCCAAGAACTCGTATGCGCCATATCTCAGTGAGATGATTGCCTCTAATGACTTAGACAAGAATTAGATCTGCAACTTGAAAGAAAAAGTTCAGACTCTTGCTTGGGCTTGTCCTCACTAGCTCTGATACCATGTTAAATTTATGACATGTTTTTTTTCTTAGGATAGAATCTTCACAGTTCCATATTAGCCCATTGATTAATTCAATTATCATATTAACAATTTCTGAAGAGAGAACATAATAGATGATGAAGACAAGCCAAGACAAGAGAACACAATAATATGGCACAAGCCAGGGAAAAAAACCCCAAGATGGGGAAAACCCTTGATCAAATCTTCTTATTATTAATGTCAATTGTTCAACAGAGAGAGAGAGTGTACAATAGAACAAAGTGAAACAGACTTGCCAATTTGAAAGTCCAACCTTAGACAAGAAAGCGGCTCAATGGCTGCAACTCCAACACTATGTCAACAGAGGTTGCTCCTGATCTAGTTAGGGTTGCATACTATATGTTGTTGTCTCACTCAATTAACCCAACATACCTCCATTCCACTGCGGCTAACCTAGGCACATAAGGAGATTCCTTTCGCTGGCACTTGGGGCTGACTTAGATCCAAGATAAGCTGCTCTTGGTCCTCTGGACTAGTATCTGCGACCCTTGCTGAGACAACAGATCAGGAGAGTGGTCTTAAAAGATAAGAGATTCTTTCTTAGGATGATCACAAACTGGCCCACAAATCATTACACAATTCAGCCTCATGTTCTGGTCGTTGATTTTATCCTGCAATTATAAGAGTATTCCCTTCAGTCCAACGACTGTCTCTCATGAGTATCTCGGCCCGTGACAAGAAAGAAAGCCCAAAACATAAACCCTTTTGACGTCCTTCTGAACTCGGTTGCCTCAGACTTGATTTTAGACATTTGATGATGTAAATGAAGATGGAGGATGCCTCTATATATATGACAATTTGTCCTTATGAAGGTGAAACCGACCTTGACATTTGGAGGCAAATTTGAATTTCAAATTTTCAATTTTCCCGCTTTAATAAAGTCATGACTTGTAGGATTTCTTTTAAATAAATAAATATTTTCCCTTATCCAAATTTGGTGTTCTATAGGTCGATTTTGGTCCTCTCGAAAAGAGGAATTCAATGCCACAATTATCTTCCTCAAAGGACTTGTCCAAAGTGGGATTTGGCCCTAGTTTCCAATTTTAACAAAGTCAGATGCCAAATTTGTTCCATTTTAATTGATACACATGACAAAAAGGGACATGTGACACATCTCCTCCACATGGGGTGTAGAGTGTACAACTCCATGCAATGAAGGGAGAATGGACAAGTGCATTGTGATTTTGGTTTTGTAGCCTTAACTGCATATGAAATCACAACCCCTACAAACTTAACCTAACAGGGTATCAAACTGAATGCTTCAACCCTTGTAAAGTTCAATTCAGATGATATAGAAGTTTGGAAGCATGCCATACTAATGTGGTGATCCATTTGCTCTCCTAATACTTTGTATTTCTATTATTCTTTGAGTTTAGTATAGATCTGAGAGTTTGAAATTACTAGACTGCAAAGATTTCTCAAGGTTTTAGCTTTCTTTTCCTTTCATGTGTATTATATATAAATTGTACTCACACGCGATTGTGTTTAATTTCATTTTGCTTGCAGTTTCGAACGCCCAAGGTGATTTACAAGAAATATGTAGGCCTCTTTTTCTCCATGTGTGTGGACATCACTGATAATAAACTAGATTATTTGGACAACATTCATTTATTTGTTGAGATATTGGATATAATGATATTTCCCATCTAGAAGGTAAAATGGCTTATGAAATTTGGATTAGTTTTTTTTTTTTTTTCTAAAGAATTTCTCTTTGTATTATGTTAAGTTATCATCTAATAAATTGAAATTTTGCAATAACGACGCTTGAAATATTTGGCCATAAAGTGAATGCTTAGGCTAAATCTAAAGCATTAAAAATTTCACCTAGATTCTTATCCTGATGAACTCCCCGACCAGCTTGAAGATCTTGCTTCCAGTATCTATTGATTTTGACCTTCATTAGGCTGCTATTGAGGAATATAACAACATCCTTGACTCTACCATCATGTTTTATATCAGTGCATCATGTTGGAGAACTGAATTGTATTACAATACTACATTAGAGATCTAGCTTGCTTTTTTGACATGGATATAGTCCTTTGTATCTATAACAAAGTCCTAGAGAACTACTATCAATTATTACTATTAGGGAATTAACATTGGAATCCATGACCACAAGCACTAAGCTTCTAGTCCTCAATCATCAATGTGCTATATTATTTCCACTTTTGTCATCATTACCCCTCATACTGCATGAGGATTGTATGTGTGATTTTTATTAAACATTACAGGGATTTGCAGGATGATAAGTTTATGAGAAGTGATTACTTGGAGATGGTAATTCCATTAGGTTGCTTTAGTATTTTGGATTGGATGAGATTATTTTATCCCTTTGGGATCAATGGTAATGGCTTATCCATTGGTTTTCTATTCAGGGTGGCATATCTATGGTTGATGGATTAGTATGCTATTGAATATTTCGTTATGGTGCTTAAATTTTCTTCATGTGACTATTCTTAGCATCATGATGTTGTTATTGGTATGTTGCTTATTATGTTTAGAGAGTACTACACCTATGCTTGTGTATGATGGGTCTAATTCCCCAAGGGATTGGCTATGGTGGTGATGATAAATCATTGGTTGATTTATTAGGAGGGTACACTTCACATGTTATGTTGTTAATCATCACTTGAAACTTGGTGAGACCTAGGTGGGGTGATATTTGATCAGTTTGTTTGTTGAGGTTCCCTATAACTTATTGATATATTTCCTATGGTCATCACATGTTGGCAAGGATCCGATCACATTTGAGGAAAGTATTTGACACATTCCCCTTTGCTCTCTTGATTTATTATTGGGGTTGTATTGGCACATGTGAAAATAACATATTATTATTTTGGTGAAGGCAGTCCCTTTTTATACCATGGTGGGCACATTCTTGGGCATGGAATTCCCCCAAGACATGTTTTGGGGTTTAAGGCCCAAGTGTTGACCAAATATTCTTGTAAAATCTCCGTGAATTGCGGGCACAGACCATGAAATTATTATAGAGTCACAGGTTTGTCCGCCCTCATTTTGTAATGTAATTTCAACTTAATAGACCTACCCATGGTCCGTGGACCATGGGATTGTATAAATAGTGCGAGGTTCTAAGTAGAGAAGGAAGCGAAAAATTAGAATAAAAGAGTGAGAATTATAAGTGATTAAGTCAAAGTGTAAAGTGTGTCTTTGGGTTGTAGAGTAGGGGAAGGCTCTGCAGCTGAGTGCGCAGAGGGCAAGTAGTCTGCAACTGAGTGCGCGAACCCCTGCAACTGAGTGCGTAGGGCAGGTCGAGTCTATAACCATTGGGAGAATCAATAAAGAGAAGTTTTACTATATTTATGTGTATCTTTTCCTGGTTTAATGCATGATTGGATATAATTTGCAAGAATATTGTTTATTTACTGTGCGAACTTGTATGAATGTTTTGTATAGTTAATTATAACATGAGGCATCCAAGTACGCGAAGGTAATTAACTTGTACAGGAAGATAAGTAAGATCTCAGGTAATAGCATAGAGCATAGCTCTAAGCAGCGCAGGAGCTCCACAGCCCTTATTTAGGGTTGCGCGAAGCCAATGTATCAAGCCGCAAGGAACAGGGAAGTGTGTGAAGTGACCTGCATATAGGAACTAACAATGGACCAGTCGAACCTCTCAGACATCTCAAGGGTGTGGAAACCTGGTTCTAGCACTCTCCCATTCTACTTTGGGTGAGACCTCAGTCCGCGCTCCGCGAACTATTGCCGAAAGGGCCAATAGTATATGGATTTCTTTGTATAATTAACTCCGAACCTGGGTCAGGCCCCAACAAGCCAACACACATACTTTACATCTTGCACAGTATATGTTATAGTCATACCCTTGTTTTGAGCTTCCATACATATGGTTGGCCACACGCTTTATCCATGACACATTTGTTTACATAGGAACACTATCATATTCATTGGGGTTGTACATCACTATTTCATGGAGTCATGGGTAAACATGCCTAACCCATGATTTATGAAGGATACACTATTTATCACATGGGTTGTTCACCTTTTAATATTATCGCGCTTCCATTATGATTTCACGGGTCCAAATGTTCACATATTGTCATAGTGGTGGATGCATAGAGTATGTTATGGAGTTGTTTTTATTTCTTGGCACATGGATCCATCATGTGATAGTTGTTCATGTGAATGGAGCTCTGTCTTTGAGTTGTGGCTTGACCTTTCCATTACT